>OY728121.1:1491739371-1492973191 GCA_963277665.1 Viscum album
CTTTAATTTTTTTAAAAAATTATATATAATTGGAAAAAATGAAATTAAAAAGAAAATCTATAGATGAGAAGAAAAAGAGGGTTTTTGAGAAGTGTATTTTTTTTTCAAGCCCATGATGATTTTATATTAACTATATGTCCATTAATAATGTAAAAATACAAAAATTCCAAAAGATTAAAATATTATTTAATATTTTTTGTGACAAGAAACATGGAGTTTATATTGATTTATACGAAATAATTAGTTTATATTTCATTACACACAAACATGTGTTTTTTCCAAATCTTGTGTTACACGTAAGACCGGGTTTTAGTAAACAACAATATATTAGTAATATTATTATTTAATATAAAATTATCCCCTAGCCATTGGAATGAGATGTATGAATTGAATTAACTAAATTATGGAAATATATATTTTACACAGTTTTATTAAATATCCATATATTAATAATAGAATAAGAATCACTGAAAATAAAAAGAAATTTTTTAAAAAAAACCACATTTTTCTAAAAGACTGTTAAATCGTGATTTGAACACTTAAATTTTGAATTATTTTTTAAAAATTCAAAAAAATAAAATTAAAAAATAAAATAAACACAATTTTAGAAATATTAATACCAAAATTATCATAGGGTGTATATTTGGGATTTTTTGTAGAGTTTTCATTTTTTATGAATAGTGAAAAATATTGAATTTTAGTTGAAAACCGCTTTTTGGGTCAAATTATCTGTAATGATAAATAATTTTTCTATTTTTTAACATAAAATTAGTTCAATTTTATATCAAATAATCTAATTTAGGTAATTTTAATCAATTTCATATGATTTTAGAATATAAAAACAACATAAACTTTCGAACATTTTCACTTTAAAACCCAGCTTTCTCATTGCGTCTCTAGGATTAATTTTAAACTGATTTTGGCCACTTATGTGTGTTGAATTTTGAAAAATTTATTCCATATTTGGAATAAAAATTATTTATAATTTATAATATGGTAAAATTAATTTTTGATAATAATAATTTTTGAATTCAGTTCAAATTTATTACTACGATTATGGTAAAAATGAGTTTATCGAGTGATTAAAATTAAAGGAAAAGGTATAAAAATGAACAAAAAGAAATAAAAAACCAATTTTATGGAAATAGTTTGACCATAAAAATTAATTTATTTAATTTTTTTACTTACTGAGCTAGGTGTTAGGTAAAAACATGGGTATACCTAACTCTCTTAATGAAATTACAAGTGGGCCACTCTCCCCACATATAAAAGGCCAACCCCTCTCTTGTCCACTTCACACATTCAAAACAATTTGGTTCAGAAAAAATTTACACAAATCACTTCCCAAATTCTATACCATCATCCTATTGGACTTATCTTGGGTAGATATCAAACATTTAAATGATTTAGTGAAAACCTATGGAGGATACCTGAAGGAGAGGTAATTCTCTTCAACAAGCGTCTTCATTTTATTTTCTTCTCAAAATCCTTAAATTGTTTTCAAAACATGATGATATAATAACATAAGTATATTAAATATAAATATATTCAGTTATTATAATTTCAAAACATAAAACCACACACACTTCCATCAAATTTGTTATGAAATCATTGTTTGGGTGTGCGGCGGATTACCACCTCACGAATTGATGTCATTATTTTTTCCATTACAATATTAATGGTAGGTTATAATGATGGATGTAATGTTAATATATAATATATATAAAATTATTATAACTTATTATTTATAATATCACTTATAACTTGTTACTTTCCATTCCATAGGAGACAAAATAATTTCCCTCGTGTATGCGGTGGACTACCACATCCCAAAGCGACATGATTCTTCTTTAACTAACTATTTACATGGAAGGTTGAATCAAATAATTATATCTATTATACATGAAATAATTATGATATTAATGAAATATTTATCATTATTTAAAGGTAATATATAATTTTATTTTCTTACCTTTTTCAGTCAATTGTTGATGATAATGTTGTTCGTGTACGTGTGGACTACCATATTTACAAAGCGACGTGACTCTCTTTTCATCACCATAACATAAAAATGATATATATATAATTATATTTAATGAAATAATATGGTATATATAATACTATTTTCATTATATAAATATAAAATATTTCTTACATCCTTTCTATAAAGATCATAGAAAAATGGAAAATGTTACTCAAGCGTACGTACAACCTACCCTCTCCAGGATCGTAATGTAATTAATTTCTCACAACAATCATTAATGATTGGTTTTAAAAGTATTAATGATTTATAAATATTATTTTTATTACATTAATATTATTTTGTGTACAATATATCTATATGACGTGGGAAAAAATCATAACTTTCATAAAAAACCACACATGAGAAAACAAGGAAATAAACACCCGAAATAGTGAAAATAATGAATAATTACTGTTGAATGAGTAATAATATGACATAAAAGGGTAATTTAAGATATCATAAATATTAATATGGATATTTAATAAGTTATAAATATTCTTAAAACCACTATAAATGATAATAAACCATTTTCAACAATAAATAAGCATAAGGTAATGGATTTCATCCAATTTCATTTCATTGAGGCATATTGTAAAGTTATGCACCTAATTAATAATACAGTGTATATAAAATACCATGAAATGTAATATTCTGAATAATTCAGTTATCATGGTATTTTATGTTTCAATTTTAATTATTTCATCTAAGGGAATTTGAATTAAAATTTAGGAAGTGGTTAAGAATTTCACAACTCAATTCTATTTCATTGAGTTATATTACATCCTCGTTGTTATTAATATTATTTGGTTATGTTAATAATGAATTTTTACTATATATTTCTATATATACACTTTTTAGGTGTATTTACATTTTATACACATAATATATTCATGGATTAATTCTAACTTTGATGTTATGATCATTTTAAGGGTTTCTTTCATAATCTCATTCTAAAAGAGATTGTTTATTATTGAATTCCCATTAAAGGAAATTATATGAATTTTTTTAAGACATTTAATTTTCTAAAAATATTGTTATTAATAATATTTTTAAAGTGATATTATAATTTTTTATATCTTTGGTACTTAAATTTACTGAGAAAATGTTTTAATAAAATCTGACTTCATTTATCTATTCAGTCAGAAATCCATTTTCTTTCAAACCATGTTTTCTAAAATTGTTTTCCAAAACATTTTATTTAAGCTTTTCAAAATGATTTACTAAAATACATTTTTACCCATTTTTATTTTTAATTTATTTTCAAAGCAATCTTCCTATCACTTTTTGATCAAGGAACTTTTGAAACCTTTTTCCATGCAAATGGAATGTTATTTATGACATATATAGAATTTCCCATTGCAATTTATATAAAGCATCCTTTTAGAAGTGTAAAAAAGGTTATTCAAAAATAATTTTTTTTATTGAAAATTACTTTCAAAATGCTTTGTGTTTTAAAAAGTTATTTTCAAAATAAAAAGGTCATTTTTCTTAATTATGATTTCAAAGATCTTTTTATCATATTACTAATCATCAAAGAAAAAAACCCTTTATTATTATCCAAATTGGTTTATATTGAATTGATACTATCATTATCATTCCTATGGATGGTTTATGATTATTTCGTCCAAGGATAGTATTAACAGTCACTTACTTGATTCATTTTCATGGCCATTAACCCATATTGAAATATTAATTTTTTTTGTGATCATTGGACATTAAATATACCCAAAATATATATATTATTTAACATGGATATTATTATTGATGTAATTGTACTTAATTTCTATATATGATGTTTTACTCTGTAAGTAATTTTATTAACATGAGAAATATTATTAAATACATATACATTTCTCCGTATGGATACTTGATGATAACATACATTGTTTTCGAATTTATTTGATGACATGATATATGAGGAAAGCTTTGGATAGGTTTGATATGGGTGGGGCATAGTTATATATATATCCTCAATGCATTGGTAGTCTCATGAGATGAATTAGTAGGCTATCCTTAGTTAAGTGGGTTTTTACCCAGTATGTTTTAAACCATCTTATGAAAGGTCTTGAGGGTAATTGTATCTTGTACCTTGTAAATATAGTGTCCAATAATTAAGAATTTCATTCATGTAGTATTTAGTTATTTATAAATATGAGTTTTTTCTATTACATTACCTCTAGATGAATTTCATTCTTTTTTTTAAATGTAATGTGTTTCAATTATTAAACTTTCCATATATATTATGCCTTATCTATTTATGATAGTCATGTTATTGATTAAATGTAACGTTTTTTAGTTATTTAACTTTCCATATTACTTACACACTTATTTCTAACATTATTATTTATATGTAGTGTTTTTGGTTATTTTTCATACCATATTGATTATGATCATTGATTCATTATTACTTCCACTGTACCTTACCCTTACTGAGCATTTGAGATCACCTATATTTTGTTTCCTTTCCATAGGGTTCCATGATATTTAATATGACTGATATACATGGATATGCTAGATGGAATAATGTTATTCTCAAAATAAAAAATTTATGTTTTAATTTTTGAATTCAAATGTAATATTTGAATCATGTATGAATATAGTTTTCCAAGAATACTAAACTATCCATTACTTTGTTATTTAATTCTCTCTATCTTAAGCTAATGAAAGGGTAATGGACCCTATCTTCAGGCTATTGGGGTTGGGGTCACTACAATTAGTATCAGTGTTAGTTCAGTAGATTCATTGGGAACTAGATTTTTAACCACATTGATTTGGGAACATAAACCTATGAAAACATTTAGGATAAGTATTGAAGAACTTTCTAATGTTTTGGTAAGATAGAGATTGTACAATTTTTCCTTCCAATACATTCCTATATTGATACTACAAATGGATGTGGTTCCAACATAGATGTACCTAGGGGTAATAAATTCAAAATGTAAATGCTAGTTTGGACTTGAATGTTACATGATATATGTCAATGATCCTTTCTACACACCTACTTTGACTATCTTGGGGGAACAGTTAGGATAATCCACATTTTCATTACAAACCATTATGAAGGATGTTAATAGTTAATGAAATTTAATGAGGTAGGTTAAACCAAATACTAAGGTAGAAACTACATGGAAATAAAATGGAAGAAGCATTTTTGTATGGTGATTCAAAAAATAAATTTTATAAGTATTTTACCAAAGTTATTTTAGATATATAGATCTTGAAATATCTTTGGATTATGTTATAATTATAAATTTATTTCTTAAATTAATTGTTATGGATACCATCATGGGCTAATGAGTTTAATAGAGAATATTTTTTCATAGTCATAAACACCACATTTTAGGTTTTAAGTGATGTGATTATTCAAATATTAAGGATATCTTGGAAGAAATTTATGGAAATAATAACCATTGTTTTAGTATAAATTTTAGTAGAAAAGTTTTTTGAGGAATAATTCCTCTAAATTTTATAGACATATGTTTAATGTAGTAGAAAATAAATATGGTTGATATGATTATTAATGCAATCATAATAATATTTAAGTAAGTTTATTAGACTTTGTATGAAAAATAAACTTTGTTGAAAAAATTAGTAAAAAGGCAATATGATGATTAAAATTATTTCAAAGATTTTCATCATATTTTTGTAATTTTATAAGAATTATATTTATGTAGTTTATATAAAGATAAATCTACATGATGGGTGAAAAACTATCACATTATTCAAGGTAGTGGCACATGTACCCATGACTGAAGGATGATATGAGTTGTGTGCCTACCACTGTCCTATGTGATGTATTAGTTAATATTTCATTATTTCTAGTTAAAAAGTTTGATGAATAAATATTATTGATGAACTGGTAGTATTAACTTTGTGGTTTGGAGATTAATTTATTAAAAATATTGGTTTTGGAAAATATTTTGAGATAGATGGAATGACTTGTCACTATTTACTGATATTATGCTCTATAAAAAGTAAATTTTTGATCACTATGGCATAAAAAATTAATTTTTTGGATATTAATTCTTATGGAGTAAGTGATGAATTGGGAATTTTTTCAATCACATCCAAAGGAATAAATTGTTTTTATAAATTTTAAATGTATCATTTAAATTATATTTACTTATATTTATTAAGAGTAAAATAATTCCACAACATTGGTAAAAGGATGTTGAAACAAAAATGATATATATTAGCTACAATTTGATGAAATATATGGTCCTTTAGATCATCATACATTTAAAAATTCTATTCCATTAAATTTAAATTGATTATTCACTTTCTTATGATCAATGATTTCAATAACCCTCTATAAATATTTACACCTTTCCCACATTTCCATATCTTCACTTTTCGTCAATGTTTTTCTATTTATAAGCCAAATTATGTGTTATTTTCGATGAATTTCATACATAATTTTCAATCTTATTAAGAAAATATTTTATTGAACCATTTATTATGGGGTTTTTTTGACAATGATATTCCCAAATTTCATACCCTTGATTACTGAGATTAGGTTTAAATTTTGAGGATGCAATTTATTTTATACAGGGAGATTGTAACACCCTAAAAATTATAAAAATATTACTCTTCATTCAATATTTTATGTAAAAAAATATTTCTTTTAGATTTAAGTAGATGAAAAAACTAATTTTCTCTTTCATTACATGCAATCACAAGTTTCTTTTAAATATTTCATTACACGTAAGACCAAGTTTTATCGAACAACAATATATTATTAATATTATTATTTAATATGACAATTATCACCTAGTCATTGGAATGAATGGTATAAATTGGATTAAATAAATTATGAAAATATATATTTTACAATTTTTTATTTGTTATCTATTTATTAGTAATATAATAAGACTCATTTAAAATAAAAATAAATATTTTATGAAAAACAACATTTTTCTAAAAGGCTGTTTAATCATGCTTAGTGCATATAATTGAAAATTCATTTTTCCACTTTTAAAAAATTTTCATATTATAAAAAATTCATTTTTTGAATAATAATACCAAAATTATCCTAGAGTAAATTTTTGGTATTTTTCTGAGGAAATTCATTTTTTGATGAATAGTGAAAAATACTGAATTTTAGTTGAAACCATTATTTTCAATCAATTTATTTAAAATTATAAATTGTTTTTTTTAATTTATATTAATGTAAAACTAGTTAAATTTTATATCAATTAATACAATTTAGGTCATTTTAATCAATTTTATTTTAAATTTGGATATGAAGACATTTTAAAATTTGTAACATTTTCACTTTAAAAACCTACTCAGTCGTTGCATATGTGGGAATAATTTTAAATTAAATTCTACCACTTATATGATTTGAATTTATAAAAATATATTAAATATTTTTAATCAGAATAAATTATATTTTCTAATATTCTCAACTTATTTTTTGATCGTAATTATTAGTGAATGTAGTTAAAATTAATTACTCCTATTATTCCCAAAATGAGTTTACTCGGTGATTAAACATAAAATAAAATGAATAAAAATGACTACAACCTTGAAAAAACTATTTATGGACCTATTAATATCATAAAAGTTTATATACATAATTATTTTCATTATTGAGACATGTTTTTAGGTAAAAACGTGGGTACACCTAACTCTACAAAAAATTACAATTACACCACTCACCCCACTTATAAAGGGCTACCCCCTATCCTATAAGATTCACACATTAAATCCAATTTGTTTTGAAAAATTCATAACTGAATCATTATTCAATATTCATTAACTCATTATATCAGAATTATATTTGAAGAAATGGAAACATTTGAAGGATTTTGGGTAAACCAAATGAGGATACCCAAAGGAGAGATAATGTTCTTCAATAAGAGTCTTCATTTTATTTCCTTATCCACATCCATAAATTATTTTAAAAACATTATAATAAAAAAAATAATTATCTTAAACACATTGAGATGTTATTATGTTAATGGTGCATCTTTTAACCGCACACACTTCAATCAAATGGGTTACAAAATCATTGTTCGTGCGTATGACAGACTACCACCCTGTGAACCGATGTCCTTTGTTTTTGCATTATCAACTATCGTGGTCATGTATTTTTATGGATATTAGGTATATATATAAAAATATATAAAACTATAATACATATTTAGTCATTATATCATGAATAAAACATTTCATTCCACTCCATATGAGGGACGATAGCTTTGCTTGTGTGTGCTGCGAACTATGGCCTGACAAAGCGATGTGATTCATATTTCACTAACGCTTTACATGGAATGTGATGGGGAAAAATTATATGTGATATAAATGAAATAATTATGATATTAATGGAATATTTATAATTCTGAAAATAAAATATATAGTTTTATTTTCTTACTTTTTTACTCAATGAAAGACGATAACGTCGTTTGTGTACATGTTAGCTTCCGCCTTCACTAAGCGATGTGACTCTCCTTTTATCACCACAACACACCAAACGAAAGATATATATATATGTATAATTAAATATAATTTTTTTATATATGATTTTATTACAATTCATGTGAGATAAAATAATACTTACAACCTTTCCATATCGATCATTGAAACATTTAAAACATCACCCATGCGTATGTTTGTCCTACCGTCTCTATGATCATAATGTGATATATTTTTCACACCCAATATTAATGATTATTTTTGATGTGTTATTGAATTATTAATATGATTAATTATTCCTTAATATTATTCTATATATGGTATATCTATATAACATCGGAAAGAATCATAAGTTTTATAACAAATCATGCCTGAGAAAACAAGGCAATTGACACCCAGAACAATGAAAATAATGAAATGTTATTATTGAAATGTAAAAATATACTTTTAAAGGATAATATATGATATAATAAATATAAATATGGGTATTTAATAAGTTAATAACTTTTTTAAAACCACTATACATTTGGTTAAAGCACGTCTAACTAAAAGGAATCATATAGTAATGGATTTCGTCTCAATTTCATTTCATTAAGGAATATTGTAATGCTGTGCACCTAATTAATTTTTGTGATTTATCTACTACTCATTAAAATGTAACATCATGAATTATTAATTATTCAATTTATTTTACATTCCAATTTGAATAATTTCATATAAGGTCCTTGAATTAATTGTCACTGTGTTGTAATGAATTTCATAACTCAGTTCCTTTTCACTGGGTTATATTACTTCCCTATTATTATTAATATTATATGATTATGTGTATAATGAATTTTGTTCATATATTTTTTTATTTAAACATTTTTTATTGGATTTTCATCTTATACATAAAATTTATTCATGGATTAATTCTGAATTCTACACTATAATCATTTTAAGGGTTTATTTCACAATCTCATTCTAATCGAGATTGTTTATCCCTGAATTCCCATTAAAGATAATTTTATTAAAATATTTTACCAATACCATTATATTTTCAACCATTTTAATTAATTATATTATTAATGTAATATTACCATTTTCCCAATCTTTGGTACAGAACAGTTTTGAAAAAATGTTTTAATAAAATTCGACTTCATTTCTCTCTTTGGATAGAAATGCATTTTCTTTCAAAACCTTGTAAAGTTTTTTTTTGAAATTTTGTTTTATTTAAAATCATAAAAATGATTTATTAAAATACCATTTACATATTGTTTCTTTTTAGAGAATGTTATCAAATTATTCTTCTGACCAATTTCTGAACAAGGAACATTTCAAACATTTTTACCAATCAAATGGAATGTTATTTATTTCTTGTAAAGAATTATTTAATCAAATTTATTTGAAGATTAATTTTTAGCTTTAAAAGGTTATTTTTACGGAAAATATTTTCAAAGAAGAGGTATTTAAATTTTGTTTTGTTTTAAAATTTTATTTTCAAAACAAAATAAATATTTTCCTAAAAAGTATTTTTAAAGATCTTTTTATGAAATTTATATTAATCAAATAAAAAACCATTTATTATTACCCTAATGGGTATATGTTGAATTTAAACCATACTTATTTATCCTATGGATGGTTTAGGATTATTTTTATAACGTATATTATTGAAATTCAATTCCTTAATTCATTTTTTAGTCATTAAATTCCACTTGAAATATTCACTTTTATTTGATAATTAGATATTAAATCTCCTGTAAATATCCATATTTTTTATCATGGATATTATTATTGATTAGACTGTGTCTCATTTATACATATAGTGTTTTAATTTTAATGTTATTTGAAAAAATATTGAAATATTGATAAATCTGTATCCTTTACTCAATATAAATACTTAATGATAAGGAAAATTATTTATGAATGAGATCGATTATTTGATATATGAGGAATGATTTTGACAGGTATGACATGGGTGGGTACTAATTATAGATATCTACTTGATGCATTGATAATACTATAAGATGGATCAGTTGGATGGCACCTACATAAGTTGGTTTTTACAGAGTATGGTTTAAACCATCTTATGTAGGGTCTTTATGGAAAAGGTATCATGTAGCTGGGAAATATGATGTACAATAATTAAGAATTTCATTCATTCTATGTTAAATTATTTATATCAAGTATAATTTCACAATAATATTATCTTTGGATGAATTTTATTTTCATTTGTTTAAAAGGCACATGTCTCAATTATTTACCTTTCTATATTGATTATGCCTTATCGAGTTATGATTTTCATGCAATTGATTAAATAATTTGTGTTTTCTGTTTTTTACCATGCCATATTTTTTACACACTTCCTTCTATATTTATTGATTACATGGAATTCATATTTTATTATTTACCATACCATATTTATTATGATCATTGATTCATTATTTCTTCTACAATACTTAACCCTTAAGGAGAATTTAATCTCACCCTTATTTTGGTTCCTTTCCCCATGATTCCATGAAGTTTATTATGACTTATATGCAAGGATATGCTTGATGGAAAACATTTATTCTCAAAAGAAATAATTTATGTTGTAATTTTCTGTTCAAATTTAATATGTGAATCATGTATGTATCAATTTTACCAAGACTACTAAACTATTTGGTCATTTAGGATCTGATTCATTGTATATTATTCCAACATAAATATAGTTGGCAGTGGCTCTGAGATGATTGGGTCTGGGTCTCTACAAATGATAATTTTGTGAACATAAATTAATTTTTATTGATATATAATCTATAAGTTTTATTTAAAACATTTCTCTTTATAAATTATTTTAATTAATTAAAACTGATAAATATTATGCACATTAAAACAGTTTTCAGAAAAAAACCATTTTAAACATAAAATAAACTTTTACTGAAATACTATAAAATTTTATTTAGAAGTAATTATGTGTATTAAAATAAATATATTACTTTAAAAAATAATTGGGAATTTAAATTACTTAATTTTTTGAAAATAAATGACTCTTTTATAAAAACCATCATGTTTACCTATTTACTGAAAAATCAATATTTTCTGAAAAAAATACCAAAATTTATCATAATTTATATTTGATATGATGATTTAGAAAATGAAGTTAGTTTTATAAAATAAATTATCTAAAATATATCTAAATTAATTAGATTCTTTTTTTTCATTAAAAAAACATTTTTTATGAATTGTTTTTTGAAGAAGATAATTACTTTACTAAAAATGATTAATTATTTACTAAGAATATGTAAATAAATTTATATTGATTAGTAAATTTATATGCATATTTCATTAATTATTTAATATTATTCATTATCTCATAGTTAATAGATATGTTATAATAATATTATTTCATGGTTCACTGAAGCTCAGTGTCACGTGTCACGCACTCTTTCAAAGAAACTCATTGTTTTAGGTAAAAGTATATATATATAAATTTAAATTAATTTGAAAAAATACCAATAAAATCTCATGATGTTATAATCTATGTTTGTGGTTAAATAATTCTTCAATATTATGAAGAATGGAGATAAACATTCCAATGATTATGTGGAAAACATAACCCAAATATCAAGGTATACCATAGAAAATATATCACCAGTATGAATCTTATAAACATACAAACACGACTTCAAAAAAAAAAGTTTAAAATAAATTTTTTTCCTTGAATGAAAAATTTATGTTATTTGTATTTATGATCTCTTTTCCTCGTTAATATTTTTTCTTGTATTGTTGTTTACTTTCATATCTTCTATTTTATGGCTGAAATAAAATATCTTGAAATAAAAATGTTACTCCCTGCAAATAATTTTTGATGAATTTATAGTGTCTTATCCTATCTTATTGAATTATGGTTTACACACCAAGTTTTTTATATGGTTTTTTTAATTGATTCAATTACTATATTATTTGAAAAAGTTCTTATAATATTTCTATTTTCTACCTAATGATAGTATGATATTGTCATTTTAAAATTTTATCCCTAATAATTTTCCATACATTATCAAAATTCATAAGGATTTTCACCTAAATTTTAATTATTTGAGTAATGTTTTGTATGTTGTACACACTAATATACTAAAAAATCTTATCATAATTTATATATGATTAAATGTACTTAAAATTCCATTTCAAATTCTACGTTTCCTTGTCTACTGATTCATATATTACCAATGTCAAAAGTTTTTTTTGGAGACAATCTATTTTTATCATTTTATAATCATTCTTGATTGACTATGTTCCTATATGATTGATATATTCTTCCTTTCTATTTATTTATTAGTATTTTCTATTTGACTCGATGAAATTAAAATTTATCATTGCGTTATTCGTATTTAATTAATTTTATGTCATTTTAAAGAATAATTACCCTCCTCAATGTTAACTATTTTCTTATCTATGTCTATATTATTTATAACCTTAGAAGTTTTCTTTTATTATTTTAGAATATAAATATATATTATATTCCTAATAATTAATATTTCACATCATCTTTATTCTGATTAAAATTATTATTATTTTCAATATGATCTTCTTTAAAAACCATTCAAAAAAGACTATAAAGTATTTATTTACACTTCTAAATATTTCTTTTATCTTCCAATCTAAATTTATTCTATTTACCATTATTTCCATTTAATGTTCCATTATTAGTGGTTAATTAAAAATTATGGGTTTTCAAGTCTTGTTTCACCATTTAAAATGAATTTTGAAATTTACCACTATATTTCATATACCCTTACTCATCGGGTTTGAGAAGAAATAAAATTTGCACAATTTATTAAAGGGGTAGAATGTTATAAAACCACTTTTTTTAAGAATAGACCATTTTAATGGTTTATTATTATTCATGAGTATGAATTTATATATATTCTTGACTCATCTATATATATATATATATTAAGTTTCATATGGTATTATATAATCAATTAGATACCAATTATATAACTAAAAGTTTTATATTTACTTTGTAATAGAAAAGGTGTAATATTTAAAGGTTAAATATATTTTATTAAAATTATTTCTCATTATGACCAAATTAATGAATTATTTAATTATTGGATATTTCATATATAAATATTTTATTAATTTAAATTCTTCTATAATTATTTATTATTATTATTATAAAATTATAAATAATTTTATTAATTTATGGAACGAGAATATGATTTTTAATTTGAAAAATAAATAGTTTATTATTCAAGTAAATACTCTTTATTTATATGATATAATTTTATTTAGAAGTTAAATTTATAAAATTTTAAAATTTAATTGTATAAGTTAAACTTATTTTTTGGTTTATTCATTTAAAAAAGATCATATGATGTTTTTTTGGTATTTTTTAGAGTAAGATAATTTTTTTCGAATACTTAAAAATATAGTTTTTAAGAGAACTATATATTTTATTACATATTATTGAAAAAATATGGTTTAAGGTAATGGAATTAATTATAATTGATAATATACACTATATATCATAAAAATATTATTCAATTTATATAAAATAATTTTTTTCCAAGACAAATATGAAAATCATTATCAATGATGACACAATGCTTGCACAACACTTGAAGAGCCAAATTGGCATGTTTAAGAAACTATTTACTAAAGTATAAGTATAAAATCTACATTAAAGACACATTTTATTATTCATAAATTATTTTGATAAATATTTGTGATTTTAAATTTACATAATGAGATAGAAACATAAATATTTACCCCGCACATGCGTAATGTTAAAAGTAAAAATTCTTATCTTAAAAAAAGATATCATGGTATAAATTAGAATAAATAACTTTATTAACTATTTTAAATGGTGATATTAATTAAAAATTAATTATATTCATGCTATTAATTTTTTTTAATGTGGAATTTTTTGTAATTATCCAGAATGGTTATGTATCATCAATGTTGTGTTAGTGAAAGCGAGATAGAAGTTAAAGTAAATAGTTTTAAAAATATTAAATTTTATATTTTTGGGATTAACCATGGTCTTGAGTAATTTTTAATGTTCAGAAATATAGGTAAAAATAATCTAAATATATAAATTATAATTCGATTTTTATATAGATATTTTTAAAATTTAAATTATAAAATTAACCATAAATATGTCTTTGTAGAGTGTTTATTGTAAACAATGATTTATAAATTGATTAGAAAATTATTAAATATTATAAAGAATCAATTGGTGTGTTTGAGGGTTTATAATGTCATCCAATTTCCCTTAATGGTCCACTTTCCATTTAAATATCACATTTTCACCCTTAAAGATTGAGTATTTTAGAAAATTTATTTAGTTTTTTCCTACGAAGGGGAATCATTCTACCATTTTAGAACCACTAATAATGTTTGGTTTTATCTCCTTATTCTATAAAAATTCCCCTATAAAATTTATTATTTATGTTTATATACCTATAAAATTTCTAAATCTCATTTCTTTAAATGATTTGGACTCAATCCAAAGGAGTTGGTTTGAGGAGAAATGATAGGGTTTTCAAGCTAACTTCTTCTTTCTTATTTGACATTCTTTAATGTAAAAATATTTTAAAACTACACTTATTAGACTGTAATGATTTTATTTACATGGTATTCGAATACTTTGTATCCATATCTGATTAAATATATTCTAATAACTCTCAACAAAATCTTTTTCCTTAGCTATTAAAATGTCAAAATAAATGGATATCAAAACCATGTCCTTTCATTTCACCTATATTATAACTATTCTAAAAACATATTTACTATTTAAAATTAGTACTCAAAGGATATTTTGATTGTCATCTATTTTTTCATAAAACTAAAATACATATTTTGTTTTCCTTCTTTTAAATCCTTTTGAGAAACATTGCTCCCTGGGATTTCAAATTACCAACCTAAACCACTAGGAACAAGCGAGAATTCCATATGGCCTCATGCACACCACCCCATATGTATGAGGTTTCCGACTAGATATGAGGGTTTCAATTGAAACCATTGAAAGACTATAACCTATGTATCATTACATCGATAAGAAGAATATTGAAAATAATAAAATAATAAATAAATAATACCAGTAAAATCAGGAAAATAAATAATGAAATAAAAATAAAAGTATCTCCCAAAGTGGAAGGCCTGTATAGAGTGTAAAAAGTAGGTAATAAGAGAAAAAAATCAACAAAAAAATATGGAGTATTCTAGTTTGTATCGTGGTCCCCTATAGCTCTATTCCCCACCACTCAACCATCCACTATATGGACCATTCCATTCACTAGATCTCTAGTCCTGAAATCTACATGTGTACTGAAAGGCCTAAGTAGGATGTGAGTACAAGACTTAATAAGACACCAACAAGGAGTTCTTATAATAAGTGAAAAAATATATAACTATATAAAATATGACATAGGTAAATTCTCTGTAAAAATACATGTTCCTATTTATAATACATTGACCAAGCCACCATGAACCTCGACCCCAACTGCTTCAGCTCATTTCTGGTAATAATATCAATAACATGTGTACCACCATCAAGGTCACATATATCACACCACCATTTTAGTGGTTGTTATAGGAATTCCACATGTTCCATAAATTCGTTCTTTGGTTGGATTATCCTTTCAATCATCCATGATCCAAGTCCATATAAATCCATGATTGGTATCTTCTTTCAAGAAACTATGGTTTCCCATATATAAGGGTATCCAAGTCCACCTTTATAGATGTTAGGACTATGGTTGGATGGGTATCCGACCACTGTACCATGTAACACCCACCCTTAGGGCTCCACCGTTATATCTCTGTATCCTCTATCTTGCCACTATTATTTTCCCTCCATAGGGGTTGCCACACCAACCTCTAGGGATGTTAAGACTACATCTGGTTGGTTAACCTCATACACCCAACCTCAAGGCTCATCCTCAGTATCAGAGTACCTAACAACTAGTCACCATGATTTCCACTCTGTAGGGGCAGCCACACCTTCCTTTTATGATGTTAAGACTATGTTTAGTTGGGTTACCTCATATACCAGACCTCAAGGCTCCAACTGAGTATCTTGGTACTTGAATCTTAATTCCACATGCTATGTACCACACAAACAAAACTTTCCATAGAAAGGAATGATAAGTCACACCAAGAATAAAGTCAGGATAATGACACATAAACAAGTACACCACAACTACTCACACATGCACATGCATCTCAACAAAATCACGGGTACTTCCATTATAACATCAAATAATGTCAACAACATAGATATATAAGGACCATAATGGTAAGGAAACTCAAAACTCAAATTCATCGATGTCAATGGAAGGTTTGTTGATGGTTTCATCACCTAAACTGTGCTCATACACAAACCATAAAAATACAACTACTTGTAAAGGATTTATAAAACCAAAAATGAATATCGTATTTCAAAAGGAAATAAAATATCACATGTGATAATACATTTTGTCTCCTAGATAATTTCCATATTATTATTCTAATTATACACTTGTGATATATTATTTTGTATAATTATAAAAACACATTCAATAATTTATGTCTCTAAATTAAATTGATAAGGCATGTGGTATTACTTATAATTATTCTTTAGAAAAATCATAAAATCTTTCTTGAAAATTGCGCATTTCCCCTATGATAATTTAATATATATTTTTCACTTGATAATTTTTTGTATAATTAGTCGTAGATAATTTGTATAATTATAGTCCAATAATTTTCAAAGAAAATTATCCTTTATAGTTCAATAATTATTTTTGATAATTATCTTTATAAATTATCCATTGATAATTTATGGAATTTATATTTTTTAAAATAATATTTTGAAAATCCAATGAAATTATCATTTTATAACTCATAAGATTATCTTTGAAAATTTCAGGAAATTATCTATTATAATTCACATAACTATCCTTTGATAATAAATTAACATTACATGTGATCTAACCAAATGTTCAATACTCACAAATATTATTCCCACATAGGTTAAGTACCATATCTCAAACCTAAACAGTGGTCTCAAATTCCTTATACGACACACTTTTTGAGAGATATTCAATTATTTTGTTTAAATCATGCATGTATGATATAATATATTTTAAATTTTTATTCTATTTGAGCTAAGTCTCGTCAATCCAGGAAATATCAATCTAAATCAATTCCCAATAATTACAATATTCCATTGAATATTCCAAGGTCCTAAATAGGATTATACCCTTATGGAAATTAATTTAAACATTTTTAAATTGATTTCTATTGAAAAATTAAATTTTTACAGAAAAATAATTTTAAATTATTAATAATTAGGGTATTTATTTTATTTAAAAAATTTAGGCTATTTATATTATACCCATATATAAATTTATACCTTGAGAAGCATCTATAATGGTCTTTCTCAAACAACTCATGCTATGAATCTCAAAAATCAGACTTGTGTTCCCATGTTTCCTCTTGGATTTGTTTGTGATGCCACTAAATCTTAAAAAGTGGTATCATTTTCCCTTAGAGTAATTTCTCACTCCAGTCTGTAATCCACACTGGACACTCCTCATAATATGCATCAGGTTCCAACTCAACACCCTCACAATCTATAACACACACAATGTTGGGCTTGTACATTAGAAACTAAGAAACATTGAACACAAAATTCGTGGTTAAATAACATGGAGGAAGTTACAAATTATATTCAATTTCCCCCATTCATTAGAGGATCTCGAAGGGTCCTAAAAAAATGGTGTTAAATTTCCCTACTCCATTAGTCTGATGATAGTACGTCATGCTCAATCTAATCAAATTACCTGGGGATTTTTGCAAGAGATACCAAAATAGTGATGTGAAAGGCAATTCTCTATCCAAAAAATTATCAAGGGACCTCCATGAAGGTGTATGATCTATCAAACAAAAATCTTTCTCAACTTCTCCCTTATGAGAGCCTCTCTGATTGGTAATAAGTGAGAAGGCTTTGTTAAACAATCAAAATTCACCCAGACTACTTCCGGACTACTATTGTTCTTGGATAACCCTATAAAAAAGTCCATTATTATATCCTACCACTTACACATAGGTATGAGTAGTGGCTAAAACAACCCTCCAGGATGCTGGTGCTCAGCCTTTACTTTCTGAAAAGTAAGATATCACAGGACAAAACTATCAATGTCTCTCTTCATCCCTAGCCACAAAACTACCACATGAATTCATGATATATATTTCTCATACTAGGATATAAAATCCATATAGGGGTATGGTAATTCCTCATCATCTCCTCTTCGATGAAAGTAGGGACTACTAACATCCCATGTACCAATATTATATCATCTTCATCCATCAACCATTCTGGTATTGATTCACCGCAAGGAAGCTATGAACTTATCATTTGAAACCAGGGGTTTGACTCCGGATAAGTATTAAACTAGTACCTAAGTGAGTATTTGCTCCAAAATTTTCACAAGTCATATATCCATGATCCTCAGAAGTATCCATCCTCCAGAGATCCAACAAAATAACCATTTGTCACTGCTCCTATGAAGTCCTCTCACCAAGATCCTGATCAATCTGTATCTTATGGATTAGAGTATCTAGAACAGAATTACCTTTTTAATATACTAACATCATCTCAAGGTTGATCATCCATAGTTACTCAACCCATTTCCTTTTTCATAGGATTAGGTAACCTTGTTTTAAGATATAGTGAATGATCTTTTGGTTTGTATAAAAAAATATCTCAGCAAAGAGATAGTGTCACCTACACTTTTGAGAATGGACCACGACTGCCAACTCCTTGTCATGTGTGTGGAATATCCTCTCATAATGTTGTTGATGAAAAGACCCATTAGATAAACCTTCTCTATTTTCATAAAAACCACTCCTTGACCAATTCTTGATGCGTCATAGTACATTGAATAACCAATCCAAGCATCAAGGTGTGTTATTACTGGAGTTGTCATCAACCTTCTCTTTTGTTCAATGAACACATATTTACATTGGTTTGAACACTATAATATATCCCAAGAAAAGAAACATAATAATTATGAAAAACCCTAATCAGTCTATGGAATTACACAAGGTTTCTCTTAGTTAGTATATAGGAATACAAAAGGTTCTCTTAAGAGTCTAGACTTAACCCAATGTATAATCATCCTAGCACTATCCATTTTTTCTGTCCTTATATGTTAGTCATATTCATCACATTTATACTAAGATAACAACATGATCAGTTCAACTAATAGACATCAATAATGATATATCACACAACATGTCAACAAAAATATAATACACAAGATAAACTATCCCGAACAGATATTGAAAACAATGCCTTTAATTAGAGAACTATTATACATCATAAGAATATATATATATATATATATATGGAATGAAAACAAATGTTCATAGTCATGATGCATTAATTCGCCTGAAATCTCATTATTCACATATCAAAATCATGTCCATCACTCAAGGCAAGATTAATAAATAGTAATAGCGAAACATAATATCCCATTTAAGGAAACTCAATGTTCCACTACAAATTGCTGTCCAGGAACTAACATAGTTCCCCTATTAGAGTCCCATCCATCGTATCTCTTATCTATCCAATCCCATAACATGATAAAGGGAAGAAAAAGTTAGTTAATCCTGATCATCTAATTCAATTTTGTAACATCCATACCTAAACCACTAGGTCCAAGCAAAAATTCTACACAACCACATGCATACCTCAACGTATACAAGAGGATTCCGACTAACAGTGAGGTTATCAAGTAAAACTATGAGGAGAATATACCATCTATATCATGTCATCGAGTATGAAAATAATGAACAATAATAAAACAATGAATAAATAATCAGAGTAAAATAAACAACTTGAATAATTACATACATATAAAAGTATCTCTCAATGTGGAAATCCTATTCAGAGTATAAGAAGTAGGTAATATAAAACAAGAAAATAAACTAACAAATGTGAGGTACTTTGATATCAATCATGATTGGATCCTTCTCCTTGCTCCACCACCCAACCATCCACTATAAGGCCCTTTCTCTTCACCAGATTATTGGTCATGAAATCTACACATGCACCAAAATGATCGAGTAGGGTGTGAGTAATAGACTCAATAGGACACCACCCGTGCTTCCTCACCATAAGTGAACAATATATATAATAGTGTATTTCATGAAATATGAAAATTATCAGTAAAAATACATGTTCCGAATCATCATGCACTGACCAATATACTATGAACCCTTACCCCACCAGCTTCGACTATTTACTTGTAATAATTTCAATAACACACATAATTCCATTAAGGTCACATAGCTCACCCCATCATTCCTGTAGTTGTTATAGGAACTCTGCATGTTTCTTCAGGTATATATTTTATATGATTTTTCTTTTAATCTCCAACAACCCAAGTATTTATGAAACCATGACTGGATTTTTCCAACAATACACCATGCTTTTCCCTCTATAGGGGTATCCACGTTAGCCTTTACGGATGTTAGAACTATGTCAAGATTCGTAACTGACCACTAGAATGCCTAATTCCAACCCTCAAGGCACCACCTATTTATCTAATTATCCTTTAGTTGACCACTATACTTTCCCCTCTACTGAGGTAGCTAGTGCCACATTTAAGGATATTAGGACCACCTCAAGATAGGTAACATTATACACGAAACGATAAGACTCCACCTGAGTATCTTAGTGCCAATAAGCTAGTCACTATACTTTCCCCTCTACATCTGTATCCATTCTTGCATAAAAGGACGCTTGGACTACATCAGGTTGGGTATCCTTGTAAAACAAACCTCAATGATCCACCTGATTATCTTGTAACCTGCATCACAATTCCACAGGCTATGCAACACACAAAAAAAATGTTCCCTAGAAATGAATTATAAGTCACAATAAGATAAAAATTATATAAAGTCATAAATAAAAAAGTATTCCCAGGGATACTTACACACCCACATGTGTCTAAAAACTAGCATGGTTTAGTCCGAAAAAAATATCACATCATGATAACATAATAAATATACAATTCCCATAAAGGTAAGGAACCTACTACCTCAAATTCATCGATGTCAGTAATAGGATAATCTAAGGTTCCATCACCCAAACCATATTCTCACATCCACAAGAACAATATGACCACATGTAAAGGATTCCTAAAACCAAAATCAAATATTTTATTTCCAAAATAAATAAATTATCACATGAGATGATACTTCCTCTATCTAAGATAATTTTTAAATTATCATTATAGACTTGCAATTTCAATATTCACCTTAAGAATAATTATAATATCTTATTAAATAATTTATTTCTATAAGTTAGTTCTAGAAAACATGTGGTATTATTTATAATTATTCTTTAGTAAAACTATAAAACCATCCTTGAAAATAACACAATTATCCTCTGAAAATTTAATGTCTTTGTCACATGGTTATTTATCTCGTAATTACCCATAAATAATTTTATAATTATATGAAAATTATTTTACTTAATAATAATCCTTCATAATTAATTATTTACCTTCGATAATTTTTGTTTTAAATTATCCTTTTATAATTTAGGGAATTTCTTTTTCGATAATGATATGAAATTATCAATTTAAAATTCTTATAATTATCTTTGATAAATTTTTAAATTATATTTTGTTAACTAATTTAATTTTTTGTTGATAATAAATTTTCCTTTCATGAGATCTGACATAATGTTCCACACTCACAAATGTTTTACCCCACCTAGGGTATACAACATGTCCCGAATGTAACAGTGGTCTCAAATTCATCATAAAACACACCGATTGAGATATATTTAATCATTTTAGATAAATCAAGGGCATATATTATAATATATTTACTATTTTTATTGATTATCCATTGAGTATCCTCATGTCTCTGAATCTCACACTAAATCAATGCCCATGTCTCAAAATATTCCATATAATATTCTGTGGTTCCAACTGGGGTTTTACCCTTACAAATATCCCTTAAATAATTTATGCAGTTATTTTTATTTAAAAATTTCATTTTAACATAAATATAATTATAAATTATTAAAAATATCGGTATTTTTTATCTTTAATTTTTTTTGGATATTACAGTGATAGTTTTATGCTACCAAAGTGAATGCTTATTTTTTCATAAAATTACACCTTTCATGTATGTTTTTACAAAATATCATTATGATTTAATTTTATATATTAATATTCAAGTAATTTTATGGTTATGATTTTGGGATGGTGAAATATCCATCATAACAACGGAGTTAAGATTAAACAATTATAGATATTTTTAGACGTTAAAAAGAGGATTATCGATGAGAATCTTCTAAATGGTAACTATTTCATGACCCATTGAACTCCTTTTATTATGTAATTATATGGAAGAAATAATTTAACAATTTTGTATCCTATGGAACCACTTTTTAAGAATTTTAGATTGTAACAAATATTCCAAAGATATTTTGGATATTATTAATTAAATGTACTCAATAAAACTAATGTGAATAATATATATAAAATTAATGAATGAAACGTGATAGAAAATGATTTAAAATTTTTAATAGAAATTAATTTAACATTAAAGTTTTGAATAATTTAAATAATTTAAATAATTTTATTATTCTAGAGGTTATATAATGTATGAGGAAAGTAAATACATGAGTTAATGGGTATTTTTTTGAACCTTACATTAAATGTTTTTATGTTTTACTCCCAACTCCTTTTCCTCCACATCTATAGACTTTATATTGTTTATAAAAGTTATTATCCATATTTCAATGTTTTTAACCTCTGGTTTTAGGTACATTAAAATTTATTAATATAATACAAGCTTATAAAGGACATATGTTAAGTTTAGGGAGGTTTCAGATGGTTTTGACATGTTTTGGAAGAATTTCTAGAGGTTTAGAGTTTGTTCATAATTATTAGAAACCATGAACCACCTACAAGAAAACAAGAAACTTGGGGGGGGGGGGCAATGGGCAGGCCTACGATTGGTGGAATGTTTGGCTAAACCATATAGATTCCAAAGAGAAAACATAAACCTTGTATTATATGAAAAAACATACTTGGCCCATGGTTGGTCAAATTATGAGAGACAACGATGTGAGGAGTAACCTAATGGAAGTAGAACCACATTGTGTTCCAAACCATGTAGCCTAACCATGTAGTGTACAGTTGGAACTAAGAATTTTTTGGATATAATTTGAATTAACTCTAAAAATGCAATCTAATCACCTAATACCTCAATATATAAAATCCATTTTTCTCCTTAGGATTGATAGATGGACTCCATCAATATAAAAGCGATTCTTAAGAAAATAAACACGCGTTAGAGATTCAGATTCAAGGATGATTCATTATTACTGACCATTAAACTTTTATATTTTCTTTTCATCTATCCTAAAACTATAGATATAGTCCATTATGGATAGTTCTACGTACATTGATTGGTTTATTGATGTGTTATTATTGGTTCTATTGTAGGAAAGACAATCCAATGTAGGGTCTTGAGAATTTTAGTGTATTTCTTCATTATCACCAACATTTGTGATGTATGTGGATTCCATCTCATCTTCACATGAATTAGAACATGTAATATTAGTTCTGTTGATGGGAGTTTCTAGGAATTGTTATGATATACATGTGTGACTATTTATGGAAACCACTTTTGGGTTATGGATTAGAAATTGTGTAAAGTGAATGGTTTCTTGGAAAATTATATTTGGTGATAATTTTAAAATTATGATTTAAAAAATATGGGATGTAATGGAAAATATTTATTGAAATTATGTAATGTAAAAAGGTTTTATGTGGAATGGTTTTCATGGAATTTGGAATACACGTTGGTGTGATTATATTTATTGATGTGACCTAGTGGAAGGGGAATGTTCCATTTGGGAACCTAGTATTGGTCACATTGTGATGACTTGGTGGATTGATGAGAGACCAGTCATTAGTATAGAGTTATCACCTTAGAATTCATGGGTGTGTGTGCGTGGAGACAAAGTTATGGGTTTATAAACAAATGAGAAAGGTTTTATGGATTTTTAAATGTTTTCCTTTGAAATTATTTACTATTTTGATATAAAATTTCTTGCCTGATTTTAAAACTATTTCATGGAAGTTATGCTAACAAGTTTTTTCCTATTGGAATGAGTTGGGAAGTATTTTGGGAAATCCTATTGAGCTTAGAATCACCCCCTTATTGGGAACTGTTGTGTGTTTACGAATGTAATTTATCAAGACATTGGGTAAGGAAATGTATCTTTGTTATTTAGTGATTCTTATTAATACCATGGACAATACCTATGAAGTTAGAGCTTGGAGTGGGTTGGGTGTTTCTTATTTCAATTTCACTTGTGTGTTTTCTAGTTTTGTTTTCTTGTGTCCCTTTTTGAGTATATCTTTCATTTTCTCCTTATAATGTAATATTTTTTAATGTTTGGTTACAGTTTAACTTGTATTGTTTTCTCATTCATTTTATGAAGGATTGGATGTTCATTTTTTATGCCATCCAGGTGATTTAAATTTTAAAATGGAAAATTTTCTCCTAAATGTTCTTGAGGCCCTTTTCATTTATTTCAAGAATTTGGTGTCTTAGAGATGTCACCTAATGATATTGTGACAACCTTTTATTATCAAGATATTGAAAAGGGAAAATATGTTAAAATTGTATCTATCTTGGTTTGTTTGTATGTATTTTGGGGAAAGTTTTTATAATATTTATTCTATCCTTGAATTGGAAATGACATCATTCTTATTCATTCCTTGAGTTTGGTTGGTTTATAGGATTTAGGAATTTCAGAGCATGAAATGTGGATCATTTAAATATATATCAAATTTTTTATAGTAATATTCATATTACTAGGTCATTATGGGTACAAAAGTGTTTGGAGAAACTTGTAGGTGTATTTTCATCTCATTATCATGGGTTTTATTTGATAAGAGTTTAATTGCTTGAATTTTATGTAAAAATTCCCATTAGGAAAACATTTTACATTATGAGTTTACTGATTTATAAAATGGTGATAAGTTTTGATTTTTGAAAATATTTAAATGATTTGATTTTGAAAATATTTTTTGTAGTATTTTTTCAAAAAATGATTAAAATTTTAACAGTGGTAGGATTTTTTAAATGTATGATTTGGATATGAGTTGAAATAGTAAATTGGAATTACTAATACTTTATTAATAGGGAGTGAGAATAGGTTATGTTTTTTTATCTATACATAAAAATGTAAATGAGTAGACATTATAGTAATAAATTGAAAGTGGCTATAGGAAATCTGGTTTCACCTAAGCCACATGTGAATCAATAGCTGGTAAAAATAATTGTATATGTTTTTTTGTGCATATGTAGAGGTAATGAGAATGATGATCCTAACAATTTGGTTCAACTATAAAATAAAAATCCACCCATATTTTGGGGTTGAATTCCTAACCTATGAAATCAGAGGTATGGTTGAATATGATGTGTCTAATATTCAATTTACTTGGGACACCAACAGAGTTGAAAGTAAATTTGGAAACCTATATGTTGGAGGATATAACACACCAATAGTGGGACTTAAATTTTTTGTCAAAGGATGACCAAGGAATTAAATGGGAGGATTTTGAATAATTATTTAATAAAATATTTTATCACCACACCTTTTATATATCTAGAAAAATGAAATTCTTTAGTTTGATGTAATAGAATATCTTGATAATAGAGTATGAAACTATATTTTTAGAATTTATGTTGCTTTCCCTTGGAAGTTGTTACATGTGAATCCTTAATGTAACAAATTTTGGGTCATGGTTGAGACTAAAAATCTACTCAAAGTTTTCCATTATCTGTATTATGGACAATATAGAAATGGACAATAGATCATTTGTGGTAGGAAGATATATCTCTAGAAATACTGTTACATGGATCATGTTAATTCTTATAGGAATAGGTAGAAACTCTAATGTTAAGGTTAATAAAAAGAGGGAAACCTAGTACTAGTATTGGGGGATATCTAAGAATCAGACCATGGAATCATTAAACATTCCTCCTTGATTGAAAAGTAAGTTGGGTTTATTTTCAATGTTGTTATTTATAGAATATGATGAAATATTATACGACACCTCCTCAAGACGTTCATAATTGTAATTAATTGGCACATCTACAACATTACTATTTCAATGATCTATGGTATGATACTAGAGACACATCTGATTATTCTTAGACATTGTATGGTTCAACTGGATGTTCTGATTGGAATAAATCTTGTTATCAAACTTGAGGGAGCCAAGGTGGTTACAGTAACACCAAAAATCCTCAACCTATGTAATCTCAAATAGGTAACAAATAGAAAAGAATAATGATCAAGAAATTTTATGTAGTTGAGCAAGTTATCATAGATGATCAATCTATTTCTTAAATAGTAAGAGGTACGATTATTTTGAATTCTACACTTATTAAAGCACTGTTTGATATAGGAATGTACCAATTGTTTATTTATTATCATGTTGTTGAATAGATGGATTTTTATGTTGAGTTGATGCCTTCAATTTTAAAATATAAAACTAATCTTAGAAAAATAGAGTGTCAATCCTTTTTGTGTCAATAATTTTCTACAACTTTGAATGGGTGTGAGTTTTCTTGGAATTTATATTGGCATGAGATTGGTGTTTAGGACTTTATTTTTGGTATGGATTTGTTTACATTGTTCAAGGACCACATCATTTGTTATGACCAAAATCATAATTTCATATATTTTTATTGAATCATGTATCTCTTTATAGGATATTAGAATGTAATGGTAAGTAGAGAAGGACTTTTGGCCATTATGGTTAGAACCATCTATTATCAATTGTTATTTCTTACTTTCTAATATTTAGATGAGATTTGAAATGGATATTTTCCAATTTTGTTTGACCAATTTACTATCATTTTCAAAGATAGTTTCTTATGGTTTCCACCTAAAATAGAAGTATATTTTATGATTAATCCCCTACTAGGGACTACACCTATTTTAATTCCACCTTATAGGATGGAAAGGATATAATTGAGGGAATTGAATGTTTATTTAGAATAGTTATAAATTAAAGTGTTTAATAGACTAAGAACATATCCATGTGTAAAACTAATTATTTTTGTGTAGAATGATGGTAGAACTGTTAGGCTCTGTGTAAATTTCCTTAATATTAGACAAGCTATGATAAATAATCGGCATCCACTTCATCGAATTGATAAACTGTTTGATCAATTTTAGGTAGCCCATTGTTACTCTAAAAATAACATAAATTCCATATTTCACAAACAATGATTTAAAAAGGAATATATTTTGAAGAAATCTTTCAAAATAATATATGGATATTATAAATATATCACTGTAAGTTTGGTTCTTATGAATGAACCAACAATATTTATGGAATTGAGAAATTTAATCTTTCTAAGGGGTATAGATACATTTATGGTGGTATTTTTTGATGATATTATGGTGTTTTATAGGATAAAATCATAGCATGGGAAATACAAGTCCCATGTTTTGGGTATCATGTGGGAGGATTTAATTTATGATAAGTTATCAAAGTGTGATTTCGGGATACAAGAGGTGTGTTTCATTGGAAATATTTTTTTTTTCAGAAAAAGCATATCTGTGGAGCCTAAAAAGATAGAAGATATTATATCTTAGAAGCCATCTAAGAATGTGTTTGAGGTATATAGTTTCCCTAGCTTAGTAGGACACTCTAGATGATTTGTTCTTGATTTATCTTTTTTGGCCTCATTGATGATAACTTTGATAAGGAAAGATGTTTCTTTACAATATCGTGTTGCATTACATAAATCCTTCCAAGAACATAAGGTTAGAATTACATCAAATCCTGTCCTAATGTTTCTATAATCTCAAAAGGGGTTTGTTGTCTATTTTGATTCATCAGGATATTTTTTGGGATTTTTTCTCCAAGAGAAATATCATATTGCTTTATATGGATTTTGGTAGTTACAAGTTCATGAGAAAAATTACAAGAAAAATTATTTCGAGTTAGCCATAATAGTCAATGATATGAATACTTGGAGAGATTATCTTTTTGGTGTGAAATTTATGGTGGTTATAAATCATAAGAGCTTGAAACAAATTCTATCAAAAAGTGATTTTATTATGATGCAATGAAGTTGTATGTAATATCTTCAAATGTTTTACTTTGACTTGTTTTATACATTGGGGAATAAAAATTATATAATAGTTTCCTAGGGTTGGAATCCTTATGCTAAATTATATAAATAGGTTTCGAATCACTAGTGGATTAGTTAAGTTATAGTTGACATGATTCTGTATTATGAAGAACAAGTTAATGTTTCAATTTTCCTCTCAGTCTCTGTTATTCTTGATTTGGTAGATCAGGTTAGAGTGGATCAATATTCCTTTCTAGAATTTCTAGCTATCAGGTCAAAATTTAGTGGTGGGGAGATAACTATTGGATGAAAGATACCCAAGAAATCTATGTTATGGATTATAGATTAGATAGTATTTTTTTACCTCTTAGGAAAATATTCTTTCTAGATACCACCATATGATATGGGCTATCAATCCTAAAATTCAAAAGATGAATACAAATCTGAGAGCATAATTTTAGTGGGATTATATAAAGATTAAAGTAAAAGAGTTTGTATTGAGATTCCTAACCTATATATAGGTAAAGTAATATCACCAATGTATAGTTTTTTTAACACCCTAATATTTTATAAAATAAAACTATCATCGATTGTTTATTCAACACGCAACACCAAGATTAAACGAGCCCTGATATATATAATTGTTATAACCCCACTGTTAAATTGTTGGGAATGAATAGTATTAAATAAATTATGATATATATTTATATATTTAAATTTATTTTCAAGTATAAATTACTTATAAATTTTTATTAAATAATCAATCATTTTTTAGAAAAGTATTTTTACTCTTAAAAAATATGTTCTCTTGAAAATTGATTGCTATTGTTTTTAATGAAAAAATATTAAAATTAATTTTTGGAAAATTTAAAAAATGTATTTGAAAAATTGAAATTAATTTCATAAATCATCTTATCAAAATTTACTTTTTGTGAATTTTTTGTATTTTTTTGGAAAATATTGACTTTCCATGAATTGTGAAAAATACCGATTTTTGTAAAACTATCAATTTTTTTTCATAAAATTATTTAATTTAAAAGTCCCATTATGTTTTAAAAATTATTCAAAAAACATAAGTAGTATTTATTTATATTTATTCTACTTAATTACTTTTAAATCATATTTATATTAGATTTTAGAAATAGTTTATTTTTAGCTTAAAAAACGTGATTTTTTGAAAACTGTTTTAAAGTGAATAACATTTCACATTTTTAATTAATTAAAACAAAACATAATTAGGAATGTTTTAAATGAAAATTATAGATTACATATCAACAAATATTAATTATTATTCATAAACAATTATTATTAGATATATAATTAATATAAAATTTTATTTTTCATGAAACAGATACTTCATGAAAATATGACTTTTCATCGCATCCACGAGATTAATTTAAAATTAAGTTTTCTACTGATGTTAATTGAATTTGTTAAATTTGATTCAATATTTGGAATCATAATAATTTATTTTTTCTAATAAGGTCTACTTAATTTTTGACCATAATGAATAGTGAAAATAATAAAAATTAATTATTATTATGAAGATGGGGATGATGGATCCTGGTGACAGAACATCATTACTCCAAAAAAATAATATTTTTGATTTTATGATATGTTATGATGGTTTCACATAAAAATTATATATTTTATTTGTCACATGGAATATTTCAATCCACATTTGGAATGATACTTCTAGGCGGTAGTGTGTAATCCACTCGATCCAAAGGTGAATACACTAGATATTAACAGGGTTATGTAGAGTGATACATTTTCAAAAAGGAAAGGTATATAATTTTTGGAAGTGTCTTGATGTTTAGATCTCTTTAAAGATGCTTCACCTAAGTTTTCCACATTAAAAAATATGGAAGAAAATTAAATTTCAGTGGTTGTGAACCCTAAAGCTCTCTAATAGAGACTTGAGATGTGAAAATATTCATTAAATGGGAGCAACATATGTTCAAAAGGTAAAAGACATGGCCTTTTATGGATCTCAAATCCTACATTTTTCAAAGCTGGGGCGTTCAAAAATATAAATTAACACTGATTATAAGGGGTTTCGTCCACATAATTTTAGGAAGGAAAAAGGATTTGAACTGAGCATGAAACTATGGAAATTTTCACTTGAAGAATTGATTAATGAGGATCTCAGAATGGGACTTTAACTTCAATCACATAACTCAATGGAAGTCAACATATCAGATTTGGACCAGACTTCATGACCCAAACTGGGTATTCAAGCACTTAAAAAATAATAAATGATGTTGCACCATGTATAGGATTCCCTCTAAAATTGGATAGGTGCACTCTAAATGGGGATATGGGTCTGTATACTAGGATTATGGTAAAGGAAAAAATAGATTCCTAGATCAAGAAAATTTTTAATTTCATTGAAAATTATCACAATGAGGAAATAAAGATAAAGTATGAATAAAATCCCACCTTTTTTGATGTTTGTATAATTATTATAGACTCTATTTCCAACATAAGGGTTTTTTAGAAGTAGGTGAATCCAAATAATGATGTGAATTCATTTAAATAAGTGAATAAAATTAAAAAAGGGAAATAAATTGTCATTCATATGGGGATACCATTAAAGAAAATTTATGGTGTAAAATGGGTGAAGAAAGAAGATATAATTTCTATCTCAAAATCAGATGATATGATATCATGGTCTTCCCATGATCATGATTAAAAAAAATTCATAGAAAAAGCTTCGAAATTTATAAGTAAATTCTTAATCTTATTACCTCGATTTAAAAGAAAGTTGATTTTTAGGCTCTAATTACAAAAGAAAATGTTACATACAAAAATATTCAAATAGATGGAGTTGTTTTCCCCCTTGATGATGTGGAAATATATAACATGGCTCTCTAAAAGCTGCATAATAATTCAAATTTCATAGATTCTATTATGAAGGAAAATATAAATGGTTTACCATTGGTTACGAAAAATTATGAAGAGATGGAGGTTCCATGTTCTGGTGGAAGAATATTGAACAAACCTACTACAAAGGAATAATAATTTCCTAGTGAAATCGACTCACCAAATGAGCACATAAATTATGTTGTCACACAATATTATAACATTAGGCGATTGAATGAAACTGAGGAACCTTCTTGTGATTATGTTGAGAATCCAAACAATTTGGATTTTTTGGGAAGCCTCTAGGACACCCACAATGATGCATAAGATTCCCCTATATTAAAATTTTATGGGAATATATGAAAATTAACTTTAATATATTCTATTCGAATAGAATTTATTGACACTTCTATGTATGATGTTAATAAGGTTATACCAACTAGAAAATCATCTAGTAAAAAACATTCCAGAGGAATGAAAAAAGGGGGTTCCAACCCCATATAATAATTCAAATGAATCTTCATCTGGAATTTAAAAGGAGGGGAAAAATCTCACAATTCCATATCCTTACAAATATTCATCCACATTTATAATATTAAAATCATTAGTATTTTTGAACCCAATAATTTATTCTCCTTGAATTTATGGTCTTGAAAACAGAGTACACAGATTCATTGGCGGTAAGATTCATTTTGTTAGTGTGAAAACACTATGGGGTTTCCCACTTATATATTAGTTGTGTATATTCTTTTATAATTGATGATAAAATGATTACATGTTAAGATAAAATCTCAAATTTTCATCTTTTATTATTTTTCATTAATTCTAAAAATAGAAATCAATAAAAGAGGAATATTTGGAAAATCCTAAACAACATCAACATTATAACTGAAGACCCTTGGATTATCTTTGGAGATTTTAATAACATGTTGTGTCCTAGTGAAAGGATGGGTTCTATTAATTCAACCCTATCTTTAAAATTGTAAAAATCATACATTGAACTAAACAATTTTATTTAAATTAAACTTTTTTGAGAAAATTACAGCAGGTATATAAGGCACAACAATATAATGGTTTCTAGAATGCTTGACTTGGCTTTCTCCAATGATCATAACCTTAATAAATGGGACACTATCACAAGTGTTATCCTTACAAGAATCAAATCGAACCAACATCCAATTTTTTTCACCATTATTAATTGAAATTACAAGCTGAGACTTCCATTCAATTTTAATAATTCCTAGGCTTCACATCTTGAATGTGGTAAACTCTTTCTCGATCTGTTGAATTATAATAATTATGGTTGTGATGATTTTTCTTATATCTTGAATCCTAATCTTTTAAATTATAATATCTGGGTTTGGTGAAAGAAAATATCTAGAAATATGGGAAATAATATTGTCTTCCTTGAATCCAACCTTAATAAAATGTTGTATGAATCCACTAACTATGATTTTTCTTTGAATTTTTAACATGAAATTAAGATTTAATATTAGAAGAATTATTTAGTCTCCATTAAAGAAAAACATCAAAATAAAGCTTTCAAGGTCAATTGGATCAAGGATGGGAATAGAAAAACTAAAATATTTAATTCTCATGAAATATCTTATAAGATATGGAGACCTATCTCATTCTGTAAAGATGGTGATAGGGTTATGGATAATGAGGAATCCCTTTCTTCCCATACTGCCTCATATTTTTCAAATCTATCTAATTAGACTAATCTCAATCTAGGACTTCATTCTGAAATCATCCTAGATATTGTTATAGAGGAATATAATAAATGACTTACCGACATATATATTGACTTTGAGATAAGGGATGATGTATTTAGTCTTATTCCTGACAGTTCTCCAAGACCTAAGTGTTTTTTCAAATCTTTCTATTAGATATTTTGGGATGTTATCCACTTGGATGTCCTTAGATTGGTTAAATATTTTTTTTGATAGGTATCCTACCATATGTTCTAAATGATCCATTTCTCACCACCTCATTAGAGCTATTTCCCTTATCGACACCATAAATAAAATTATTACTAAACTTCTGGCCAATAACTTATGATAATTTCAAAAAAAAATATCTCTTAGAATCAGTTTGGTTTTATGAATGGTAGAAAAATCCAAGATTGAATTAGAATAGACTATAATTTTTTTAATATTCTCAACAAATATAATATAGGTGGTATTATTTCCCTCAATTTTGACTTTAGGAATGTTTTTTAAACTATGTATTCGAATTTAATTTACATAGTGCTTTACCACTTTGGATTCAATGCTGTATTTGTAAAATGGGTTAAATATATTTTTGTGTATACTCAAGTTCCAGTTCTTATAAATTGTTCTCCTAAGGGGTATTTTTCCTGTTCTAAGGGACTTATATAAGGATAACCTAATTCTTCCATTCGATTCTCAATTTATGAGGATTATATTAGTAATATTTTCACTCACATGGTTGAACAAGGAAAGATTAAACCCTTTCATACATAAAGTAATATTTCTATTTCTACCCATATCCTATATATGGATGAAATCATTATTTTTGTCAAGGTGGTGAAAGAAATATTCAAAATATAAATGCAGAACTCTCAAACTATGAGGATGTTTCAGGGTGAGATATCAATTGGAATATTTATTTTATTTATGTTGGGATGGTGATTCCCAATTCTAGAATATCTTACTCTTTATTGGATCTAGGAATAAAATAGGGTTACTTTCTCATTAAATATATTGTATTTAATTTATTTTAGGGAAGACCCAAATCCTGTTATTTATTTAGTGTTATAGATCGAGTAAAAAACATTCATCTTTAAAGGGATGTCCCTTTCAACGGCTATAAGGATTTTCCCTGTTAAATTTACCATTGTCTCTAAATTGGTTCATTACTTTATGATTTAGAAATGACCTATGTAAATTCTTAAACATATCAATGTATGCATCAAGAATTTGGTATGTAGTTTTAGTATTCTTTGAAAGAAAATGGTGACCATTCCTTGGATCAAGTGCTGCAAGCCTCTTGAAAATGGTGGTCTAGGAATTAAAATCATCAATTATTTAATTAGTCTTTGCAGGAGAGGTTCCCATGGAATCTTCTCAATATCAAATCTATGGATATTTCTATCCTTAGTCACATATTTATAGACAAAATGAAAAGGGGAAGATTTTATTATATGTTCTCTTATATTTTTCCATCCATTAAGTCCTCTTACTCTAACATGATTTTACATTCTAGATGGATTTCTAGTAGGGACCTTCCCTTAACTTCTAGCTAAAAATTGTATGGGAACTCCTCTTGTATCACTTGAAAATTCTCATCAACTTCCCCTAGAAACTAAATTTTCCATTCCTAAATTCTTTTATTTTTCCAAAATGGATTTTCTAGATAATCTCACAACCTACTTAACAATTATTCATTTTCTTTTAACATGGACATTATGATATGGGAATCTCACTAGAATTGAATTCTTGAATCCAAGATATTTTATAATGCTAATTTAATTAATAATGAAAACAATTTTTTCTAAATTAAATGTTTAGATAAGAATTGGATTAGGAATTCATGTTTGACCGTAATTTCGTGTCTTTCACACAAAATAATTCCTATTGATGATTACATACAATCTTTTTGTATTCATCTATGTTCCAAGTGTAGTTTTTTTAATCCAGATAGAGAAGATTCATTTCATATTTTTCTGTATTGTTCCACTCTCTATACAATTTAGAGAGATTTTCATTAAATTTTTATTATCTTACTACCAGAGGCTTCACATCCTGCTTCTTGGATTCATCATTTCACATAGGTTTGGATTTATCCTTAAATCAATATTCTCTCTATGGTAGTTGTTGCTGATATTCTTCACATCCTTTGGCATGGTTGCAACTCCCTCATGCATAATCAGACTCCTTTTTCTCTTCAGGAGGCCTTGGTGAGTTTCATCATAAAAACTAGGTAGGCCAAGACACTTTAGACACTATTTCAACACTATACATGACTTCATGGTTCCATGGAGGCTTGGTGTTTCTGAAATCTATAAACAACCGTCTAGTTTTTTCGATGTCTTGTAGAAATATCCTATTCCCAGATGGACTAAAATTCATGTTGATGGTACCTCAATATGTGATTCGGGTCATGGTGATATTTTTCACACTCACAATGGATGAGACCATGGGTGTTTCTATAGTTATTGAAACATCTACTAATCTCTGGAGGATGAAATTATTAGCATTAATAGTGTGGAATATTTTGTTAGAAAAAATATGGGACAATAATTGGGCTTAAAGAAACTCCACCACTATCATCCAAGATGTTCAGAATGGTGTCATCCATATGTCATGGAAACTTAAATCTAGAGGGATGGAATGTCCCCTATTATTTTCTGGTTTTAAATTCATCATCAACCATGCTTATTGGGAAGCTAACACATTGGCATAAGGGCATTCCAATAATTGAATAAACAATGAGTCTACATGGTTAAATGAATTAATATATTATTTTATTTCACTTTTTAAGAAATATTTTTAAAAAATCCCATATTTCAGGATTTTTAACATATTTATCTTTTCCATTAGTTAGTCATGACCTATTTTCCAAGACTTCACCCTTCTAAAGAGAATAAAAATAAATTATCATGGATAAGGTAAACATGAGTTTACTGATGGTTAATCTAAAACAATATGGGAAAAAAAGACCAAATAACTTGTCTCAAATCTTTTTTATGGAAATATTTAATCCTTATCATGTCTAAGTCTTGTGTATTTTTTATTTATGAGGCTAGTTTTGTGTTAAAAACAATGTTATAACTTTTTATTTTATAAAATTATTAGTATCCTCCTCACCTCGCATATAAAATGCCTCCCCTCTCTTATCCTATTGACACATTAAAATCCCATTATTTTGGAAAGGACCTTTACAAATTACTTCCTAACTTCCCTCCCCATGACCTAGATCCCATAGTTTTTTTATAAATCCATCTTAATAATGTTTTTGATGCTCACCTGAGGAGGTTTCCTGAAGAATAGGTATCGTGCTTAAATGTGAGATTTTGTTTTATTTATTATTACAAATACATAAAATATTATTCAATTATGATTATATAATAAAAAATATCACCCATATTCTGATATGTTATCAAGTTAATTTAATAACCTATATCCATCTTTTATTCGATGAAATGGGATGTGAAATCATCATTCATGTGCACTGCGGACTACCACCTCACGAACTAATGTCATTCAATCATCATTATCAATTATCATGGTTTTTTATAGTGATATATTTAAATTGTATATATGATATTTTTAACATATTCATACATATTTAGTTTTGATATCACATATATCTTTTTTCACTTTCCACTATGTGGGGGATATGATAACGTCACTCTTATGTATGATGGACTACCGCCTCGTGAAGTGATGTGATTATTTTTTCACTAACACTTTAAATGGAAGGTTATAAGGATATATTTAATGAATATATGTGATGAAAATTAAATAATTTTGATATTTATTAGATACTTATAATTTTTAAAAGATAATTTATCATTTTATTTCTCACTGTGAAAAGTGATAACGTCATCCGTACACATGTGTGAACTACTGCCTCCACCAATGTAATGTGATAATTTTTTCATCACCCAAACAGATGGGTGATATATATAAGTATATTTAATGAAATAATATTTTATTTATTATATTATGATAATTATGTAAAGATAACATATTTCCTACCTTCTTTCCATAAGGATCATTTAAAATGAAAACATTACGCATGCGTATGGATGACCAACTGTCTCTATGACTATAACATAACTCCTTTTTCATAACCATATTTAATTATAAATTGTAAAAGTACAATTTATGTATAAATATGATATATGTTCAATTATTATTATTCTGAATATGTTGAAATAATGACCTCTTTGACCACATAACACACACCAATGCCATTTTGTAACAATGAACTAAACATTCTCAAAACACCCGATGATGACTAATTGATTAAGTATTTGAATATTTCATTAAAATAAACAAAATAAATGATTGAATTATAATATATTAAACATTTAAATTGTTATTGATAAATCAAAAAATTTATACAATCTTATGACATAGGTGTTAAAGGATACAAATAAAGAATCTGGACTGGAGGTAAGAGTCTCTCATCTCATTTTTATTTATGTAAGATATTACCATATTCACCAATTATTTACATAGTGTGGTGTATATACCAACCCTTTTAAATTTTATATAATGAATCCTTTAAAATTAATTGTATTATATGAGTCAATTTGAATTATTTAATCCATGTGGACTTAGCTTGAATGTTATCATGTGGTAAATAATTTCATAACTATATATTTTTTCATTAGGTTAAATTACTACATAATTGTATTTAATATTCAAGTAATATGTGTGTAATGAATTTTTATTATATTATGTCATTATACCAATTCTTTTATGTGTATTTATATTAGTAATAGATAATCTATTCATTGATTAATTTTCACTTCAATATTTTTATCATTCAAAAGGTTTCTCTTCCCAAATTGTGTTGTTCAATACATATGTTATGTTGGAAACCAATATTAAAATATGATTTTTATATAATGATAATTTGATAAATTATATCATAAATTTCTACATTTTCTTGATACTTAAATTTTAATTTGAATTTATTCTTTCATGGGGTTTATGATTAGGAATATTACTAAAGTGGAAATGGCTTTATGATACCATCACATTTCTTTCAGGCTTTTTTATGTTCAAGGTTTATTTGTAGGAAATCATATGATCTTATTTAAATGAAAAAAATTATATTTATTCTCCAATGGTTATGAATGTGGTTAATTTTTTTTATTTTCATCTCCTCACATATTTCTTAAATAAACATCTAGAATGTATTTTATAAAAAATACTGATCTTATAATTTCTTTTAGATAAAATATCTCTTTCCCACATATCCATGTTTTCTAAAATGTTTTAAAAAATTTTATTTTAAAAAATTAAGGATTTATTAATGCTAATTTACATGGTATTTGAACGTATTTTAAAAGGGTGAAAACCTAAATTTCATTTCATTTTTCCTAATGGTTCACTTTTGACTCAATTTTTAATTTTTTTTGAAAAGGTTTTTTATTTTCAATATTTTCAAAATTAAAATATTTTACCTCCATCATGAACAATATTTTATTTGAAACTTCCTTTATATGTGACCAAATAATTTTTTCAGAAAAAATAATTTTGAGAATAATTTATGAATTTTTAGTTTTAAAAATGGGTTTTCAAATTAAAAAATCGCATTTTCCTTAAGAATATTTCTAAGAACCTTTTAATGCTATTTCCATTCATAAATGAAAACAATAATTGATGTTACTTGCACTCTAATGGGGATATGTGGTAATGATAAAATAATTGTTATTTTTATGAATAGATTATGATATTGACTTGGAACACATTTTTTTCCATGCATGAATCAAGAAAAAAGGAACAATGGTTATTGGTATATCAAAAAGTGAGTGATTATTAATGAATTATTGATTAATGGTATTTTTATATTATTGATGATCCCAGGTGATTTCTATACAACTTATACAATGGGTGCACCCAAATAGTAATGGGTGTTCCCAATATAGCTTATATAATTGGTGCACCTAGATAGCTCTCGGTGATCTCATTATATCTTATATAATGGTCACACACCTATAGCATAGAGTTACCCCAAAATAGCTTATAAAATGGGTGCACTAGATTATACTCTTATATATTAGGTATTTCTATTTATCATTAGAAGCAAGAAGGAGGGAGTTACTGGAGGGTTTCTCTTATGGATTTAATTGTTCTCTATTTATTTTTGACCCATGTTCAAAATGTTCTATGAAGATAATGTTCCAAATATACCAAAATGTGTTTTTTGTTCTAGCTATGGATTATAAATGTTTCCTGTGATGAAGATTAATATCACATGGATCATGATTATTATTTTTATGAATACTTCCATTTTAAAATCCCTATTCCACGTTTTCATTTTTGATGATCTAGGTATTTATTGGTATGGATATTCTTATGTCATGCTCATGCACTTTGATTATGTCATCATACCCTTATGATCTTGTTATAATCAATGATTCCATTCAATTATCAATGATAATGTTTACCCATAATGAGAATTTGAGCTCACCTTTATTTTGTTTCCTTTTACTGAGGTTATTAAGAAATATATTGAATTAATTATGTCTATAAGGGTTTCATATAGATGATAGTGATGAAATAATGTGAAATAAAAAAAATGGGTTAAATTGTTGAAATTATCATTCAACGATATATGAATTATTTACGTAAGAGTTTTTCTTAATTCTATATAACTCTAATCATGGAAGTTCCTTGGGTATAAAAGTGATCCAATATTTACTTATTATTGTGTAAGTTTTTGATGGGGAAAATTAGGTCACCTTTATCACTATCAAAGCTAGAAATGCAATGATTACATTTTTAGAACCGAATCCATGAGTTTGGGTTCAGGGATGTTATTATTGGTATCTAATGGGGGTTTAAAAAAATTTGGATATTATAATGTTCTCAAGTGAGTTTATCTTAATAGTTTATGATTCCATCATAGATGTATGGGTTTAATATGGATCATAAGTTTTATGTCTTAGACATCCATATTTTAGGTTTTAATTGTTGAGAACATAAAGTGATTAATGAAATTTTGGGAGACATTTTGTTGGGTTGAGGTATATGTAAACCACAGGTATAAAGTGAAGTAATATTTGAGGTAGACTAATATCATGACCCATGATTTTTATAAATGGATATTAAATATTTTTAAATGAATATTAATTATATTACTCTAACACTTTCCCAAGGGCCATATTAGTTTTTTTCCATTAGAATCTTGGAACATAATATTCTAGTATGTCGAAATATATTCAATATTTCCCAAAAATATCTTCAAATTTTTTACTTCTCATATAAATTTACAACATAAAAACCTTCTTCATTACATATGGAAGGTAATCATAAAAAAGGATGATATCGGATGCTCTAAAAGGGTAAACCTAAGAGATATAAATCTATGGTCCTTTTAAATCCTACGATAAGAATAAGGGTATATGAAAATGATCATAACTTTATATTTTCATATCCAACCTATAATAGATCATAAATATGAGTCAAATCATAAATATTACCATTTCATATGGCATGAATCATTAGGGAATCAAAGAAAATGAGTCTTGAGAGCATAAAATTGGAATAATACATATAATTTTGGCATAAAAATACACTTACAAAATTTTGAACGTGTATGAATAGAAACAATTTCAATCACTAAAGATAGGACATGAAATTAGGCCCTCAAATAAAATTATAGACTTGCATCCTTGTAAAAACCCAAATCATCTTTTCAGGTATGACTTTATTTTTTGGTTGTTTTTGAGAAAAATAGGAGTTTCTAGAAATTACAGTTTTACACACCGCGTACTTATAAGTACAAACTGTGTACCTTGTTTCTGCAGGTATCCGTGTGATGGCCATGTGAAGGCCAAGAACTTGGCCATGTGGGGTTACCTGGGGGCCACTTAAGGGGGACGCTGGTTAAGGAAAGTACATGTCAGGTACTTTTAAATAACACACCATGTACTTTCTTTTTATCCTATTAAATGGATCGAGGTCACGTCTAATCATCAAGACTCACTTATTCTTCATTCATCTCATCTAGGAGAAAATGAGACCGTCGATTCTTATCCAAGCCCCCCGACTCTCCATCCGTTCTCCGAATCTAACTCCATCGATTGCGTTGGAATCACATCGGCAAGTTCATCCTTCTTTTAGAACCTCATCTCCCTATTTCTCCTCTATTATTTGATATCCTTGATTGATTTTTTTTAGTGTTTTTGAAGATCAAAATAATTCTAGGGCAATTCAAGGCACGAGGTTCACATATATCATTCGTACAATGTCGAGGTAGATGGTTTGTACTTTTCCATAGTTAGTCTTTGTGTTATATGTGAAACAGGTCCCTATACCCTCGTTCAAGGTATTGCATATTTATAGATTTTAACCCTGTTAATGCCTATTATGCCTTTTTGTTTGAATTGAAGTTGTTTGATTGTGAATAGGATTAATTTCCATGATATGGATGTGTTTTCCCATGCTTGTTTGTTTTTGACTGTTTGGTCTATCTTGTCCAGTTAGGCTATTCGTTTTCCATTCATAGTGTTGTTAAGATGGAGTGATTATTTACTTGATATGTTGTGCCTTGAATTGTTGCTATTTATCCAATTATTACTTTGAGGTTTACTTTGGAATCTAATTATCAATTGTGTATGATTGCTTTACATGGGGCTGCGGGAACCTAGTGTAGTGAGACCATAGGAAAAATTGACGTCGAGGGATTTACCAGAGTGTTTGTAATATTTATCACGCTGCGAAACCATAGGGGGGGGATTGACGTTGAGTGCTCCTTCAAAGTGTCTATATAAACTTTTCGAGAGAATATGAGGAATTGACGTTGAGTGATTTCTCAGAGTGTCTGTATTTTACCATTAAAAGGCTATAGGGGGAATTGACAGTGAGTGCTTCCTCTAAGATTCTTTGATTACAGAAGACTATAAGGGGAATTGATGGTGAGTGCTTCCTCATAGATTCCTCATTATATCCTTATTGTAAATTAAACTAGAGTGGTTAGGCCATGAGAACTACACTGAGGGTTACCTATGATTTTTGGCTGAACTAGAGGGGATAGGCTGTGAGAAGTTTCCCATGGGTTGCTTGTTTTTGTATTTGGTTAATTAAATTATTAAATGAGAATGATGTAATTGAAACTGTATGATAGTTTAATTTTGAGTACTTCCTTGTTTACTACTATGTTTTGCTTATTTCCTACCACATATATATATATATATATATATATATATATATTCACTGACTGTTAGGCATAGATATTTTGGTGGTTGCCTACTAGGATTTGACTCACACCCTATTTGGGTCATGATTTTGGGCTCAAACAGATTATATTGCTACAGGTATTGATAAGGGAAATCTCCCTTCTACTTCAGGTACTTGATTGGTATGGTAGTGGAGAGCATGTGGCAAAGATGAGGCTTGCGATGCTGCGGGTGTTATTTGTCTAATTTTTACTTTGGTATAGTACTATATTCCCACATTGTGACTTGTTTGTCTGTTTTGATAGACATATGTATCATGAATCATTAACATATGTGCTCCAGTTGTTTATTTATTTAGTCATCCTCTGATTATTGTTGTATGGTATTATTACTACTTCCACTATTTTTATCTGCTTATTTCTGCTGCATTACTTTACAAATGAGGTCATAGTTTCCGCACTATCACACCCAGGGTCCTCACTGCTAGTCAGCAGCCTCTTACATTTGGGGAAATGTGCTTGAGGCCTTGTGACTAAATGGGTACGGGGCTCATCTTGGTGAATTCCGAAACTAGTATATTACAAAGTGGTATTAGAGGATTTATTTTCTTCTTGATTTATAGTTTGTATCCTATATATTAGGTTAATAAGGAATAGTTACTTAGTAATAAGTTGTGCCTAGGAGTAGGAAACCCGTGTACAGGGAAAAGCTAATCTACCTTGATTATTTGAATTTTGCTGGTTTTTCAATTATTACAGTTGATTTGATTTCACTGTTGGGTGATTCACATGTTTTGTGTTGTTATTGTTGAAATTATTGTGGTTCTATTTCTGTTTCAACTCGATGAGATGAGGGTATCTCATCTCATGCATTATAAAGGCACTTTTTAGAGATCACATGTCATGCATTCTTTCCATTCCATTTCGGGTACATTACTAATTTTATGTTGTTGTGATAGATGTTGTGCTAGATATGCATGTTGTTGTGATAGATTCCTTGATAGAATAACTGATGTTTGATACTGTATTTCTAATTTTTAAGGTTTCATTTGAATGAATTCCATACTTTGGATCCTGAGGTGTAATGGTCCATCATGGACCAGAATTTGGTGGATCATTGATTTTTTATGCTTTTATATGACATGTTTAAGATGCCATGATTTTATTTGCGGGGAGTATGGGCCCTCACGAATCATAATGTTTCACTTTAATGTTTTTTTCAGTGTTTTCTAGGCGCCAGAGTTGTTTTTGAGTCTTAATATCTAGAAAATCATAGAATACACGACGTGTAATTATGAATACATGCTATGTATATTTTTGATCAAGAAGGAACTATTTTCCTTAAGTACATGTTGTGTACCATATGTAAACACCATATAGTCTCTAGCAGTGTCACAAGATATGTTGGTAGAGACACGGAGTTGGAAAATTTTCAGTAGAACATGGCATGTACGAGATGTACAGGACCTGTTTTATAGACTGTGTGTTCGCTCATGTGACTAAAAACATTGATGGATTAATCATAGGTTATACAAGTAGTTTTTTTCTTGAACACACCGTGTAGTGTAACCCATGTATCCGACTGTGTGACTAACAATATGGGTCAGTGAAATCCTTCATTTACACACTGTGTTTGGAAAAAACATGCCGTGTAGTCTTGTTTTAGGGAAACTGTGTGTGTTAGTCATGTATAAGAACTCAGGGAGGTGAAATAAATCAAGTATACACTGTGTCTTGGGAGAACACGCCCTCTGTATGGGGTGTTACAAGACTAGTTTTGACAAACATACACACCCATGTGAAGGCTCCAAGGAACACGTTGTGTAAGGGTTATACACACCGTGTGTCCATGTTTTTAAAAACATGAATTATTTTCTCATCCTGTTCTTTTCTTTCACTTATACGTTTTTGTACCTAATAAATATTGATCCTAAGGTGCACACTTGACCTTACGATGCCATGCCACAAATATTTCCTCCGGTTGTATGCTGGATACAAGGCAGTGATCCGACCGTGGACATGGTTGATCAGGGACTACTAGTAGATCATCTTGTAGTATCATTCTTTGCACCAGCTGTCATTCCAGACATAGGTGCTGACGCAAATTTCCAAGAGATATTAATGAGGTTCATTCAGACCTTCCAGAGAGCAACGTATCCTACCCCGTCATTGGTAGAATTGATGCGGGTCTTTCAGCAGCAACATCCTTCCACTTTCTCAAGGGATGGAGGACCCCATCATGAAGAGTCATGGATAGAAGCCATGCTTACGACCTTCAAGCATCTGGAGATGCCTCTGAATAGGAGGATCAATATCTCTATTAATATGATTTGGTATTCCACCAAGAGATGGTAGGATGTGATCTCATAGGCAAGACTCCAGCAGGTTATGACTTGGGAGGAGTTTCAGTGTACCTTCTACGATTACTTCTACCCAAAGACATTGATGACTGATTGATCTCTAGAGTTCATGAGTCTAGAGTAGTGTACGCTTTCAGTTATGGAGTATTCTTCTCTCTTCACAGAGCTGTAGTACATTACAACCTTTCCAGGGGGCGATGAGTTATTCCCAGTAAGGATATTTGAGGATAGTCTTAGGAAATATGTTCGAGATCTAGTGAACATCTTCAAGTTGACTAATATATCTTCTATAGTAAATCAGGTGCTGGTCACGATGCACAACCTGAGGGATTCTGGAGCTGTGGGCCATGGAGGTTTCACCACTAGAGTTAGTGCTTCTCCAGCTGATAGTAGGAAGCGCCGCAGGGAGTCTACACATGGAGATCCGAGTAGGAAAGATACTCCTTCAGGTGGCCAGGTGGTATATTACCAGTGTGGGATGGTCGGGTATACGCTTCCACTTTTCTCGAGAGACCCTGTCAAGTTCCTATCAGGTTAAAATATGGGCCATCTTCAGTGATACTGTCAGTTCTTCTCACCAGAAGTTGGTGATTATAGTTCCCCTATGACTCCACATTTAGGAGCAGCACCACCAGTTTCTCATCAGTTTGGGAACTAGAGTTCTTCTAGCTGTTTAGGCCGAGGTGGAGGTCACAACCGTACTAGTTAGTCGGCAAGATTTCAACAACAATAGTGTGGGTCAGCCCAGGGTGGTCAGGTAGGGTCACATGTTCGTGGTATAGACTATGATTTTTCAGTGGAGTAGACCCAACATGATCAGGATCCATGTCCCTCTACAGTGCGAGGTACAATTCTAGTAGCCTCAGTTTTAACTTCTTCTCTTTTCAATAGAAGGTCATACCATATTTTCCTATCGGTTGCTGTTGTGGATAGCCATGAGCTCGGTATCATTACTTCTTCTGGTTACATGATGCTGGACCCTTCTTTGGGGACAAGAACGGATAGTGTACGTCTATGTAAGGAGTTCCCTCTGGAGGTTGGCAGATTTAACTTCTCATGGGACCTCTATGTCTTAGAGATGATGGGCTATGATTTTATTCTCGGAATGGACTTGTTAGTTCCCATATAGGAAGTTGTCGATAATTATCATCATAGGGTGAGTTTCACATCATCAAAGGGTGGATCAGTACTTCATAAGGGAGAATGGGATGTCCAGGCGAGTAGAGAAGGACTCGAGAATCATGGGTTCGGAGGAATTACAACCCAGATTGCTAGTCTATATATGGATTACTGGGGATATTCACAGTTGGAATTTTCTCCAGTGGTGGATCGTTTCAGAGACGTCTTTCTAAATGAATTTTCAGGTTTTCCTCCGAATCGGGAGGTAGAATTTTCTATTGATCTTGTTCCAGGAGCGGCACCGGTGTCCGTTCCTCCTTATAGAATGGCTACACCATAGTTATAGGAGCTCAAGAAGCAGTTAGAGGAGTTGCAGGAAAAAGGTTTCATTCGACCCAGTATTTATCCATGGGGTTCTCTTGTCTGGTTTATGATGAAGGTTGATGGTTCGCTCAGAGTTTTTGTGTATTATCAGATGATGAACCAGTTGAAAATTCAGAACTGATACCCTTTACCGAGGATTTATGACCATTTTGATCAGCTTCAAGGACCCGGATGTTCTCAAAGTTTGAGTTGAGATCTGGTTATCATTGGTTGCACATTAGACCATCTGATATACCTCTTATAGCCTTTCTAAGTAGGTATGGTCTATTTGAGAATGTGGTTATTCCCTTCGGTCTCATGAATGTGCCTGCAGTTTTTAGGGCACTGATGAAACATTTTTTCAATCTATACTTGGATTATTTCGTGGTAGTCTTTGTGGATGATATCTCGGTGTACTCTCATACTCTACATGGCCATGCCACATATCTTGAGATCATTTTGAGTACACTGAGGGAGAATCAGTTATATGCTAAGCTATCAAAATTACATGTTTAGATGAATCAGATTCACTTGTTGGGTCATGTTATATCATAGACAAGAGTGTCAGTAGACCTAGAGAAAGTGAGAGCAGTAGTTTCCTGGGAGCAGCTGAAGAATGTCTTTGAAGTACAATGTTTTCTAGGGATGGCTGGATAATACAGAAGTTTCATATAGAACTTTTCACACATAGTAGTGCCACTGATGGGCCTGACTAAGAAGGGTGCGATATTTTTGTGGATATATTCTTGCGAGTCAGCCTTTCAAGAGCTGAAATTGAGGTTTAATTGAGCACCGATACTATTATATTCAGAGTCGGGAAAGAGAAATACTGTGTATTGTGATGCATCAGGTATCAGGATGTGTGCAGTTCTTATTCAAGGGGAAGGAGTCATTGGGTACAGGTGTTGACAGTTGAGGCCACATGGGAGGAATTACCCAACACATTATCCTGAGTTTGCTGTGGTTGTTCATGCCTTACACTATTAGAGACATTATATGTTGGGAGATAATTTTATGGTTTTCACTAATAATAAAAGCATCAAGTACGTCTTCACTCATCACGATCCGAATTTGAGTTAGCGATGGGGGGTTGAGTACCTTCAGTCATTTGACTTTGAGCATGCCTACATGACTGTGAAAGACAATGAAGTAGATGATGCGTTGAGTAGGAGGACTCACATACAATTAGTTTAGGAGGCCAATAGTGAGTGGAAGCTTATGGATCTCTTCTCTAAGATTTATATGGAGATGAACGACAGACAGGGGTAGATGTTTCTTTCTTCTGTGGCTATTACCTTTACTCTTCTTGATCGAGTTCGAATGAGGCGACTATCAGATTTTGAAGGCCTAGTCCAATTGGGGAGTGTGTCAAGGGAGGAACCTATTCTTGGATTGACCATATGCGAGGATGAGATCTTACGTTTTCATGGGAACGTGTGGGTGTCAGCAGACATACGCGAGGAGTGGATGCAGGACTTTCATTCCTCAGTTTGGGAAGTTCATCCTGGTGTCACCAAGATGTATCGAGATCTGCACTATCATTATTGGTGGCATGTTATGAAGAGAGATGTTTCTGGGTTTTTCATGAGGTGTTTCACCTATCAGCAGGTGAATTCATAGCATTAGCAACCAGGAGGGATTTTTCAGTAGTTACCCATTCCCAAGTGGAAGTGGAAGGATGTCGCGATGGACTTCGTGATAGGGTTACTGAGGTTGCCTCGATGGAATGATATAGTATGGGTTTTAATTGATAGACTCATGAAGGTTTCTCTCTTCTTTCCGATCAAGGAGACCTTCAGTGTTGTTGAGCTGGGAAGGTTGTACATCCAAGAGATTGTACGTCTGCATGGGGTTCCACACTCCATTGTTGTAGATAGGGACACCTATTTTACATCTTGGGTCTGGCAGGGACTACAGAGGGCTTTGTGTACATAGGTACTTCTATGTACGACTTACCATCCCCAAACAGATGGACAATATGAGTGTATGATACACTTGTTGGAGCACATGCTTCAGGCATACACCCAAGATTTTGGAGGTTATTGGGAGAAGCACATACCTCTTGTGGTGTCTTCTTACAATAATAGTTTTCAAGAATCTATTCATATGGAACCTTATGAGTCTTTGTATGGTAGTCTGTTCCGATAAACCTTATGTTGGATGGAGTTAGGAGATGCAGCTATGTTGGGACCTTGTCTTGTTAAAGATACCACAAAGCAGATAGAGTTGATTTAGAAGAGGATAGATACTGCACATTCAAGTTATAAGTTTTATATGGATCGACAGAGATGACCACTGGAGTTCAAGGTCGGAGATTGGGTTTTCCTGTGTGTCACACCAAGGCTGGGACACAGGAGGATTAGGAGATAGGGAAAGATTTCACCGAGATATGTTAGACCATTTTAGGTTTTCTATAGATTCTGAAAATTTTCCTATTGGTTACAGTTACCTAATAGGTACAGGGATATGCATGAAATTTTCCACATTTCTCAACAATGACGTCACTTCTCAGACCCTTCTCATGTCCTTCAACCAGAGAAGGTTGAGTTGGAGGTGGATGCATCGTTTGAGGAGCATCTTATCCGGATTGTTGATTGTAGTGAAAAGGATCTTTGTGCGGGGTTTGTTCTTCTGGTATGAGTGCCATGGAAGCACGAATGATTACCATATGAGACTTGTGAGAGGTAGGCTGATGTATGATCGCAGTGGCTGGAGCTGTTCAAGGATTCTTCTTCTATGTCACCTTCTTAGGGAGATCTGGGGAAGGATTTCTTTAAGGGGGAGTTTTTTAAGAACATGAATCTTCTTTTTAGGTATGTATTTCATTTTATATTTTTTTGAGAAAAAGATGTGTTTCATGAAATTTCAGGTGTACACGATGTGTACTTATAAGTACACGCCATGTACCCGGTTTCCGTAGGTATCCATGTTCTGGACGTGTAATGGTTAAGCACATGGCCTTGTGGGGTGACCTGAAGGCCACCTAAAGTGGATTCCGATTATGTAAATTACACGCCATGTAATTTTAAAGAGCGTGCCTTGTAATTTATTTTTGTTTCATTAAACGAATCGGGGTCACATCTAATCGGCAGAACACACTTTTTTGTCTGTCTTATCCAGGATCGAATGAGACTGCTAATTCTTCTTTGAGCCCCTGACTCTCTGTCCATTCTCAAAATTGAACTATGTTAGTTGCGTTGGAATCACATCAGTGAGTTCTTCCTTCTCCAATAACCTCATCTCCTGATTTCTCCTCTTTCACGAGATATCCTCGGTTGAACGTTTTTAGAGATGTTATATATCTACAGTGTTATAGTGCATTTCAAGGCCCAAGGTTCACGTATATCGTTCGTACAACACCGAGTTTAGTGGTTTGTGACTTTATGTAGTTAGTCTTTGAGTTATATGAGCAAAAGTTCCCAATTCCCTCATTCGGGGTATTGTGTGTTTAGGGATTTTAACCCTGTAAATGCATGCTATGCCTTTTATGTTTGAATATAAGTTGTTTGATTTTGAATTGGGTTAATTTCCATGCTATGGATGTGTGTGGACCGGCTTGTTGTTTTGATTATTTGGTCTAGCTTGGTCAGTTAGGATATTTGTTTTCAATTCCTAGTGTTGTTATAATAGAGTGATTATTTATCTGATATGTTGTTCCATGCCTTGTGGCTATTTATCCAACTAGTACTTTGAGGTTTAATTTGTATGCCAATTATCATTTCTGTATGATTTCTTTACATGGGGCTATGGGAACCTAGTGTAGTGAGACCATATGGGAAATTGACATTGAGGTATTTCCCAGAGTTTCTATAATATTTATCATGCTGCGAGACCATATGGGGGATTGATGTTGAGTACTCCCTTGGAGTGTCTCTCTCTCTCTCTATATATGTTAGGAGACCTCATGAAGATTTGATGTTGAGTCCTTCTTCAGAGTGTCTGTAGTTTACCATTAAAAGTCTATAAAGAGAATTTACATTGAGTGATTTCTCAGAGAGTATTTGATTACACAAGAATATATTGGGAATTGACGGTGATTGCTTCCTCAGAGATTTCCGGTTATATCCATCTTGTAAAATGAACAAGAGGGGTTAGGCCTTGAGAACTAAGAAGAGGGTTACTTGGGATTGTTGGATAAAGCAGAGGGGATAGGCTATGTGAGCTTTCCTAGAGGTTTTCTTGTTTTTTGTTTGGTTGATTAAATTTTTAAATGAAAATGATTTAATGGAAACTAAAGTATTGTTTAATTTTGAGTACTTCCTTGTTTATTGGTTCAATTTTCTTATTGATTTCCATATATATAATCACTGAATATTAGGCACAGATCATTGGGTGGTTGCCTACTGGGATTTGTCTCACACCCTGTTTGGGTCATGATTTTGGTCCCAAGAAGATTATATTGCTACACATATAGATAAGGAAAAACACCCTTTTACTTTAGGTACTTGGTTACTATGGAGCTGGAGAGCAAGAGACCCAGTTGAGGCTTGCGATGCTGCAGGAGTTATTTTTATTCTTTGAAATTTTATTTAGTACTATATTCCAACATTGTGACTTATTTGGTTGTTTTCCTAGACATACGTATCATGCATCATTATCATATGTGCTCAAGTTATTAATTTCTTCAATCTTTCATTGTTTGTTGTTGTATAGTATTATTACTACTTACACTATTGTTATTTATTTATTTTTGCTGCATTACTCGACCAAGAGGGCAGTAGTGCAGAAAACATTATTTACGTCAGTTATTTTTCATTTTTTACGTCGGTTTTTAGCCGATGTTAATACGGACGATGTTATAAATAATGTTTTTTACGTCGGTTATTTAAAAACCGATGTAAAAAACATAACATCGCAGTGTTTATTATGTCAGTTATTAAATAAACGTCATGATAAACCATTCCACATGTGTTTATCACATTGGTTATTAAAAAAACTAACGTGATAAACCCTTCCCGATTTCTTTATCACGTCGGTTATAAAATAACAGACGTGGAAGACAAATTTGTTTTTAAAAATAAAATGCAGTTATCTGCTCTCCCCCAGAAACAACCAGAATCCAAATCAAGAATTCGTACCACAAAAATAGAATTAGATCAAAATAAGAACTAAAGAAAAATTAAGCATTAACATTGATAACATATAAAACTTACCCCACTTGACAGCCCCCACCACACCCCTGGACTACCCCACGACCCCCTGGACAACCCCAAACACCACTTGACAGCCCCAAACACCATGAGACAACCCCCCCCCCCCCCACTAGACTCCCACCACCCCTCACCCAACTTGACAGCCCCCACCACAACCCTGGACTGCCCCTCGACCGACTGGACATCCCCAGACTCCCCGGGACAAACCCCCCACCCTCCTGAACAACACCCCCTCACCCCTCACCCCACATGACAGCCCCCACCACACCCCTGGACTGTCCCCAACCCCTGGAAAGCCCCAAACACCCTGGGACAACCCCCCAACCCTCATGTATACCCCCCACACCTTGAACAGCCCTCTCCCACCCCATTGGAGCCCCTACCACAACCCTGGATTGCCCCCGACCCCTTGGATAGCCCCAAACACCCCTGGACATCCCCCAACCCTCACGTATACCCCACCCCATGGAAAACACTTCCACACCCCTGGAAAGCCCTCCCACACCCCTAAAACAGACCAAAAAATTACCGAAAACAAACCAGAACCCCCTCACACCACTAGACTGCCCCCACCACACCCCTGGACACTCCCCCCACACCCCTGGACACTCCCCCCCACCCCTAGACATCATCACCACCCCTTGGACACCCCCACCCTCCTATAGACCCCACCCCCTGGACAACACTCCCACATCCATGGACAACCCTCCCACACCCTTGAAACAGACCAAAAAGTTACCAAAAACAGACTAGAATCTCCTCAACCCACTAGAAAACCCCCACCACACCCCTGGACTTCCCCCCAATCCCCATGGACACCCTGGACCCCCCCTACTGGACAACCCCCACACCCATGGAAACCCCCCTCACCCCAAAAGACACCCCCACACCCCTAGACACCCCCTGGACAACCTCCCACTCCCCTGGACAGCCCTTCCACCCTCCTAGAAACTCTCCCACCCCCTGGACTGGCCCCCCACTCTCATAGACACCCAAGACCCCCCACCCCACCGTAAAGCCCTCCCAAACCCCTGGAAACCCCCACCCCATTGAACACCCCCCACACCCTTGGAACCCCTCCCCCCAGACCAGAATCCATACCAGAAAAACCATCATAAGTAGACCAAAACAATAAGTAGAGTAAAATTAAACATTCACATATATAACATTAAAAACATACACTGTCAACTTCAAAAAAAAATTAAATCCAACCTAAATGACTACCGTATAAACAATTACAATGACAATATTCAAAATTACATTTTACATTACAAACAACTAAAATTCAATCAAACCTGTAAAATAATTTGACCACTCCACTTGTAAGTTCTTGATGTCTTCAGCAATATAAGGTTGATGGTCGTATAAAAGCTACAAATGAAAAGTATAGTAGTTAACATGTATAATTAATAAATCAAATTGAAATATTATGGAAGAGTTTAAGAAGAAATCTTACCAGGTCAAAATTCACAACTGTCCCAGTTGTTATTATTTCATACATAAATATTTACATATAATATCCGCATTTGATGATTCCATGTTGTTCATGACAATTCTGTTAGAATGAGTGTAAATTCAATATATTTTTTTATGTAATAAATCAAAAAGTACAAATTATAAATGGATATTTACCTTTGCATTTACATATTTGATCTTTGCACTCCTTTTCTTTGTGTTTTTTCGAAAGTAGGCACATGCCCTAATAGAAAATAATACGAATGGGGTAAATTTAAAATTTATTATAATATATAAAACTATTAATAAATTGAAACTTACTTTTCCGATATATTTTTAAAACTTTCCCACACATCATCATGGACAGATAATATACAATAAAGTGATTTCTCCCTTGGGAAAAAAACCCCTAACATCCAATGATCACTGATAAAAGGAAATTTAAGGTTAATGGTTTTTTATGTTAAATGATAATGAACTCTTTGAGAGAGATGTGTTTCATACCTCTCACAAAAAGGCATCATCCAACATTGTGTGACTATATTCTTTTCATGTCTTTCAGTAATATAAAGCATTCTTTGTTCCTCATCCTATGCACATGCTTCAGGGGAAATCAATTGCGGGTCCATGAATCCATATACATCTGTCTGCTCATTCCTCTCACAAATTTTATAAAGATACTTAATACAAAACAGAAATAAGTATACATTTTTAATAAATATACTATAGGGAAAAGGTGTTATGACTTACATGGAAATTTTTTTCACCATGTTGATGCCCAACTTATCTCCAATAACAAGCTCCATGATATCAGTTTTCATAATCCCCACACTTATTTCACATCCAAAAACTTGAGCTTCCATTGGAAACTCATAATGACCTGCCAAAAAATTTTAATATCTTGAAAATCTTTCAAGAGTACTAGAATATGTATCTGGTGTCATATCCATTTGTCTTTGTTGTTATTTACAGAGTATTTCTTTACCTTTGAATTATTCCTGTAAAAATAAATAGAAAAATATATTAGTTTTCAAATGATAAAACATATTTAATAAAAAAATAAAATAAAATATATAACATTCATACCTCTATGGTAATGAGTCGAAGAAGTCTGGATGGCCAAATTAAAAAATGGCTGATACTATGTCCAACTATCATCACCTCATCTGTAGGTAATGGTACTTTATCTGATCTATATATAATATCATGTAAATTGACCCTGTGATTCTCTACCTATAATTTTTGATGATGAATTGTATCTCCTATACAATATACTAACCCATATGCGACTATATGATGTTGAGGATCATTAAAATACAACTCGAAATAAGTAGGAATCTGCGACGGAGGTGTAGGATAAAAAATGGGGTCCTCAGGCTGAGGTGGGGGAGTGGGATCTACTGGAAGAGGTGGAGGATAAATAATGGGGTCTGCAGGGGGAGGTGGAGGAGTGGGAGTTACAGTCTGAAATTGTCTTTTCATGTATGCAAACATATACTGTACCGATGCTCTAATCTTTTCCTCCATCATCACATTAATATTATGAACTTTAGCCTCCAAGGAATCTATTTTTTTTATAAAACCCCTCAACATTAGAAGTTGAAGAACATGGAAACACTTTTCTTACCGATACACCTACCTGATATCCTCTTACACGACCAGGATGTTCGGGCTTTCCCAATGCTACAGATAAAATATCTTGCTTCCCAGTAGCTGTAAATTCCCCTTGTGAACTCTGCTACTCAAGAGAGTCCTGTATTAATTAATTGAACATTTCTTGTAATGATTAAAATTATATGAAGATAATAGTTAACTTAAATTAATAAAATAGATATCTTACAATACTCTCAGCTACGATTCTCGATTCTTCTGAAATATATTTCCCTTTTTCCCCTTCCGATCTCTCTTCCATTTTTCATGTCTAGATGGAGGGGATGGAGGGGCCACCTCTCCAAAGCTTGAAGACTCATCTCTTAGTTGTTGAAAATTTTCAGCCATCATTTGTTCTACCAAAAATGCATACCCTCCCCGAGATAAAATACGAGGGTATACATTTTTAGATTGGATCTCTTGGTGAGATTTCCTTGTTTTCTGTAAATTAATAATAATAAACCATTAAAAAAAACATTAATAAGATAATTTATATAAGAAAGCTTATAAATGTTTACATTTCCCTTACAAAAAATGACTCTTTTCTTCTACTTTCAAAAAACTGTCTCGATGTGTCTTTATCTATAAAAGGATATATACGACATGGATTTTCATGACTCATATGACCATAAATGAAATCAGATGAGAGGGTTGATTTGAAATCCCTCCATCTCCTAGTAGCGAATGATAAACATTTCTTCCTGACTCCTCCAGTGTCAGGAATATCAAATGTCATGTAAAAAAGAAGAGGTTAAACATATTATATATACTAGAAACATTTAAATAATAGTCAAACAATAGCAAACGATCTTACCAAAATTGTCTCCCACAACTGAGAGATTATCGCTTTATCCACACTTCTCCAGACATCATACAGAATTCTTACTTTTCTCTTAGCCTGAGTTGATACAAAAATCTTAAAATATTTTTCATTTGGACCTCTAGGATTATCATCATCATCAATATCAACGAGTATCCTCTAATCCTGCGTATGAGAAAGTGCTAATTTTGGTAAACGTGTGCACCCACATTTACCAACCTTTGATATCTTTGTCGTAATAGGAGCACATGAGGAAGACTGGGGAACATCAAGAGGAGCATGTGAATGTTCCTCCCCAGAAGTATGACCAATATACTCCTCTCCAGAATCATGTGGTTGATCAACTGAACAATCTGTCATTATCCTTCAAATCAAAAAAACAAACATTAGTTCACAAATATACAAATTCAAATATTTTAATACTACTGTAATCATAAAATAGAAAAGTGTACTAAGTTACGTAATAGTAAACATTGGTAATAAGGTATGCCTGTTAAACAATGGTAAATATGGTGAATATGTTCAAGATGTTAAACATAGTAAACATGGTAAACATGGTAAACATGGTAAACCTGGTAAACATGGTAAAGTAATTGTCAGTGAACAAAAATATATATAATTCATGTAATTGTAAACCTGATAAAGTAAACTAAACAAACTCAAAACAAACAAAAAAATACACTTATTTTGTTTTAATAGATGTTTTAATAAATAAAAAACTTACAATATGTAACATTTTATGAAAAAAATAAATGTAAAAAAGAAAAAAACATATGTGACCAGTAATTTTAGGAAATTAAAAATGGATTGTTTTCCCAAATTCCTTCGTCGTGATCGTTCCTTATGGAACAAACCATGTCTTCAACATGCTCGTCATTATGTTCTGTTAATATTTCCATGGAAGTAGGGATATCACATAAATCAGCGTCTTCATGAAGTTCATCCTCACCAAAATATTGTTTTTCCCTTGTAAAACAACAACACACTGCATATCTGATTGATTTACTACATAGAAAATTTGTTTTTCATGTGTTTCCATTATAAAAGAATCATATGTGTCTTATAATCTATTCAGATTAACAAGTGTCATTCCAAATTCATTGTGTATGACACTATTTTTACCGATAAACCATTTATAGTTAAAAACAGGAACATTAATTTTAAAGTAATCAACCTCCCATATGTCTTCAATCACTCCATAATATGCACTTGATACAGAAATTGGATTTTTGTCCTTAGAACTCAAAAAATGCATTGCTTCTGCAAACACCAATACACCACTATTCTGAACTGCACTTCTGTTGTCCTAAGATTTCGTATGAAATGTATAGCCATTAATGTCATAAGTGGACCATGTTATCACATTTAAACATGGACCACCCACTTTCCATTTTAATGTCCCTGATACATTTGATCTACTAAGTAAAGTCTTTTTAAACCATGACACAAAAAGATTTGTTGTGCTCATTCAAAATCCACATTTCTTTCTTCTTTGGATGAAATTGTTTCAAATCATTAATATGCAATGTGATATACGGTTGGGAATCAGCTATGTTATTCATGATGTATGATTCTAACTTCTTCATCTGTTCAGCTGACAATGATTTGACTTTCAAGCCACGAATCCCCTTTCCCTCATTATTAACTCGTTCATGGTGAGATAGAGGAAAACCTATGTGTTGCGCCACAGCCAAGTAGCTCGTACAAAACTCTGTTACCTCCTCAGAAATATACTTTTCAATAATTGAGGCTTCATGTCGATATGGATTTTTAACATACCCCTTTAATATTTTCATATACCTTTCGAAAGGATACATCCAACGAAGATATATAGGTCCAAAAATCTTTATTTCTCGAACCAGATGAATCATTAAATGCACCATTATATCAAAAAAAAGTTGGAGGAAAATTCATTTCCAATCAACAAAGTATAAAAATTGCATACTTTTCCAAAATGTTCAAAGCATTCACATCAATCGCCTTGTTACAAGTTGAATTGAAAAAATAACACAACTTAATTATATTCTTTCTGACATGGATGGGCAATATTCCATGAAATGCAACTGGTAGAATTTGTTGCATCATGACGTGACGATCATGTGATTTCATACCTATCAACTTCAAGTCCTTCAATGAGACAAAAGTTTTTAAATTTGAAGAATAACCTTGAGGCACTTTGATATCATGAACACACTGACAAAAGCTAATTTTCTACCTCTTCGATAATGTATGACAAGTCGGGGGAAGAAATGTTCGTCTTCCATTAGTAGTGGGAGCTAACTCCAAACGTATTCTCATTGATAGTAAGTCTAATCTTGCATTCAACCCATCTTTTTTTCTTTCTTTTAATATCTAATGTTGTTCCAATGAAACAATCACATATATTCTTCTCCACGTGCGTGACATCAATATTATGTTTAACTTCATGATATCTCCAATATGGTAGCTCAAAAAATATTGACCTTTTCTTCCAAATATGTCTATCATTACCATATTTATGTGTCTTTCCTAATGTCACATCAAGGTTTTTCACCCTCTCAAAATACAGATCAGGGGATAAAGGTTTTGGAGCAGTTTCAAATTCTTGTGAGCCATTGAATGCATTTTTTATTCTTCTATAAGGGTGATCTATAGGCAAAAACTTTCGATGACCCATGTACACTATTTTCCTCCCATGATGCAATTGACAATATGACGTCTGTTGTTCCCAAATTAGACATGATTTATGCCCTTTAACACTGTATCCAGAAAAATTTCTATACAATGGGAAGTAATTTATAGTGAACATAAGCACTGCATTCAGTGGAAAATATTCCATTTTATAAGAATCATACACCCTAATACCATCAGCCCATAACAGTTTCAAATCATCAATCATTGGTGAAAGTAAAAATCAATATCATTGACGGGTTGCTTTGGACCAGATATCATTATACTCAACATGACATATTTGCACTTCATACAAACTATAAGATAGAGGTTGTAAATTATTAATAAAATAGGCCATGAACTATGTGTGATACTGAGGGTTCAGTATGGATTCATTCCATCTGTGCACAAACCTAGTATGAGATTTCTAATTTAATTTCCAAATGTAGAATAATGTGCATCAATTTTCTTCCATTGTGGACAATCAGCTAGATGACGTATTTTTCCATCACATACCCACTCATGAGCATGCCATCTTAACCTTTTTTCATCATGCCAATTAGAAAATAAACATTTTAAATGATGAATTATATGATGATACCAAAATAACTTTAAAGGGATCTTTGTAATCTCTACATCCGCCAGTGATTTTTCTTTCACCTTATACTGTGATGTCACACATTTAGGACACTCTGAAAAAAATTCATATTTCTTCCTATATATAATGCAGTCATTCAGACAAGCATTTATTTTCTTATATCCCAATCCCATTGGGGCATAATATTTTCTTGGCCGTATAATGTGAATCTGGAAGATCGTTATCTTTTGGAAGAATTTCTTTAATCAATTGTAGAAGCTATGTAAAGCTTCTGTCACTCCATTCATGTTTTGAATTCAAGTTAATCAATTTTAACACCGTCGACAAAATCATAAAATCTTTACAACCAGGATATAATGGTTTTTCAGCATCACCATATAGACGCGCAACTGTCGGTTCTATCTCAATTTGTTCTGCTACAACATCACGAATCATTTCTTCAATTCCATTGGAGTTACCATCTTGGGAATCAACATCATTAGTGACATTCCATCCAGTTTCACCATGCCAAATCCAAGGGCTGTAACTCGAATTAAAACCATGACAGATCAGATGATCTTTTATCTCTCTACTTTTCAACTTCTTCATATTCAAACATTTCAGGCATGGATAGAAAAAATGTCACTACTTGGAACATTTCATTTAGCAAATTCCAAAAGGCATCAAAACCTTCCTCATATTCATTTCTCATTCGATGTGCCGTAATCCAACTTCGAATCATTATTACTTATAAAAAATATCGAAAATATATATATTTTTAAGATAAGACAAATATATGTTTATATGAAAAATATCATAATTTTAATGTAAAACAATTTTGAAATATAAAAAAAATCTATGCGTATTTTAAAAAATATTCTTGAATATTATTTTAAAAACAAAATATTGTTAGATATAATAGTTTTAAATTCCATTGAATCAAAGAAAACCATGGGGCCTACAATGGTTGATAGAAAATTGGAGAAAATGGAGTAAACCTGAGAATCAAATCAAATTTAAAATAAAAATTCATATGGAGAAAATCACAATGTAAATCCAATCATCACGGCACAATAATCATGTCATAATCTCAGAAACCACGATGCAGTAGTCAATCCCAACTGACACTTCTCCCCCACCCCCTTGGACACCCCCTGGACACCACCACCCCCTTGTACATCCCCCCACCCATGGACACCACCCCAACCCCCTTGGACCCTCCATGGGCACCACCACACCCTTGGACAACCCCCAAACCTCCTGGACACCACCCCCACCCCCACCCCTTGGAAACACCCCTCTACAGCACCCCACGCCTCTAGACAACACCCCCACCACTCCTGGACACCACCCCCACCCACACCCCCTGGGACACCCCCCCAGACACCCCCAACCCTCTGGACAACCCCCCACCACCTGGACAACCCCCACCCCTCTAGAGAGTACCCCCACCCCTCTTGGACACTACCCCCCACCCCTACCCCCTTGGATACCCCCCTGGACACCCCCATCCCTCTGGACAGCCCCCACCCCCTGGACAGCTCCCCACCCCTCTAGACAGCACCCCCACCCCTCCTGGACACCACCCCACCCCTACCCCCTTAGACACCTCCCTAGACACCCCAAACCTCTGGACAACCCCAACCCCCTAGACAACCCCCAAAACCCTCTGGAAAGGCCCCACTCCCTTAGACAGCCCCCACCCACCCACCCCCTTGGACACCCCCCGAAAACCCCCAACCCTCTGGAAAACCCCCCACCCCTCTAAACAACACACCTACCCCTCCTGAACACCCCCACCCCCTACCCCCATGGACACCCCCTGGACACCCCAACCCTCTGGACATCCCTGCACCCCCTGGACAGACCCCACCCCTCTAGACAACACCCCACCCCTCCTGGACACCACCCCCACCCTACCCCCTTGGACACCCCCTAGACACCCCCAACCCTCTGGACATCCCCCACCCCTCAGACAACCCCCAAAACCCTCTGAATAGGCCCCCACCCCCTTGGACATCCCCCACACCCACCCACCCCCTTGGACACCACCCTGGACACCCCAACCCTCTGGAAAACCCCCACCCCCCGGACAACCCCCCAAACCCTCTGGACAGGCCCCCACCGCCTTGGACAGCCCCCACCCACCCACCCCCTCGGACACCCCCTAGACACCCCCAACCCTCTAGACAACCCCCACCCCTAGATATCCCCCCAAGCCTCTAGAAATCACCCCACCCCTCCTGGACACCACCCCCACCCCTACCCCTTGGAAACCCCCCTGGACAACCCCACCCCTCTAGACAGCACCCCCACCCCTCCTGGACACCACCCACACCCCCCACCCCCTACCCCCTTGGACACCCCTTGGACACCCTCCAACCCTCTGGACAGCCCCCACCCCCTGGAAAACCCCCCAACCTTCTAGATAGGACACCCCTCCCCTCTTGGACACCATCCCTCACCCCTACCCCCTTGGACACCCCCTGGACCCCCAACCCTCTGGATAGACCCCACCCACCAGAAAACCCCCAAACCCTCTAGACAGGCCCCCACCCCCTTGGACAGCCCCCCACCCACCCCCTTGGACAGCCCACCCACCCCCTTGGACCCCCCCCCCACACAGCCCTGGACTGCCCCCAACCTCAATGGACACCCTGGACAGCCCCCAACCCCCTGGACAGCCACCAACCCTCTTGACAGCCCCCAAAACCATGGGATTTTTACCTCAAGCGTCTAGTTTTGTCATATCTAGATATTTTAACCTAAAGATACTAGTTTTGGTATCATGCCATTATTCAAAATGAGAACCATGAATTGTATCTCCTAATAGTATAAAATGATCTATTGTGCAATGAATCAGTTTTTAATAGCATATGAATACTTATAATAGTCCACGAAAATAAGCGACGTAAATAGATTATGGAACAAGAAAAAGTGATACCCAAAATAGAAACAACCAAGGATCCAAAACAAACATTCCACCATGAAAAACCATATATATACATATAAAATAAATCAAACTGGTATACGTAATGGGTGTATCAAATTTCTTTACATATAAATTGCATTAATATAGGTGAATAAGATCATTAGTTGTCAATGACAACAAAAATTACCATCAATGTCGGGCATTCGCGAAACAAAAACAAACGAAATCGAAGTAGGTGAGGCTTACATGAATATTGCAAGTCGATCTAATAGATATCAAGATAATAAATAAGATGATGATGGAAAAACAAGGTAAGAGGGTTCGAAATCGAATAATCTTACCTAGTTTAAACAAAAAATCGCAAAACGTAAATATAGACTATTCGAAAAAAATCGAACGAAATAAAGTCGTGGGAGGCTTACCTGAGTGTTGCGAGTTGAGATGCTAGATCTGAGGAGAGTAAAGATGATAAAAGATGATGGAAAAATGAGTTTAATGCAATGAGATCGATGAGTCGATTAGGGTTTACCGCACGAGAGAGATGAGTCGATGGACTGTCGATCGAAAAATTGTAAATGACAATCCATGGGGCATGTTAATTTTTTAAATGTTTTATAACGTCGGTTATTTAATAACCAATGTTATAAACTGTTTTTATAACATTTATAACGTCAGTTATTATAATAACCGTCGTTATAAATGTATCAGATATGACTTTTTACTTCAGTAATAGAATAACCGATGTAAAAAATACATCAGAAATCACAGTTTTTTACATCGGTTATTTTATAACCGATGTAAAAAATTCCATGGGTTGTTTTGTTATGTCAGTTATCGAATCACCGACCTCAAAAAGGCCTCAAAATCCACTTTTTTTACATCGGTTATTTTATAACTGATGTAAAAAACACCATGCTTTGGTTTTTTACGTTGGTTAATTTATAACTGACGTAAAAAACGAACACGTGCTCTTTTTAGCATCGGTTATTAAAATAACCGACATTAAAAATTTACTCACCGCATTTTTTACCTCGATTATAAAATAACCGACGTAAAAAAACACGTTTCACAGATTATCACTTTGGTTATATGTAACCGACATAAAAAATGGTGACGTAAATAACGTTTTCTGCACTAATGGGGGCATAGTTTCCCCAATATCACACCCAAGGTTGTCGCTGCTAGTCGACAACCTCTAACATTTGGGGAAATGTGCTTGAGGCCATGTGACCAACTGAGTATGTGGCACCTCTGGGCAACTTTCAGAACCGAGACGTTATAGCCTTGTGCACACATAACATTATAGAAATTAAATACAGGTCCATTCATAACATAGTGAACATATAATCAGGTTCACATATAACATTTCAAACATTTAATAATGTTCACACATAAAATTATGGAGATTAAATATAGGTCCATGATGACATCAAGAACATCTAATAATGTTTGAACATAGAATTGTGAAAATGTTATCATGATCATTTATTACATTATGGACATGAAAGTTAACCCACAAATAATTTTATAAACATGAAATAATGTCTAAACATGACCTTATGGACATGAAATCAATCCCATTCATAACATTGTGAACATTAAATCTGGTTTATGCATAACATAATCAACTCATCAGTTATCCATATTTACCCAAGGCATTGGAGGTAGATGTAGATCCCACCCATCAAAAAATGAAAAAAAAATTATAGAATGCTCCAAGATCATAAACATTCATCATATAATAAAATTTTAAATGTATTGATTATTATAAAAATTTAATCATATCCTAAGATATGGAAAATATGTAGGTTTCATTATCATTCCAAGAAATAGTTACCCATCAAATGAAGAGGGTTTCACAAGCATTTTACCTTGGTATAACCTATGGAATAGAAAGAGGTTTCTTTCAACCAAAAAATTAACCATTAAAAGAAATAATACGAATGGTATCCTTAGATCATATCACTAATAAGTCATAGGTAACAACAAGGATTTCATTTTAGATGGATTTTTTTTTTCACAATAAAAATCACTTGGAATGTTTCTGGAGGAAGATAATGTTTCTTTAAAAATCAATTTTTAAAACATAAATTTTTTTGAAATCATTTTATTTTATAATAAACATTAAAAAATTATAATGGAATATTTGATAATAATTTATAACACATTTTAAAACATAAAAAAATTTGAAAATCATTTTCCTCTAAAATTGGATTAAGATAAACTTTAATTTTCTTTTGAATGTTTTAAGAAAACATTTGTTTGGAAGGAAATTAATTTTTTTCTAAAGATACAAAAAATTATAATTTTCTTAAAAATATTTTTTTAATTATCTTAATAAAGAAAGAGTGAAAATTGAAACTATTACTTGAATATATCACAAATAAAAAAATAATATATTTTTTTTATAATTATGAATATTTAGAACATGAGATTTTAACATTGGAGACTTAATCACAAATAATCCCAATAAATGATGAGATTGTAAAATAAAATGTTCATCACTTTTATGACATTAAATCATAATCCCCATGAAGAAATAACATAAAATGGAATATAAAATATACTTACGATAAAAAAATTAATAATATTACATGTCAAATGGGTTTTTTATACACTTAATCAAAGAATATAAGTCCATAACATAACATAGATCATTTAGAAGGTAAACTGAGACAAAAATCCATTATCTATTTGGTAACATTTAAACCATATATCTCGTGAAAGAGAGATACTAAAATGTATATGTATGTGCCAATAATTTTATGTATAATTATTATAAAATAAATTCATCGAAATTATATACACCACATAAATGAAATAGATTGTGGATACGACATGTGTGTCTTGGAAGTAAAAAGTGAGTCAGAAATCCCTTACCACATGAGTAACTTTTGAATCATAATTCCTATAAAATAATTACATAAATAGAAATATTAATTATAATCAAATAAGTTAGATTAATTATATATCATGTCCTAGGGTAGTATATACACTACAAAAAAGAAATTAGTGGTTAATAGAGAATAAGTCTCTTAGAAATAAAAGTGAGACTATAAATCCCCTTACCTTAAGTCTTGAATTTCTTCTTACTCAGTAAAATCTCCTGTATAATAATTATTAGTTTATTATAAAACTATTAAAAAAATTAACTATATATATAATATAATATATGATTTTATTATGACCTTTTATCAACTGTATATTTACAATTCCATGTTAATGTTATGATTAAGGTAATAACAACTATGTTTTTAGTGTATGTTTTGACTTGTTATTTTTATTCCTATTTATTAGATCATGGTTTCATAATATAAAAAATTTAAACAGTGATATAAATATCATATATATATTCATAATATATGTATTTAGTGTAATCCATAATAGTTGGGGATATGAAATGAAATACACTGTTCATGGACACAATATGTCGTACTTACCCATGAACGTTGTTTCCATTTTATTATCGAATTGAAAAAATAATATAAAATAAAATATATTTATATTAATAATAGTGTAATTTATATTTAATATAAATAAAATATTTTTATTAAAACCATCCTTAATAAATTCAATTTACAGTATGAATGAATCACATCACCTTGCGGGGAGATTGTCCACCATACACCTGAATGACATTATCATATTCCTAGAAAATGGAAAGCATGAAGGTATATGTGATATAAAAATTATATAATTATAATAACATGATAAATTGAATATATATCAAATATAAAAAATAAATACATCATTATAACAATATTTGAGAGGTGTTAATGGAAAAATGAATGACATTGGTTCGCAATGTGGTATTCAACCATACACATGAACAATGATTTCATAACCCATTCGATGGAAGTGTGTGTGGTTATAAGTTTTAACTTTAAAATAATAAAATATAATTATATATATGACAATTAAGTTACAATATCAGTATGTAATAACAATAATTGATGAAGGTGGGGAGGGAAATAGAATAAATATTCTCATTGCAGAACATTACCTCTTCTTCAGGTATTTTCCTTAGGTTTTCACTAAATTCCAACTAGGATGGATGTTTTACCAAAATAATGATTTCGGAATGTGGGAAAGGAAGTTAGGATATTATTTTTGAAGGGTTTTTTCTGGAAATATTTCTTTATATGTGGGAAAAAGTGGGGGTAGTGAGTGTTGTTCTATAATTGAGGAGTGCCATTCTTGTAAATACCCAAAAGTATTCACTATTGGGATGTCTCCCTTAAATAATATGGCTATAAAATTGATTAATAACTCAGGTAGGGGATAAATTGGTCATTAATAAACTACACTACACAAAATAGAGAATTTGTTTTCAAGTTATTCTTTATTTCTTATGTTTACTCAATTTTATACTAATAATTTTTACCAAGGAAACTTGTATTTTTTTTATTTAACAAGGTAATTTATCCCTTAAGGATAATATCAAAGACATATTTCTTAGATAATTTGTACCAAATTATTCTGAATATGAAATAAAATTCCAATGTGTGTGGCAAATTAATTTTTACCCAAACACATGTAATGTGAAAAACTACATTTTGACCTTAATCGCGGTAATTAATTTTATCTATTTTCACTATTTATTATAGTAAGAATTTAATTTCACATTAAAATATAATATAATTTTTTTTATTCAAAATATATAATCCATTTTTACAAATTCCATTAACAAATTTGTCTGAATTCAATTAAAAATAATCTCGTAGATGTGACGAGAAAGCGAGGTTTTCAACCAATTTTTTTTAAAGTTTACAAAGGTTTTTTTATATAATTTCAATTTAAAATGGATTATAATTATCTAAATTGGATTAATATATTTATAATTGATCTAATTATTCGTTAAAAAACATAAAATATCATGTAATTTTTTTAATTTTTTTGGGGAAATGATTGTTTTCAATTAAAATTCAGTATTTATCACTATTCATCAATAAATGACACTTTTCATAAAAAATGAAAAAAATCACCTTAAAATAGTTTATATATTCTAATTTAAAAAAAAGATATTTATTTTATAAAAATAGTTTTATAAAATTTGAAAAATTTAGTTTTAAAATAATAATGCCATAAAAGAAGAGAAAACAGTTTTTTAGAAAAATAAAATTTTAATCGCAAAAAGTGGATTTAATATTGTCTATTGTATAGAATTAATATAAGATGAAAAATAATTTTTTTTAAATATATAATATATAAATTTCATTAAAATAATTAACCAATTTTTTTGGTTCATTTATTGATATAACATTAACTTGTTAGTATAAAAATAGTTTTTAGATAATGTTTTCCTTTTATTTTCAAAAGTATTTTATTTTAAAATCTAATTAATTTTAAACTAATTAAAACATTTTATATACATGTATAAACCATATTTTCGTAATTTATTTAATCTTATTCATAAAATCCATTTGAATGGGTATGTGAAAACTTCCATAGTAGGTAATAGTAATTTTATAATATGTCACATTTTATTTAAACTCAGTGTTGTATGTAAAGAAACATATCAAAAATATTCAATTATTTTTTTTAACAAAATATTACAAAAATTATCAATTTGTTACACTCTATTCCCCTTAAAATGTATTTTTCCCTAAAAATACATCTTAGTCAACAGAGTTTTAACATATTAGAATTACTTCATAGAATCCCACATCCTAAAAAATTGTTAATAATGCATCCTTTTGAAAAAGAGAATGGGATGTGAAAAGGTCATTTGGAATAAAATATACTAGGTTTCAAAATAGGATATCATATATAATGTTAAAACATGGGCATTGAATATAAAACTAACACCCAAATACCAATGGAGAGTGATAAATAATGTGATTAGGAGAAAGTTAACAATCAAAAGTCTATAAACTGTAGCGTCTTGAAAAAGGTAATTGATATGATAAAAAATTTTGATAATTAGAAAAAAAATTCAAGACCCTTTTCCTAAAGTTGAATAATTTTTATTAGAATATATACATACTTGATTTCATTCAATTTAATAAGCACAATCTCACCCTATGGTTGTCCATTGTAATATTTCCACTTTATTTCTTACTAAAAGAAATAAAGATGAATTTTGTTACACCTAGAGCAGTAATATATCATAAGATTCATAAATTGAATGATAAGTTGTTATGTATATCTTTAGTTATCATCGAAACAGAATAGTTAGTATAAGTTATCCAATATCCATAAATCTTCATCTGTGAAAATAATTCATTAATTTATAAATCCTAATCCAATGTTTAAAATAAAACATTTCATAAATGGTTATCCTTATAAACCATAAAAAATTTAAAATTTTAAAGTAAGGTTAGTAAGTTTCTAAACATCAACTTAACATTTAACCACCAGATATTATAGAGTGGTTCTTGATTGTCACAAAAAAATTATGTGAATACCTTCAAAACGTATTCTCTTAAAACATGGTAATATCTTGAATTATAATAAATCCTTATTGAAATTTTACATGATTACCTATTCCTTACATAAAAAATATATTATTGGATATATTTACTAAATAAAAAAATGTTGTAAACTGCATCAATGATAACATAAACCACTTTCCCAACAAATCCTTTATCAATTATGAGGTTATCAATACTATCACATTTACATTATCCATATCAATGATATCTTTATCCCAAATGAACACCATTTTATCTACATCATGAATATATTATGGTTTACATTCCCATATTAAAAAAATAACATTTTTATTGAATCAATCTTCTAATCCATCGGTACCATTCAATCTATTCCTTCTAATCATTAATAAAAAACATATCCGGCAAAGTAATTATATATTTCATAATTCATGAATTTTGATACACAAGCACATCAATTATTCAACCACTTCCTTAATCCACTAACATGGATTCATAATATTATTCCATAATACCAATTTCTTTTCACATGCTATTCATAGTCTATTTACCATCGGTAGTGTAACAATTACTCATTCCACCATTTTTATTCTCTATGTGGGAATTTCCATTAGGATATCAATTTTCATAATTCCCATAATTTCTATATTTAATGAATAAAAATTTCAATGATATACTAGGGAGACTAATATTAACATCCATTAAGTTATCTAAACCTTTCATTTTCCCTTTCTCGTTCTTCCTGTTCTTCTAAATCATTTATATGGGTATTTCTTACCAAATTCTCAACACTTAAAAAAATAATTCTTCCTTCCCCCAAGATTACTATCACTTGAAAAATAAGAGAACTCTTTAATTATATTCTTTGTTACTTTCTAGAGTCGGTTAAGGAACACATTGTTAATCCTGTTCTATTAAAACTAATTAAGCATAATCTCAATATCCTTTACTTTAGTCATCAACCCATTTGGATTAAAATTAGAAAACATTCTATCACATTCAATGTTAACCTTCTTTATTATGGTTACTTCTATTGACTAATTCCATAACACATAGTGTGAGAATCACTAATAAGAATAGATAACCAAATAATCAGGAAAATCACTTATAGGATGTGTAAATCAGGTCACATTCATTAATTTTTGAAACCTTATGTTTATAATTGGCCATTAATAGTTATATTATATTTAATTTCTTCATGATGGTTCATAAATAATTTGTGTATTTTCCAATAATACTCTATGGGAGTGCCAAACCTAGTGGGATGAATAACCCATTCTTGAAAACCAATTCTTGATCAAGTCTATCCCAATATAGTTTTTCATGGTTATTACCACTGGTTACATCTATTCTAGATCTAAATACACTTATAGAATCCCGATAGGGATGTAATTTTTGGAAACTACTCACTTTATTCATTACCAATATTCCATTACATTTTCCTATACTAAAACTCATCCTTATACTTATTCTTAATGAAATTCCTCGGCATATCCTTAGAAATATCCCTAGGGGTCTCACTAATGTTTTCTCTTCTTAGCTTCCAATGGTTAATTATACCTTTCCTTTGATACCAACTATAGAGATTGAGGATTCTCATACATGGATATTACATTTTTTAGATGAATATAAATTATATAATACAAAAACACGCCTGAGGACCAAAGTAATTTAGTGCCATTTCAAACATGGAACACCTTATGGAATATCATAAAACATGAAATGGAATGGGAAAGGTTATACAATAGTGGTTGAGCTTATATGCTTAGTAATGGTAAATAAAATAAATATAAATCTATGATTGTATGAATGAGTAAGATAAGAATAGGGATATATGATATTGATAATAAATTACAATGTTTATTCCCAACCTATAATAGATCATAATCACTAGTCATGGAATAAATATTAGAAGTTCATAAGACTTGAATCCTATAATAATATAAAAACAAAAGTCATGGGAGCATAAAATTAGTATAAGACTTATATTTATGGCATACACATCAGCTTATGAAATTGTTAACATGTATAAATAGAAATACATTCACTCATTAATTTAAGGATGTGAAATAAAACCCTCACATTAACCTATTTACATAAAATAGGTTGACACATAACATTGTGGACATAAAACAAACATCCACCCATAACATTGTGAACATGAAATCTGGTACATTCATAACATTCCAAACATGAAATCAGGTTCATGCATAACATTATAATAATTAAAGATAGTTGCATGCACAACATTTTGAACATGTAATCATGTTCATTCATAAAATATTGAAAATGTAATCTGGTTCATGTAAAACATTATGGAAATGAAGGTTGGTCCACACATAACCTTATGGACATGAATGAAGGTCCATGCATTAACTTATGGACATGAAAGATGACCCGTTAATAACATTATGAACATGAAATATGGTTTATTCATAACATAATTTACTAATTATTTATCCATCCTTACCCAATTAGTTGGAGGTATATATAGGTAACAACTGTCACATAATAAAAAGCATATCTATGTGTTTGGCATGATTATAAATATTTATCATATCATAAAACCTAAAATGAAATGGGTATCATTGAAATTTATTATATCATAACCTTTAGAAAAGATATTGGTTTCATAATCATTTCATCATATAATAACCTACAAAAATAGGTGGGTTTAATAAGAATTTTATCATGTATAACTTATGGAAGAGAAGTGACCATTATTCCATCAAAACATAAACCATTCAGAGAAAAATATGAATTGTATCCATGGAATTTATCCCCAATAAGGAATTATTTCCACAAAATGATGTCATCTTAGATAGAAATTTATTTTTAATGATAAATTACAAGGAACATTTATGAAGGAAGTAACAATTATTTAAAATCACTTTACAAAACATCAAACATATTGGAAATCCTTTTCTTTGAAATAAAAATTTGATAAATTATAAAGAATGATTTGATAATAATTTATAAAAATTTATGAAACATATTTTTTTAATAAATTTTTCATTGAAAATTAGCTTAAAAGATAATTAAAAAAAAGTAAAACATTTTTAGAAAACATTTTTTTAGAGTAAAATAGATTTCTGATCGAAGAGGGAAATAACGTTAGATTTTATTTAATAAATATTTTTTAATTATCTTATGTTAAAAATTGTGAAAATAGTAATTTTACATGAATGCATCATGAATATCCATAGGATAAAAAAATTCATAATAATTATTAAGAGGTAGATCATAATATTTCAATATTTTATACCTAGTCATAAACACTTCTTAAAAATGATGATATTATAACATAAAATATTTACCAATTTGGTAACATTTAATTTTAATCCCCGTGAAAAAATAACATAAAATGGAACATAAAATAACATTAGGATAAATAAATTCAAAATATAACATGTTAATGTGGCCACATATACACCTTTTCAAAGAATATATGTGTATAACATAACGTGCATCTCAAAGAAGGAAAATTGAGAGAAAATCTCTTACCAATTTGGTAACTTTTAAACTGTAAGGACCATAAAATAGAGATACTAAAAAAATATTTAAATAATAATATGGTTAAGTATAATAATCAAAAAAATACATTCATAGGAAGTATATAGACCAAATAAATAGTAGGAGGTGAAAATTACATGTTACTCATAGAAATAAAAAGTGAGATTGAATTACCTTACTACATGAGTAACTATTGAATCATAAGACTCATTTAATAATAATTTTAAAATAAAAAACAATTTTCATTAAATTAGGTAGATTCATGATATATCATGTGATAGGGAAGTGTATAAACCATACAAAAAATTATTGTTGGATATGGCATATGTCTCTCAAAAAGAAATGTGTGACTAGAAATCCCCATACAATAAGTCTTAACTTCTATAATACTTATTAAAACATCATGTATAATAAATATAAGTTTATTTTAAATTTATATAAGAATAATAATTATATATTATATCATATGTTATTTTTCTTATGAGATTTTATTACACATTTATTAACAATTCCATGTAAAAGTTACATTTCCGGTTATAAAACCATTGCCTTTCAAATATGGTTTGACTTGTTATTTTTGGTCAGATTACATAGATCATGGTTTTATAATCTCTAGAATTTAAAACATGATATAAAATTTTTATATATTCAATATATAATTATTTTTATTAATCTATAAAATTTGGTGGAAGGACATGAAATACACTATTCACGGAGATGGTAGGCTGTACGTACACATGAATACTATTTCCATTTTCTTATTATATTGAAAGAAGGAAAATAAAATTATATATATATAATCTTTATTTTATAATTATAATTTCATATATATCACTTTTTTATTAAACCCATCATTAATACATTCAATGTATAGCGTGAATGAATCACATCGTTTCATTAGAGTGTAGTCCTCTATACACACGAACGACGTTATCATATTCCATAAAATGGAAATTTGGAAGTTATGCATGACATAACTATTCAAAAATAAAAATAAAATAATAAATATCATATATAAACTATAAATATTTCTTTAAAACAAACCATGATAGGTTGTTATGGATAAACTAATGACATCAGTTTTCGAGGTGGTAGTCTCCTATACATACAAACAATGATTTCGTAACCCACCCGATGAAAGTGTGGCAGGTTATAGGAATTAAACGTTTGATAAAAAAATATTAGTTTTTAGATGAAAATTATTTTATTATATAATAATGTAATTATAACAATTGAAGAAGGTGGCGATGTAAATATAATAAAGATACTCGTTGAACAACATTACCTATTCTTCAGGTACAATCCTTCGGTTTTCACTAATGTCTTCTTAGGATTGTTTTATACAAAAAAATAGGATTATATAATGTTGGTATAGAAGTAATTAAGTGACTTATTTTTGGTTTGGTCAATCCAAATGTAATTAAAGGTGTGAATAATGTGGGGAGAGTGAGTTCCCTTTTATTATTGAGGAGGAGTGACATTTTTGTAAATACTGCAAAATTATCACTATTGGGAGGTGTCCCTTCACAAGGTTACTAAAACATTGACTAATAGTGTAGGGTATAGATTAATTGGTCTATAAATAAATCCAAAACACAAAATAAAAACATTTTTTATCAAATAATTCCTTAGTTCTTATGTTTACTCAATTTTATCCTTATTGGTTTTTCCAAGGAAACTTATATCTTTTTATTTACCTAGGTAATTTATACATTAAGAATAAGATTTAAAATATATTTATTAGATAAATTATAACTAATTATTTTAAACATGAAATAAAATTTATTAAATAATAATCCTATTTGTGTGTAAAATTTAATTTGGACTCGAATGCTTGCAATGTTCAAAACCCCTTCTTAACATTAATCTTGAAAATTAATTTTATCTTTCCTCACTAATAATTATGGTGAAAATTTAATTTGAAGTTATTATATAATATAAACTATTCTGATTAAAAATATTAAATCCAATTTTCTCAATTCAATTCATATAAAAGGAAGAATTATAGATAACAATAATCCCATAGATGTGATGAAAAATGGGGTTTTAAAGTGAAAATGTTCGAAATAATTAAAAGTGTTTATATACAATTTCAACGTGTGATTGATTAAAATTACATAAATTGGATTAATATATGTATAATTTTACTAATTATACTTTAAAACCAACTAAATATGTATTTTAACTTTTTAAATAATTTAGGTGAAAATACATTTTTCAATTGAAAATCAGTATTTTTCTCTATTCATTAAAAAATGAAACTTCTACAGAAAAACCCAAAAATTCACACTAATATAATTTTGATCTTCAAAATAAAAAAATTCAGTTTATTTTAAAAAATAATTTTTTAAAAAGTGAAAAAACTATGTTTTAAAATAAGTGTGCTTCAAAAATCAACCAAACTACTTTTTAGAAAAATACTACTTTCTATTGTAAAATTAGATGCATACTTATCTATTTTCTATGTAGTATTTAAGATATATGATAAAATTTTATTGAATATATAATATATACATTTCATTAAAATAATTTATCAAAATTTATTTTTTTTAATTTTTGATTTAGTACACACATGTGTGTTTAAATATTGTTTTTTGAGAATGTGTTCTTTTTTAAAAATGATTTTATTTTCATTTTTAATTAATTGGACAACAAATAATTCATTTTATATACATGGGTAAAACATATTTTCATAATTTTTATTTAATTTTATTGATAAAATATATACCAATGGCTAGGTTACAGTTATCATATTAAATAATAATATTTTAATAATATGTTAAGTTTCATTTAAACTCAATGTTGTATGTAAATAAAAATATCAAAAATATTAAACTAATTTTGAAAAATATTTTTTTTAAAATCTTAGGCTGTTTAAAAAATCATTAATTTTTTAGAAGTAATTTTAATGATATTGTTTTTCATTATGTTTTATATGATCATGGATATCGAAGTAATTATGGGGTTACATGCTTTATCATATAGATGACCATGAGACTAAAACCTGATTTGACGACTACATGATTAATGTTAGTTTAGATATGTATCACTAGATTTTTGTTGTTTTATAATCAATGGTATGATATAAACATTCATGGTAAAAAAATATTTACTTTTTAGGATATTGAGGTTATTTGGGATATATTGTTATCTATTTATGAAAAGATATAGTTTGAACTATGGGTATTTCTATTGAATTTCGGAGATTAATGTATCATATGAAGGATTAATAATTTCAGGAATTATCTTACCATGTTATAACCATTTTTGTTTTAGTTAAGGTATAAATATTTGTGGAGTGTCTTTATTATCCCTTTTTAGTTATATTGTCCTTTAATGTTTGATTTTAGTGATTGAGGTATCAAAAAGTCACCTTGAATACTCATCATTTCGAGTAAATGATGAGATTGTGGTCAAAATTGATTATAGGATTGAATTTAAAATTATTAATTAAGTATATTTACCTTTTTTCCTAGTCTATATAGTGAGAAGTTCATGATCAATAGAAAAAAGACCATGAAAGAAAATGTAGTCCTATTACCATCATTTCTGATGACATGAGTGATCTTTTTCTTATCCATTTGGTTTATGGTTTTGTGGTTGTTAACTTTCTCTTAATCATTCAATTTCTTATAATCAATGATCTCAATCAATATATCATTATTTTGGAGCTATGATTTTACTGCATGTACAATTATTCACTTCCCATATATTTTATCCTATTTGGAAACCTTGTATGTGTTATTCTATATGACCTTCGTACTTCCTTTTCCCCTATATCGAGAGGATGTTTTATTAACCATTTTAATAATGTGGGCTTACAATCACGGTATTTTAAAACGTCAAAAATTTAATTATTTTGTTAAATTTAAAATTTCAGGGGTCAAATTTATAGGGGGGGGGGTGGTTTATTTGAAACAATTATATTTTAGAGAAAAAACTATGTTCAATTTCTTATTAGACATGAAACTCCGCGCATAAATGACCTAAGAAATATAAAACCATTATAACATAGAAATTATACTTGATGGAATAAATAGTATTAACTAATAAATTCTATATATGTATATATTTACAACTCAAAATAAATTATTTATAAGTTGTTAGTATTTAATTATTGATTTCTTAGTAATGTAATTTTAATTTATAAAAATATATTTTCTTCCAAAATGGAGTATATTTCTTTTCATGAAATAATATGATAATTAATTTTTGCAGAATTAGTAATTTTTTTGATAAAAATTTAATTCATTTTCAAAATTAGGTTATCAAAATTTACTTTGGTTTTAATTTTTCAAATTTTCAAAAAATATTGATTTTTTAAGGAATAGGGGAAAATAGTGTTTTTGGTAAAACTATCATTATCATCCATAAATTAATTAATCTGAACCCAATTTTATTTTGAATATGATTTTATGTAATATAATTATATTTTTATATTTAATTCCACTAATTAAATTTTAATCATCTTTATATAAGATTTTTGTATAAGGTTATTTGTGGGTTTAAAAAAATGATTTTTCAGAAAACATTATTAAAATGCTTATAATTTTTAATTAATAAAATTAATACCCAATGAGTAGTTTTTTAATTTAAATATATAAATATATATATTATATCAATTATAAAATAATTATTGTTACTCATAAAGTTAATATAAAATCCTATTTTTCATGAAAAATACACTCCATAAAACCCTCTTTTTCACCATGTCTATGGGTTTAATCTTAACTTTTTTTTTTTCACATAGGTGAATTAAATTTGATAAAATGGATTTAATATTTAATTCATAATAATATATATTATCTAATAAGATCAACCTTTTTTTTACCAAAATAAATAGTGAAAGTAGTAAAAATTAATAGCCACGGTTAAGGAAAAGACGAGTTTATCGGGGGGTGTTAGACTAAAAAGATAAGGGTAAAAATGACCTAATAACTTGTATAAAATATATTTTAATTTCATATTTCAACCTTATCATGTATTGTTATCTATAATTTTAAATTTTAGAGCCTTGTGACATGTGATAAACAGGGTTATCACATTTTATTTTCAAAAATTACAAGTGTGCCACTCGCCTCACTTATAAAAGTCCTCCCCCTGTCATCTTCTATTCATACTTTAAAATTCAAATTTATTAGAAGATACCTACTCAAAATTAAATCCAAAATTCTGTAAAAAATTCCTGGAGCCATTATTTTGTTGATAAATCCATCCTATGAAGTCTTTTGGTTCCTACCTAAGGAGATTATCCAAATTAGAGGCATGATTCATAGCCGTGCATTTTTTTCCTTTTCCTAATTCTTCAGATATTATTAAATCATTATATTTTTATAAAAAAATTATCTAATATATAATAAGACTCTTTATGTTATTTAAATAACCTAAATCCATCTCCACTTTTATCAACTGAGATACGAAATCATCATTTGTGTGTACGATGGACTACGACCACATGAATCGATGCCATTTTTTTCATCATTTCCTCTCAAGGATTGTTATAATTATGGTGTTTAAATATATATATATATATATATATTATATTTTTAACATATTTATACTTTTGGATTTATTGTGTTACATATAAATTTATACATTCAATTCCGTGGGGGATATAATAACCTCACTAGTATGTACGACGGACTTCCGCCTTACGAAGTGATGTGATTCAATTTTTACTAACGCTTTCATGGAAGGTAATAAGTAAAATATTTTTTAATTAATGATATATAAGTGAAATAAGTCTGATATTAATGATATATTTATCATTATTAAAATAGTATTTATCATTTTATTTCTTATAGTAAATAATGGTAATGTCGTTTGTGTGCATGTGTGGACTACGACCTCCAAAAAGCGATGCGATTATTTTTTCATCACCATAATAAAAGGATTATATATATATATATATATATATGTATTTTTAATTAAGTAATATGGTATTTATGATATTATTATCATTATTTAGAGAAAAAATATTTTTTAAATTCTTTCCAAAATTATTGTTGGAAAATTGGAACGTTACCCATGCGTACAACCTATCGTCTATGTGATTATAAAGTTGTTATTATTTCCCAACCTTATTTAATTACTGTTTTTAAAATTATAATTGATTTAAAAATACAATAAATATTTATTTATTATTATTCTAGATATGTTTAAATGATGACCTATTTGACCATTACTAACAAACCAAATACATTTTGAAACAATAAACGGAACATCTTGAAAGCTGCCGACATAAACTTAACCGATTAATTATTTAAGTTTGTCATTAAAATAAATTATATAGATTTTTTAAGTACAATTTTTAAAAATTTAAAATATTTTTAATAAATTATATCATTGATATAAACTTATTATACAGGATTTAAAGGACACACATAGATGTTCTGGACTCAGGGTAAGGGGTTCTCATCCCAATTTTATTTCTCGGAGATATATGCCATATTAAAAACTAATTTACATGGTTTGGTGTATACACTAAATTTTTTACATTTTATATATTTAATACTTCAAAATTAACAGTATTTTAATTTTCTATTTGTATTAATTATTCTAAGGGGATTTAAATTGAAATTTACCATGTGGCAATGAATTTTATAAATCAATTTCCTTTCATTGGGTTATATGACCCATTCATTTTATTTGATATTATAAAATTATGTGATTAATTAATTTTTTTTATATTACGTTGTATTTTAACTTCTTTTAGGATTATTTTCATTTTATAAACGTAATTTATTAATTTAGTAATTCTCACTTCAACACTATGATCATTGTAAAGGTTTCACATCTCAAATTGTCTTCTATAGGAAATATGTTATGTTATAAAAAAATATTAATTTATGAGGTGTATATACAGAAAATTTGAAATATTATATCATTTAGATAAGTATGATAATGATAATTAAATTTTAACTTGTTGTTATTCTTTCATAGGTCTTATGACTGAAAAAACTAAAAATGTGGGAAATGATTTATGTTACAATCACATTTCATTTAGGATTGATTGTGTTCAATTTTACATTGGAGAAATTAGAATGATATTATTTTCTTGAGCCACATATATTTATTCACCATTAATTAATAATTTGGTAAACATGTTTTATTTCAATTTCCTGCCTTATTGATTAATGAAACATCAAAAAAGTTGTTTGTAAGTGATACCGATCTTGTAATTTCCTAGATAATCTATATTGATCTTCTATATCCATGTTTTTAAAACTTTATTTATGAAAATAAATTATTTCCTAAATCTAATTTACATAGTATTTGACCATATTTTAAAAGGTTCTCAATGGATTTTTTTTTGAGTTTTTCCAAAGGAGTCCCTTTTAACTCTCTTTTTTACAAAATGTTTTAAAAATAATCTTTATTTTTATCATTTACAATACGAATAAATTGTAACATCATCATGGAAATTATTTAATTATATTCTTTCATTATTTTACAAATTTATTTATAATGAATAGTATTTGCACAATATTTCATGATTTTTTAGTTATTAAAGCCAGGTTTCAATGTAAAATGGTATTTTCCTCAAGAATATTTTGTGTTAACTTTTAATGGTATTTCCATTAATTGATGAAAAACCCCATTGATGGTACATATAATAAACTTGTGATATTAGGTGTTGATACCATTCTAATTCTTTATATTGATGGGTTATGAGATTGATATTTAACCCATTTTTTTCCATGGGTGAATCAAGAAATGAAAGAACAATGGTTATTATTGTTTCAAAAAGTGAAATATTATAAATGTTTTATTTATGAATGATATTTTTACATTATTGATGATCATGGGTTATCAAAATAGAGGTTATATGATGGGTCCCCCAGATATCATTAGGTGAGCCTAATATAGCTCACACAGTGGGTGTGCACAAATAGTACTGGGTGATCCCATTATATCTTATTTGACGGGTGTTCCCAGATAGTGTTGGGTGAGATTGATATAGATTGTATGATAGGTGTAATCAGATAATGATCCAACATAATGGGTAATATTACTTTTATTTATATTAAAGAAATAAAGATTTACTTGATTTTTTCTCTTTTAGTTTTTACAGGGAATCATTTATTTCTGACATGAGTTTAAAATAAGGTATGAAGATAGTGTTCCAAAGATACCAATGCATTTTTGTTATTCTTTATATGAGTAAAAAATGTTTACAAATATCAATATTGATATCACGTGGCTTATGATTATTGTTCTGATGAAACCTTCCATTATTAAATCATTATGGCATGTTTTCATGTTTGATGATCTAGGTATTGATGGATTTGATTATTTTTTTGTTATAGTAATGAATTTTGTTTAGGTCAACATACCTTTGTAATAACTCTATAATCTATGTTGACATTCAATTTTTAATGCTTATGTTCACCCTTTCTGAGCATTTAAGATCACCCTTCTTATGTTTTCTTTTGCCTAGGTTTACAAAAGTGATATGGAATTAATTATGACTAGAAGTATTTTATATCGACGATGATAATGACTTAATGAGAATTAATAAAACCTAGGTAAAATTGGAAAAATTATCATTTTAATAAATGGGTAATGTCTATGTAAGAGTTGTTATAAATTATCTAAAACTGCAAACATGAAATTTCCATGGATATTTAAGTGATCCAATATTTCCTTTTCATCTTGTAGGTTTTGGATTGTGAAAATTGGGTATCCTACATTGGTATCAAATACATAAATATAAAGATAATATTTTTAGAACCAGACATCTGATTGAGAGTTTGGGACAATTATAGGTATGATTTAGTCCTTACCAATTATTGAGTGGAAATGGGATAAAATAACCATGTATTTTGTGATATGTTTACTAAGAATAATTATGATACATGATTCCATATGTGTTTTTATTGATCATATCAAAAGTTCATATCACTTTAACATTATTTTTGAAACTAATATTGTGAATTACTTGTACAAAATTTACAGTCATGCAATTATAAAGATTCTAGGAGTTCCTATCCAGATTGTATTTTATCGCGACCCCAGTTTAACATCTCATTTCTAAAAAACCATAAAATATACATTAGATCCCAGTGGACTATGAGCATACACTATTATCCTTGAATAGATGGAAAATCTAAGAGTATGATCGAAATATTGTAGGAAATTATTAGGGTTCATGAAATGAATTTTTTATCCTCATATGAGGAGCATATACCGTTAGTGGATTTATCATACAGTATAAGTTATCATGCCTCGAAACATATGGATACTTTTTAAGAATTTTATGGGTGTCCTTTTCATTATCCACTTTGTTTTGTTGAAATATGATATAATTCACTATTTTGAACTTACCTTGTGTAAGAGACAACTTGGATAATTTATTTGACAAAAATGAGGATGAATATGGCTCATAGTCCTCAGAAATTATATGTGGAACACCACTATCAACCATTGATGTTTGAGATTGGTGATCATGATTTTTTGAGACTTCTTCAAAGGATTGTACATGATCATTTTGGTATGTTAGTAAAATTTTACACATGACACAAAGGACCTTTTGAGATACTTGAATGACTTGGAGATTTGTTTAATTAGTTATATTTACACCCAAAGTTCAATTCAATGCATATAGTGTTTCATGTATCTCAGTTAAAGAAGTTCCGACTTGATCAGGACCATGTGATTCAATATGATCACATTGACCAAGAGATATAGGCTTTAATTATTCATATGCTAGGAAAATTTTTGGATAGGAAAGAGAAGATTTTGTATGTGAAAAGTATTTTTATTCCACGGGTTTTAGCATTTCATGGTCAGATTCAGGAAGAAACAAGGGAGCGTGTAAATGAAATGTAGGATTAGTGGCCTAAAATCCTTTAGGTAAAAACCTGTTATCTACTTTTCTAGGATGGAAATACCTATTATGGGGATAATGTTTCACCCCATGTTTTAGTTAGATGAATATTTATTTGTATTCTATATGTTTATAGATTAATTGGGTTAGGTTTGGTGATGTTCATAAAGATTTTGGAATGTTTTGGAGGAATTTAGAGAGGTTTGTAGTTTGTGAATGGTAAATAGAAATTATGAAGCACCTCCAAGAAATTTTAAAACTTTTTTTTGGTGGGGGGGGGGGTGGGGGTTCACTGGGCATGGTAACAGTTATTCCACAGTTTGGAAAGACATTATAGATTCACTAAAAAACTATGCATTAAGTATTACGGGGTAAAATCATGGTTGGTGCACAGTTTTTCAAACCTTGTGATCTAACTATTCAAGGGGTATCCTTAAGGTATTCTCACCACACAATTGGTGCACTATTTTCCAGAGCATGCAGCGTAAAGTTGGAAATATAAATTTTGTGGATCCAATAAAAATTAAATCATAAAACCATATTTAATCACCTAATCCATCAAGATCTTGAATTCCCTTCTCACCATTGGGTTAAGAGATGTCCTAATTCTACTTGGTAGTGATGCTTAAGAGAATAAATTCATGTTAAAGACCCAAATTCATAGGTATGTAATCATTATTCCTCATTCGTCTTAGATTTGTTCTTCTAATATTCCAAGAAACCATATACTAAGTCTTTTATGGATAAATATTTTTCCTTTTAAGGGTTTCTAGATGAGTTATGATTTTATCTATTGAGATAAAGAATTTCCAAGGAGGTATCTAGAGATTTGTAGTGACATTCTTCATTCTCACCAACCAATGAGAGGTAGTGTAATTCCTTCTCATCTACAATTGAAATTTTACAAGAATTATTATTTTTATTACGTGAATTTGTTGAAATTTTTTTGAGATCCATGTGTGATTCTTAATGGAAGCCTAGTTTGGGTTATTGATTTTAAATTTTGGAATGTTAATGGTTTCTAGGAAAATTTTATTTGGTGATAATTTTTAAATGGTGATATTTAAATTAGGGATCGTTTTTATGCTTGGAAAATGTTTATGTAAATGATTTTAAGGAAGAAAATTTTTATGTGGAATGTGTTTTATGTAATTTGAAATATATAGTTTGTGTGAGTTCATTTGTTGACATGAAATTTTTTAAGGGGCATGTGCAATTGGGGTACCTAGTATTTTTCACCTCATGATGACATGGTATATCATGGATAGACCAATCATTAGTATCAAAATGTCACTTGGTCATGAAGGGGTGTGTGTGTGGAGACATGGTTGTGGGTTTTCGAAATAAATGACAAAGGTTTTATTCTTTGAGAAATTTTTCTTTGGAAATTGTTTACTATTTTGATATAATCTATCTTATCTACTTTTAAAAATATTTCATATAAATTTTTATAATAGGTTTTTTGTTCGTGGTGTGATTTTGGAAATATTTCGGAAAATTATACTAAGCTTATACTCACCCCTTCTTGGGCACTATTTTGGATTTGTAGATTACATCTATCAACACACATGTAAGGGTAAGGTTTCCTAGTTATTTAGTGGTGATTCTTGATACTGTGGGTATAACATGTGGAGTTGGATCTTAGATGAGGTTGGGTGTTTCTTATTTTTATTCCACTTGGTTGTTTTTGAGTTTTGTGGTATTTTGGTTATTTTTGAGTATGAATTATGGTTTCTTCTTATAATTCTATATTTTTTAATGTTTGGTTATGGATTGTGTTGTATCATATACTCATGCATAATATAGAGGTTTTTATGATTGTTTTTTATATCATAGAGGTGTTTTATCTTTAAAAGGGTAAATCATCCCTCAAATTCTCTTAAGTCCCTTTGAATTTATTTCCATCCTTTAGAGTATTGGGGATGTCACCAAAGGATAATAACACCACTTCCTTATTTAATTCAAATCAAGAGGGGTTGGAGGCTACACAATGACTCTTTATGGTTATTTTTATTTAATTTGTTACTTCTTTATGAAAATTTATCAAGGAATATTCCTAATATTTTTCACCCTCATCATTTTTAATCCTATTAAAAAGTAATAAAATCATATCTTTTTTATATATTTTATCTTTAATCCCTTTCCCAACTATTATATATGTTCATTATTATGAAGATTACTTTATATGTTTTCATGGTTTTCTAATTTAATTTATTTTTTCACCATTTGTTTCCAAATTTTCATTTTTAATGTTATAAAAAAATATTAATTAATCTTTTTTTAAAAATAACTTATTTACTTATTTTATAATATTCTAAGGTTTTGTTTTTATATTCCTCAGAAAAGATAGTTAGTTAATATGATTTTAAAATCATAAAATTTCAGTGGTTTAACGTAAGAATTTTTTATAATGGGTTTATGTGTTTTATGGTATAACACAAGATCCTATGTGTTTTATTCAAGTTACAGTTCATGGAAATTATATAAGATGATATTTGGGTTATATATATATAACCCTAAAATGCATTATTTAATGTTTAAGATTCTTGATAAATGATATTTTACTTAACTAAAAATGGTTTTCCAATTTAAGGGTGTTTGTAGTGGTGATTTTTAAGAGTGATATGAATTAAATTTCCCAAGATGCATTTATGGTTTTTCTATTCTTACAGAGATTTTTAATCAAAATATTTTGAATTCATGAAATAAAAATCTGATCTTATGAGTAAAGGTATGTTTTAATATTTTCAAAGAGAAATAATTATTTTTCAATTAAAGATTATGATTTTCAATAAATTTAATGTTTTTTATATGTTTTCATGATTTGTCACAGAACATTCAAAGTCTTTACATTTTTAATATTGATTAAGAGGTCTCTTTATGAAACTATTTTGAGTATATAAGTTGATTAAATGTCAATTTTTTTTATTTGGGATCACTATTCTATGTTTAAAGGAAATAACTTCCAATAGTTTTCATATAGTTATAAGGAATAACATATTTTATATTTATTTTATACCCCTTGTTGAGTTTTATACCCATTAAATGTTTTCAAAATATTGTACACAATGCTTAAGGATGAGTAGGAATGATTGTGAATTGTTTATTTGAATCTGATATACTACTGTAAAATGTTAAAATTGTATCATTTAATGAGTTTATTTGAATAAAAAAAATCCCATATATGAGAAGTCTATGAGTTTTTTTATTTATGGGATTTAATAATTTTGTAAAACTCTAAAACTAAAAGGTTATGATAATATAATTAATAAAACATCTACTATAAATCAAGTGATTAGAGGATTTTTTTTGTATGGGTCGTTATAGGGATGAATAATTTAGTCATATATAAGGAAATAACTCTAGGTTTTAGACTCCCAGTGGGGTGAAAAAATAGTCTGGTATTGATGGGTATAGACCAAGTCGGGTTTGAGGATCTAGGTGTATTACTTCATGGGAAAGATGAGTATGACGATGGGATAGGATTGTATTACCCTATATTATTTAGGATAGCTTTGGAAGGTTTTCATGTGATGTTATATGAGCAACGATATGTGACCTTGGTAATAGATCAGTGCCATGTATGGCTAGTGTTCAAGTTGCAAGGTAAGGAATAAGATGCACTAGATGAACCATATGTTTATCTAAGAGTTGACGTGGGAAAATATTTCATATTTTATATATTTTTTCCAGGAGACCTTACCAGAGGGAATAGTTTTGTTTATGAGATATGGGTTTATCCATGAGATATACCTTATGTAGGTGCAATTTGGCTCATATAGTATTTTGGATCCATTATTTCCTACCTTAAGTTAAATTTATGAAATATATTATTAAATAATGGGAAAAAATTATTTTAGATCATGTAGAAGATTAGATTAGTTATTTACACCCTCAGGATCTGATTCTAGTACATGTGATTATCCATGGAACCCAACTTGGGATAGTATAATTCAGATCATGTATGATGTAGGATTTCTACTTTCCATTCTCAGGAAACAATATCTATATTTGTGATGATTTTTTAGATCGTAACTTTAGTTAACAATTCATTTTATGGAGGAGTTTTTCATTATTATTTCCCTCCTCAAGGTACACTTTTTATTTATTTTATAAACTATAATAATAATGTTTCATGCTTGTTTAAGAATCACTGAGAAACGATTCCTAGATACTTTTTTGTTGGATTATCATTGATAGAATATCCTGGGTTATTCTATATGGTTGGGTTGGGGTCAATATTTATTTTATCTAATGGGATTCCTATGAAATGTGATTGTGATAATTTGTGGTGAATTTGTTGAGATTTTTCCCACACAGTGATTCAGCATTCTAATTTTTATAGAGACATTATGTTTGTTACACAGGGTTGATCCCAAGTATTATAGTGGATTGGGGTAGATCATATTGTTACCACTTTGTATGTGATACATTTTTCCCAATATTTATGTTGATTTTGAAGGTTGATTTCAATATGTTTTTAAAGAATAATTGAAGTGAAGAAGGATATTTTTGAGGATATGAATAAGTTCCCAAGTATGTAATGACTTTATATTAAGTAAATATGGTTCACACATCTTGGAAGTAGTTGTTAGATGATTTGAAGTCCCCTGAAGAATTAATAATTAAAACCCATATTTCATTGTTATGATGGTGATGATGATGTATTGAATAGAAGAAAAATTAAATAATAGTAAATGTGATGGTTGTAGAGCTGTTCTTAATAGATGTCAAGGAAATGTGTTGGTGGATATAGAGACAATATATATAACATATTGCATAAGGTTCTGAGTTTTTTTAATAAAGGTGGAGAATTTTATGAGTGAGAAATGGATCAATTTGAGTGAATTCTACAATTTATATAATGATACAGTCACATAGTTGATCTATTGACCATATCTCAATACAGACACTTGTGTATAAGGTGGACCCACTATTAATTTTCTATATATAGTAGATAATTTTTTCTTACGATCAATCCATTCATGGTTTCTTGATTTCATATGTTTTTGATCTAAAAAAAAGACACATATTCAATCCAATTTAAATGGTTAATCCATTTGATAAGCTTATTATTCATGTTGTTGATCCCCATGGTAATTGTAACATCCCAGGTAAATAAAGAATAAAACATTTTCATATTTATTAATATTTGAGAATTAAATATTAATCTTACTTTAAAGGGGTTTCTATGTTCGATAGCGTACCCAATACGCAACAAAGAGTTTCTTTGAAATCTTACGTTGCACACTAGTAATATAATAATATTTTTTTAAATGGTAGTTAACACGTAGCTGTTGTATTGGCGGGAATGAATATAAATAACTAAAATATGATTATATATATTCTTTAAATGTTTTTTACATTTATCTAATAAAATATAAAGGCTTAAAATAAGAAAATAATTCAATTTTTGTCATAGATACTCTAATATTCACTAAAAGGTTGAACTATCGCCTTTTGATGGCGAAATGTCTTTAAATATAGTTTTTGTCACTCTTATACATTCCATTGAACCAAATAAAATTCTTCTTTAGATTTGGGACATCAAAATTTACTTTGTGTTAATTTTTGGTATTTTTCCGATAAAGTTCATTTTTTTAATGAATAGTGAAAAATGTTGTATTTTAATTCAAAACCTCTTTTTAATATAATTTATTTATATTATTAGATTATATTTTGAATTAGTTTTAATGTTAAATTAGAATATATTTTTACAATTTAATCCAATAGCGGTCGTTGGAATTTATTCCACTTTGAGATTGGACTTAAACTAGTGTCAATCTTTTGATATATATTGTTTCATAAAAACATGCTATTTGTCCTGACAGCGGGAATTAATTATCAAATTAATTAATGTAAATTATATGTTATGAATTTTTTAAAATAGACATAAATTTTGAATTCAGAATATCAAATATATATTACCGTGAATTTTTGGTATTTTTCTGAAAAACATCAATTTTTGATGAATAGTGAAACCACTAAGTGGTAGTTAAAGAAACTGATTTTTTGTTTAAATGAAACTTTATCACTTTTGTGATTTTATTTTCAAAAATCTGACATACATGTTTGTCATTAGGAAGTAATATGTAGTTCAATGAGATTAGAATAATTTTTTAGTGAATAGTAACTTTTAAGTTTCATTAATCGCAATTAAAGGTAATTACTGTAATTTTAGGTAAAAATAATGTTTTAATAATATGAAATAACCTAGAAACATGTCCTACACTCATTGGATGTGTCATGGCCGACCAAGAAAATCCATGGGTCAACTTGGGGACCCCATGGAGCCACTTTTTTAGGAAAATTACATAAATAACTTGTTAATTAAAGTTAAAATAAAAATGTCACAAACATGAGTTGTTTTACTAAAACAATTTTTACATGGGGTTATACAAGTCATAATTTTGACTATAAATATTCATTGGAAAGATAAAAATATTTCCTACATCATGATATTTTTTTATAATTTTTAGACATTAAATAAATTAAATAATTTATGACACCATGATGATGCAGCGATTACCTCATTATTTAACGATTTAAATAAAATGAAAAGATAATGTAAAATCTAAGACCTAAAAATGTCAAAAACCTATTGGATGGGTGGATTTATAACTATAATCACATTATCGTCGAAGTATATAATTTTGGGACCTTTTAAATCTGAAAAGCATTTTATAATAAAGTAACCTTTTATAACTTTTAAAGAGTGCCCCTCCTCTCCTCTTATAAAAGGCCCCCACCTCTACCACCTTACCCACACCTCTCAAGCCTTTGGATAGACCAAAACCTGCCCATTTTGTCTCTCCACATCCTTCTCTTACTCCTAGAAGCCTCACTTTGGGAAGAAGTCTTACCAAGGAAGCCTTTGAGCTCAAATCAAAAAGAGTTACCCATTTTAAAGGACGTTAAAGAACGATCAAGTCAAGTCGGACCCGAGGTATGGGACTTCGTCTCAATCTCCTTTCACTGAGGCATATTTTGTTTTATACACAACTTTATTTTATGTGGTGTATAAAACCCTTTGACATTTACGTTTATTCAAAAGGAATCTTTTTTATACGAAACATTTTACTAAACGACAAAAGGAATGTTTTTTTGTCGTACGTATGCGGTGACAATGACTTCTCCGCCGCCGTGACCATTATTTGAGTTTCAGCTTCCTCTAAAAGCCATAACTTTTTTTTAAATGAAAAATAAATACCAAGTTTTAGTTTTATTTTATTTTTGTATTGAAAATGGTTTTCATAATGTTTTTATTGTATCAATGTGTTGTATTGTTATATTGTGATTGAAATGTGGAAATGTTATGTTTTCTTTATGCATGTTTTATGAGATACAATTATGTTATGGTTAATGGGAATTGTTTATGAAGTCAGGTGGTTCTATGATAAACTAAGGGCTGGTGAGCTTGATATAGCTCTCCAATGCATTGGGTAACGCGAATGAGTTAAAGGTTAAGGTTTCTCCGAAGAGATTTAGGGAATATACTGTGATGGGTTTTCCAAACATAACCAAAAGGGTTACTCCCTACGTAAGAATGTTATAAATGCCTCAAGTTACCTTTATGTCTTATGATTTCTATGATATATTCATGATTTTATGAGGTATGTTAAAGTGCTTATGTTTTATGAGTAAAGTATGATTTCATTGATTCTTATGTATACATGTACTCATGTTTCCTTCCTATATTTTTATATCCCTTACTGAGCTTTTTATAATCATCCCTTGTTTTTGAAATGTTTTTCATAGGTCAAGTGAAAGGTACATGATATGATGATAGTGTCAAGGAAGTGTCAAGAAATAATCCATGTTTTATCTTAAATATGTTTCCTTTGATGGGAAAAAAATGAATACTGTCTTTTATGTAACCACCTTGTTTAAATGTGGAATGTAATTCATGATTTATTATCTAATTCTCTAAAACTCTAAACCTGAAAAGATCCTCAATGTGAATTATTCATTTAATTCAATATTAAGTATGGTTTAAGGCTGTGGCCTTATAGTTGGTATCAAAGGTCGGTTTAGAAAACTTTAGGAGTTAGAAAATTGTTACATTATAAATTAATTTATTGTATTATTGAAATGATATAGAATTTAAAGATTACCATGTTGCTTCGCCTATGATATTTCTGTGTTAAGAATGGTTTTTCATAGAGGAAACATAACAGATTTTCTGGGAAGGCTTACGGAGGGAAATGGCCTTTCAAATCAGTATCCTGAGATGGTCAGAATCAGAACTAAACAGTTTGTTGTAGTGATGGATCAGTTAACTCAGGTTATTACTGAAGGAGTTGAATAGAAGATTGGTGAATGCTACAGTTTTGTCACTTCCTTCCAGGAATGGTGAGTTTGTTATCTAAAGTGTTGCTTCAATGAAAGGACTTGGTTGCGTCCTAATGCAAAATGATCTGGTAATTGCTTATGCTTCACGTCAGTTGAAAACTCATGAGGTAAATTACCCTACACGTGATTTAGAATTAGCTGCTATTGTTTTTTCTTTAAAAATATGGATGCATCATTTGTATGGAGTAAAGTGTGAAATATATACCGATCACAAAAGTTTAAAGTATATATTCAATCAGAAAGAATTGAACATGAGACAGAGGAGATGGCTAGAATTAATCAAGGATTATGATTGTATAATTCATTACCATCCTAGAAAAGAAAATAAATTGGCTGATGCTTTGAGTCGAAAAAGTAATGCTTCATTAACAATGTTGAGTTTGGAATGTGATACTATGGTTAAGGATTTGATGAACTTTGGCATAGAAGTTGTTGGTGCAGGATGTCCTTCTGTTTTGTTTCAGGTATCAGTGAAATCTTCTCTATCAGATAGAATTAATCAAGCACAGAAGCAAGACAATGAGGTGTAGAAAAGGGTAGAGCTGGTTCAGAAGGGTAAGTTTCCTGAATTCAACATTGATAATGATTTTGTTTTGAGATTTGGGAAGAGATTGTGTGTTCCATGTGATTCACAGTTGAAGAAAGAGTTATTATGTGAAGCTCATAGTTCTCCGTTTTCAGTTCATCTGGGCAGTACTAAGATATATAGAGATATTCGGGAGTATTACTGGTGGGACGAAATGAAAAGGGATATTGCTGATTTCACTGTGAAGTGTTTGACATGTCAATAGGTTAGAGCAGAGTGGCAGTTACCGAAAGGGATGCTTCAGCCTTTACCAGTGCCAGAGTGGAAATGGTAAAATATATCCATGGACTTCATTGTGGGATTTACGATGACACCTCGAGGTAATAATGCAATCTGGGTAATTGTTGATCGCTTGACTAAATCTACTCATTTCCTTGCTATACGAGATAATTTTTCCCTAGATCAAATTTCCCATTTGTATCTTAAAGAGATAGTCAGGTTACATGGAGTTCTTCTCCTTATTGTATCTGACCGTGATCCCAGGTTCACTTCTAACTTTTGGAAAGGCCTTCAGAAGTCGTTGGGTACTGGATTAAATTTTAGTACAGCTTTTCATCCGTAGTCAGATGGGCAGTCAGAACAAACAATTCAGAATTTGGAGGACATGCTATGTGCTTTTTCGATGGATTATCAGGGAATTTGGGACCAACATCTATCTTTGGTTGAATTTTCATATAATAAAAGTTTTCATTCCAGTATATAGATGGCTCCGTTTGAAGCATTATATGGAAAACAGTGTCAAACTCCAGCTTTTTGGGATGAAGTTGGTGAAAGGAAGATGATGGGACCAGAATTGGTAGAAGAGATGGCAGAAAAAGTTCTGTTGATTCAGAAACACATGAGAACAGCTAAGAGAAGAAAGAAAAGTTATACGGATAACCGGAGGAAGGATCTATCTTTCGAGGTAGGTGATCATGTTTTTCTCAAAGTTTCACCTGGGAAAAGTGTGATGCGATTCAGTAAGAAAGTAAAGCTGAGCCCAAGGTTCATTGGACCATATGAAATTCTGGAAAAAGTTGGATCAGTTGCTTACCGAGTGGCTTTACCTCCGAGTTTATCTCATGTACACAATGTTTTTCATGTTTCAATGTTAAGGAAGTACATGCCAGATCCACCTCATGTTTTGAGCCCAGAGGTAGTTCAGTTGGAAGAGAATCTCTCTTATGAAGAAAAATCAGTCCAGATTCTTGACCATAGAGAGCAAGTGTTGCGGGATAAGGTAATTCACCAGGTAAAGGTTTTGTGGAAAAACCATATGGTTGAAGAGGCAACATGGGAATCTGAAAATGCTATGAGGGATAAATACCCCCACTTATTTTGATAAGTGAATAAAATTGCGAGGACACAATTCCCAAAATGGGGGAAGGATGTAACATACCAGGTAAATAAAGAATAAAACATTTTCATATTTATTAATATTTGAGAATTAAATATTAATTTTACTTTAAAGGGGTTGCTATGTTCGATAGCGTACCCAATACACAACAAAGAGTTTCTTTGAAATCTTACGTTGCACACAAGTAATATAATAATATTTTTTTAAATGGTAGTTAACACTTTGCCATTGTATTGGCGGGAATGAATAGAAATAACTTAAATATGATTATATATGTTTTTAAATGTTTTTACGTTTATCCAATAAAAGATAAAGGCTTAAAATAAGAAAAAATTAATTTTTTTGCATAGATACTCTAATATTCCCTAAAAGGTCGAACTATTGCCTTTTGATGGAAAACCCTCTTTAAATATAGTTTTTGTCACTCTTATACATTCAATTGGACTAAATAAAATTCTTCTTTAGAGTCGGGACATCAAAATTTACTTTGTGTAATTTTTTGGTATTTTTCCGATAAAGTTCATTTTTAATGAATAGTGAAAAATGTTGTATTTTAATTCAAAACCACTTTTTAATTGAATTTATTTATATTATTAGATTATATTTTTAATTGGTTTTAATTTTAAATTAGAATATATTTTTACCATTTAATTCAATAGTGGTGTTTGGAATTAATTCCACTTTGAAATTGGACTTAAACTAGTGTCAATCTTTTGATATATATTGTTTCATAAAAACACGCTATTTGTCCTGACATCGGGAAATAGTTATTAAATTAATTAATTTAAATTATATGTTATGAATTTTGTAAAATAGACATCATTTTTGAATTCGGAATATCAAATATAGCGTAGGGTGAATTTTTGGTATTTTTCTGAAAAACTTTAATTTTTGATGAATAGTGAAACCACTAAGTGGTAGTTAAAGAAACCGATTTTTCGTTTAAATGAAACCTTACCAATTATGTGATTTTATTTTCAAAAATTCTACATACATGGTTGTCATTAGGAAGTAAAATGTGGTTCAATTAGATTAAAATAATTTTTTGGTGAATAGTAACTTTTATGTTTTATTAATCGTGATTAAAGGTAATTGTTGTAATTTAAGGTAAAAATAATTTTTTAATAATATTAAATGACCTAGAAACATTTCTTACCCTCATTGGATGTGTCATGGCCGACCAAGAAAATCCATGGGTCAATATGGGGACCCCATGGAGCCACTTTGGTAGGAAAATGACATTAATAACATTTTATTTAAAGTTAAAATAAAAATGTCACAAACATGAGTTGTTTTACTTAGAAAAATATTACATGGGGTTATACAAGTCATAAATGTACTCCAAATATTCATTGGAAATATAAAAAGATTTCCTACATCATTGTATTTTTTTATAATTTTTAGACATTAACTAAATTAAATAATTTATGACACCATAATGATGCAGCGATTACCTCATTATTTAACGATTTAAATAAAATGAAAAGATAATGTAAAATCTAAGACCTAAACATTTCAAAAACCTATTGGATGGGTGGATTTAGAACTCTTATCACCTTATACTCGAAGTATATAATTTGGGGACTTTTTAAATCCGAAAATCATTTTATAATAAAGTAACCGTTTATAACTTTCCAAGAGTGCCCCTCCTATCCTCTTATAAAAGGCCCCCACCTCTACCACCTTACCCACTCCTCTCAAGCCTTTGGCTTCACCAACCCCTGCCCATTTTGTCTCTCAACATACCTCCCTTACTCCAAGAAGCCTCACTTTGGGTATAAGTCTTCCTAAGGAATTCTTTGAACTCAAATAAAAAAGAGTTACCCATTTTAAAGGACGTTAAAGAACGACCAAGTCAAGTCGAACCCGAGGTATGGGACTTCATCTCAATCTACTTTCATTGAGGAATATTTTATTTTATACAAAAATTTCTTTTATGTGGTGTATAAACCCCTTTGACATTTACATTTATTCAAAAGGAATCTTTTTTATACAAAGCGTTTTACTAAACGACAAAAGGAATGTTTTTTTGTCGTACGTATGTGGCGACAATGACTTCTCCGCCGCCGTGACCATTATTTGAGTTTTGGATTCCTATAAAAGCCATAATTTTTTTTAAAATGAAAAATAAATACCAAGTTTTAATTTTATTTTATTTTGGTATTAAAATGGTTTTCATAATGTTTTTAATATATCAATGTGTTGTATTGATATCTTTTGATTGAAATGTGGAAATGTTATGTTTCCTTTATGCATGTTTTATGAGATACGATTTTGTTATGGTTCTTGGGAATTGTTTATGAAGACGGGTGGTTTCGTGATAAACTAAGGGCGGGTGAGCCCGATATAGCTCTCCAATGAATTGGGTAACGCGAAGGAGTTAAACGTTAAGGTTTCTCCGAAGAGATTCAGGGAATATACTATGATGGGTATTCCAAACGTAACCAAGAGGGTTACTCCCTACGTAAGAATGTTATGAATGCCTCAAGTTACCTTTATGTCTTATTATTTCTATAATTTATTCATTATTTTATGAGGTATGTTAAAGTGATTATGTTTTATGAGTAAAGTATGATTTCATTGATTCTTATGCATACATGTACTCATGTTTCCTTTGCCTATTTTTATAACTCTTACTGAGATTTTTATGCTCATCCCAAGTTTTTGAAATGTTTTTCACAGGTCAAGTGAATGTTACATGATATGATGATAGTGTCAAAGAAGTGTCAATAAAAAATCCATGTTTTATCTTAAATATGTTTCCTTTGATGGGAAAAAATGAATACTGTCTTTTATGTAACCACCTTGTTTGAATGTGGAATGTAATGAATGATTTATGATCTAATTCTCTAAAACTCTAAACCTGAAAAGATCCTCAATGTGAATTATTTATTTAATTCAATATTAAGTAAGGTTTAAGGCCAGGTCCTTACAGTAATTTAGATAGGCATGCTTGACTTTTTAACATGTTTTTGATCCTCACAGGCAACGAGAAAGGGATGGTTGATTGGACTACGTCATATTGTTGATATTACTCCCAATAGTTTCCATACTTAGAGAATCTATGATGAAATTCTAGGATAAAAACAATTGTTTTGATAATTTTCTAATCAAAATATGTATTTTATTAGATAATTCTTGGGCTATATTCTAGTGATTAAATCATAAAAATTTTAGTGTGATACAAATCTTTAGGATTCGAAGTAATTTATTATATGAGCCAGGGCCCAAGGATATATCATAAAAAGAAAGAACTTAAGAGAGTGTGAAATTATGAATAATCAATAACGATTTATGAGAGAATATATTAAACAATAGAATGTGTAAAAATAATAATTTTATAAAATTGTGAACATGTATAAATAGTAAAATTTTAACACCTTATGTTAAGGACATGAATTCATGTCTTCATTTAAAATTTTGGACCTGATGTTCCATAGATAAACTTATAGATAAAAAACTAGGTATGTGATTACATATATGAATTTTAAATTGGTTCACACAGAACATAGTTATCTCATGATTTATCCATGTTTACCCAATGTATTTGGGGGATATAATTGAACTAAAAATTTTGTAATCTATTCCTATACATTCCATAAGATCAGGAAAATATTTACCATTCATCATTGATTAACCCTTGAAAAAATATTTTCATAAATATCTCATTATCCTAGTCAAAATCCATACATAGAATGAATAAATATGGTTTCAATAGATTATATCTCTATTGAATCATAAGTAACATCAGTAGATGTTTTCATAGAGGAAAATAGCTTTAAAAGATCATTGAAACATTTCTTGAAGAAAATTTGCTTCTCATTTTAAAAACAGTTATTTTTTTAAAATATTCCAAAATATTTTGGAGAATAATTTATTGAAAAATAATAATGGAATCTTGGGAATTAATCTTCAAATAGAAGTGTATTCATGATGTTAAGAAAATCCATTCTTTCTGTGTATGTTAAAAGAAAGATTATGCTCAAACCTTTGATAAAAATTAACTAATTTAAAAAACAAGGAGTTTATTTTTAATAATTTTATATAAAGTAAAATATGGGTTAAAATGTATTTAATAAATTTTTGGTGAACATTAAAAATATTCTCAATAAAATTTTAAATACCATATGTACATTAAAGAAATATTATTTTAACTAAAAAGTAAATAATGTATGTTTTTTATTAAAATATTTTGGGGCCATTTTTTGTACCAAAGAGAAGAAATGGTTGCTATTACATGAAAATTAAATGAGTAATAATATCAAAATAAAATATATGGGTTCTAAGTGATAAAAAATTATAATTTCCCTTAATTTATATTTAGCATAGATAATTCTAAAAAAATTAGATTTCAACACAAACCCTAACCTAAAGTATGATTATATTTATTATGGAATCAAAACCTATGTGTATTAAAAATATATATACATTATAAATATATTATAGAAATTTATAGATAAATACCAAATTATTTATCATTTAGTTTCAATTTCAAATTATCCATTTATTAATAATTTAGTCATTGAAAAGAAAATTTGGGTGAAAAATGTGTTGTTTTCCATGTTTATTTATGTTTGATAGTTCTAGTCCTTACACCTTGTTGATGGTTTAATTATATAAAAATTATTAAAAATAAAAAAAGTAAGATATTTTTTCACCATATAAACTTTTATAACCATTCAAACAAATCGACAATGAAAAATGAATTACATCACTTCATAGAGATTGTTTTCTATATGTTAGAAAAAGATATATTTTCCCTTTTAAATGGATGAAATAACAGAATAGAGAAATATATTTAACCATTTAAAAATAATTATTATATCATAATAATCATATATATTCATTAAATATATCTTTATTAGAATCCATGTAGAGTGAAAATGAAAAACGAATCATGTCGCTTTGTGGAGGTGGTAGTCCACACGTACGCATGAGCGACATTATTGTATTTCAAAAGATGGGATGGTAAGATGGAAGGTAATATATTTTAGTTATAGATACATATTTTTTAAATAAATATCATATATAGACATTAAATAAATCATAATAAAAGACCATGAAATGTGGTGATTGAAATTGAATCGCGTCGCAATGTTGAGGCAGTAGTCCAAATGTACACATGAGCGATACTTTCATTAGCCATATGATAGAAATTCTATAGTAAATGGTTGTACCATAATACTAAAAATATATTATTATATTTATAATACCATTTTTATTATGTTATTATGTATAAAATTAATTTATAGGATGTGTAAGAAGAATAAAACATGAAAAAGATCTCTAAGAACATATACATATTCTTCGGGAAACCACATTTTAATGTCTTCTAAAGACTTTTCATATTCTATTTTAAGTAAACATGAACATATAAGATGTGAATATTGAAGTTAACAAGATATTTGGGTATGTTTTTGTTGATATTATTGGATCGAGTGGTGTGTATAAGAGAGGATACATCAGGGTACCATTTTATAAGTGTGGGGAGAGACACACTTACTATTATTATGATTATTAAAATATATCACAGTCAATGCTATGGGTAATTGGAACCAAATTGGGCCAGGTTTTAACATAAGATGATATAAAATCTATATATATTCATTCATTAGTATTTAGAAAATATTTTATGTATTTTTTACCCTTATCTCTATTGTTTAACCCATCATTAACCCCTTTTATCATTTACTTTAGTAATGAATTTTTACCCTGGTTACAATTTATAATAATAAAAAACTATGTTGAAATTTTTAAATAAGTTTAATTATGATTATTAAAATTTTGGAATTTATTTTACAATATTTAATTTCTATAATTTCCAAAAATTAATTTTGAAATATGTATGCATAATGCAACAAAACCATTTCCTGAAAAATGAATTTTTAATCATAAAAATGAGATTACCATTATTACTTTCCATGTAAAAAATATTAGATGAATTATAAAATATTTTATTGAATAAATTATATTCTCATTTAATTAAATTTATTCATTTATAGTAATTAATTTAATTGGCTTAGATAAAAATATATTTCATGAAAAAAACTAGCTTTTTAGAAAAAGTTATATTTTTTTACTTAAAAATTGTTTTAATTTAAATTATATATAATTGATAAAAATTAATTAATTTCATATAGATGTAATATTTTTTTAATAATTTAGTAAGTTTTATTCAAACCCTCCAAGCTAATGTCTTTATGGTAACATTCACATTAAATAATAATAATTCAATAGAATATTGTGGTTTGATAAAACATCACATTACATAATAAGAAATCAATAAATGAAATTAAATATATTTAGAGAAATATGTATACTAAAATATTAGGAAATTTCATCTACACCTTTATAATAATTTCTAGCTAGAAATTCTATCACTCTGATACAAAAAAATAATGATGCTTCTACCTCATTATATCCCCAGGTTCCCATATAACTTCTTCAAATTTATGATTTCACCACAAAACTTTGTCCAATTGAGTGGGATTATTCCATATCACTTTTAAAATTTTATCCAAAATTAACACTATCTATTACTCATCCAATACATTTCTTTAATTGTATAAACTCTGAGTTAATTACATGTGAATGATCAGGCATATACTTCCTCATGATAGATATATGGAAGACATTGTGAACTTGAGGGTAATTTGGCCGAATCTCCAAAAAGAAGAAACTGTATGATTAAAATAAACAATTTTAATGCGACTAATATATCTTGAGATCAAATTTATCTTCTTCAAAAATATCATAACCTTATTCCAATATGTTATTCTTAGGAATATATAATCACCAACTTCGAACTCTAGATCTTGCCGATGATTGTTAGGATACATTTTTCCATCAACATTGAGCTAAAATGATTCTTTCTATGGTATTTCCTCATATATCTCAAGTGAAAATAGTTTTGGTTCTTGAAATTTATCTTAATAATTTGTATTTATGTACTTCATATCATAGAAGGAATCATGAGGAGCTGTTTAAATGCTTGAGTGAAAGTTTTTATTGTAAGAAAAATAGACTAGAGAAAGGTGTTGAGCCTAACCACCATTGAAATACATAGAACATTATATTAACAAATATTATAGTATTTCAATGGTCCTATAAAAATCACCATATATTTAAAGGATGATATGAAGTGATAAATTGTAACTTCATATTCATATATTTTTGAAGAATATCTGAAACATAAAGGTAGTCCTTAGATATTGATTAGATATAGTAGAATATGATACTCTACTGAACATTACCATTTTAGAATTTTATATCATGTAAATATGATCTTGTGAGAAACAATTTCTTATATCAATTAAAGTGCTAACTTTATAAGAAAATCAACTACAATCCTAATAGTATTATTCAATTTTAGATGTTTTGACGAGTTTGATGATGATATCCTTGGTAATGTTCCCCTATTTCCATTTTGGTTTTCTTAATAGTTATAATATCCCATTATAATTTTATCTATCATCCTTAACTTTTTGACATACTAGGAATCAAGTGACATTCTCTACAATATCCCATTTCATTTATTCAAGCCAAAATAATCTTTCAGTTTTCTATAAATATTCATAATTCCATGATAAAAAGATAATGATAACTATGGTCTTTATTAAAAAACTCCTTCATGATGTCTATTATTAATGGGACACATATTTGGTCTATGAACCTTATCATTACTTAAGGATCATTATTAAACTCAGGAACATTATCAAACTTATTTTGTACTTCCACATATTTCTTATGTTCCTTATTAATCCACTTATTAATGTATAATTGAGCATTCATATGCAAAAGATATGATGTATCCCATTTCTTCAAGATTTTAAGATCTATATTTTGAAAATCCATAAGTATTGGATCTCATTAAATCCTCATCATGGATAAACTAACATAGTCTTTATGACTGAGTGCATTAGACACCTTTTTCACATTCATAGGGTTGTAATGTAGTGAGCAATGATATTTAATAATTAAGTACAACCAAATCCTTGGAAATATATTAAAATCATTATTTGAGAATATATACTTAAATATTTTATGATCAAATTATATAGAACATATTTCAGCATAAAGAAAATGCCTCAATATTTTCAATGAGATAATTGCATCTTACAAATCCAAATCATGATTCAAGTAATTATTTTCATGAAATTTTGATTAATAATAGGATAATTTTATCACCAAATAAATATGTATACCAACAAATATAAATTCTTTATTGGAAACAATACTATAAACCACAAAACCTTCTTCTAAAGGGTAATGTTTGTACATGTGTACTAACCAAACCTATCTTTAGTTCCTTTAGTATATCCTTGTTATTTACCATTAGATAATGTTATCCAGGTTAGGGTTAAATCGTGTAAAAATATTGAGTTCTCATAATTAATCAAAAAGATCATTGATATGAGATAGAGGATAGTTTTTCTTAATAGTATTCTTGTTAAGTTCCTAATAATAAAAATCAATGGTGCATTGAATTATATTTTTTCTTAATAAAAATAATTTTCGAACCCTATGAAGAATCACCAGGTTAAACAGATTCTATATCTAGATTCTTTTTGAGTATCTACATCAATTGTTTCAACTCAACAAACTCCATTATATATGGATAATTTGAAATAATTATAGCATTAGGTTTGAGTTCTATTGAAAAATACACAATAGGAATCAAGGTAATATTAAGAAATTATGCTATAATTACATCAATATATTTCATAATAACAATTTTTTTTGAATATTTAGTTTCTTCCAAACCATTTGAGATAAATAACACTTATGAATATGTTGTTAAACCCATTTTTATGGATGTAATTTTTATTTGGATTTTAGTTTTATCCTCACACTGATAGATGATTGAAGGTTGTTATAGAATATCAAATATATCTTCTATTCCATGAAAATTGACATGGGATCTATACTAAGATATCCAATCAATTCCCAAAATAACATCAAGTTAAACTAGAGGTAAAATCATAATATTTTTATGATTTACATTCCAAAAAATATCTATCATATTGGATCTATAGACATGAGATGAAATCAACACAACATATGTATTTTTCACTCATAACTCAATATTAAATCATTGAGGTTGTTATGTGATACCCTTATAAAAAACATCAGATATAAAAGTCTAGGTAGAACCCAAATCAAATAAAAAACATACAAATATAGACTCGATGATATGTGTAAAATTCAAATCTTCATTCTACTAAACAACTGTAGTAGTTGTTATTTCATTTTTTTCCATTCTTTACTTTTATTTCATAGTTTATTGAGGCTTATTATCCTCATTAACCCAAAGATTTGGGAATAGAATCACGTAATTCCTAATATTCTTGCATCTAAATCACTAAAGTAGTGGTGGATAATTCAATTTATATTTCTCTGTATTGATTTTCATTAATTATCCTCTACACATCAATCTAATAATATTTTTCTAGATAGCTAGGCCTCCCACACATTAATCACATTCTCATCCATTTTAGGAAATTACGAGAGTGATCTTTCCCATATTTTTGGCATGTAAGATGTTGAAACCACTTCATTCCTCAAAGTGAAAAACCATGAGATCATCCAGGAAACTCTATTTTATTTTCTAATCAATAAATCCATTAAAATATGAGTTTCCAACTTCAATTTCCACACTATGTACACATCAAACAATCTCTTCATAGCTTTCAAAATCCCTTATGGATAATTACTTTAGAATAATTGTTTTCAAACCACTAAATAATCAATTATTCTTTCTTTCTTAGTGGATGATAAATAAATTAGTGAACCTCACAAGTCTTTTAATGTTAATTTCATAGGTACTAAAGGATTTATTATCCTTCTACTTCAACTTCGTAATGTCCCTCCCCATTTTAGTATGATGAGTTCAAGGAATGTACCTATTAAAATACACCCTCTTGAAAATCTCTTATTCCAAGGATTTTATTTATATTATTGCATATTATTCTTGATAAGAGTCCATCATTGATTAAATAAACCTTCTAAGTTACAAACTACTAAGATAATTTTTTCATGGTTCCAGAACTGAAAAATGAAAATTTTATTTTGAATCACATTAATCAATTTATTAGAAACTAGTGGATCAAAAGACCCACAAAAGTAGGGTGGATATTTTCCAACTAAAATTTGAATTTCATGTTTCTCCATCCTTTGTTAATTTTTATACTCAACATGAACTATGATATCAATATTATCTTGAGAGATTTGAGTGAGCATAATCCCAATATATTGCATCCCATCTCACAATCCTTTTGGTTTCATAAGTGGAATGTTACTGTTTTGGAATTCAAATTCATTATTCTCATGATTACTTTAGGTTCCTTTTTATTGACTAAAACCAAAAACAAAGTTTAAGCATAGAGATAAAATAATTAGAATGAATAATCATATATTCATGAAAATAAATCCTGATATGATCTAAATTATGATGTCTTCTTATCAAGAAAGGACATCATAGGCCATACATGGTCATCATATAATCAAATACATCTTATTGTTTCATTAAGAAAATGATAATTAACCAAATCATATCCCGGTGAGATTCAAGATAAGTTTCAAATCATAAGCACACTCATTGTACACTGATGATGAATAAGTTAACACCCAATCTACCTCTTTCAGAGTTCTTAACCCTAGGAATATCATTTCCATATAAAATTATAGTACCTAAAAAGGATTTTTTTTAAAGAAAACATAGAATATCTTCGTTTTTAAAACATTTGGATCTTATCCTCTACTTATAATAATCCCAGAGTTTTCACCAACGTTTTTTAATCGTAATATCCAAAAATAAATAAACCTTGTTATAATATAAATTTATGAAATCCAAGAATAACACACATAAATATTACATAATTTTTGATGATTTTTCAACACTTAACACTATTAGACATGCCCCATAACCTTACATCAAAACCGTGGGATGAAAAACATACGAATGGATGAGATTAAATGCCTAATAATGGTAAATGTAGGATATTTCTATCAATGATCATACACGATCTTAATGGTATGAGAACGAAATCATAAAATAGGAAAGTCATAAATAATCAGTTAAATATAATGAATCATGATTCATATGATAAGGTTTTTATAAATAAAAGGAAAAAAATACTTAAGAGTATGGAATCATCAATAATAAATCATAAGCAACGAGAGAATATCATAAACATAGGAATATGGAACAATCATGATATTTTAACATTTTGAATTTGTATAAATAATAAAAGGTTCACTCATTATATTAAGGAAATGAAATTATTTCATCAAATAAACACAAGTACATGATACTAGGTCCACGCTTAAACTTATGGGCATGAATCTAGATCCACAAACAAAGTTGTGAACTTGAAATTAGGTTCACAAAGAAAATTCTATTAACATGAGTTGTCATTGTTTACACAATGCTTTGGAGGGAAATAACAGACCCACACATTACATAATCTATTCATATGAAAGACAAATGATATTGAAAACATTTATCTTTAGTCATAGATTAACTCATGGTAAAAGAAAATGAGTTTCATAAATATATCATCATCATAATAAAAAAATCCAATTAATAAATAAAGATGATATAATTGCATCATATACCCAGTGAGCATGAGTAACATCAATTTTCGTTAACCCAGTTGAAAATAAAATTAAAATATCACTGAAACGTTTCTTCAAGGAAAATAAACATTTAATTTTAAAAAAACTTATTTAAAATCTATAAATTTAGTAAATATTATGGAAAAAAATTATTTTAAAAAAATTCATAGAAACTTTTAATGGGATTTGTAAAGAAAATTGTGTTTATTACAACGGGAAAATACATTCTTATAGTATATGTTAAAACCTAGATCCTTTTCACAACCTTGGTAAAAGTACCACATTCAGAAAAAGATAAGAAGATTAATTTTAAGCCAAATATAGAAATCTAATTATGGTTAAAAATTTATTTAATCAACCATTAAAAAATAGTAATAATATTCTTCAACTCATTTTAATTAAAATTAAGATATGGAAGGACATGTTCCTCAACCAAAGGGAAAATAAGGATGATTTTTCTTAAAACAAATTCTGGGAAATTTTAAATAATAGTGAGAAGAAAATGGGACTGTTAATTAGAATTTACATCAATAAATACAAGGGATTAAAATATATTGGGTCTAATGAATAAGAACAAAATAATTTCTCTAAATATAATTTTATACATAAGACCCTGAAAAGAAATGATATTGCAACATAAACATTACCTCAAGTCTCATCCTTCTTCTTATGAATTCTATATACCTGTATAATAAATATTTATTTTTTATAAATATAATCAATAAATATTTTCATACATGAAATACTATGTATAATTGATTTATAATATCCAATTATCTTTTTATTAACAATTTCATCTTTAAAATGAATGACCAAGTGAAAATTGGTTTGTTTCCCTTGCATTTTTTAGTTATATTGTTTTGATCCTTATAATGTAGTTATAGTTTCATCATATCCAATATATTAATTGGGAAAAATTATCATATTTATTCATTATATAAACTTTTATAACCATTTATATAAAACAATGTTGAAAGATGAATTACATCACTTCATTGAGAAGGTAGTCCGCACATATGAAGGAGTAATGTTTTCACTATTTGATGGATAGAAAAGTAAGGTAAATTATAATTAAACATTACTGAATAGTTATTATATCATAAAGATGATATTTATTTGTTAATTATTTCTTTATTATAATCCATTTTTAACATAAATTAAAAACATATTGCATTGCTTCATGGAGGTGGTAGTCCACACTTACGAATCAGGGACATTATCTTTTTTCAATGGATGAGAAAGTAAAAAGATAGATAATACCTTATTATTCCAAAATAATAATTTTTTTATAATTTCCATATATATAAATTAATTCTATCATAATAACTTACTATAAAATGTTGTACTCAAAAATGAATCATGTGTCTATGTGGAGGCGGTTGTCCACACGCACGCACGAGCGATAATTTCATTTCCCATTTGATGGAAAGGTTGTTGAAAATTGTTTCCTCATAATCATAATAATATCTTAGTATATTTATAATAATAGATTAATTATTTGGTTATGGATACACACATTTATAGGAATTAAAATAATAATGAAAATTGAAAAATATCATTAAGAACATATATATCTTCTTGGAGAAACCTCCTTTGAATCTACTCTTAATGACTGTTTTTAGTATTTTATGAAGATAAATACCTCTATTTTGTGGATAGGGAATATTATAAGGTATTTGGAATGATTTTGGTTGAACAAAAGGGCCCATAATGTGTGGATAAATGGGTAGAGTGGGTTCCCTTTTTAAGTGAAGGGAGTTTCGCACAAGTAATTATTATGATTATAAAAATATAATGAATTAAATCTCGTAAAAAAGTAGCTCAAAATTATTTCAAGTTAGAATGTTGGTTGATATAGAATCAGAATCTATCTATCCAATAATATTTATACTAGTTTTTACCTCAATCACTATTCATACTATCTTAACTAATATATTTCTAATAAATATATATTGGATTGAAAATAATTAAAATTATAATAAATTCACTTTATGGATAGCCTAGGTGGTTATTAAACCATCCAAGATTGATTAATCAATTTAATTCAAAATAAAATCTAATGGAGAAACATATTTGTTGGATTTGATGTATGTGCTATCTAACTTCAAAGAAAAATGAAGTGGAAACCATCTTGGTTTAATCTTATAGTTGGTAAATAATATGTTTTAAAGGAGGCCATCGTTGGTGATGATGTGGAAGATTTTATTTATAGTAGACAAATTAATAAGATTCATTTTGGTGTATTCTAAACATGGACATTATCTGAAGTTTCTTTTGGAGAGATCAACCATTATGAGTACAACGAGGAGTGTAACCTTATGTGGGAAAATGTAAATAAGGTTATAAATAATTTTCTAGAATTATTATATTAATAAAATATAAATATTCTGAATGTTGTTAAATAAATTACATTTAAAGAGAGATGATTTATTATTCTCTCATCATTGATAATCAAAATCAAATTCTAACACTAAGTTGGAAAAAATGAATTGATGATATAGAAGTGAAAGGTTTAAGGATATGTAAAGATATTTCCTAGAATTTTATTCCTTCTATATAATTGAATGTTTCGGAACATATTTTTATAGTGAGTGTATGAAATTCCAGGTGAATCATCTCAGGATAAATTTTTATCTCAATTGTTATAATGAGTTGTCTCATAAATAAATTATTAGTTTTTTTTGACATAGATAAATATTGTCTCACTTCTTTTGGTATCATTTTATTTTTATGGTATACTTTAATTATTTGGATAAAACCATATTTTTTTATCCACATATCATGGATCAAGTGGACTTAGAGTGGAGTGGTTGGTGAAACTTTACAAAAGAATGAATTTACATGTCATTCCTACGAAAATTTATTTCTTTTGAATGAGGGGGCGAGAAAGGAAATAAATTATTTATGAGAAAGGGGGAGAGAAGGAACTGTTGACATATTAAAAATATCTTTAAATATAGGTATTATAAACAAATAATAAGGGGATATTATTGAGAAAATTATTTGTGTGATAAATCTTTTGTTAATATTTCTTGTTTATTTTAATGGATGATGTCAACATATTTGTGAATATGAATTTACATAAACATGAATGAAACATAAGTTGTGAAGAAGTTCCCCAATATTGTGTGATTTTATATTAAATGAGGATTGTTAAAACATATTGGAATTTAGTTATTGAAAAATTGATGTTCCATTGAAAATTTATAATGAAAAATACATTGACTCTGTGATGATGGTGATGACGAAATATTTATTAGAAGAAAAATAAATGTGGAGTGAATGCACTGATTTAGGATATACAATTAATGGAAACCAAGGAAATTTGTGGGGGGATTTATTGAAACTATCTACATAATATTGAAAGTGGTTTTTATTTGTTTGAGGAAGGCTGATGATAGTTAGAGGAGGCTCTGGGTCGACTTGAGTAATTTTTAGAATTTATAAACTATGAAAGTCTCATGGTTGATCCACTGACCATAAAATAATGTAATTACTTTCCTCCATGGTCAATTCAAAGACCATATACTTCATATGGTCAATAAAGTATTGTTTTGGTTGATTTACTCATAGTTTCTTGGTTGTACATGTGGTTGATCTGGACTAAGATGCCCGATCATTCTAATTCACCAGTGAATCCATACGGCCAATCCATTGTTCATGCTGTCAATGATTATGATCATTTAGATAGGGATGTCCAATTGATTAGTACTTGAAATTGATATTTGTGGTCTTTTAAATATATAGGTTTTATTGGAATTATTCATAGAGTTGACCTGCCTCATAGATCTTTCAATATTTAGAGATTTTTTGATTGAATTATACATGAAAAATAGAACATTTCCATATTAGTCAATTTGAAGAGATAGTCAATGTGATAATTTTGGGGCCAAATTCCAATGATTAAAAAAAATAAAAATTTAGTGTGATATAATTCTATATGTATATAGTTAATCTATTCTTCAATGTAGAAAATATGCATGATTAGTTGTATATTGATACTAACAAATTTTAGAAAAAAAAGAAGTTATTTTTGGGAGATTTATACTATAAAATAATGAATCTAATGTTATTAAAGGTTCATTCATTCATAATTATATATTATATACATATTTAATTAATATGAATTATCTCAGAGATAATTGTTTGGGATCAATAATAATGGGAATTATTTTATTAATTTGATGTATTTTTTAGATGCATAAAATATCCTAGAAATAAGGAGATTCATGCTAGATGGATTAAATAGGATGAATTCAAAGATTGATGAAGGGATAAGAATTTTGAGGATACTTCCTTGAATAACATAGTCAGGTTTTTTGAAGGGACTATAAATATCATTCATTTATTAATTAATGTTAATGCATGAACCATAGAGGAAATACAGGTATGATGGTTTAATGAGAAATAATGAAAAAATTGAATAATGGAAAATAATGTTCAATGTTGGTGCAATTAATTGTGAAGTTATATATTTATAAGTGAATTTAAATGTCACATGTGCAGGAATAATTTTAAAAGAACACATCATAGAGAGATAATGTAATAAATTTTTATAGTTTCTATATATTCACATACCATTATAGATAATTGTATAAGGAGTAGTAAGATACGATTTAGATATGATCTTTTAGTAATTTTTAAATATAATATTTCATTGTAATTGAAAATATTTATTCACAAAGTATTAATAATATAGTGAAGTAATAAATAAGGAAAAGAAAAAAATTGATACTACTGTACACTGATATATATATATATATATATATATATATATTCTTGCAGGATAAATGATATTATATGAGAGTTTTTAGCTATTATTCCGGAGAGAATAAGTCCGTGCTCCAAGAAAAATAAATGATATGATACATAACTGAAAAAAAATAATACATTATTGTATATTGAGGAAGACTCGACCATATTCTATTATTGAAGAATCATTGGGTTAATGTTAGAAAAAAGGTATATCTAATTGAATATTTCTATTTACTGAATTAGAAGAAGAAGAAAATAGGGAAAGAAGAAGGATGGGCTGTGAGTTTTAGTTTTTATATTAATATGAGAAAAGAGGAAGTGCATTCACTGTGAATTCCATGAGAACCAAAAACTAAATTTTTATGTGATAAAGGTAGTGAAAATCATATCTGTTGTGAGGAATAATAATAAATATTTGAAAAAAGAAGAAACATCCAAGTTTTATGTGAAGTTCTCTAGAATAATAAGAGATCTATGAAATTCAATTGATGCATACAAGTAAAAATATAAGAATAAGTTATAAAATTATTTATACGTACAAATAGAAAATGTTGTCTCACTACAATGTATGGGAAGAATAATAAGAAATTGGTAGCACAATAATAACTTCTCAGTGTTCTAAATTAATCATAAACTCTCATGTTTTTATCCTTATATCATTAAAAATGAATTGGATGTATTTGAGTGTGATATGTATTAAATAAGTTTTTAGGATACACAATATAAACTGTTGGGAGAAAATTTTGTAACATTCACATGGTTTTATTGGTGGGTTGTATACATTAGGTTTTATTGGATCACACCAATGAGTATCCTTTTCATATTGATAACTGAACCTTTTATATTTCTATGTTCTTTGGATTTCATGTGATGATGATGGTGAAAAGAGAAAAAATGGGATACATTATTCTTAAACAGCAAAAAAGATAAAAAATAAAATGGATAGATAGAATAAAAGGTTTTAAAATTCATCAATTCAAATGGATACCGCTCCTTGTGTTGAGTTCCTACCTAACATTACATTCCGAGAGGGTCGATAGGATTTACAGACCACATTGAGGTGTGGCGGGATTATATTAGAACCACCATTTCTATCTTATAATTTTTATTGTTTCTGTGTATGTGATCATTCTAGAGGATTATCCATTGCGAAAAATGATTGTATGATTAATAAATGTCATATTTGGCATATAATTTGGAATAAAAAATGGTTTTTACATTTTAATATATTATAATTCATGATTTTTTTGATTTATGGAAGTATTACACAATGTTTTGAAAAATGGAAAAAATAATTAAATTAGAAAGCTAAAGACACTTCATAATGTGACGCTTCACATAGTGGCACACAACTATATTTTTGAAGATAGACTAATATTACAGTAGTGTCAAGGACAAAGGAAGAACCAAGCCCCATTCCAAATGCATAATAATTGGGCGGAATCTAATAGAATTATCTTGGAAATTTACATTTCACATTCTGAGTCCACTATCCATGATATGAAATATTTCAGAAATCAGAGGTCTGACACCATACATTACATGTTGGGAATGTCATTCATTATGTAAACACTGATTAATTTCATGAAATTTAATTATTTCATGCAAAATTAAATGAAATATTTATCCCCACACATTACACATCATGAATCACTTACAAGATGTGAAACTATAAGTCATCAACCAAAAGAGTTGATTCCTAATTTTTTTTGGCCAAAACACCTATTAAATAGCCTATAATGACCTATTATGACCTGATACCTAGTAGTAAGAAATTTATGATTCCCTGTGGATACCATTTCTCTCTATAAAATAGAGGTCTTGGGGGATGGAATAGAAGGATGGGAGATCTAGAATTGTGGATGAGGAAACCATGTTGCGGCATTTTATTACTATTTTCTTTTCATTTTATTTTGATTTCATACCATTGAAGATATGTTACCCCTATTCCAAATCATTTAAACTTCCCCATCCATGTTGGGATAATTCCATAGAGTCATCAAGAATGAGTGAGGAAATACTAAGTTCTATGTTTGAGTTTCTATATTAAATGGAGTAAACCTTTTATCTTCCATCCTTCGACAGATTTTTATTATTTATTAAATTTCTAATTCTGAATTAATCTACTATAGGGTTAGATTATTTTTATCTCATTTACCTTGGCCGATGATCCCTATCTCCCACCACCAAATTGTCATCTGATTGGAAAAAATATATATTAGGATTTGGAGGTTATTTCTCAACAATCGCCAACATATGTGAGGAGTTATAACTCATATTATTGTTAATTAGGAAATAAAAAAATTAGTAATTTGAATCACCTTAATTTATCAAAAGGACCATTTACAATGACACACATACTAGAAGGAGGGTATATTTATTGATACCTTATTAGGAATTCTCTTTCCATCACCACTTGGACTACAAGATAGATGAATCTAAAGCAGAATCTATCCCTTACTAGACAATAGAACTAGAATTGGTAAAAATTAGAAAAATTGATTGCATCATAGTAGGATTATCCATATTTTTTATGATAACCATATTTCACCAATATTATTTAATCAATCAATTTAAACTAGTTTTAAAAAATCCCAATTTCTGAAATTAAATTAAAATCATCTTTTACTCATATAAACTAAAAGAAAAAACCAATTTTACATGTACTCTTTTTTTGGAGACTACTTATGTTAACTATAATACTATACTAGGTAATAAAAAAAAGGTTTTCCCATGCCCCATGATAGGTGATACACAATTAGATAAATCATTTATTATAACATGATGTGTGTTTATTTTTTTGGTTCTATTAGGATATAATTTTATACATTCATACTTTTATTTGTTCTAGTGGACAATATTTTGTTATTTATTCTCTATTAAAGACTATGATATAAATAGTATAGTATCCCAAATATTAATAATGGAAACTCACCACTGGTTGGTATCCCTTTGCGTAATGGTAGGAATACTTGAGGTTAAGTTATAAACATGTATTGAGTGTTATTTTGGGGATTTTATCCATGTAATTACAAATACAAGATAGGTTAAATATAAATTATTATTTTTGGTTTATAATTATATGCTGGAAAATTATGATAGTGTTGTTGCATAGTATATAATGTTTTCAAAAGAGTTTTTGAAGAACCTTCCTCTAATTAATAGTTTATGTTCATTCTATTGTTATTTAAGGAGATTTTTTATACCTGATTTTATGTAATACATTATATGTCATGGAATTGATTTTCTTAATAAAAATTTAAAAAAATGGAGAAAAATTAAATTCTTATGGAGATTGGAATAATAGTACTGTTTATGACTCATCAGATATCTATAATGGAGTATACCATAATATGGATTGTATTTAGGAAATTACAATGGCGGTTGATGATTAACATAGAGTTTGTCCTAAACTATTTTATAAGTTAAAATATAATGTAAAAACACTACTATTTTATAAATTTTACACCAAATATTAAACATGATATTCCATAATTAAATTAAATTATTTAAATTCTATAAATATATAGAGTGAAACAAACTTTAAAAAACCACTTTTCCCCTATAAGATATGTTTTTAGATGGTAAGGAACTTCCATGTTCATTATTTTAATGTAAACTAATCTTATGTTCTGTGGGTTTAGGATTAAAAAAATCATGCATATCCTATTATTAATATATTTTTATAAAGGTAATATATTTTAGTTTAATGTTTCCCTAAGTGTGATTTTACTAAATATAATAAAGTTGAATCATGTCTTTTATTGGTTTCATGGTACATTTAATTCATTCCAATATTAATAATCTTATATAAAATTTTCTATACTGTATGTCATTTGATGTATAAAACAAATATTCAACATCATAAAATGTGACACCAAGAAGTCACTCCAATGTGGTATAAAATTAACCAAGAGTATCCTCAATTTGAAAAAATGACATGATGCATTCATCTTGTAATATTCATAGTTTACATGAGTCCTTTTTGTTTACAAATAATCCCTCATAGTGGGTGGATAGTTTTGTTGGTTAATTGTAACATGTCATTGTGGTCATATATAAGTTAAAAGTATATTATGTTGTCTATACTTTTTTTAGGAAAAAAATATAATAATGATATCAGTGTTTATTGGGATCCATTAATTGAATATTTGAAATTGATATGGGGTACCAATATTGCAATGTATAATTCTTATACAAATGAATATTTCATGTTGAGATTCATATTTTTTGGAATAATAAATTACATTCCAGATTATAATAAATTTTTAGGATAAAATATTAAAGGAATGTTTGGTGTCCTATATCTGATGAAGATACACTTTGAGAGGTTATAACATTTTACGAAGATAATTTTTCTTATACATCATAAACTTTTACCTTGATAGAATAAATATTGATCATTGGTGACATCATTTGATGTGATGTTGGAATAAGATGTGTCTCCTTTTCCATTAATAGTTTATAAAAAGTATTGATAATATAAATAATATTGTTTTTATTACTTGAAAATAAATCTTCAAAAACCCTGTAAAAATGGATAAGGAAAGGCGATCTATTGTTTTCCAAATTATCAATTTGGATTTGGTTATATGTCTCAAATTTTCTTGACTACATTTATATTGAGAAAACAAGGTCTGATTGTTCCATTGAAATATTACTATATACATTTAAAAAAATGAAAAACAGAATCATGAATATGTCAGACATGATTGATATGAGGATACAAGAAGAGTTTTTCCCAGTGTAATTGGGAAGATAGAATTTTCTTCCTCTAGTGGATCACTCTCTTTATATGCAAGTGATATTTTTGGATTTCAATATCCAAAATTGATTTATGATATGAGGGGGTAATTATAAAATATCAATAATATTTTTTTAAGGTATGAGTTGATGTCAAATGTTTTTTTTAATTTCTTGATGCAATATTAAATTCTTGTGGATATACATAGTATTTTCATGAATTTTTTTGACACATAATAATCAAAATTTTCTTCTTTTCAAAGTAATATCTAATAAATTTATAGTCCTTTCATGGTTTCTATGAGTGGAAAAATAAGTTATAGTAATATTATATGAATTGTAATTTTTATCCCCTCCATCAACTATTGATATGATTTTGAACTTGATGATTCAATTTTTCTGAAAACCTATCATTTTTTTCCTATACATTTCATATGTATACACCCAACTGAAGCTTTTTATATGAAATTTACAGTGTACATTGAAACACCCACCAAAATGTGTATAAAAATAAAGTTATCTTTTTAGTGTAGCATATTGGAGGACTTGAGTTTTCTCTATTGAGGAACTTTAGTAGTCAATCACTCAATAATTAAATTCAATTTATTATATTTTTGGTGGTTTATATTTTTATTAATGTAAATGAAAAATTTGTTAAGAAAGTGGAACATTAAATTAAACATGAAATTCCAAATTAATATATCATAAAAGGGGTTTTATATAAGGAAATACTCCCAGGAGAATTTCCCATTGTGAATATTTGTTGTATCATTTATTATCTTATAGCTACTCAACAATGAAACTCTATCATCTTCGAGATCATCTCCTTCTATCATGATTTTAAATATTCATTATACTTAGAAAACTCTAATCACACTACAAATCTATATATTCCTCGGTTATCAACCTAGAGGGTTCCTAAATTGTGATCGCCCTCTATCCTACCTTATTGGTATGAAATCACACCTATTTAATACTATATAAACAAGGCTCAATCACATGAATTAATAATTATAGAATGTAGGTGGAAGAGTATATAAGAATTTTAAAAAAATACAGTCATAGTGATGACGTGTTGAAACCTTTCCCCACAACCAATTATCCTCAGAATCCCTTAAGAAAACAAAAATATTTTAATATGAATTACTAGGGACCCCATTTTAACCCTGATTTCATCCACTAGAAGGCCCCTTTGGTTATTTATTCACCTTAGTTTTTATTAGATATTATATTGAGAAATATAAATAAAAAATTATTTAATAAATATATATATTGTCCAATTTTATTAAAATAATAAAAAAATAAAATTTTGTAAATAATGCAATTATCAAAAATCCAAAAATTAAATCTAATGGTTGAAGCCCATGTTGTGATATCTAAAACTACATAGGCTCTCAATGTAGAGTGATAAAATTAATGTAAAATAATTTAAAAAGGAATTAGGAAAATAAAATACTTTGTGTGTTTGGGTAATACCTTCCTTTCATATTGTCAAATGTTTTAACACTGGTAGAATGTACTCATATTCTCTCTAGATTTTTTTTCATTTATGTCCTCCAAAAAATATCAATTAGTCTTCTTATTTTATTCACATATAATATTAATTACCCAATTCAATAAAATATTTGGAAACATTTAAATAAATTAATATATCATGGTTCAGTAGATATTGTGAAGGCTCTTCCATGATATAATGATTTAGAAAGTTCTTTAAAATAGACAACCCATTCTATGTTTAGAGACAACCTCATCTCTGATATGTTGAATACTCATCCTTTATTTAAGGAATATATCCTAGGTAAAACATCTTTTGAAAGACCCATTCTTATTGCCATAAGAACTATAAATTATGTCATGCAATAGAGGATGAACTGGCCATGATGTGGTTCATTCAAAATATTCATATCTTTATATCTCTTTACCCCCATGGTGTGACATCATTTTCCATGGATAGATCTTCTCTATGTTTCCTTTCATGTGCATGTCCGTAAATTCCATCACAACATGGATAGATTCACCATGATTTGGTCTTATGTTATATCTAATTTCAAAAAGTATAAATTTCCCCTCGAATAGTTTTATCAAAATTTCACTAAGTACCTAACTTTTATGTATCTACGGAAAGTTAAAGGATGAACCTTACATATTTTCTTGTTAATTTTTCATATTCCCAAACTTTTCTATTATTTTTTATCATGTAACCGTTTTATTATTTTGAAAAAACTACTTTTTGGTTAAGTGGGATCTATATAGTACTCAGACTAGAAACCATCAAAAAACGTTATAACCACAAAACCATAAGTGTATAACCTAAACAAATCAAATGATAACTAAATTATATTTCATTATAATTTAATTTTAAGATACATGAATAAAAATGTCCAAAAATAAAAAGATACCACACAAAAATCCATAACCAAATTCTTATAGAAAAAAATTAGGTTCCACTAAATGTCTATTACCTTGAGTTATAAAGGAAAAATCCCCCAATACCTAGGTTTAGAACAAAATTAAATCTTATTAATCAATTTGATTGTATAACACACCATTTAGTATTGAAACATGATTCATTGATATCCTATTACCAAAAATATAAGATCAATTACAGAGTAAGAGTTCATGTGTTCCACTTTTTTTATAGACAAAAATTTATTTCTACTCTTCCCATGAATAATCACTACATATCCTCAATGACATGTCAATATAAACTATTTAGATGAAGATAAAATTAAAATAAATCTACAACCAATAATAATAATGGAAGGATATCCCCAAATCCAACTAAAAACAGCTAGCCTAATAATAAAAAGTAGTATTAAAGCCACACTCATCCACTTAGGTAGACCAAATAAGATAAGAGAAAAAAATATGAACTAGTGATTATAGAATCAAACCCAAAAAATTAAAAAATATGAAGAAAATATCCATTATTTTTTTCTAGTTTTATAGAATGAATCTCATATATTTCAATGGTTATAAAATTTATCTTATACAGAGTCAAAAATTAATCTTACGTACTCTAAGGAAATATTCCATCGAGGATTTGAATTTTTTTTATCCTATAATATAATTGAATTATATATGTTCTCCCCAATAACTATTACAAATACAGGTAGTTACATTTATGCATGTTTGGCCTTTTTCAGTTTCCTTCACATCTTTTTCACAATGACTCATACATATTCCAAGTCATTATAGAGTGACTTCAAAATATGGGATTGGCTTAATTTATTCTTTGATTTTATATTATGATTTCACCTTCTGTATAAAAAAAAACTAATTGTCAATATTTTGACATTCAATCCACTAAAAATAGAATAATATAAAACCATTAAAATTAAAAATTTAGGACATTTTGATAAAATGTCCAAAATAACCATATAAACTAAGAATGTGATAATTAACCTTATAATATGAAAATTATGGGATTTAAATCATTTAAATAAGAATAAAAATATATGAAAATATATGAAAAAAAATTCTGTTTGAATTCCCTTAAACATAACCATTTAACTATTACGAAATCATCTAATACCAAGGTCAACTCAAACCTATCAAATCACTGACGTAAGAACATTACAATGCTAAAAAAATTAGAAATATCATTCTTGTTACATTAATCCAAAATACCTAATTCTTAAATAATCATAAAATTCATTTAATCTATTATTAATATCAATGTGAATTCTATATATAACTTCTTGGAAACCTATCTTTCTTTACTCAAGGTATTATATATAGATTTTTTCATATTCTCAAAAAAATCCACGACAACCAAAGTCTTATTGAATTGATAGTATATTCACTTAATATATTCACTAAATTGTGTCAATAAATTGACATGAGTATCATTATGGTTATTGGTTGACATGTTTTTAAGTTATAAATTTAGAGACATAATAATGAGTTTCTGGATCTAAAATTATGTAGATGTCTAATTTCTATATTACACTCCTAATTAGTATCCACACCGACTCTACTAAGAAATTATTGATCTCCAAATACCTTCTATATATCATGATTATTTCACAAATAAACACATTAGAGATAAAAAAATTTCTTATTCATTTTTTATTTATCTCTTTCTTTGTAGCAGTTCCATTTTTGTTCAATTTAGTACGCTAATTCTATGAATATATTTATTTTTATGTCAAGATAAATATTTGGGATTAATATAATATTGTGAAATACCTTCTAAAATTTTTATTGATATATTACCCATTCTATATTCTCAAAATAGCTTTAGTTCATTTCTTAAATAGCTTAATTTTGATATAGTAACCGAAAAATAGAGGAACTATATCCCGCACTATTATGTTAAACTATGATAATGAATTAACTTCAACAAATAGGTTTTAAATGATTAAGGGCTGTATTGTGGATTTCTAATTATGTCAGTCATGGATATTAGGGAGATAAATAGGGTCTGATGATAGTGCAGTCTTGAATAAAATTTTATTTTAAAGAGTTATTTTTCAACCAAAGAAATCCTCACACTTTTTAACACATTTCACGATCTCTAAAATCTTTGAAAAAGTAAAAATATTTATATGTCTTATATCATGACTCAAGACTCTCTAGGAGAATAAAAATTAAAGTGGATGTGTAAAGGGGTTATAAAACTCTTAGGTTGGGTAAGATAAACATTTGATAGCCCTCACACATGTGAGATTCACATTTAATCAAACTTAGGTAAATGAAGTGATTGAAAATCAAGACACAAACTTAATTTTAGGTATAATTTAAATAACTATAAATCTAAATAAAGAAAAATTTCTCTATATACCGTGACAATATAAATTTCTCCATGGTATCCAATTCAAATCACGAGATCCTAGGAACACTCCTAAAAAATTTAAAAATATAAAAAACAACATATAAGATAAACTAGTACATAATAGGTTTGTATCAACAACCATAAACTTATATTCACCTACAATTCATCTAAGGTCATATAGAATGAAAACGAATGTGGTAATGAAATTAAGGATATGGTAAATAAGACATGGATTATTTTAGAATTTTAACATTATTTAACCACTTAATTACATCACATTAGAAGGATTCATGAAAAACAAACAAAACAAAAGGACTAATTTGAAATAAAAATTAATGAAACAAGGGAAAGTAAAAAAGGGATAAATCTTGGTTTAACCTCTATTTCATTATAGGGTTCTGACTATGCCCAATGAAATGGTTTTAACCATTATCCCCAATTGGATATTCGGTTTGGTTTTTTGTGATTTGAACCACCAAATTGTTTCATTTCTAGTTTATATTTATTCACACTAATTGTATTGGATCCCATGGATATATTATTATTGATCCAAACCATTTGAAATTTTTATCAACTTGTTTTGGATGTTGGGGTTGTTTTGGAAGAGGCTTGAGGATGTTTTGTGGTGGTTAGAGGTGTAGCAGAGCTGTAGTGGGAAATTCATGTTGTGAATGGGGTACACTACATGAATTGGTGGTTCATGTCTTGTGTAACTATACAACTTCACAAAATTTATGCATATGATGGGAATCCTTTGAAAAATATTCAAATCAATAAAGTATTTCATAAAATGTAATTAATTAAAGCTAAGGAGACATGAATTTTTTAGGAAGTTATGATTTTTTGATAACCCATAGACCACATATAATAATGGGTTACTCAACATGAAAGTGTAGAGTTCTATGTTATAAATATGTATTTAAACAAAATCTGTTCTCATTTGGATGTAACTTTCTTCCTTTAGATTATAGTAGATCTGTAGATGATTTTTTGGGAACTTCCATCCCTGATTTCCTCTCCTTGATCCGTTGGTTCTGAAGGCTTCCCACTAGCGGTCGGTGTTAATCCCTTACCTTCTTTTTAGTTGTTTTCTCCCATTCTTAACTCAAGGAACCACTATAGTGGTGTTGTTTTTATTTGGGTTGTTGTTTGGGATTCATTTTTACAACACCTTGATGTAGTGTAGGTTGATACATGATCTCTTAGTGGGGTTTTGGTTTTTAGGTAGTTCTTCTTGACATTGTGGTGTTCAATGTGATTTGAAATCTTTTTTGAGGTAGTTAATTCCTTTATTTCTATTTTTGTATCATATAGGAGAGGTATCTATGGTTTATCTATTAAGAATGTTTTTTTCGATTAATTAAAGATAAATAATTTTCTAATTTAGATTTTATGGGGAAAGGGGAATGACTCACATGATTTTAGAGCTTTCACATTATTGTAATATTCTAATCATATGGGTTGAATTCTCCGCTAAAACTTATGGCCATTGGTGCCTTTTCCCCTGATTTTTCATGAGTTATAGAACCCTTTATTTTTGTTATCTTTTATATTATCCTAATTGAGAAATCGAATAATTATTTATATTTGGATAATTAAATGGATTCCCCAGGATTATGGATTGTGTGATAATGTCCTTAATTAAAGTAGTGGAACTAATAAAATCTCTTTGATAAATATATAAACCAATTATTGTGTCTTTACTATGGGGTAGTTATGTGTGGTTGTTGTGTAGTTGGTTGGTGTGAGGATGATGGGTGAGTGTCTGTCATTTTTTTGGGGAAATGAGTTAAAGGGATATTTTTCTGAACTTTTGGGGTGGTGAGGTGATGGTTAGTTTGGTTGTATATTAGGGGTGAAGCGGTCTTAGTTTTTTGGATATTTTTTTAGGGAAGAGGGGTGATAATTTTTTTGTATTCACTTTTGGGGAGGCGTGGTGATGGTTAGATGTGAATGATGAGATTTTTGTGATGTGTGGTTGCATTGTGTTGTGATTGAATAATTGTTTAATAATGGTTCATATAGGTGGGGTTTAGTTTGGTAAATGAGATGTAAATGATTAATGAACAACTAAAGATGGGATATGTGGTAAAAATTTTTTGATGCATAATAATGAATCAAATGTGTTAGATAATGAGATTAGTAGGAAATGATAAATGTGTCTTTTGGTTTTTGTGGTGTTATGCATTTAGTGGTGGCAGAAAAAGTGGATGTGTTGTAAGATGGTTAGTTTTTTGTTGTAAACCCGTAAGTTAGGATTCTTTGTGGCCTATATATATACTTTTATATTCCCTGTGATGTTTATACGCACCCCTCTTTCATTGAGCAGTATATACCGACACACTTATTTTCATATAGAGGGTGTTTTTTTGAAACAACCCAATGATGAGGATGGATGGATGACTACCTTATATTCACTAATATCTATTCGAGTAATGTATACATGACATAATATGATGTATGACAGATTATTAGTGAACTTGGTAATGTAATTGGTTTATTTGAGATGGATGAGATATGATCATGTTGTGGGGTGGTGACCTAGTTTTCTTTTTTGAATGTTGTTATATTACTGTTATATGGGGTTAGATTATAGTGGGGTTTGTTAATTTATGAAGGGGGGATAAGGTTGATGTTATTCATGTTGTAAATGAACTACTACTCTGGTTATGTTAGTGGTTGTGATGTGATATACCTAGTGTCTTTGAGTGAGATGAGATGTGACTATGATGTGAGGTGGTGAATGAGGAGTTAATTGCTATGATGTGAGGTGACCATGATTGTGGGGAGGTATATGTTATTCATAAGAGTCATGAGCGACATGGAATACAATGTTGGGTTGTGAGAGTGGAAAATCAGTGAGAAAGAGGTCTAGGGTACTCTTTATTTCTAAGATTCTTCTTATGTTATTATACTTGGATTTCATTATTTGGTGAGAATTATCTAATGATGTTAGTATGGATAATTGATTTGTTTAGGTGCTGTTGTTTATTCAATTTTCTCACAGGTGCGTTAGTATGGTTTCTTCACATGTGCAAAAGTGACTATGGTTTTTTTATTGAGTATAACTTTATGCTCACAATATGTATATAAAATGTTTTTAGGTTTCTATGATGATTAAGTATATTGTTATGTAATGTACTAGCTTAGAAATTTTTATATAGTTTTTATTCCACTGCTTTATCTTTTCTTTTGGGTATTTAATTTTGGAGACTTTTACCTGTATCTGTTTTATATATGCATTCATTGTGGGATTTCATTGGTTTTCTTTTATATAAAGTCATGGATTTTCTCGTGGTTGATTAAAATTGTCTCCTAATATTTTTTATATGATAAAGGGTAGTGCATCCCATTTATGTGTTTCTTATACCCTCAGTTACAATTTCCATCCCAGTTCCTACAATAGGTGGGAATCAGGCGTCATTATCTATCTCCCCTCATTGTGGTATCATTGAAAGGAGGGGGTTATGAAAGAGTGATATTAGAGGTGATGGTTTAGAGATAGGATGGAGTTTTGAGATATATACAGTTAGGATTTGATGGGTGGGAGTGGGTATGGTTCCAGTTGAACGTGGCTGGTGACATAACATAAGGATATAGTCTTATACCTATGATTTTAGCCCCCCCTGTGATTCCAAGCATGAACTCCAAGATTATTGAATGACCAAGTGAGGCTATCCAATTTTTAGGGTAGAGACCTTGGAGAGGTACACACATCACAATGAGTTGTGTTTTTATATGAGGTGGGTTTTTTTGTGAAGCTTAAAATTAATAAAGTGAATTAAAATTAATCTCAATAAAATTCTATATTGTCATGATTAAGAAATTTTTGGTTTCATTTTAGTTAAGAATCAAGGATTCCATCTATATATGGTTCTGGTAGTTGTTGTTCAATAGGTTGATAGGGTTGATCTCTATAGTGTCATTCCCATAGAGGAGGATGAGGTTTTTTAGAGGGAATTACAAAATTTTTAGCATCAAGAATTGGGGAAGTATGAGGGAAGTGGTTCATACGTAGTGATAGAGAGAAGGTTGGAGGAGCTCAAGATAAATTTTAGTATGATCTGAGCCCTGGAGGTGGGTTGGGTTACTATGACAATTAGTCAAATATAGGGAGTTATGATTTAGTGGTGGATACTTTATCTAAGTGATAAAAAGGAGGAATATGTAACATGGGTAAAATTTTAGAAAGATTTATGGGAGGAGTTTCTTTCATAAACCATGATGGTAGAGATGTGACATGAGATAATTTTACTTAAGTAAGGGAGTATGTCAGTAGAAAAGTTTGGAATCAATTTCAATGAACTTTTTCATTTTTACCTATATCATTTTCTAGATTAGGATTCTTATGTGAGGTTCTTGAGGAGGCACTCCATCTGTTTATCTAGTATGCAGTTCCTTGTACATTTCATATGTTTCTAAATGTTTAGAAGAATTCATAGGAGATAGATAATATTAACTTACGAGGAGGTTTACCATAAGGGGGTATCAATAGGGTTCTTCAACAAGAAGGGTTTTCAATGGAAGGTATCATGGACCGGGTCCTTTTAGGTTTTGACTAATGCGGTGTCTACCTCAGTAGCTTCCCTTCTGAGCTTCTAGAGCTAGTGGGATACATGATTTTACTAGATATATCTGAAAAATGTGTTTGGTCTGTGGGGTTTGTGGCGGTCACTAAAATTAGTGCATAGTTGTTCTTCTAGATTAGTTCAATGGATGAAGATTGGTTCACTTCTAGCCTCATAAGTAATTTCTAGTGACATTGTTTCAGTAGTAGGAGAAGCATGCTTATTCTCTATCGAAGTGAGATGGAGTAGGAATAGATCGACCATAGGATGTTCCATCTTGTTATGGACCTAGACCTCATCATGGTCATGGTGGTGTACATTAGTAGAGGGGATTATTTTTTTGGGTGTGTCCATTTTTACGTAGTGGAGGAAAAAATTCTAGAGGGGATATATAGCATTCAAGGTAAAACCAGTTTTTCTTCTACCATTGTTTGTGAATTTTTTGATTCAGGATCTTCAAAATCCTTTGTTTATGCTTTGCTAGTTTATTCTATGGGACTATATTTAAAGAGTATTCCCATGAACATGGTGTTAACTGAATTAGTTAGAGGTCATGAAATCTTATTTTGACTTGTGTTGGGGGTGTAATTTGATGATGGGTCCACATCAGTCCCATGTGGAACCATTATTACTATAGATACAACCGTATGCTGTCATACTTTCCATGAATTGATTGTATTATCTATGTGACGTTATTAACTATTTTTTAGAGGAGAGTTATGTTCATGTATGTGGATGGGAAAAAAGTTTTTTCCTATTGGATAGCAGGGTTATCAGGTTGGGAGTCAATGTGTGGAGCCCCTTCTTTCATTAATCGTTGATTTGGATATGTAATTAATGGATCCTGATATTGTAGTGTTTCCCCTAGAAAATTAGGATTTTTATATGTTTTTCCCATGTAGGTTTTAATGATACTTCCTTGATGTGATGTTGAGTTTAGTATAGATCTGGTGCCTCTCCTATTTTTATTTATTCATATCAGATGACACCTAATGTGTGGTGAGAGTTTAGAATTGAAATAGATGATCTATTGAAGAGGGGTTTTATCTAGCCCATTGGATCACCATGCGGTGAAACCGTTTTTTTCTATGAGAATGAGGATGGTAGTTTGAGGCCGTGTATAGACTACTAGAGGTTGAATCAGGTGACATTTAAGAACCATTACCCTCTTCTAAGGATAAATGATTTATTATACTAGATGAGATGGGAGATTTGGTTTTATAATATCGACCTATAGTCTGAATATCACCAATTTAGGTTGAAGGAGGGAGATATATCTATGAATACCTTCATATGTTGGTACGGGAGCATATATTTTGTATTCATGTTGTTAGGTGTCACAAATACACCTATTGTGTTCATCGGACTCAAAATATTTATGTTCTATGAATTCCTAAACCAGTTAGTTGTCTTGTTCATCCCAGATATATTGATATACTAAAAGTTAAATGTGGAACATAACACTCATCTCCAAGCTCTATTTTAGGTTTTTCATTCCACCATCTCTATGGGAAATTATCTAAGTTTATGTTTTTCACATGAGAGGTTCATTTACTTGGTCATTTTGCATCTCATTAGGTTGTGGCAGTTGTCAAATTGAAAATCAAGGTAGTTGTTTCTTGAGAATCAACCAAGATCTTGGAAGAGGATTCTAGTTTTACTGATCTTGTAAAATAATACATGAGGTTTGTGCCCGATTTCTCTAAAGTGGTAGACCCATTTAAAATTTTTACAAGGAAGGAACATGATCATTAGTGGTTTGATTAGTTCCAAGGATCATTCTGTTATATGAAGGGGAAGTTTGTCAGTTCTCTAGCTCTTCAATTACTTGAGGTGGTTGTGATGTTTTATTTGATTTATTATCCTTCATGTACGGACTTGGGATGTGTTTGATGTATCATAGGGATATGATCTCTTATGTGTCTAGGAATTTGCATCACCATGAGTGTAATTGATCCACCCATGATCCGGGGTTGGCAGAGGTTGTGTTTTCACTAAATTTGTGGCAGCATTACCTCATTGAGGAGCACTTTGTGGTCTTCAAAGATCACAAGTGTTTATGGTATATAATTTTCATATTGTGATCTAAATATGCGGTTTGGGATTTGGATGGAGTATCTTCAATATTATAATTTTGAGATCTTATACACCTTAGGAAAAATAATTTTTTGGGTGAAAATTTGAGAAGAAAGTCATGGTAGGATGTTTTTCAAGAGTCTGAGGATGTTTAGAGGGTGATAGAAGATTTGGATGCCTTGAAATTAGATTCAAGGGTGGTTTATGGTGGAGGATATTTGTTTTTGATGGTGGTGTATTCATCTATGATGCAATAGGCGGGGGATTTTCAATGGGGATACTTAGAGGCAGAGGATAAGACCTATTGTATTGGACATGGTGATTCTTTGAATGGATAGTTCAAGGATGAATAGAATTAGATGATGTTTCTAGGGAAACTATTTATTTTGGAAGAGATATGAGAGGGAGTTATTTATGAGTTTCATAGCTCATATTTTGAGATACACCTAATAGTATCCAAGATTTTTTGTGGTTGGGGATGAAATTTTCATTCCCATGAGGAAACATACATTGGATGATTTTATGGTGAAGTTTTTTGTTTTCTAGTAGGTGAAGGCTGAGAATCATGTTCCTAGTTGTTTTTTATAACCTCTGGAAGTTATTAAGTGGAAATGGGATGACATATTAATGGATTTCATTATAGGGTCACCCAGAACTTTGGGAGGTTGTGATGATATCTAGGTAATCATTGATTGCATGACTAAATTAGATCACTTCATAGAATTCTTGGAGTCAGGTGTAGTGGATTAATTTTAGAAGAGGTTCTTGGATCAGTTTGTGTGGTTTCATGGAGTTATGAGGTCCATAATATTGGTTCGGGGAACATGTCTTACCTACAAAGTTTGGAGGGTATTATAACATTATTTTGGGTCTCAATTACACCTCAACACTACTTTATTCCCTTATATGGATGGGAAGACAGAGTTGACCACCTTGATGATGGATGACATGTTGTAGGCATACATCAGAGACTTTGGCAGATCATGGGAACAAAATTTTTACTTCTTTGAGTTTTCTTATAACAATATCTATCAATCATCCATAAACATTTCATCATTTGAGGCTCTATATGGGAGACCATTTCATCATTCATTTTGTTGGATAGAGGTTGGGGTGGAAGCAGTTCTTAGTCTTGATGTGGTGCAGAGCACAATATAAATGATTTATCTTGTTTGTGAGAAGAAGAAAGTATAACCATACTGTCGTAAGTCTTATATCAATTGTAGGAGGTGGTCGTTGGAGTTCAAGGTTAGAGACCACATGTCCTTGAAGGTTTCCCCTAAATTCAGGAATCAGAGGATTGGAATGTGGAGAAATATTTCTTATAGGATTTTTGGGTCCTTTGTTGTGATGGGGAAAATTGGGAGGGTTGCGTATGAGTTTGCATTACCAGTATGTCTAGGGAGGATCCCCAAAATTTTACACATATCTTAGATCCATTGATATCATTATGATGTCTCCCATTTTACTGAATGGAGAGAGTTAAATATCAAGGATGATAAGACATTAAGGGAGTGAACAATAGGGATCCAGGATCACCAATAGAAGGAACTACATAGATAGACCATTCCCTTTCTTTGTGAGTTGTGGAGGCATGGTTTCCTATAGGAGTGTACTTGGGAGTGGGATACACAGATTGGTTCCCATTACACGGATCTATTTTGATTTTTTACTTACTCTATTTTTCTTATGATATAATGTTTGTATATTTTTGTCTAATGAGATTTTCAATTTTCTTGATGCATGATGTCTGAAAAATATCCGACATATGGAAAGGATAGGATCTAATTCCTAATCAGGACACAAAATAAAATGATGTGATTAAACCTATGCAGAGGAGTCAGGGCCACCTGAAGTGGACAATATCCTCACATGGTGTATGCAATTTCTAGATTGATGTGTTTGTGGAGGTGCTATTTTTTAGTTATGGAGGTTATTGGTTTGGACTGTATGGAGGTTTAGGTTGTTGTGCAGTGGTTGTGGAATGTTGTGGTTGTGAAAAAGGAGGTTGTTAATGGCTATGCAATGTGTTTAATGGGTTTTCTATTATGAAGTTTTGGTTGATTCTACTATTAATGAGTTATGATATCATTGAGAGGTATCTTATGGGGTGTTTTTTCATACACCATTACTTCTGGGAATGGTTTTGAATTATTGAAGGTGAGAATCATTTGAGAGTTATCTAATGTAATGCCCTATTCCTTATAGAACCAATACTTGTTCATTTTTTGGTGTTAGGGTTGTTCTAGAGGAGTCTTTAGGTGAATCTATGGTGGTTGGAGGTGTAACAGAGCTGTAGTGGGAAATTTATGTTGTGAAAGGTGTATATGATTTAAATTAGTGGTTCACGACATGTGTATCAAGCTAGTTTCGTGAAATGTAGGTGGTTGAGGGGGAACCCATGAAATGGATTCACATTATAAAACTAATTCCCAATGTTCAATTAATTTAGGTAGAGGTGATGTGAATTTATGTGGAAGTTTTAATTTTTGGAAACCCATATATTACACATCATGAAAGGGTTACACGATTTGAAAGGGTTGTGTTTCATGATTTAAATAGGTATTTTGGATAAAAACCTTCTCATTCAGTCAGACATTCTTCATCTTATTTTAGGAAGATCCATAGGAAATTTTGAAGGATCACGCAACACTACTTTTCTCACCTTGATCCATTTTTTGGTGGATTCCCATTGGTGGTGGGTGGTAATCCATTCTCTTATTCTTTATTTTTGGTTCCGTTATTCTCCTATGGATCTACTATAGAAGTGCGTTTTTGGTTTATTTTGTGATTTGGTATGTATTATTATAACCTATTGATGTAGTGTATGTTGATCCATGATATCAAGGTGGAGTTTTGGTTTTTGTGAATTTTTTCTTCACTTTGTGGTATTCAGTGAGATCAAAAAGATTATTTGAGGTAGAAAATTGATTCGTTTATCTTTCTATGTATCATGAAGGATTGATTTTATATTATTTTATCTATATGGGATGGTTATTCAGGATTAATTAAAGATAAATAATTTTAAAATTTAAATTGAATTGGTAAAGGGTAATGATTCACATTCTTTTACCACTTTGGCATTATTTTGACATTTTTATCATACTGTAAGAATCACCTACTAAAAATTATGGCTGTTGGGGACTTTTTTGTACTTATTTGGCTTGATTTTTAGAACCCTTCCTTATTGTTTGTTTTTAGATATCACCCTATTTTAGAAATGGGATAATCAATTATATTTGGAAAATGAAATGATTTCCATAGGATAATGGTTTGTTTGACAATTCCCCAAAATTAATGAACAATAATTTATAAAGGACCCCTCAAAAATTTGTAAAATAGTTTATGTGTAAATGTTTTTGGGTGATGATGGGAGGTTTTTTTAGGAAGAAAACTTTTATTTGAGGTATGGAACCTTATATTTTTAGTTTAGTTCTTTATTTTTATCTTGACAGATGTTTATAATGAGGTAATAGGGGGTTATAGGGGTGTCTTGGGATTTTACGGATTTCAGAGCCACGACTTTTGGTGGAAATAGGTGGGATGAATGGTAGTATAAACTATGATGCCCCGTCTACATAGTTTTATTATACTATACAGAGTGGTCTTGTAATTTGATTAGGTCCAGAGAGTCTGACCTAACCATGTAACCTAGGCCAGAAAATTGGGTGAGTACTGAAGACCTCTTTATATTGGGGCTTTTCATGGGAATATCATAGTTATCCAAACTATGTTCCTAGATTGTGATAGGATGTATTCAGGTATAGTAGCTATCACACGGTTGGTTCATGGTTTGACCAACTAGACAACCAAACATTGCATCCATTTTAAAAGAGAGAAATTAAGATTATCCCCCTTTATTATTTAACTCCAGCCACTTTTTTTCTTTCCTCATCCACACACCATAGAAATAAACCATTGAGATCTTCACCTCTAAGCCTAACTTTGGATTTTAAATAGATTTTCCATCAAGAATATGAATCACTTTTATTCAGTCTCGTTGGATATCCATTGATATGATATCCATTTCTCTTATACCTTTCATTATTTATCTCACTATTGATAGAGTTATTTAGGGGCAAGATCAAATGCACTATATTTAGGGTGTTTGTCTATTTTCACTATATTTTCCATTCTATCCCAGATTACAGGAAAAAATGGATGGGGAATCTATAAGCAAGGAAAGGTTAGTGGTATTATTTTTTTCCCAAAATGACTTGGTGTTTATGTATTACGACGTTGTGCCACATGCAATATTTTTTTAGGTACATAATTGAAATTTAATCGTTCTTAAGTTCAAACGATAGTCATGACCTATATGACTCACAAGAACCATTAATGTAGCATTATAGTTAAGGACCTTGGATTTAGCTACCCCTATAGTGTGTCTACAAATTGAATAAATCCACCAAGGGTGGTCTATGAATTGTTTCACCACATGTGGTGTGTTTTTACCTTAGGATTTTGGGATGTTAAATGGAATTATTGAAATTTATATTGAATTAAATAAAATAGGTAATGGAAGACCATGTCCCAAAACCATTTTCTATTTTAACTTCTCTCTTAGTGCTGAGATATTCATTAAAACAAAAATTTCCAATTAAGATGAATGAAATAATTCATGAGATTCTAGGCCTTCAAATATTAGACTATGATTTGAGACAATATTTTAGCTGAGTGAATTTCTTATATAAATGTGATGGAAAGTAGAATTAAAGGTGAACTTAAATGTTACAGTTAGTCTTTGGGCCCATGACCATTAATATTATCATCCTGAGAGTGAAAGATGGGTTCTGACTCAAAACACGATTAATAGACTCATTGATATTATTTAATTAAATGAATTATAAATGGTATTATTAATCTATGTATGTGACACATGGGTTCTCATATTAATTCCATGGAAAAAATAAATTAGAAACTAGATTACCTATTCCTGATTTATGTTGGGACTCCCTATGTGGATAGCTAAGGTTGAAGTCCAAGGGAAGATAATTATGTATACCATGAGTGATACATGGATTCACAATTTATAATTCAAATGGTGGAATCAAAGGTAATAAAATTATACATTTCACGAGTGACACTCATGCTCCCTTTATGTATTTCAAAGGAAAAACTCAGAGGGAGGTGACTTTATACAACACCAAGAGTGATACATGGTTCCTATGATGAATGATTTGGATGGGCATGTAAGGTGATGTGTTTAAGTTATGCCTTAAGAAATACATGGTTTCAAAATTAATAACTCCATGGTTGTGAACATTTTACCTTCAAATTAAGTAATAAATTTATTATATGGTTGATATTCCAACATAAAAAATAAGTTTGGATTCTTTCAGAGTCTTAATTTTTATTAATGACTTTTTTTTCTTATCTTTCTTAGATATGGGTAACATGGGATTCCTGGGATATGATCCTGGTTTAGATACTTTTTTATATATTAAATCATGATTAATTTTTATCCAGATGCATTATAGATGCAGCAGAAGAAGGTAGGAGAGGGAGTTCATTCCATGGAACCTAGACCTATGTGGATTATTTATTTACAACATTTTACTTACAACTTTACTATTTCCAATACACTACATATTATAGACTCATGGGATGAATATAATAACAAAACATTAATGGTGACCTATTGAGTATATATGATACCCTATTTGTTCCAAAAATATTTATTCATAAAGAGTTCATGGATGTAGGTAGGGACATGGGAAAGCACCCAGTTTTCAATGTTTGATTGATTGTAGCATCTAAGTGGGATAGAACAAGACCAAGCTATACTTCATGATTCAATTTAGAGACAATATTTTTGATGTTTTTTCTTTTGGTATAACTATATTTTTGTTATCCTACTTCACTGTATTCCTGTAGTTTTTTAGATACATCAAAATATATATTTTGTATATACGGTACTAGATATTATTGTTGATAATTGTTTATTATATCTGGATGATTTATGCCCCACTCTTAGTTGATATTGTGCTTATTCTATTTATTCAATTATTATACCACTTTTCAACTCTTATCATGTGGGTATAATGTATCCATTTTTCTATCATGGGCCCTTTCTACTATACGATATCATATGGCATATGAGATAGCATGATTGAGTTCATGCGAACAATAGGGATTAAATACTTATGAATGAACCAGGTCGGGGATGCAACAAAGTTGTATCAGGGGAGTTTATTTTCTTTTCTATTATTTTCTTATTAATTTGTATGGTAGAAAGAAAAAATATGATGTGTTGGGATTTGGTTAAAATCTTGTTCCTTGGTGTAGCATACCCATGTATAGTGAAAATACCAATTACCCAAGATGGGACATGTTGTTCTATATTGGAATTATTATAGTCATTTTTACTTTATCATTGGGTGATACACTTTATGATCAATGTTTTTTATGAGTAAGTATTTTTATTCATGACAGATATGGTTAGAGAGTTTTACATTCTTTATCATTATAATAACTTCATGATTTATTTGTCAAGAATATTCCATGCCATGTTTGTAATACTATGTACATTTTCGAAAACATGTTTTGGTGCCTTGATTTCTATGTCCCTAGAATTGTGCTGAAAAGTCATATATGGATCAAATAAATAATTTATTTTGATAAAATAGACAATAAATGTGAATTTATAACATGCATATTCATTTTAAATTAGAAATGGTGATCTATATAATTAAACCATTTTAAATATTTTATATATATAGGAGTAAGAATGTAAAATAAATTGAATTATGGAATGAATATTTTCCATTAATCATGGGTATATACTGCCCCTTTTATAGGTAATGTTCTCAATTTTTTATCCTCAATATATTGTAAGTTCCATTTTATGTTATATCTTCCTGGGGTTTATGATTTAATGTTGGAAAAGTGGTGAAGCTTTTATGTTACAATCACATCATTTAATGGTATTGTTTACAATCTTTTATGTTACAACTAATGACTCAGTATTAGAGTGCCAGACCTACTATGGTACAAGGAACTATTCTAGTAACCTCTACTTTAGTATATTATCTTTTTGATAGAGGAGATTCATATTCCTTTATATTTATGCATGTTTTAGAGAGACATGGGATCAATGTTCATTTTTCTAATGGAATGATGACACTAAATACTATATTGGGAATTAATTCAGAGAGTGTACACATGTTTTTGGAGATCCCCCTTAAGATAGGTGGGTGTATCTTCATATGGGACCTATTTTTTCCTTTATATGGATGAATTTGATGTCATTCTAAGGATATACTGGTTGGTTCCCTATAATTATGATGTTTATTTCTACCACAAAAGGGTGACTTTCACAACACTATAGGGAGGAAATTTTATAGATAATTGTGAATTAGACGTCTAGTTAGTACGAGATGAATCGAAGAATCATGGGATGGGTGGGATGATAACCCATATTGCTGGAATTTATCTATAAGATAAAGGGATGTGTCTGGACGATTTCCCCCTAGTGAAAGATCATTTTAGGGATGTTTTCCCAGATTAATTTTATGGACTAGCACGTGAGAGAGATTTAGAGTTCTGTATTTATCTAGTTCCAGGAGCTGAAATAGTATCCATTCCTCCATACATGATAGCTAATACTGAGTTACCAAACCACATGAGGTTTCTAGAGGATTTGGAAGATACGTATTTTTTACAACCCATTTCTACACAGTGGGGTTCACAGGTAATTTTTTATAGAGAGGACTACAAAACCATTAGGATTTTTTGGATTACCACCAGTTGAATTTTCTAAAGGTTAATAACAGGTATCCATGTCATATTATATCTAATCTCTTAAACAAGATCCAGAGAGAAAGGGGTTTCTCAAAGATTGATAAGAGATCTGTTTATAATCATGTGCATGTTAGACCATCATATATACTAGGTATAACATTTTATAGTAGATAAGACTTGTACAAGTATTTTTTCATGCCATTTTGTCCCATGAATGTACCAAATGTTTTAATGCACTGATGAATCAAAGTTTCCACCCTTATTTGGATTCGTTTACAATGGTATTCATTGGTGATATACTAGGTATTATAACACTCGACAATAAAATTCCAAAAATACTGATACATTATTGAATACACTGAGAGAGCCTTGGTTATATTTTTAGATCTCATAGTTTATCTTTTGGATAGATAAAGTTAACTTTTTGGGTCTTATTATCTCAAATAAAGTAGTATCAGCTATCATAGAGATGTTGAGTGCTATAGTTTCATATGATAATCCCAAAAATATCATTGATGTACATAGTTTATTTGGGATATCTAGTTATTAAAAGATATTCTTTCAAGAATTTTAATAACTAACAGATCCGCTTATAGGATTTACTAAGAAATCAATGATGTTTACATGGTAAGAAGCTTATGAGATAGCTTATCATGAGATTAAATAGAGATAGACTTCAACACCAATACTAATTCCTCTATAATAGTGCATTAGCTATACTATTTATTTTTATGAGTTAAGCATCGATATAGTAAATTGTTTTATATAGTAAGAGCTTGTTCTGAAATATGGGTCTAATATATCAAGTTCACTAGGAACTAACTAACTAATATACATTGTCTAGTTTGAATCTGTGGTTCATGCCTTGTGATTTTAGAGGAATTACTTACTAGGAGATCATTTTTGGTGTATATATAATACAATACCTATAGTAAATATTAAAATAGTATTAATTTAATCTCAGGAAATGAAGGCGAGTTTAATTCCAATAGTATTTTGATTTTAGGATTTTCTATTCACCTAGAGAGTTCAATGAAAGGACTGATTACATAAGTTGAAAGACTAAAAAATATGCTGTTTAAGAGGCCAGCAGAAACTCTCAGCTTATAGAAATATATTTTGCGAAAAATTTGGAGATTCAGGACTATCATGGATAGTATGTACCTGCATCAATATGTGTGACCTATCAACTTCCTGATAGGGTAAATATGAGACCGCTATCATATCCCAATGTATTGGTCATATTAAAGAGTATTTCAAGTGATGACCCGTCGACTGGTTGATTAATTATTGAAAATTATATCTTAAACATTCATGGATGCATCTAGGTTCCTATAGAAAGATGAGAGGTGTTGATGTGATAGTGTCATGCCTCTATAGGGGTAGTATATCCTCTTCCAACAAATAGGTATCGTGACTTAAACAGCTAATACTGGTGGTCGTGGATGAAAATTTTGATAGATGAGTTTGTTTCTCAATGTTCCACCTTTCAGCAGGTGATGGTAGAACACCAATAAAAAACAGGTTGTTTAGAACAATTACCTATGCTTGAGTGGAAGTGGGAAAACATTACCATGGTTTTAAGAAATAGATTTCCCAGATCACCTCGAGTAAGAGACGTTGTGTGGGTGATCCTAGATATATTGAAAATTGACTCATTTTTTCCCATTCATGAGATTTTTCTAAGTTGTTGAGCTCAAGAGGTTATATATTCTTAAGATCATATGGCTCCATTGAGTTCCAAATTCTATCATATCATACATAGATTCTTGATTCAAGGTACATTTTTGGAAGGGGTTAGAGAAGACACTGGCTTCATAGGTCCAACTGAGTATATCCTATCAACCACATATTGACAGTTTGTCTAAGTATACTATACAAATTTTTAGTGAAAATATTCTAGAATTTTTCCAATATTTCAGAGGTTCTTGAAAAAAAACATAACTCTTACTGAGTTCCTTGCAAAAAAATATTCCAGGTGACCATACAGTTGTTTCCTTACAAGGAACTATATGGTAGGCTATTCCATTAACCCATGTTTTAGTTATAGGTTGTATATGAATTGCTATTGTCCCCTTATCTCTTATAGTATTCTTCAAAAAACTTTAGGCTTATTAGGAAGTGAATGTCTACAACTAATTCTAGAAAGAAGGTTCATGGTGACTGTCATCACCGACCACAAGAGTTCAAGGTGGGGAGGTGGGTTTTCTTATATATTCCACCTTGACTAGTTAAAACCCATATTTAGAGATAAGGTAAGATATCACCTAATAATGTCACGCCCTTCAAGATTCTAGAGAGTGTTTGGCCGATAGCCTATTAGTTACAATTTCTTCAGAGGCACCATTCAATAGACATCATCATATTTGTATCAAATATTCACTAATTTCATTCAGAACCATATCATATTCTTCATCCCATGGATAGAGAAATATAGACCCCCATTATAGAGCTCAAGCCTACAGTGGAGATGCTCTAGCAGAGATGCCCAAAGATCCGGCCCCCTCCTCTCTAGAGGGGGGAGGAGGAACAACCACCCTTTATCATTGATGCCCCAGTACTTCATCTGATTCACTAACACAGACTTCCTCCCCCATTAATATTGGTCCCCATTTTCCCTATAGTCCCTGAGCATCATAATGGCTCACCCCTACTCACGATTTCAACAAAGGAAGTAAATATAGCATCGAATCATCATAGGTCGACAGTTGTGGATCGATTCAGGGGCCACTGACCCTTGATTGATGCATTTAAAATATTTATTTTTAAATAATGGGGTCTTCAAGATCACATGGTGGAGGGTCTTCTCAATATTCACCACTTGATAATTCATTTTTTGTCGGAGGATGATCTGATCGTTTCTTGGACTAGTGCCCCCCGTGTAATCAAAATATGTTGTTTCTACCTCCTACACTGATCTTTCGAGTTCAACATGAAGTGTGATGCACCTTAGACAGTGGTGTGGGTATGTTTTCTAGAATCACCACATCCTTTCTAGAACCCATTGATTATCTGTATGTTGGGAGACATTGTAGGTAGGTATTTATGCTCCAATATTCATACATATGTAGTTTTTCACCCAATCTATCCTCGTGTATGTGTTGAGGTCGATGTTTTAAATCATCTAACAGATTGTTTGTGGATCTGGGTTAGAGAATAGTTCAGATGGAAAAAGGGTGGGTTTTGATTCATGGCCATCATTCTACTTTGGATGTCACTGGTTAGTCCATATGGTCTCCATATGTTGTTGTGGTCACAAAGACAGGCAATCCATGAGCCCATTTTTAATTCTAACAGAGGGGTATGAGGTGTAGGATGATCGTGTTGTGTACTAGAAGTTTCAGGATGACACTCAGTTTGGCGAGTCAGAGGAGGTGCTTGAGGCTATATCATAGGTCTGGGAACCCGTCAGGTAATAATCGATTTTAGGTGTAGAGACCAGAACTATCCTGGATAGTAGCACCCAGGAGGGTCTACTCCTACAGTCCCCATCCTTAGAACATAAAGATTGTAGTGAAGAGTGTTAAGGCTAAGGTGCAAGAGCCACGTGTCATGGACATTTGTTCCTATATAAAGCTTGATTTGGGTACCAAACCCTTGTAGGTGGATGGAAAGGAGGTTGTGTAGGTGGGTAGAATGAAAATGGAGGTACACTTGGATGTGGATATGGTGGAACATCCATCTTCAATCATCACTATCAAGGAAGGTGAGGTGAACTTGATAGTTAGTGATGTCCAAGGTCCCAGTGGTATGAAAGTTTTAGATTGATAGGACACTAATATGAAACCATAGTTTATGGGACATAAATATGAGTACCCATAGGTTTAAACAAGAAATTTCCCCAGGGAAGTGATACCACTATGGTTGACACCAACAAGGAGGCCGAGCCATCTAGAAATCCTTTGTAGGGGGAGTATTTATTTTTGGCTGCAATAGAATCCCATCGTGGAAAAGGGAGGATGGAAAAGTTGAGTGTCTTCAGGACCATAGAACCACACACTCTCAGTGCCAACTATTCAATCCTTTAGAAGGATAGGAGGGGGAGAAAAGACAGGCTTGGATATCAAAGCAAGAATAATGGAGTCTCTATGTATGTAGAGGCCCCTCAAAGAAGACTTGGTGTTTATATTGGTAAAACCATTTCAAGGTCTAGATTTTCAAGAACCATCATTGACTACAGAGGAGGATACATCAGGTGAAGACAACTATAGCCAACTCTAAGTGGATAGTCTGGACCTAATTCAAGGGAAACGTCCTCATATCCCTAGAAGGAAGAAAGGGAAAATAAGAAATAGAGACTTAGAGAAATGTATTGTGGTCCAAGGAAAAAAAATAAAGGGATTCAAAGATTATTAACACTTTACAAAACCGATGGAGACTAGGTCAGATAAGAAGGGTAGAAACAAGGAATGAAAATCCCTATAGAATGGGGAATGTGGAGCATCAAGTAGGAAAACAAGAGATATGGAAGAATAGGATATGGAGTGCTTGAAACATATCCTTCATTAAAAGGAAGAAATTCAACAAAAATCTATCCATCCCAATGTAACAGAAGAGGTGCTTAAAATAATTTATAAAAGATGGTTGCAAGTTGATTCCAACATAAAGTAAGATGCGTGGAGAGATAAACAAGCCTGAACCCAGGCTCGGGGCTTCAACCAGAGAAAAATCAACTCGGAGGAATTTATTCCGAAAATGGAGATGATGATTGCTATACTTGAAGAGTTTATTAGTTAGGATCTAGATATCCAGGTTAGTTCTCTACAATAGGAATTATATAGAGTGGATGGTTCATGTAATCTTACTCTTTTTTTAATTATTTTGTGAGATATTTCATCACACAGTGGTATCTTGTTTGCATACTATGTTTTCCTATTAATCCAAAAAATTTATTAATAAAAATTTACATTTTGATGGATATTATTCAACCCATGGAGGATGAATTGAAGGTTAATGAATCCTTTGAGGAGAATCCTATTTGTTTTTTTATCTAGGATTGAAGGTTATCTTGGTGTGGTTAGATCCTAGTGTATGGTTGTTATAGAGGAACATTTGTGTACAAGATGAGACTTAGGAGTGGGAGGCTGACATACACTCCCATTAATAGAGTTATTCGTAGATGACACTTTACCACCATTAAAATGGAAACATAGTGGTAATTTTCTTTATAGGGTGGTAGGGATGGGGATTGTAATTACCCAAATTTTATTTTAGGTAGAGAACATTTTATTGTCTGTTTAATTACTTATTTTTATGATAGTGGAAGCGAATAATGAGGTCACATGGTTATTAGGGTGTTTGAGGATTTTACTGTGCCATGGGTCATGAATATTTTAGGAAATACGTTAGCCACATGGAGAGTAGAAATTGTGTAACCCTGTGTACATGGTTTGATTAATCCATGTAGGGTGGTCCAATGATCTATTTGGGACTGCAAGGTTTTACAAAACCGTGCATCCCAATATGACTAGTTGTGTAAGTGTTTAAAACTTATTTATAGATGGTATTTTAATGGGTTGTGTACAGTTAGTCAATTACAAGCTTATCCCAAGTGAGGGGTGTCGATAGACAATGTTTTTCCCAAATTTGGAACATGGTTTATCTAACTATGCACCCAAAACCTGCGACCCTTTTAAAAGGGAGAAATTAAAAATTTTCCCTCCTTTATATTTAAATCCACACCAATTTTTTTTCTTTGTTTGTACACACTAAATATCCACCAACCATTTATATATTCACCTATAATCTCAACCCATGGGTAGAAGAAGATTATCCATTAGAACATTGAATCTCTTTCCGTTGGTCTCACTGGATATCCACATGTAAACTCACCATTAATCTTACACCTTTATTAATTTATGTCACTATTGATGGAGTTATTTTGATGTAGAATCATATAACTTATTTTTGGGGTGTTTTTATATTTTCTTGATTTATTTCATTCTCTACCAGATTAGAGACCACAAATGGAACGGGAGTTGACTACGAAGCTATGGTAGGAAGCCCCATGATTTTCCCTTAAGGTCTTGTTGTTTATGTATTACATCATTGTGCTGTGTGCCAGATTTTTTATGAAACACTTGTTATAAGGAATTATTCTTAAAAGAAATGGACAGGCTCTCCATATATTACCCATAAGACCCATTTATGTATCCTTGAAGGTTAAGGACATTGAATTGAACCACCCTTGGGTGTGTTTCTAAATTGAATAAAACCACTATGGGTGGTCTATGCATTGATTCACCTATTTAAGTGTGTCATTTTACCCCTTACTGTTGAGATCTTAAATTAAATGATAGAAATATAAATTGAATTAAATGAAAGTGGGAATGGAAGCCCATGTCCATACACCTTTGTCCATTTTCCCATTCCTCTTTGGCTTTTGATGTTCTTTAAAACCAAAATTCCAAATTAAGATGTATTATAGAACTCATGGGATGATGGAATTTTAATCGTATGGTGTTATTTGAAAAACCTTATGAGGTGAGTGGATTTATTATATAAATGTTATGAAAACGATAATTAAATGTTGTGGTTAGCCTTTACCCCCTAAAAATTCATATTTCCATGATGAGACTGAAACATGGGTTCCTACTATGATCCCCAAGAATAGAGTCGTCAAGATTATTTAATTAAGTTAATTATAAGTTGAATTATTATGCTCTGCGGGTGACATATGAGTTTCTCATATTAACACCATTTATTGAATAAATTAGTAGTTGAATTATATACACTCGAGTGATACTTGGACTACCTATGTATAATGTTGTGGATATACTCAGGGAATATCTTTATATAATCCACAAGTGATACTAGGGATCTTTATTTGGACTTCCAAGGATAACATTTGATGGAAGATAAATATATATGTCACATGTGACACTTGGTCACCCTCAATGGACCACCAAGGATGGAATTAGAGGGTGGTGACTTCATTCCACACCTAGAGAGACGCTGGGTTCTTATGAGGAACACTTAAGATAGACATGTAAGGTCTTGAGTTCGTATCAATCCTAGAGAGATACCTAAGTTTCAAAATTGGACTTCCAAGGATGGGATCTAGTTTTATATGAATTAAGTAATAAATTAATTATATGATGCATTTCGAAAGGAGAAGTACAACCGTGGATTTGGTTGGAGCCTTAAATTTTGTTGATGCTCTTATTATGAATATATTTTTTATATATGGTTGATGTGGGATTATTGTGATATGAAGTATGCCTGAGAATTTATTATAAATTAAATAATGGCCAACTATTTATTTAGAGACATTCCAGATGAGGTAGATTTTGGTAGAAGAGGGTGGGTGATCTATTGGAACCCTATTTTATTTGGTTTATTTATTTAACTAATTTAATTTACATTATTAATATTACCTAGCAATTGATTTGTATATACTGACATGTTGGATGAAATTAAACACCATTGGTGGAGGCCTACTAAGAATAACTTATACTCTATTTGGGTCAACGATAGGTACTCAGATAGAATTCATGTATACATGTAGGGGTTGGGGGAAGAACCCATTTTTTATATGTTTGTTTGATTATAACAAAGGATAGGGAGATCACAAGACCATGTTATGGATCATGATGCTATCTAGATACAATCTTTTGGTCTTTTTTATTCTTTTAGTATACTTTTATATTTGGGTCCCCACTTCAATGTTTGCTTATAGTTTTGTTTAGATACATGGAAATAAATCATTCTTTATATGAAATTTTATATCACATACGATGATTGTTTATTATATTTGGATGATTTATCATCCACAATCTATTGAAATTATCCTACTTCTATACATTAATTTATTATACTATAGTGATAATGTGATCAATAGGGTATAAGCTCTCCATTATTCCACCATGGACCTTCACTACTAGTCAGTAGCCTCTGGAATATGTGGTGGTGTGATTGATTTCATGTGCCCAACCATGTTTGGTTACTTATTGTAGAGCTGATTCTAGAATGCCAAAAAAAATTGATGTTTGGGCATGTGGTTCTGATGGTTGAGATATTGATATAATTTTTGGGGTAGTAAAGTGATGGTTTGTTTGGATGATTTTTTGGGGCACCGTGGTGATATTTTGTGTGGTCCAAATTTTTGGGGGTGGTGAGGTGATGGTTTGATGGGAATTATAATTTCCTTTTGATGTGTGGTTGTGTTGTTCTAGATACCCTCCTAGTGATTGAATAACTATTCAATAATGGTTGAAATGACTGGGATTTAGTTTGATTAATGGGATGGATATTATTATTGAAAATATAAACGATGGGATCTTTTGTTAAATGTTTTTAATTGTAAATAATGAAGAAATATACTAGATAACGGGGTTGAATAGAAATGAAGAATGTGTCTTGTGTCTTGTGTGGTGTTATGAATTATGCGATGATAATGACAGTGGATGTGTTTTGAGTTGGTTAGAGTTTTTTTGTGAACCCATTGGTTAAGATTGTCTGTGGATTATATATATTTAATTTTATATTCGTTTTTATTTCTATATGCACCCCACCCATGATGTTCCATATTTTCTAACACCTGTATTTTCATATGAAGGGTGTTTTTACCAACATCCTAGTGTTGAGGATGGATTTCTAGATACTCGGTCTTCCCCAATCTCTCTTCCAGGAGAGTATATATGCAAAAGATGTGGTGTCTAAATGTATTTTCCTATTCTAGGCAATGTTATAGGTTTATTTAGGTGAGATCTGATTTGACCATTCTATGAGGTGGCTTATGATGGGGGATGTTCATGTTTGAAGGAGGAAAAAAGGTAGATGTCCTTTATATAGAGGATACATTATTAATTTCTTTATGGTCTTGGTTATGATGTGATGGAAAATGTGTCTTTGGGTGAAATGATATGTGATCATACTGTAGGGTGGTGGCCCAGGTGTCTTCGGGAAATATGTTATGTGATAGTGCTTGTGGGTTCATGATATATGTTATTCAAAATAGTTGGGAGGGACAAGATGTACAAAGTGGGGTTGTGAGAGTGGGAAATTATTTATAAAATGGCGTAGGGTACACATTATTTATATTCTTCTTATTATGTTTTTATAGTTGGATTATGTTATTTATTATGAATTCCTTTGTGAGGTTGGGATAGATAGATGATCTGTTTATGTGTTTTTTATTTTTTTTATTTTCTCATGGGTACATCAGTATGTTTATTTCACATGCGCATGAGATAGAATTTTTTTCCCAATGAGTATACTTGTATACTCACCATATATATATAAACTAGTTTTCATGTTTTCAATAGGATTAAATGGATCATGGAATATAGTAATAGCTTTTTACTTTTGGACAGTTATTGTGTCACCACAATAGTTTTAATTTTAAGAATTTACATTTAGAGACTTTTAGCTGTATCTGTTTTATTTATGAATATATTGTCTGATGGGTTTGGTTTAATTTTATATTAATTAATGAACTTTCTTGTGGTTGATTAATCATATCATTTGATCTTGTTTAATTTTAGAGGGTAATTCAACCCATTTATGTGTTTTTTATACCCTCATTACTAGTCACCAAATCAGGGCATACTAAAGGTTGGACTGGAGGTTCATTATCTTTCCCCACTCATTGGCGTATATTTAGAGGGAGGTGGTTGGGAAATAAGGAGATTAATATGTTCCTTAGTGGGTTAATCATGTAAAACTTATTTAACTTCCAAGGATATCCATGCACTTTACAAATTTGAAAATTCCAAACCCTGAGTCGTAATACTAAGTTCATTTTCAATGATATAAGATGAAATTGTGTTAATTAAAATATTATCACCTTGAATTATATTAGATACCAAAGTGCCTCTTAGAGTTTGGTGGTTTGAGTTGGAGGTACTAAATCAATCTCTTCTAATCTCTCATCATATTATATAACTTTAGTCATGTATTATTTCTTGAGATCTAGAGGAAGATATAGTGGTCTATATTTTCTTCTTAAAATATAAGAGTATCATTTGACATTTAATTACTTACAAAATCATTTCAAAATTAATATAAATCTTATTTATCTCCAACATGATTATAACAAGTATGTTTTCATTAGGGATATCCCATAAAAATGGATTAAATTCTAGGATAATAGAATGATAAATTGTCCTTTGCTAAATTAGGTTTGAAACATGAAATGTGAGTGGGAAATCTCTTCCCCATTGGTTCTCCTTCTTGATGATATAGATTAAATTCATTTATTACAAGGATGTATTTATCTAACTATTTTATTTATTTTGTCTTATACTGTATATCTTCACTAATCTTTTGTAAATTATATTTTCCTTCAACATAAATCTATTCATATTTCACTTGATAGTATTGGGTATTCCACGTATAATATTCTATATTTGAAAACATCATAGACAATTTTTTTATTTTTTTGGGAAAAATAAAAAATTAATTAAAAAATGTGAAAGAAATAGTGAGAAATATACTAGCTGGATCCCAGGATAGAGCACCATATTTTTGGCACCCCCATTGCTGGGTGCATAAAAAATATATTTATTTTCCTATTTCTGAATATTGGCCAACCAAAATCATATCTCTTGATGAGCCTTAATAGTTAATCAATCTATATTTCTATAAAATTTTATTTAAATTTTAGTGTTATATATTTATATATATCTAAATAAAGAATTAGGTATGAAAATTTAATGCATTAAAACATAAAAGAAAACATGCAATGAAAAATAGAGGATAAAATAATTAAGTCATAAGGAAATACTCCAAATATAATTTCAAAAATCTTATATTCATTGTATCATTTCTAGTGTCATACCTAGTTAATGTCCGCACATCATTTTATGTGTGGATATCCTATTATATAATTACTGTTAACATAACATTTTTATAGTAATAACCAAGAACACTACAAATAAACCTCCTCCTTGGTTATAAATTTAAAAGGGTTATTTATTCAATAGAATAATAAATCATACCTTCTTGGTATAAAATCACACACATTCAATATTAAATCATGAAGGATACATCATTTTTTTGATGAATATGGAAGGGATGAATAAATTCATGGAATAATAAGTTAAACCTAATATAACCATATTGAGCTCAAAATTTCATCTTTATCGACTAATGATTATACCAATGATAAGCCATATATGATAAAAAAACATTTAAATGTGAATGATTAGGGAATTGGTTTTAATACTAGATTAATCCCTCTCAATACCTTCATGTTATCTATTCAAAATCATGAATATGGAGACCATATTGAGAAAGAAAAATGAAATGTGACAAAATAAAGAGATATAAAGAACACTTTTATAAAAATATACAGAAAAAATATATAAAAATTAAATTTCATAAAAAACTAAATAATAATCACATGGAAAAAGGATAAGTTGAAAATTTTAAAACTATCATGGGTATAAAAGGTATAATGTTTTAATAGAATGAAAATAATTTAAATAAGAAGAGGGAAATTATAGTCTTTTTCTTGTTTGGAGATGACCATTATTTTGTTTATGGAATGAATAGTTTAATGCCTCCACATGGGAAACCAGTATCCATTATTTTTTCTATATTTTAATTCCCTTAAAATCCACATATGTTATTCTACTAATTTTATTCTTTTATTCTTATTTGAATTTAATGCATTTAGTGAACAAATAATTTGAAAATATTTTAATGATGGAATATATTTGGGTTCAATCAATGACATGAATACTCTTACATTCCATGAAGCCTCAGAATAATATCTATATAAGAAGATAATTTGAGAGTTTGAAGATGACATCAAAAACAATTTACAGGCGCTACTCTATTTCATATATAATGATATCACATGGAAAATTTTCTATAAATTTATTATGTTTATAGTAGTATGAAACATTAATTATATCTCACTATAAAGGATGCCCTGGCCCTAAAATGATTTATTCATAATATTCACACCATGGGATCCCTTTATTTCCCATAAAAAACTATATTTTCCAGGGTGTGATATTCAATAATTGTGTTATTTGTTTTGTCTGCGTTGTCCTTATTTTTATGGTTCATGAACTATTTTGGGTGACACATGTTCTGTAAAGGAGGTGCCTACATCTCCCAAGAGATCAAAGGATTAATCTGGAGCATCATGAACTTCAACTTCAAAAACCAGGTGAATTTGTTCCATGTTTATCATTATCAATTTCAACCTTTAACTCCTATCCTACCCCTTCTAAATTTTCTTTTCTTTAAACACTAGGGACAATGTTATTCTATGTTGGGGGGAGATAAAAAATGATTTTTTTTTGTGAATAGAAACATGCATGAAAAGAAAAATTCCATTAACCATAAACATGATAACACACATTTCAAACTCTAAAATTGGATATCAAATAAATTTTGCATGCCTTGATTATGATTTTAATTCATGTTTAAGTTTATGGGCATAGTTTTTGGAAAGTGCGGTTGTCCAATGTGATTTTTCAATGTTTACATTTTCATCCCCTTAATAAAAATGTCACAATGCACGTCTACTAGATCGTGGGTGTAAATTTGAGTTCATGGGTCCCTTTCATTATAGCATAGGGTTCTGGGGTCACTTGTAGTTTAATTTTAGTAAAAAAAAAACAAAAAAAAAATGACCACATAGAGAAATGTTTTGTCCAAATTCGTGGCGTCCAGAACTTGGGGATCATGACTCCATAGTTGTCTTTCCCAGAGTTAGGCTTTATATCTCTATTGTAGAGCATGAAATTGACAATATGTGTGGCGTCCGGCACTTGGGGATCGTGACTCCATAGTTTTCTTTCCCATAGTTAGTCTTTTCATATCTATTGTGGATAAAAAAATAATAAAAAAATCCAAAACAATGGAAACTCATATTAAGGGTTAATGTGATTCCCACCTAGCGCTTCCATTTTTCCCCCTTGAACAATAAAATGGGCCCCGTATCTTTTGTGATCAACAACACTTTATCATGCTTAATTGAAATTGGTTGAAATGTGGCGATGAATTTGAACAAAGGAATGGGCTTGGGCTTGGGATATGCTTATGGACCTAGCTTGTCTTAAATGATTTTGAGGGGTTCCATAATTTTTTTTGGTACGAAGTCTTTGGGTGATCAATGTGTATTTAAATGTTTTTGGAAAGAGGATTTGAATTTCATATTTGTAATATATTTTGCTCGGGACTAGCAAAACTCAAGTTGGGGGGTGTGATTAGTCACTAAAAGTGGCTAATATTAATTTTTAAGATCTTAATATTAATTGTTCCAATGTATATAAACATTGTTTTTAGTGCATTACATAAATAGAACTTCATTTCTCATCTAAAATGCAATTCTTGTTTAAAATGCAAAATTGGGCCCAATCATTCATTTGATTGTGTACAACATTATATTCATTTTCTGAATTTGAAAATTTGGGATATGATTTATCACTTTGTTTGTAACATTTTATCGTTTAGGTCCGATGGATGAATCCCAAGGGAAGATGGAGAATTTTGTGCCCGAATGCAGATATTTGCACGAGAAAGCATAATGGGCCTAAGGCCCATCAAACAAATGTGGGGCTCACAAAACAAGCCCAAAGAAGCTAAAATTTATACAGTAGAAAGATAAAAATATTAGGATCATTTTATTCAACTGTGCCTGGAGGTAATTCGGAAGTTTCCATGATGATAAAGGGATCTGAAGCTGAGATTTAAATGGTGGACCCGACATTAATGCACATAAAGTTGTCCCACATTTCGACCATAACTTCCCAAATTCTGAGCCAAATGTCCTGAAATTTTTACATCGGATAGAGGAAACATGGAAGAAGATTTGTGTCTTATACATCCCCTCATGATTCATCCTCCATAAATTGAATATTCGAACGTCAAAATGGTAGACGAATCTGGACAGTTTTCCATGTCAACTTGAAAACGTCAATTTTTCTTTTGATTATTCACCCCCGTTTTGACTCTATTAATTGTTGGGGAGTGAATTGATTGTGGGGGGTGGACCTAAGGCTCCTAATATGCCTATATAAGAAGATTGTGGTTACAGTAGTTTTCATCTAACATTTTTCTTTGAATCCATGTTTTTCTTTCAATTGTAATTTCCCGCTTTCATTTTGTAATGACATCGTCAATTTCTCTAATGTAAGTTTTTCATTCACGATTAGTATTTTAATAAAATTTATTCTTCTACAATTTTTATTTTCCTTTTCTACACACGTTGATACCGTTTAATCGAAGTGTGAATTTATTCACACCCGCACTTGTGAATTCATCACACAACAGTGGAGTGTTCATTTTTATTAATGTTTTTCTTCTTCAATCTCGCTTCTTTAAGTCAACTACCCGCTTCCATTGATAGAATAGCATCAATGGAGGTCTAAACTTTTATGGGTTGATCCTAGGGAGTTAAATGGGATGGATTGAATGTTATTTGATGTTCTTAAATTCTTAAATTTGTTCTTTATTTTAAGAGTTCCTTTCTTTGATTTATCTTCTTCTTTGTCTTCACAGACTTTAACGACGACACATTTTGAGTGCTAGTACAATCCAATTCTGTGGAGTGCTCATTTAATTGATCCTCTAAGTGAATTGGTGATTAGACTTGAAATTGTGTATGGATTAAATGAGAGAATGATATTGTGGAATTATTTCATTTAATGGATACCTCTTGAACCGATGAACATAAAATCACATGAAAAACAAATACATCCAATCAAGCCCAAGAGACAACCTAGGATCAACTCACCTTATAATTGTTTTGTTCACATCATTTTTTAATTGTTCTTTAAATTAAATAATTATTTATCCAATCAATTCAAATCCAAGTTGGCCACTTCACATCCCAACCTCCATAAAACGTGTGTTTCTAAAGGTTATTTCTTCGGTCCCTGTGGATTCGACCCCTATATGTACTTCAACGACCACTTTTACCAATAGGGTAAAATTGGGCACAACCACGATGAATCAAGGTTTATTGAATATCAAGAAGAAATGTTTTCACAATACCCATAAGATATTGATAGAATTACCACTTTTATGTTTTCTATAATAATACAAATATTGTTTCAAACATTGAAAATCATAAAACATTTTTCATATAAGAACCTATGATAATAAATGGGTTTGATTAACAATTCATCATAGCATAACCCGTGGAAAATTAATGAGTTTCATTAACATTTCATCATAGAATGACCCATGAAAAATGAATGAATTTCATAATAATATTGTGATCATAAATATAAAACATATATAAAAACAATAATTGTGTAATTTTTGGATGATATCCCTAGGAATCATAAATAAAATCAAGGGGAATTTTATTTTAGGAATTCAAAAACACTAAATGACTGTTTAAACATTCCTGAGGATAATAATCTCCCATTTTAAAATCTAAAAATTTTGAAAATATTATTGATATAATTTTATTTTAAAATAAAAATTGAAAATTTTAATTTAAACTTAAAATAATTTAGCATTCATGATGGTGGTGAGTTCCATTCATTCAATATATGTTAAAAGCAAATCATTCATTTTACACTTAGAGAAAATAACATCGTTTGGAAAAAAAATATTAATATTTATTTTTTTTGTAAAAATTAATACATGTGTAAAAATGAATATAAAAATTCATAGGATAATATTAAAAAACTTCTTTAATACTTTTTTAGAATATATGGATGCCAAAGAAGAAGTATTTTCATCTAATGAGATAATTAAATAAGATTTTCCTTAAAAACTTTTATTATTTTGTTGAGGACTTATAGTGATTCAAATGAATGCAAAAAAATGAATTTTCAAGAAATAAATAGTGGATATGAAAATAAAATAGTTTCATGATAGTTATTTCATATGTTATCAGCCTTGAAAATACCATCCTAAACAATCTCATTAAATAATGAGTTTGTAATTTAAAACCTTTAATACTTTGGTAACTTCTAAATGATATTCCCTATTAAAGAAATAATTGAATATGGATATGTATATCAATATAATTTTCACGATAGTAATAATAAAATAATTTCGTAGGAAATATATAAACCACACAAAATGGAATAAGTGGTGTATAAGGTATGTGTCCCAAAGAAACAAAAGTGAGACCAAAATCTCATACCTTAGTTCCTACCTCCTTCATACGCATTTGGAATTCCGATATAATAAAGATTTTTTTTATAAATCTATCATATAAACAAAATAATATATATGATATCATATATTATTTATTTGTAATGTTTTATCACCCATTTGTTAACATTTCATTACTTAAATCATGGTTTTGGGTCCTATTTACTTCGTTTTTCATTAATGTTCTGGTTTCTAGTTTAGGTTTTTTTTCTTTTAATCATTATCCAATAATCTATATAATTTGAAAAATAATATAAATATCATATTTATTCATTATATACATTTCTGGTGTCATTAATATATATTTTTATATTACCCCTTTATTGGAGATGGCAGGTCGTACGTACGGATGGACATTGCTTCCTTTTTTTTGACGGACAGAATGGAAGAACGTTAACTAATTAATTACCTTCATGGAATCATTATTATATATTATATATATAACATATATTCTTTAAATATATTATTATTACAATATTTTTAAATTAAAAATGAAAATGGAATCATATTGCTTCGCAAAGGTGGTCGTCCACATGTATGCACGATCAACGATATAGTTTTTCAAATGTTTGGAAGTTAATATGGTATATATCATATTATAATTATGTTAATATAATTATGTCAAAATTTTCATATATATACATTAAAACCATCATATTTTATATACATAAAATATAGTGATAATAAATGAATGGTATCACTACACGGAGATGGTAGGTCATACGTGTGCACGAGCGATATTTTCACTTATCGTTTATGAAATGAGGGTGAATAATGGCTATTTAATAATCATAATAAAATTTCAGTATATTTAGTATACATAAATTATTATTTTATGATGAATATAACCTTTTTATAGGTGGTAAAAGAATAGTTAAAAATAAAGTGATCATTTAAGGCGGTTACGTCTTCTTCGAAATAACTGATTTAGATATCCTCTTAAGAGATTTAGGGTTTCTCTTTTGGGAATAAAAATCCTATAGAATGTGAATAGGGTAGTGTATAAGATATATTGGTTTAGTTTTATTGATATAAAAGGATGAAAGATTCATTATTGAGAGTGAAGAGGGTTTCAATTTTATAATTTAGGAGAGAGGCACTCTTGGAATTTCTTAAAATAATAAATTAATATAAATTACATTTGACATCTAAATGGATATAAATTTATAATAATAAATTATAAGATAAGTATGAGAATAAATCCTCTCATATAATAAATGTTGGACTGGTTTTGTTCACATTTTTACCATTACCCTTTTGTTTTAACCCATCATTAACCCTTTTGGCAATTTAGAAAATGTTAAACTTTTATACCAATTAAGGGTTAATAAAGATACTATAAGATGAAAAATGACACATAAATGGAAAATGGATTATTTTTAAAACCATATACTATTAATTTTGATCAATATAATATTTTAAAGAAATCTATATCATTTAATAAAATATTTTGTATTTTAAAATAACATTATTGTCATTATGAACACTATTCATTTAATTTGACATTAAATACATCATGGAAAAGGGGCATTTAAAATATAATTATTTAGGAAATCCCTAATATTTAATTAATATCTACAAAATTCGTGGGAAATGTTAATTAATTCAAATTATATGAGTTTAAATTTTTTAGAACTAATTATTTTATTTTTTATTAGTTGAATAAATATCATATTAGCGCTGCACAAGAATTTAAGGTAATTATTTAAATTATAAATAAATTTATTTAATGAAAATAATTTAATTCAATTTAAAAATTCATATATATTCATTAATAGATTTAATTTTTCCATATGTGGATAGATAAGATATATTTAAAACTAAAAGAGTGACATCTTGTAACCTTCTTTGATTTAAATATTTTTTAGTCCATTTTCATGCCCAAGTGTCCATTGAAATACTAAATATAATGAATAAGGTAATAAGTGTCTATTTAAATTCATAAAATAAGAATTAGGATGAAAATATGGCCTTATCACTTAGTTTTCACCTAGATTAAACTGATTTACTGTTTACCGAGGTGATATATTTTACCATGGTTATTATTCATGTTGACTAAAAATAAATATGAACTATTTTAGAAATTTAATAAAAATATTTAAAATCATGGAATATATTTTATGAAATTCAATCACTATAACTGGCATCAATTAATTTTAAAATAATTTCATAAAATGCGATGAAATCATATTTTTTAGAGAAAAATAGTTTTTAAGTATTACACTAGATTATTTATTATACCATGCCTAGAAAAATATTTAATGAATGTTACAACATTTTGTTAAGCATATAATTTTTATTTCACTAAAATAACTAACCAATTTTGATCAATTTAATTTTTCAAGGTGAAAAAATATTGCACGCAAAGAAACTGTTGTTCAAGAAAATGCATTTTTACCTATAAAAATGTTTTCATACAAAATTAATACGTTAAATTGATTCTAATAGAATTTATTGAATCATATAAAATATAACAAAAATAATTTTACTTTTAAACTATTTTAAAACAAAATATTACTTTACACATATAGCTTCCAATAAAATCTTCATTTTTACTATTCATTAGAAAATCAAATTTTCATAATTTATTGAAAATTAATCAGATGATAATTTTAATATTTTGATTTCAAAAATTATTTTAAATTTATGAAATAATGTTTCCAATTTTTATTTAAATTTATAATAATATTTTCTTACAAAAATAAATAAACAAATTTTTGTGAATAAAACATATATTTAGAAGAATAAAAGAAATTTAGTAAAAATTGGGATATTATTTTCTAAGAATTGATCTATAAATTTATATTGAGAAGAAAATTTCTATATATTTCATAAATTAGTTAACCCCATTCATAACACCCAATTTAATAGTTAGTTTATAGTTTTCATAGATAAAAATATTTTAAAAGTATATTGTGGTTTGTTTAAATCTGATGTTGCGTGTTTTGAAAACTATCCTGATAATTAAATTCAACATAATTTATTTTCATAAAATATCAGTGTGTTACATTTTCCACAAATTAAGGTCCTATAATGTAAAGATATAGTGGAGGATCTTGTTTTTCATGTAGATAAAAACCTCTCATTGGAGAGATAGTGTCACTAACACTTTAAATCGTGGACCATGGATGCCAGATCCAAGTAATAGGTATGATAATTATACTAATGGTGTCATAGTTCAGGTGTACCATAACTCCAATACAAGTTCCTCAACATTAGAACTTCCCCTAAAATAAGTAATGATGCATCATAGCTCACAACATAACATACCCCTGGATAAAGAAGAATCTACACCTGAGCTATTGCCAACCTCCTATTCATCTCAAGAAACACATATTCACACTAGTAATACCACTACAACTTTAATCCATTTTTTGTAAATGCAGTCATAAATTTTGATAAACTGAAGATTTCTAGGATAAATCATCCACAATATCCTACTAAACCAATAAATCTCATTATCTTGAACATATTCTTGGAATGTGTGGTTGAAAATACCACCTAAAATTTCACATGGTCCAGGGGTATACTAGTATCATAAATTTAATTCTCTAAGAAATATACCTTATGAATTTAAAAATTACACTTTAATAGTCTAATGATAGTTTAATGTTTTGAATGTGTACTTCGGGCTATCTATAGATGTATAGAATGCTACTCTGTGGTCGATCATTAAATGATGATACCATCGATAAACACAACAATGAAAGAGTTAAGATATGGGTGAAATAACTTGTTTATAAGATCCATGAACACTCTTAGTTAATTCATTATTCCAAACTGAATCACCAAGTAATCATATAGCCAATAACTACCCCGAAATTCTATCTTTGAGATTCTTTCCTCTCTAACCCAAAATAAAAAACTCCCAATTAGAGATCAATCAGGGAGAACCAACTGGATCCCCCAAAACTGATTAAAGTTCTCATAAATTCTGTCAAAAAGATATCTATTATTCACCATCACTAGATTTAACCTTTTATAATCTACATAGAGTCAATGAATACTTCCTTACTTATTAGAAAAAATAATAAAGGCGCACTATATAGTGATATACTCATCCGAATAAAGCCATTCTATTCCATGTCCTCAAGTTATAACTTGATCTCCATCAACTCTATTTATTTTATATGATATTGGGGAATCAAAATTTTCTACACTCTTAGTGTGAGTCCTATACTAATATCAACTCTTCTACTATGGAGAATCCTAAATACAATTTCCAGAAAGGTGTGTTTGTAGAGATCCACAACTGATGAAAGGTTGTGTGGGATTCTACTAATCCCGAAGAAAGAGCTATTCCTAAAATCTACTCTACAATAATCATAATTCTACTCATTTTAGGATCATTTATACCTTCTTCCAGTTCCAATCACCGATCATCATGAATTTCTCTCACTTGGGAGATGTAAATGATAGCCATCTCTAATAACAATCAATGTGAGATTGGAAGCTTGTCAAAAACTCAATGCCCAGAATCACATAAAAGATTTTCATCTATTGAATCATAAAGTACCAATGATTGATATAACAAAAAACATATATAGGAAACTCTAGGAATAAAAGATGAAAGTTTAATTTCTTTCTCAATGACATATCAAGGTAAAGAAACATAGAAGAAAACATGACCATTTGTCAAGTCTAGTAAAATAGTTTTCAGATATAAAAGAATAGGAATATCTAATTTCAAAATAATTGTAAACAATGTAGTAGAAATAAAGAGTATGCATAAACCTATAGAAGTTCCCACACCACAATATACTGGAGTCTGATCCACTGTATATACTCAGCCTGCCTCACCTTCACGACTCTGTCTCGGAAGTACCCTACATGCCTAAGTCATTTTCATATGTGTCTAATTCTGAGGACCCTACCAGGATACCTGGGTAAATGATCATGCCAATCATGCATCCCCAAAAAACTTTAACCTTAAATATTTATAGAATAACTATGGATATGCCCCATCTTGGCACATTTCTGACACTTTACTTGAGGTTCTGAGAAGAAATTTTGATAATATCTGACCCTTCTATATTTTATGAACATTATACCTCCTTATTACATAAAAGGATCTAATGATGACCTTATATTCTATGTATATTTTCATCTATTATGGAAATAATACACTAATTTACTCTATTTAATATTGAAATCATTATCATAATTTATACTTAAAGATTAGAGAATACTTGTTATATTTACTCAATGTTCCTCGAGAGTGTCCACTAGATTAAATATTCCATGATTATTTTAATATTGTTATCAATATCATGAGGACCTCTGGTGCCCTAGAAGGATAGTGTATACTAGGAATGAACATCCTGATAATATTTGACCATAGTCTCAAGAGATACACCACCTTGAACATTCATGAAGAGAAATACCCATTTCTAAAGTGTTCTTCTACCTAAACCTCTAGAATCTGTGCAGGAGAATGCTCAGTTACATTTTCCTACATTAATGTTGGTAGATCCAAAATATCCTTCATTGGGGGGTGTCCTTGAATGCCTTTCCAAGAGGCCTATTCATGTGTATCCAAAGTTGAATTTTGTTGTAACATTAAGGAAACATTAAAATATAAATTCCATTAAGGTAGTTCCTTATAAGTATATGGGATTACACAAGGTCTTACCTTTGACTCTACCCAAAACCAAATTTATATACCTCCAAGAAATAACAATGGTTCACCATCCCTGTATGTTATCCACTATCACATATATAAGGACATAACAAAATGATCCAGTTTAACTAACTAATGTTGGAAAAAATATATTACAACATAATTGAAAACAACTATATTAGTCAACAGAGATTAAGACTATATCCTAAATAGATAACACACTTATAGGAATTAAATTAAAAAAATATTCATTCAATACAACAATAATTTTTTGTATAACATGTTGTCCATCATTGCTAATCTTGATTCATGAATGAATTGAATATTCCATAAGACTCTAGAAGCAATCCCATCAATGGTAACTTAGTGGTCCATGACACATGATCTAGCTTGGAACATGGTAACTACCCTTCCAGGGCCCCACACAACTGTTCTCCAATCTACCATATCCCATATAAGTCATAAAAAATTGTTAATGCTTTGCTATGATACTATTTTGTAACTCCCTAATTTGAACCACTATGTCCGAGATGGAGATCCCTAAGACCAATTTCATTCCACCCCATATGCAAGAGTCTACTGACTAGTAGTGGGGGTTTGATGTTTATTAGTGGGTAGACAATACCCTCAGTAATATATCATTAAAGTAATACTAAAAATAAAATATAAAAAAGATCAAATTAATCAAAAGGAAAAATACAATATCAGATAATACAGATGTCATACAACAAAATAATGTGATACCAATGTGGAAAGCCAAACTATAGTAATAATGATATAAAGTTAAATAAATAAATAAAAACTCAATATAAAATCCTCCAATGTTTGTTCCAGATCTCTCCTCCGCTCTATGCTCTACAACTACACTGTCTTCCATAGGCCCCTTTCCATTTTCAAGATCCAAATACATCAAGTACGTACATACATCGAGATTCCCATATTGGGTGTGAGTAATAAAATCCAATTTGAAACCACCAATGAATCCTTAAAAAATGTGGAAATGTATATGAAGTTTTTTACATGACAAAAATAAATTCACAAGAAAGCATAAACAATCACATACCAAGAACCCATGTTCTAATAAAGCTATAAACAGCCTCAACCATGCCAATTTTGGATCCATTTTAGAATGAATATCACGGTATCATAAGTAATAAAGAATTATGCACAAGGGTGGTAAATATAACCCTTATAATAGTGTAAATAAGTTACTCAAAATCCACTATGAATGTATTTACTCATGATACTCGATATCCACTAGGCATTAAGTGATAATTCTACTCCACATACACTATGCATCATGTAAACCTGATACATGGAATCCAATAGGATTCATGTGAATCACATGTAATATACAAGGCATCTTCATATCACTTTCCCTAGCTCAGTTCCATTATCTCCACCAAAAAAATTTAGGTTCACCCCCCATATAAGGTATAAAAATTTCACATTGGTCCACCTATACAAAGCACTAAGAATAATACATCTTAATTCATGGTAACACAAATAATAGGGTAGCGCATACAAAGAGAATCAAATAATATTATTATGACAAAATATTATAAATATATATTACATGTGATCAACATAAAGCATTATAAAATAATCTATAATAATAATTATGGAAACAAGTGTCAAAAAAATGTCTCACTAGAGATACACACAACCACAGGAAAAAACATCAATCATTGATATCAAGCTATTCCAAAAATCCTAAATTATGGAAAAATGTGTATTGAAGGGCCTAAAATTTTTAGGGAATTCAAAAATCAATGTTTTTATGAAAAAATATAAGGTTAATCATGGATTAATGCTTTAACCACAACACACACCCAAAATAAACTAGCTCACTTGTGAAGGATGCCTATTCAGAGTTCTCATTCATCAAGAAAGAGGTCATAACAAGATTGTCATGGAGATTCCATATAAATAAGGATATTTGAAGAATCACATACCATATTTAGTCTTTCAACAGAAACAATTCTAAGGTGTGTTGAAGTAGATGATGCCAATTAACCGGAACCACTGCCGATCAAGGAAAGAATCATGAATTTTTCATCACTTATAAAAGAGAAGCACAGGTCCAACAACTGAAAATTTATCATCATAAATCCATCAATGGAAATGAGACTAAATATGATAATCAAGAGTAATATATTTTAAAGATGACCAATCTATATAAAATTAACCAAAAACATTAAATTTTCACAAGGAATATAATTCATGGAAAATAATATATCATTTCAAAATAAAAAACACAATGGATCTAGAAATGATTCAATAATCCATCATTATATGGTATTAGAATTCATATATTAGGCATAAGACATACAGATCCATAAAACATCCCAAAATAAAAGAGTTAGATCATGGAGAGACATGATGAACAATGAGTCTCACTTCCCATACCTCAATTCAAAATATATAACCCCCTTGTATTGTATAGAATCTATATTTGGAGGAAATGAATTCATTTGGGAAGTTTATAGAAGTCTCAAAAATTGGGAAATATTAATATACATATATGAAAATTTCAAAACTAAACATTAATGTCCATTAAGAATGAATTCATGTCATTAACTTAATGTGTTCTTCATTTGTATGTACGGCTTAAAAAACCAGGTGGTAACATTGTTTTTTTATAGGAATCTAGACAAGATGCATAGTTTGGTCTAATGGTTTGTTAAAATGTGTTCCAACCCTGAAATTGGATCCAATAGCATCCTATATAGTTTTCTTGGTAAGGATGAATGGTTTTTCAAACCACGCTCCACCCCTTGAGGAACTACCTATAGTTTCACATTTTTCTAGAAAAATTGCACGATATTGGAAAACCATGATTCAAAATTGAACCCATTCAAATTCCACAAATTTTTTTAACCAATCAAAACCTCACAAAACATATTCTAAACAATTCATAACTTAAAAACATGAAATTTAATGCGAACATTAACTAACAATCCTCCTAAAAAATAGGAGGATATTGCATGTAAATTATATAAATAAGTTTAAAATGATCAAAATACACAAAATGAAATAAATTTATTGATAACAGGTTAAACAAAGAATTTTTATATATTTATTTGTTTTTAGAAAATTTCACAACAATATGTTGTGTGATGTGAATAAGAATTATAAATTGTATCTTTTTGTTACTATTAGAAGTATTTCTAGTTCTATAAAACTTTTTCAAACAATCGTTATTTATTAATCCAACTAATATTATCATAATAATTTTTTTTACATTGATCATTATCATAGTTCTAGTTTAAAAAAAACACTCTACATTCATCTAATGTACGATGTGAAACAGGTGATCCAATATTAATTTTCATATTTAAAATAATTTTATTTTTTTAAATGCTCAGAAAATGATCAAACACGAGTAATAAATCCTAGATTTTAATGATAATTTGGAATATTAATTTATTGATTTATTAATACATGTTGAAACAAAATACAAGAAAACATGGTATGTGATTTTCCATGAATAATCCTAAGTTTCTATTTACTATATTATTATGTTTTGAATATTTACAAATGGCTTTCACTTGATCATAATGACAAAAAATATCACATTTTCATGAATAGTTTTGTAAAAAAAATTATTTCTCATCTTTTGGAACTAGCCTTAAATCATTTATATTGAGAAACATATATCTTTTAGTTCCATTGAAATGTTACTATATACATTAGGAAAAATGAAAAACAATATCCTCGATATTTTATACATGATCAATATGAGGATAAGGGAATATTTTTTTCCCATTGTAATAGGGAAGATATACTTTTCATCCTCTAGTAAATCACACTCTTTCTATGAAAGAGATATTTTAGGATTTTAATTTCCAAAATTGTGTCATGTTATGAGGGTGTATTTTGAAAATATCAAGAATATTGTTTTTTGGTATGAGTTGATGTTAAATGTTTTTTAATTTTTTCATGAAATATTAGATTCTTAGGGATTTCCATAGTATTTTCTTGAATTTTTTTGACACATAATAATCAAAATTTTATTTTTTTAAAAAGTTAAATCTAATAAATTTATAGTCCTTTTATGTTTTCCAACAATGGAAAAATAAATTATAGTAATATTATATGAATTGTAAATTTTCATCCCCCCATCAACTATTGTAATGATTGTTAACATGATGATTTAATTGGTGAGAGAAACCTATCATTTTGGACCTATACATTGAATATGAATACACCAATTGAAGATTTTTATAAAGTATTGAAGGGGTAAATTGAAACACCCATCAATATGTGTATAAAAATAATCTTATCTTATTAGTTTAGCATATTGTAGGACACAGGTTTTCTCTGTTGAGGTATGTTAGTAGTGAATCACTCTATAATTTATTTCACTTTATTATATTTTTGGTGATTTATATTCTTATTAAAGTAAATGAAAAATGGGTTTTGAATGTGGAACATAAAATTAAGCATGTAATTACAAATGAATACATCATAAATGAGGTTATAAGGAAGGAAATGATCATAAGAGAAGTTCCCATAGTGAGCCTTCATTGTCTCATTTGTTGTCTTATAGTTACCTAATAATCACACAACGTCATATGTGAGATCATATCCTTCCATCATTATTTTAAATATTCTTTATAAATAGAAATATCTAATCACAATACACATCTATATATTCCTTGGTTGTCAACCTAGAGGGTTCTTGAATTGATATCACCCTCTATCCTACCATATTGGAATGAAATAACACCTATTGAATAATAAATAATCAAGGCTCAATCACATGAATTAATAATTATATAAGGGAGGTAGAACAGTATATAAGAATTTTAAACTAATAAAATCGTAGTGAATCCTCATTGGAACCCCTCCCCACAATCAATTATCCTCTAAATTCCCAATGAAAATAAGAAATATATTAATTTGAATTTTTAGGGACATAGTTTTAACCGTGAATTCATCCATTAGTAGACCCCTATGGTTAGTTATTCACCACAATTAATATTATAGGTCAGCGGGTGAAATATAAAAAAAAATTATAGAATAAATATATACATATATCACTGTTATTAAAATATTAAAAAATGAAAATTAAAAAAATGAAATTATAGAAAATCCTAAACTTCAATCGAATAGTTGAAGGCCATGTCGTGATATCTAAAACTATCTAGGGTCTCAAAGTGAGAGTTATGAAATTAATGGAAAATAATTTAAAAAGGAATTTGGAAATGAAAATATTTAGTGTGTATAGGTAATACCTTACTTGAATTTTATCAAATATTTCCACAATGGTAGAATTCCATCTTATTTTATCTAGATTTTTATTTCCATTAAATATTACCACAATATTCAATATGTCTTCTTATTTTTTTCTCCTATACAATTAATGATGTCATTCAATAATTTATTTGTAAATAATTAAATAAATTAAAATACAATGGTTCAAGAGATCTTGTGAAGTATCTTCTATTAGATAAAGATTAAAAATGTTCTTTAATATAGTTGATCTATTTTTTATTTGGAGACAACCTATTCCATGAAATGTTGAATACTCATCGTTTCATGTTGGAAGATATCCCAAGTAAAACTCCCTTTTAAACAGCCATGTTTTTAGCTATATGAACTTTAATTATGCCATACCATGGAAGAGGAATTGTCCAAGATGTGGTTCATTCATAATATTCATATCTTGTGGTCTCTTTACCCCATGGTTTGACTTCATATTACATAGTGTAATCTTTTATATATCTCATTTCATGTGCTTGACCTAAGATTCCACCACGACATGGATCCATTCACCGTGATGTGGTCTTATGCTATATCTAATTTCAAAAAGGATAAATTGTACCTCAAATAGTTTTATCCAAATATCACTGTATACTTGACTTTTATGTAAATAAGGGACGTAGAAAAATGACCATTACGTATTTTCTTATAAATTTTTCATATTTACAAACTTATCGATTATATTTTATCATGTATCCATTTTATTATTTTAATAAAATTGCTTTATATTTAAGAGGGAACTATATAGTTCTCAGACAAGAAACCATCCCAAAAACTTACAACCACATAACCATAAAAGTATCACCTAATCACTTACAACGAGACACAATGAGGATTTAATTATATTTGAAACTCTTGAAACATGAATAAAAAATTGAAAAATATAAGGATACCACACAAATAACCATGAGGAAATTTATATAGCCAAAAACCGGGTTTCAGTTAAGACCAATTAACTTCAGTTATATGGGAAAACCCCCAATACCTAGGTTTAGAAAAAAATAAATCTTATCAATTAGTTTGAGTGTATAAAACATTATTTAGTAGGGAAACACGAGTCATTGATTTCCTATTAAAATAAATATAAGATCAATCAAAGACTAAGAGTCCTTGTGTTCCACATTTCCTAGAGACCCAAATTTATTTATACTCTTCCCATGAAGAATCACTAAATATCCTCATTGACATGTCAAAATAAATTATGTAGACGAATATAAAATTAAAATTAATACACAACCTATTATAATAATAGAAGGATATCCTCATATCCAACTAAAACTGTTATCCCAATAATAAAAAACCAGTATAAAATACACACTCATCCACTCCAGTAGGAAAAAAAGATAGGTGAAAAAAATATGAACTAGTGATTATATAATCCCACAAAGAAAGAAAAAAAGGAAACACATTCCCATTATTTTTATCTAGTTTGAGAAAATGAATCTCATATATTTCTGTGGTTATAAAATTGATCATGTACACAGTCAAAAATGAATCTTATGTACTCTAAGGAAACATTCAACCGAGTGCTTGAATTTGTTTATCCTATGATATAATTTAATTTTATTTGTGTTCCCTAGTAACCCTTACTCATAAAAGAAGTTAATTTTATATATATTTTCCCTTTATCAGTTTCGTTCATATCTGATTCACAATAACCCATACATATTCCAAGGAATTCTAGAGTGACTTAAAAATATGAGATTAGCTTAACTTCTTTTTTAATCCTATAGTATTATTTCATCTTCCATATAACAAAAATATTAATTATCAACATTTAAATATTTAATCCATTAATAATTGAATAATATAAATCTATTAAAAATCAAAATTTAGAACATTTTGATAAAAAATCCAAAATACCCATATAAACTATGAATGTGATAATTACACTTATAAAATGAAAATGATGGGAATTAAGTCATTTAAATAAGATTTAATATATATGAAAATATAAGAAAATATGTGAAAACATATGATCTTTAAATTCTCTAAAACATTACCACTTCACTATTAGAAAATCATCTATTACCAAGGTCAACTGAAACAAATCAAAACATTAATGGAATAATTATAAAATTATGAAAACATTAGAAATATCATTCTTGTTACACGAATCAAAAATCCCTAATTCATTAATAATGAAGAAATTAATTTAATCTATTTTTATCTCTACATGAATTCAATAATTACCTTTTTAGAAATATATCTTTCTTTACTCAAGGTAATATATAAGGATTGTTTTTCATATTATCAAGAAAATCCATGATAACTAGAGTCTTATTTTATTTATATTATCTTCACTTCACATAATAATTTTTTTTGTCAATATATTGACATGAGTATCTTTGTGGTTATGTGTTGAAATGTTTTGAAGTTAAAAATATAGGGACAAAATGAGGAGGTTTTGGCTCTAAAATCATGAAAATGCATGATTTATAGGTTACGATCATTATTGGTATCCAAAATCACTCTCCTTGGAAATTATTGTCCTCTTAATACCCTTTATGTATTATGATTATTTGAAAAATAAACACTTTATAGATAAAAAAATTTTTTATTCATTTTCTTTTATTTTTTTCTTTCTTTGTAACAGTTCTATTTTTGTTCAATTTATTATGCTAATTCAGTGCATTTTTTTATTTTTTATATCGATAGGAATATTTGGGCTTAAAATAATTGTGTGAAATCCATTATCCAAATTTTATATATATATTATCCATTCTATATTCTCCAAATATCTTCATTTCGGTTCCTAAATAGCCCCATTTTGATAAAATAACCACAAAATATTGGAACTCTAGCCCCCAAAATTGTGTTAAACTATGATAATGAATTTACTTCAATAACTAGGTTGTAAATGATTAGGGGTTGAATGTGGCTTCATAATCAAGACAATAATTGATATTAGGGGGATAAATAAGGTTTAATGAAAAGGTAGTCTAGAATAAATGTTTATTATAAAAAATGAATTTTCAATCAAGGAATTCCTCAATTATTTTTATCACTATTTATGAACACTAAAATCATTGAAAAAGTGAAAAGATTATATGCCTTATTACATAACTCATGACTCTAAAAGATGATCAAAAAGAAGGATTTTTGTGAAAAAGTTTTATAAACCTCTTAGGTTGGGTAAGATACACATTTAACATCACTGGTACATGTGAATTTCACATTTAATCAAACTAATGTAAAAGAAATGATTGAAAATCAAGTAACAAAATTAATTTTATGAATCTTTTAAATCATTTTATATTTAAACCAAGAGAATTTCCAATATATACTAAGACAGCCTAAATTTCCCCTAGGTATTCAATTCAGCTCATGAGATCCTAGAAACACACCCAAAAAAATTAAAAATAGAAAAAAAAGCTAAACTAGTCACAAATTGCTTAGTATCAACCCCTGCACACTAATATTCAACTACAATTCATTTTAGTTCATATAGAATTAAAAAGAATGTGATAATGAAATTAAATATAAGGTAAATATAACATGGTTTATTTGATAATTTTAACCTTATTGAACCATTTAATTACTTCACATTGGAATGATACATAACAAATAAACAAAACAAAGGGTCTTATTTGTAATAAAATTTAATAAAACACAGATAATTTAAAAAAATGAATCAATCTTGGTTTAACCTCCCTATCGGTGATGGTTTTTTACTATCTCTAATGAGACAGTTCTAACTATTATCCCCAATTAGATATTTGGATGGGTTTTTTTGATTTAAACCACCACATTGTTTCCCATATAGTCTATATTTATTGACACCGATTGTATTGGGTCCCATGAATATAGTACTGTAGATCAAGACCATTAGAATTTTTTTTCAACTTCTTTGGGGTGGTTAAGAGTAATTATGGGTTTCTTTTACTTCACCCTCTACCTGTGAGGTATTTAATTTTACTTCCCTATATTTCTCTATGTGTTCTCTAGTAATAAATTTATCAATAAGAAATTTAATAACTAATATTACTTGAATGTTATCAACAGAATATTAAAAAATAAAGAAAATATTACCATTTAATTTTTCTAGTTTTTAACTTTGTATCCTCAATTATATGGGAAATTAATCATTTACTCATGTTAAAAAAAATTCAATAGTTCAATGTGAAATGATATGTGCCTTCTCGATGCATTAATTAATTAGTTTTGGGTATTGGTGTTGTTTTCGGGGAGGCTTGAGGAGGTTATGTGGTGGTTAGAGGTGTATCAGAGATATAGTGGTAAATTTATGTGGTGAAAGGTGTGCACATAATGAATTTGTGGTTCACATATTATGTAGCTTGTCAGTTTCATAACTAGAATGCTCATGAGTGGGACCTTTTAAACAGATTCAAATCATGAAAGTAATTCAAGGAATGTAATTAATTCATGCTAAGGTGATGTGACTTTTTTAGGAGGTTAGTATTTTTTAAAAATTCATAGATCACATATCATGAAAGGGTTACACAACATTAATGTTTTGTGTTCCAGGTTATAAATATGTAGTTCAATCAGAACCCTTCTCATATAGATGTAACTATATTAATTAGGTTGTTAGTAGGTCTGTATATGATTTTGTGGGATCTAACATCCCTCCTTTCATCGCCTTTATTCGTTGGTTTTGAAGGTTTCCCACTGGATATCGGTGTTAAGCCCTTACATTCTTCTTAGTTGTTTTCTCCCATTCTTCTCTTTGGGAACCACTATAGTGGTTTGGTTTTTGTTTGTGTTGTGAGTTGGGATTCATTTTTACAACCCTTTGATGTGGTGTATATTGATCAAAGATCTCTTAGTGTGGTTTTGTTTTCTAGGTAGTTCTTATTAACCATGTGGGGTTCAATGATATTGGAAGGCTACATTGAGGTAGATAATTCATTCATTTCTATTTTCAGTTTATCATATAAGAGAGTTTTATTTAGTTTATCTATTGGGTTTGGTTGTGTTAGATTAATTAAAGATAAATAATTGTCTAATTGAAATTTATTGGGGAAAGGGTAATGAATCACATGATTTTATAGCTTTGACATTATTGTGATATTCTAGATCATACAAGATTAATTCCCCCACTAAAACATATGTGCATTGGTGCCATTTTCACTAATTTGGCATGAGTAGTAGAACCCTTTCATATTGTAATTTATTTTATATTATCCTAAATGAGAAATCGGCGAATCCCTTATATTTTTCTAATGAAATGGACTCCCCAAGATTATGGATTGTGTGATAATTTCACTAAAATAATGTAGCATAATTAATAAAATCACCTAGCTAATTCTATAAAATAATTTGTGTGGTCATGATCTGGGGTAGTTATGTGTGCTTGTTGTGTGGTTAGTTAGTGTGATGATGATTGGTGAGTTTCAACCATTATTTTGGGACAATGATGTGATGGGATATTTTACTGTACTTTTGGGGTGGTGAGGTGATGGATTTTTGGGGCATACTTTTTGGCCGGTGTGGTTTTAGTTTTTTTGGACATTTTTTTAAGGAAGGTAGGAGATAGTTTGTTTTGAAGCACTTTTGGTGGGTGAGGTGATGGTTCGACATGAATGATGAGATACTTATGTTGGGTGGTTTTATTGTTTAATATACTCGTGGGGTGATAGATTAATTATTTAATAATGGTTCTAATGGCAGTGGTTTTGTTTGGTTAATGGGATTTAAATTATTAATGAAAAACTAAAATTTGGGATATGTGGTTAAATGTTATTGATACTTAATAAACAAACAAATGATATGGAGAATCGTATTTTTTGGAAATTAAAAATTTGGCTTGTGTTTTTTGTGGAGTTATGCATTTAGTGATGGCATAAAAGTGTAAGTTTTGTCAGTTGGTTAGTTTTTTGTTTTAAACCCATATTTTGGGCTAGTGTGTGGCTTATATATATATATATATAATATTATATTCCTTTTATCTTCTATATGCACCCCAATTTCATCGAGAACTATATATTGACACCCTTATATTCATATGGAGGGTGTTTTTCCAACACCACAGTAATGTGAATGAATGGATAAATATCTTCTCTTACATACTCTCTCTTCTAATAAAGTAGATATGAACATGATGTGATGGATGTAGGTTTGTTAGTGAACTAGGTAATGGACTAAGTGTCTTTGAGTAGGATGTGGTATGGTCGTGTTGTGGGGAGGTGTCCTAGTTTTCTTTGTGAATGATTTGATATGACTATTCTATGGGTGTTGATTATAGTGGGGTTTGTGCATGGTAGGAGGATGGAATGAGGTTTATGTACTTCATGTTGAAAATAAACTACTACTCTGGTTATGTAAGTGGTGGTGATGTGACAAAAGTATCTTTGAGTTGACAAGATGTGACTGTGATGTGAGGTGTTGGATGGGGTGTTTATCGGTGTGATGTGATGTGACAATTATTGTGGGGAGGTATATGTTATTAAGAAGTGTTGTGAGCTGCATGAAATACATAGTTGAGTTGTAAGAGTGTAAAATCAGTGGGAAAGAGGTCGGGGGTATCCTTTATCATTATGATCTTTATTGGTGAGTATTCCTTTGTGAGAATGGGATGGATAGTTTATCTTTTTAGGTGATTTTGGCTATGCTATTTTCTCATAGGTGCATTAGTACGATTCTTTAACATGTGAAGATAAGAAAATGGTTTTATTATTGAGTATACTTTTATGCTCACCATATGTATATAAAATGTTTTTTAGGTTTCTAGGAGGATTACCTAGATTGTTATTTACAATACTAGCTTAGACATATTTGGATAGTTATTATACCCCTTATTTGGCTTTTATTATGGGTATTTAATTTTGGGGACTTTTACTTAAATTTGATTTATATATGCATTCATTATGGGATTGTTTTGGTTTTATTTTATATTATGTCCCTGAGTTTATTATGGGTTATTAATATTATCTCCAAATCCTGTTTATATTATACAGGGTAATGCATCCCCTTTTTTAGTTTTTTATACCCTCTGGGAAAATTTCCGACACATGTCCTACTGTAGGTGAGAATGAGGAGTCATTATCTATCTCCCCTCATTGTGGTATCTTTGGAAGGAGGGTGTTATGATATAGTAGAATCTAAGTATATGGTTTAGAGATTATATAGAGTTTGGAGATATGCATAGTGATGATTTTGTGGGTTGGTATGGATATAGTTCCCTTTGAACTTGGATGGTGACCTAGCCTAGGGATACAGGATTTTACATGATATTTCAGGCCCCCTTGTGATTATGTACATGAAATCCAATTTTATTTATTGACCAAGTGAGGTGGTCCCATTTTCATGTTAGATACCTTGGATAGGTACCCACATCACAATGATTTGAGTTCCTATTTGAGTTGGGTTGTTTTGGGATGTTTAAAGTGAATAACGTGAATTAACATTAATTAGAATAAAATTTCATATTATTATGATTAGGAAATTATGGTTTTATTTTTATCTATGGAACCTGGATGATATCTATATGTGGTTCAGGTAGTTGGGGTTCAGAAGACTGATATGGTTGACCTCCATGGTGTTTCTCCGATAGAGGAGGATGAGTTTTACTAGAGGGAATTTCACACTATCTAGTGAAAAAAACTGGGGTAGTATCCCGAAAGTGTTTCACGTGTAGATATAGAGAGTAAGTTGGAGGCACTCATGATCAATTTCAGTTTTGTCTGATCCATAGTGGGAGACTGGGTTACTATGGTAGTTAGTCAATTGCTGGGAGATGTGCTTCAGTGGTGGATACATTATCTTGGTGATAAGAAGGAGGCATATGTTACATGGGTAAAATTTTAGAAAGATTTATGGGAGGAGTTTATATAACAAAACATGATGGTAATAAAGTGAAAGGAGGTTTTTTTATTTGTCAAGGGAGTATTTCAGTAAATAAGTTGGGTATCAAGTTAAAGAAACTTATGAATTTTTCACTAGATCTATTTCTAGAGGAGGGGTCTTGTGTGAGATTCTTGAGGAGGCAATCCATTTATTTATCTAGTATTCAGTTCCTTTTATATTTCTTATATTTCTGGCAGATTAAAAGAAGGCATAGGCGATAGAAAATATTAACTTACAAGGATGTTAACCATGAGTTAGGGATCAGTAGGGTTCCTCAAGGAGAATGGTTTTCAGTGGAAGGTGGTTGGCACCAGGACCTTTTAGGTTTTGACTAATGGGGTGTCTACCTCAGATGCTGCCCTTCCAAGATTCTAGTGCTTGAGGGATACTTGCTTTTCCTAGTGATATCTAGCTACTGTGTTTGGTCTGTGGGGTTTGTGTTCATCTCCAGAATTAGTTCCTAGTGGTTCTTCAGGATTAGTTTAATGGATGAATATTGGTTCACTGCCAACCACAGAAGTAATTTCTAGTGACACTGTTTCAGTAGAAGGGGAAGCATTATTATTCTCTAATGAGGTGAGATGGAGCAGGAAGAGCCCGACCATAGGATATTCCTTCTGGTTAGGGACCTCGAACTAATAATAGACCTGGAGGTGGGCATCCGTAATGGGGTTTATGTGTTGGGTGTGGCCATTTTCATGCAATGGAGGAAAAAATGCTAGAAGGGAATTATATCATTCGAGGTACACTCATTTTTTTTCAACCATTGTTGGTATATTGTTTGATTATGGAGCTACAATATTCTTTGTTTTTACATATATTTTTAATTATATGGGACTTAATATAGAGAGGCTTCCCATGAACATGGTGTTAACTATGATAATTAGAGGCCAAGACATTTTATTTGATTTGAGTTAGGGGTGTAATTTGATGATGGGTCAATATCAGTCCCATGGGCATCCCTTATTACTGCAAATACATCTATATATTTTCATCCTTTCCATAAATGGGTTGTATTATCTATGTGTTGTTATCAATTGATTCCATATTAGTGTTATTTTATCAGATGTCTATGGACACCATGTTTTTCTGTTAGATAGCGGGGTTATCATGTTGGCAGTCAGTGTGTGGAGACCCTTCTTTCTTTGATAGATGATTTGTCTATAGAATTAGTGGAACCTGATATAGTAGTGGTTCCCCTGGTCATTTGGTATTTTCTATATGATTTTTCGATGTAGGTTTTGATGCTACCGCTTGATGTGATGTTGAGTTCAGGATAGAACTAGTGGCTCTCCGATTTTGATGGATCCTTATCAGATGAAACCTTATGAGTTGTGAGAGTTGATAACTCAAATAGATGATATAATGTAGAGGGGTTTTAACCAGCCCAGTGGATCACTGGGTGGTGCTCCAGTGTTGTTCTCTAAGAAGGAGGATGGTAGTTTGAGGTTGTGTATAGGATACTAGAGGTTGAATCAGGTGATGACTAAGAACCATTACCATCTTCTGAGGATAAATGATCTTTTAGACTAGCCGAGAGGGAGAGTTGGTTTTATAAGATCAACCTAAAATATGAATATCACTAATTTTGGGTGAAGGAGGGATATATATCTATGACTACTTCAGATGTAGGCATGGGAGATTCGAGTTTGAATTCTGGTTTTTCGTGGTCACAAATACACCTATTGTGTTCACGGGACTAATTAAATCTTTGTTCTAGGAATTCCTAGAACAACTAATTATCTTATTCATTGATTATATATTGATATACTTGAAGTTAAATGAGGAGAATACCACTCATCTTATATCTCTCTTGTAGGTTTTTATATTGAACCATCTTTGTGGAAAATTACATGTTTATGTTTTTCACATGAGAGGGGAATTTCTGTGGTTATTTGGTGTCTCAAAAGGGTGTGGAAGTTGAATCATTAAAAATCATGGTAGTTGTTTCTTATAAATCACCCATGATCAAGGAACAAGTTTCTAGTTTTCTTGATCTTGTAAGATATTTTAGGAGGTTTGTTCCTGATTTTTCTAATGTTGCTGAACCATTTAAAATTTTTACTAGGAAGTAACATGATCTTGAGTTGTATGATTAGTTCTCAGAAGTATTCAGTTATGTGAATGGGATGTTTTTCAGTTTTATAGGGCTTCAATTCCTTGAGGAGGGTGCAAGGTTTTATTTTTTTATTATTATTCTTGTGTGGGATTGGGATGTGTGAAGATTTATCAGAGAAATATGATCTACTATGGGTTTAGTATGTTACATCACTATTAGTCTAATTGTCCCACCCATGATTTGTAGTTGGTAGTGGTGGTGTTTTAACTGAATTTGTGGTAGCATTAAATCATTTAGGAGTGCTTTGTGGTCTTCAAAGATCACCGGATCTTGAGGTATATATTTACCTATTGTGAAATGATTTTTGGTTGGGGAGATGGATGGAGTATCTTCCAGATTATGATTCTGATATCTTTTACACCTTAGGAAAATGAATTTTTTTGGGCAACAATTTGAGATGAAAGTCATGGTAAGATGTTATTCAACAGTCCAAGGATGTTTACAGGGTGATGTAAGTGTTTTAACCCTTGAACATGGATTCAATGGTGGTTTATGGTAGAGGATATTTATTTTTGATGATGATCAAATCATCTATTATTTAATAGGTTTGGGAGTCTCAATGGGAATACTCAAAGGTAGAGGAAATCACCTATTATATTGGACATAGTGATGATATGAAGGGATAGTGAGATGATTATTAGAACTAGATTATGTTTTAGGGGAGAATTTCTTTTAGTAGAGATGTAAAAGAGAGTACTTCATAAGTTTCTTAAATCATATTTTGTGATACACCTAGTTGTATCCATGATGTTTTGTGGTTGGTGATGCAGTTTTAGTTGCCCATGATGAAATATGATGTGGATGATTTTATGGTGAATTTTATTGTTTTCCAGTAGGTGAAGATTGAGAATTGCGTTCCCTATTGTTTTTTTGTATCCTTTGGACATTCATAAGTAGAAATGGTATGAGATATTAATGGATTTAATCATAGGGTCATCCAGAGCTTTGGGAGGTTGTGCTCATATCATGGTAATCATTGATCGCTTGAATAAATTAGCTCACTTCCTAGAAATCAATGAGTCTGGTGAAGTGAATTATTTTACTAAGAGGTATGTGGATGAGTTTGTGCAGTTTCGCATATTTATGAGGTCCATAATCTTGGATCAGGGAACATGTTTTACCATAATAGTTTGGGGGGGTATTAAAAATGATTTTGGGACTCAGTTATGCCTCAACAATACTTTATTCCCTTAGATGGATGGGAAGATAGAGCATACCGCCCAGATGCTGGAGGACATGTTGTGGGAATAAATCTAAGACTTTGTTGGATCGTTGGTACAAAATTTTTACTTGTTTGAGTTTTCCTATAACAACAGTTATCAATCATCCATCGACACGTCCCCATTTTTGGATTTGTATGTAAGACCATGTCATTATACATTATGTTGGATGGAGGTTGGGCTGGAAGTAGTTCTTAGTCTTTATGTGGTACAAAGCACAATAGAGAAGGTTTATCTTGTTTGTGAGAGGATTAAATCATCACTGAACATTCATAAGTCTTATGCCGATTGTAGGAGAGGCTGTTGGAGTTAATGGTTAGAGACCACTTGTTCTTAAAGGTTTCCCCTAAATGTATGAATCAGAGGTTTGGATGGTGGGGTAAGGTTTCTTTTATGATTATTGGGGTATTTGAGGTGATGGGGAACTTGGTGAGGGTGGAATATTAGATTGTGTTTCCACTATGTCTAGGGAAGATCAAAAATATTTTACACATCTCTTAAATTCATTGATATCTTCATGATGCCTCCCATTTCATTGAATGGAGTGAGTTAGATATCCAGGATGACGAGACATTAATGGAGCGGCCAATAGACATCCTATATTTCCAACAGAAGGAAATACAGAGAAAAATCATTCCCTTTCATTGTGTGTTATGGAGGCATGGTTTCCTATAGGAGAGTACGTGGGAGTGAGAGACACATATTGATTCATACTACTTGGAGGTATTTTTAGTTTTTACATAATATTTTTTTCTTATCATAGAATGTTTGGATCTTGTTCTGCCATGACATTTTTTTTTGATGCATGATGTTTGATAATGTTCCGTCATATGGAAAGAGGAGGATCTAATTCCAAATCAGGACACAATCTAAAATGATGTGATTACAACTATGAAGGTGATTTAGGGCCACCTAGAGTGGATAATATTCTCACATGGTGTATGGAATTACCTGATTGATGTATTTAGGGTGGTGCAGTTTTTTAGTTATAGCAGTTATTGTTTTTGGTTGTTTGGAGGTTGAGATTTTTGTGCAGTGGTTGGGAAATGTTGTGGTTGTGTGAAAGGAGGTTTTATGTTTCTATAAATTGTGTTTAATGGGCATTCCATTAGGAATTTTTGGTTGAGGGTTGTGTTAATGAGTGATGATATCATTGAGAGGTATCTTTGGGGTGGTTTTTCAAACACCTCTATTTCTGGGCATGGTTTTGTATTCTTGAGGGTGATAATCATTTTAGAGGTATCTAATGTAATGGAATGTGCCTTCTTGACCCAACACAATGTTAGTTTTTTGTGTTAGAGGTGTTCTAGGGGAGGCTTGAGGATATTATGTTGTGGTTGTAGGTGCAGCAGAGCTACACTAGAAAATTCATGTCATAAAAGGGTTACATGACATGAATTGGTGGATCACGACATGTTTAGCTAGCCAATTTTGTGCCATGTAGGTATCTGAGGGGGATCCCATGAAATTTATTAATGTTATGAATATAATTCAAGATGTGTAATTAATTTAGGTAGAGCTGATGTGAAATTTTTTGGAAGTTGTAATATTGGGAGACCCATATACGACACATCATAAAAGAGTTACAGGATGTGAATGTGTTGAGTTGTGTGTTTTAAATAGGTATTTTGGATGAAAATCTCCTCATTTAGTCATACCATTCTTCCTCTTGTTTTAGGAAGTGCCCAAGGAAATTATATGGAATCTTCTAACCCTACTTTCCTCACTTGGATCCGTTTGTTTTCCTGGATTTTTGTTGGTGGTGGGTCGTAAGACCTTATTTTTTAATTCTATCATTCTCATATGTATCTACTATAGTGGTGTATTTTTGGATTTTTTTTGTGATTTGGGATGTATTTTGATAACACAATGGTGAAGTATAAGTTGATCCATGATATCATGGTGCATTTTTCATTTCCGAGAAGTTATCCTTCGCTTTCTGGTGTACAGTGAGATAAAAAAGATTCTTTTAGGTAGAAAATTATTTCATTTATATTTTTATGTATCATATAGGATTGATTTTATCATTTTCATATATAGGGGCTAGTTTTTATGGATTGATTAATGATATATAAAATAAAAATTGAAATTGAATGGGGAAAGGAAAATGATTCACATGCTTTTACAACTTTAACATCATTTAATCATTTTCATCGTCTGGTCAGAATGGCCCATTGAAAATTGTGACTATAGGGGGGCTTTGTTTGTACTGATTTGGCATGATTTTTGGAACCCTTTGATATTATATGTTGTTTAATATCACCCTAAATTTGATATATGTTAATGACTTATATTTTTCTAATGAAATGGTTTATCTAGTATTACCGTTTGTGTGATAATTCCCCAAATGTAAAGAAGAGTAATTGATAAAGGATCCCTCTTAAATTTGTAAAATACTTTGTGTAAACATGGTGTAGGGTTATTATTTTTGGTTTTTGTAGAAGGAAAACTTTTATTTTTGGTTTGTGAATTTATAATTATAGGTTAATTCCTTATTTTTATACTAATAGATGTTCCTAATGAGGTTATATGGGGTTATAGTGGTTCCCTGGGATTTTACGGATCTCGAAGCCCAGACTTTTGGTGGAAACAGGTGGGGTGCATGGTTAGTATAAACTATGATTCCCAATGAACATAATTTGATTAAACCAAATAGAGAGGTATAGTAATTTTATTGGGGACACACTATTTGACCTAACCGTGTCTCCTAGGACAAACATTTGTGCGAGTACTAAAATCCTCTTTATATAGGGGATATTCACTGGCTGCTCATAGTTAGTCAAACTGTGTTCCCAGCTTGTGAGAGGGTGTATTCATGGAATGTGGTTGTCATACGATTGGTGCACTTTTTGACCAACTGGAAAACCAAACCTTCAAACCATCTTAAAAGTGTGAAACTATGATTATACCTACTTTTAATTTAACTCCACCCCACTTTTTTCCCTTTCTTCATCCACAAACAATAGCACTAAACCATTGGAAACATCACATCCAAGCCTAACCCTGGATTTGAAATAGTTTTTCCATATATAATCTGAATCACTTTATGTGAGTCTCATTTGATAGCCACTGCTAAGATCTATATTCCTCTTATAAATTTCTTTTTTTATCCCACTATTGATAGAATTATTTTGGGTTGATATCATATGACCTATTTTTTGTGTTTTTTCTTTTTACACTATTTTTGTCCATTATATACCAGATTAGAGGGAAGAAATGGATGAGGTTTTGAAAACCAAGCTAATGTTTATGGTATCATGATTTTCCTTAATGTATCAGTGTTTTTGTATTACATCACTGTGTCGTAGGCTGTATTTTTTAGGGAAATTTGTTAAATGGAATAATTATTAAATTAAATTAATAGGCATGACCGATATGCCTCAGAAGACACATTTCAGTATCATTAGAGTTAAGGAACATGAATTGAGGCACACCTTGGGTGTGTTTATAAATTGAATAAATTCACCATGGGTGGTATATGAATTGATTCACCTCATGGGGTGTGTTTTTAACTTAGTATTTTTGTATGTTAAATTAAATTATTAACATGTAAATTTAGTTAAATAAAAGAGGGAATAGAAGACCATGTCCCAACATTATTTTCTATTTTCTCTTCTTGCTTAGGCTTGAGATGTTTTTTGAAACCAAAATTTCCAATTACGATGAATGAGATAATTCATGGGATTCTAGGCCTTCAAATATTAGGCTATGATTTGAGACACCATTTTATGTGAGTGGATTTCTTATATAAATGTGATGGAAATTATAATTAAATGTTAAATTAAATTCTATAGGTAGTATTTGGTCCCATGACCATTCATATTGTCATGCCGAGAGTGAAAGATGGGGTCCAAATCAAAACACAATGGAGAGAATCATCAATATTATTTACTTAAATGAATTATAAATGGAATTATTAATCTCGATGGGTGAAACTTGGTTTATCATATGAATTCCATGAAAACCCCCACTTGTAATCTGGATTACCTATTCCTTATTTATGCATGGATACCTTATATGGACTACTAAGGATGAAGTCCAAGTGAATATCATTATGTATACCATGAGTGATAATTGTATTAAAAATGTAGAATTCATACGATGTAATAATAGCGATGATCATTATACATGCCTTGAGTGAATATTTGTCTCCCTTTATGGGATTCCAAGGAAAAACTAATAGGTTAGTGACTTTATACCACACCAAGAGAGATACAATGTTCCTATGATGAATTACTAGTAGGGGCTTGTAAGGTGATGGGTTCATGTTATGAATAGAGAAATACTAGGTTTCCTAATTAAGAATTCCAAGGGCGTGAACATGTTACCTTCAAATTAAGTAATAAATTTATTATATGGTGAATCTTATAAACTAAAAAACATGTTTGAATTAGTTTAGAATCATATTTTTTATGGATAAACTTATTTTGTATATCATGCTTAGATACGGGTAACATGGGATTATTGTGCTATGATCCATGTTTGGAAATTTTATTATATATTAAATCATGATTGAATGTTTATCTAAATACATTCTAGATGAGGCTGAAGTAGGTAGAAGTGGGATGGAGTTCCATGGAACTAGGACCTTTTTTGGTTATTTATTTAAAAAATTTTACTTAAAACTTTACTATTGCCAACAAAATACTTATTATAGACTCATGGGATGGATGTAAAAAATAAAACATTGGTGGTGGACTGATGAGTATATATGGTACCCTGTTTGGGCCACCAATTAGTACCCAAAAAGAGTTCATGGATGTAGTTAGGGATAAGGGAAAGCACCCAGTTGTCAATGCTTGATTTATTGTAGCTTGTGACTGGGAGAGAACAAGACAAAACTATGGATAATGATTTTATTTAGAGATAGTATTTTGGAATTTTGTTTCTTTTGGTATAACTGTATTTATTTTTTCATACTTCCATACCATCGTATTCCTTTTTATATACATGACAATACATAATTATATATATGGTGTTGCATATTGTTGTTGATGATTTTTTATTATATCTGGATGAGTTATCCTCTACTATTTGTTGATATTATTCATATGATATGAATTTATTTATTATACCACTTTTTTTCTCTGGTCATGTGGTTATAATGTCACCATTGTTCCACCAGGGACACTCGCTACTAGTCGGTAGCCTATTGAATATGGAGAGACACACTTGAGTTCATGTGGCCAATAAGTATTAGATACTTCTGAGAGAACCTGGCCTGGGATGTGTCAAAGTAGTATTAGAGGAGTATCATTTATTTTATATTATTGCCTTTTTAATTGGTATGTTAGAATGGAAAAATAAGATGTGTTGAGATTTGGTTATAAGCATATTCCTTGGTGTAGCATACCCATATACAGTTATAATAAAAATTACCCGAGATGGGATATGTTGTTCTATATTTTGATTATTATAGTTTTTTTACTTCACAATTTGGTGATACACTTGATGTTCAATGCTTTTTATGAGTTTTCATTTTTCCGCTTGGCCGATTTGGTAAGAAATTATTGCATCCTTCATCATTATAGGAACATTAAGATTTATTTTTCATGTATATTCCCTTCCATGTTTATATTATTGTGTGCATTACTTACAACATGTTTTTATGCCTTCATTTCTATGTCCATTGATTTGTTCAGAAAATTCATGTAGGGATCAAATTAATAATATTTTATTATAAAATGGACCAAGAATATGAATTTATAAAGTGCATGGGCCTTTTAAATAGAAAATTGCGATCTATATAAGTCATCCATTTTAAATATTTTCTATATAAATGACTATGAACTTAAAATAAATTGAATTATGGAATGAATGTTTTCCATTTGATATTTCAATTATAACAGAAAGGGTGTTTAACTCTATAAATTTCATTTGAAACTCTGTATATTGGGATTTTGGACATATAGTAGATAATTGGACCTCGACCCAACATTAGTTGTGGGCAGTGGGAAGTGTCCCTTGTAGTTTGTATGATCCTAATTTCACCTATACTAGGATTTAGAAGTAGACAAAGGGGAGGGACTCATAAAATGGGGATTTTACATTTAATATTTATATATCTACAATTCTATCATTTATTAAATATTTTATTGAGGTTTGTTCTTTGTATTTTTAGAGATATGCCACCACTCCGACCTCGAGTCGTGTTCCTAGTGGGTGGCGATGACCATGCTTTAGAGGTTGTAGGCACTGCGCCACCAGTGAAACCGTTAGTAGTTATACCTTAGGCTCCTCTAGTTATACATGATAGGGGAGATGAAGCCCAGTTTTAGTGGGTTTTGCAATATGTAATTCCCTGACAGCATTTACCCAGAGATGCTGCATTATTACATAACATTGGCATGATCACAAGGAAATCATGTCCTGAAATACCGATCAGTTTAGTATTATTGAAAACAAGATTCATACATAAGTTCAACTTTACAACTTGAAAAGAAATACAACACCAATTTATTCCTCTATAAACATCCAATCCTCCTAGATCATGCCTGAAAGTCACTCATAACTAACATTTTCATATCCTGGGAAAATGAAACATAAGAAAGGGGTGAGCTCAAATGCTCAGTAAGGGAAAGCAATACAATGGATGATAACATAAATATTAAGCATGGTGAATAATTGAAAACACATGCCTTTACAAATAATTAACATGAACACTTTTATGGCAGGAATATGAGCTGAGTATATAATGCCATAATAAAACAAAATCATGGGGATTCTACAAGTCGAATGACCACATGAACCATCCATATTATTTTCATAATTAGGGAATGTATAATGTAGGGAATTCTAAAACATTTAGTCCAGGCCTTGGCCAAGATGTCTAAAAATGATTAAGGCCTCGGCCAAAACCATATATTAAATTGGGAAAGGCCTCGACCAATTCCGCATCTAGTTGTCTCATGAGACCTACCGATTCATCGAGGAGCTATAGTGGGCTCCACTAGCCACTTACTATGTCCAATACTTTCTTCATATGAAAAGTTTGAGATATAACATAAACATTTGTATTAAAACTAGAATAAGAAATGTCAATACTTTAACCATACACCATGAATGGTATAAAAAAATACATCTATAGTCAAACATATCACCAAACCTTCAATAAAATATGGAAGATTTGTATCATTATGAATCGACTTCAAACAAGTATAAAATCCATCAAAGGATGTTGATATAGATGAAATCAAAACTATTTGAGATAATGATCTCTTTATTTTTTTGAAATTATTTAATGAAACATAATTATAAAAGAATTTTTTTTGAATATATTCTTATAAGCTTGAAAGGGAAGCTTTGACGATGTTATAATGGTGGAGAATAACCGCACCCGCCGTATAAGTTATGAAAGACATTATTACCTTAATTTTGTCAAAAAGGCCGTAAAGTACCTTGTTTTGAAAACAACTGAAATATTTATTTAAAAACAAATAAGTTAAAATAAGGGTATAAATGACTTTATTTCATTGTCTAGTAAATAGTAAAAATGTTTTGAAAATCATTTTTAAGAAACATGGATGTGGATGATAAAGAGGTCCGAGTAGATACTTATGTAAAAACAACCTCGGATAATAAAGAGCTTGTAGAACTAACCATTACCTTGAAATTTTCCTTGGTTAAGGGTTGGTTAACCACATTTATAATGGTGAAATAACTGTTATTAAATTATACAATAACCATAAAAATTAATATGATATCATATATGATATTCTAATATTGCTTTGTTAATAATATTTTAGTATTATCGTCGTTTCGAGTGTTAAATGATTCATTTTACTTTATATTCTTTGTTACATAAGTATGGTTTTTTATGGATAGGATGTATATTATTCATATTCAGAATTATATTAAGTCTTTAAAAATTATTTTTAATCATAAAATGAAAATTAGTCTTGAATGTATACGATGGGGAATGAATCTCATCGCATTCGTGGAGATGATAATCTGTACGTAAGCACAAGCGACAATATCATTATTTTGTGATTAATGTCATATATAATTGGATGTTATATCATATATAAATAATAATTATCATATTATATTTATTATTTAAATAATTTATACTCATTATTATACCCATCCAAATGATAAAGTGTTTGAATAACAAACTACACCACGACGTGGAGATGGTAATCCGTACGTACACACGTATGGTGACTTTGTCATTTATAGGATGGATAGAAAAATGAATATGTTTGTAACATTTTTATAATAACATCAAATTATATAGAATATACTGGTGTTATTATTTTATAATGGAAACAACAAAAAAAGAGGAAGTTGATGAAGAAAAGAACTTGAAAGAGATGATGAAATAGTTACCTCTTCTTCAGGTTCTTTGTTTTTATTTGATCAAAAGGGCTCCTTAAGAGGAATTTATGACTAAATTAAGGCCTCTAGGATAAAGGGAGGATATTTGAGGGGATATTATTATAGGTTTTGGCCAAGCCAAATGGCTTTGAAGGTGTGAATATGAGATAAGGGGAAGTTCCCTTTTATAACAGGGGTGAGGGGCACCTTAGGAAAAGATTGAAATATTATTTTATAATAAACCTATTTTTGGATTCTAATGGATAAAAAATAAATTATTTAAAGTATATGGTGGTTATGGGTCTAAATTCTATCAACCAATAGGTTTTGGAAAGGTTTGGGTCAATATATTAACCTTATCTTTTATATTTAACTCTTAGTTAAATAGTTTGACATTTACCATGTCTCTTTGTATTTTTATATTATATAGGTAATAAACCTACTAAAAACATTCAAGATAACCCCAAGTGGTTCATTAATGATACAAATATCAATATATAAGTCTTTTGGACAAACCATAGATTTATAGGATTTTTATATAAACCCATAATATTGTATTTGTTTTAAAAAATCATTTTTTTCAATTTTGACATTATTTAATAATTTATTTTTTTTATGTCCTAAAAACTTTATTACTTCGAACTAAATACATGTAATCAACGATAACATGTCATATGGACCTAGAAAATTAGTGAAATTAATTAAAAGTTTCAAATTAGATTTATTTGGAAATTTTTAATATCAATTATTTTAATATTTCATTAATATGGTAATTACTGTATCATCATTGATTCATAAATAAATTAAATTATTTAATGTCTAAAAATTATAAATAAATACCATTATGTAGGAAATATTTTTATCATTCTAATGAATATTTATATTCTAATTTATATTTTGTGTATCCCTATATTAAAAATGGTTTACTTATTAAACACTGAATTTAACTCTTTTAACTGTTCTTTAAATAAAATAATAATAAATGTCCTAATCTAATCCAAGTTGACCAAAGAGGTTCATATTTTATACTTAAGGTTATTTTTTGCCAAATTATACTTATACAATAGAATTAGGATATGTGTTAGGATAATAATAATATCATTTTTACCCTTAATTAACCTCTTTACTTTTAACAGTGGTAAGATAAAGTAAAAAAGTTACTATTCACCAAAAAAATATTTTCATCTTATTGAACCACATTTTACATACTAATATCAACCATGTATCTTGGATTTTTGAAATTCAACTCACAGAAGTGGTAAAATTAAGTTTTATACAAATTTGGAAATGCTCCTAGGAGGTGGGTAAAAGACGGTAAAAAGATCGATAAAAGTTTTTATATTTAAACTCATTATAAAACGACTCCAATGAATTAAATTAAACTTATATATGTATTATGTATCTATTTTTACCAAAAATAAATTTAAATAAAATAAATAATTATTTAAATAAAAATTCGATTTTAAACCAAACTCAATGTTTTTCCCTATTCATCAAAAATTGAATGTTTTCAGAAAAATACCAAAAAATCACCCTAATATAATTTTGATATTTCGAATCCAAAAATGATGTCCATTTTGAAATATAAAATTTATAAAATTTCAAATAGTGGGTATTACTATTCATAACAGCTAGTTTGATTGGTCATGGTTTGTTAGAATCTCGAAGTCAAGTACAACGCAAGCTATTGCATTATTCAAAGGGATACATACCATGGATGCTTGAGGTGTTACATTATTTCCTCCTTAAAATAATTTCATCATAGAAATTTCTAGAATATTTTTTCATAAAACAATTCGGGTGGTTCTTCATCATAAGTTCCTCGAGTTCCCACGTTGCCTCTTCCATCTTATGGTTTCTCCATAGACCTTTTACCAAACGAGTCGTCTAGTTTCTCAACACTTGTTCTCTGGTATCAAGAATTTTGACAGGCACTTCACAATAAGATAGATCAGGTTCCAGTTCAATTTCCTCATAGGTGAGTACATGCTTTGGGTCAGGCATGTACTTTCTCAATAGTGATATGTGGAACACATCGTGGACTTTGGAGAGACGTGGCGACATTTCCAACCGGTAAGCTATAGCCCCATTTCGTTCTAGAATTTCGAAAGGTCCGATGAAGATGGGACTTAGTTTAACCTTCTTACCGAATGGGATAATTCCCTTCCATAGAGATACCTTCAAGAAAACATGATCTCCTACCTGAAATCTTAGTTCCTTCCTTCGGTTATCAGCATAGATCTTCTGCCTACTTTGAGATACTTTGATATGGGTTTGGATTACCTTCACATTTTACATCATTTCTTCATCATGTTCTAGGCCTATGAGTTTTCTTTCACCAACATCATCCCAACAGGTTGGTGTGCAACATCTCTTTCTATGTAACACTTCATATGGTGCCATATGAATACTTGAATGGAAGCTATTGTTTTAGGAAAATTCTACTATAGGTAGATATTGATCCCACATACCTTGAAAGTCAAGTGATAAAGATCTCAACACGTCTTCTATGGTTTCAATAGTTCATTCTGATTGTCCATCGATATGAGGGTGGTAGGCAGTGCTCAAACAATGTTTAGTATCCAGGGCTTTCTGAAGACATTTTCAGAATATTGTTGTAAAACAGGGATCACGGTTAGAAAATACCGATAAGGGTGCTCCATGAAGTCTTACAATTTTATTAATATATAGTCTTGATAGACATTCCAGAGGTAAATCTTCTCTTATAGCAGGTAAATTTACTAACTTGGAAAGATGATCAATAATGACCCATATTGCATCATTCCTTCTAGGAGTAGTTGGTAGTCCCAAGTCAAAGTCCATCATAATATTATCCCATTTCCACTTAGGTATGTGAAGAGGTTGCTTGAATCCTCCAGGATGTTGCCTTCCTGCTTTCACTTTTTGAAAAACCATACATTGTGACAAAAAATTAACAATCTCCCTCTTCATGTTGTCCCTCCAAAATGTTCCTTCAAATATCTTTACATCTTGGTGATCCTTGGGTGTATAGAGAAATTGGAGCTATGAGCATCATCCAACAATTCCCTTTTTAGATCATGTATATCAGGAACACAAATTCTCTTCCCAAATTTCAAAATCCCATCTTCATATACGAAGTCACTTAATCTCCTGTCATTCCCAGCTTTAATCTTCTTTTGAAACTCCTCATCACCGGTCTGGGAACTCTTTATCCTTTCTATTAGTTATTTTTTAAAACCATTTGAAAAAACATTGATGTTTCACCTTCCATGGATATTCCCATATCCATATTTACTAGATCCATGTATATATGATCCTTTTCAACTCACATCTTGTTCAAAACTCCATGATCCTTTCTACTCAAAGATCTTCCACCTTATTTGCCTTCCCCAGGTGGTAGTGTATAGTGAAATCATAATCCTTGAGTAGTTCAAGCCATCTCCTTTGCCTCACGTTGAGTTATTTTTGGGAGAAAATATACTTCAAACTCTTGTGATCAGTATAAATCTCACATTTTTCACCATATAGATAGTGTCTCCATATCTTCAAATCAAATATTACAGCTGATAACTCAAGATCATGAGTAGGATAGTTTTGTTCATGAATTTTTAGCTGTTGTGATGCATAGGAAATAACTCTATCATCCTATATAATGACACAACCAAGTTCTTTCTTTGAGGCATCACTATAAATAACAAACACAACATTCCCCGATTGTAAAGTCAATATAAGATCATTGAATAAGATTCTCTTCAGTTCTTCAAAACATTCTTCACAGTCTTTTGTCCAACTAATTTAACCCCTTTACATGTAATATTGGTTAATGGTTTAGCCAATTGGGAAATATTCTAGACAAAACATCGATAATAACTTGCTAAAATAATAAAACGGCTAACCTCAGTTATGCTTGTCGCTACTGGCCATTCTTGGATTGCCTTTATCTTATAAGGGTAAACTGTGATTCTATCCTTAGAGAAAATATGTCCAAGAAAAGAAATCTCTTAAAGCCAAAATTCACACTTGCTAAACATCCAGTATAATTCGTTTCTTCTGAGGGTTTTCTGAATGGTGTGCAAGTGATTTTCATGATATTCTTAGCTTTTGTAGTATACCAAGATATCATCAATAAGTACCACTACATTTTCATCAAGATATTCCTTGAGAACACTATTCATTAGATCCATAAAAATAGAAGGTGCATTAGTCAGCCCAAAAGGAATTACTGTAAACTAATAATGCCGATACTTGGTTTGAAATGATGTTTTCTGAATGTCTTCCTTCATCACACACAACTGATGACATCTAGATCGAAGGTGAATCATTGAAGAATATTGAGATCCATGAATTTGGTCGAATAAATCATCAATTTGAGGTAGGGGTACTTTTTCTTTATTGTTATATCATTTATCTCCATGTAGTCAATGCACAACCTCATAGATCCATCTTTCTTATTAACAAAAAGAATAGGGGATCTCCATGGAGAAACACTAGGGAGAATAAATACCTTATTACTCAATTACATTAGTTTTTTCATTAGTTCTACTAATTCCAAAGTGGACGTTCTATAAGGGGTCTTCGATATGGGCCTTGAACAAGGAATAAAATCAATGGAAAACTAAATTTCTTATTCTAGAGGATTTCTAGGAAAATACTCTTGAGGCACATCAATATATTCTTTCACAGTAGGTACATCCTCTATTTGAACATTCCTTTGCCCACCCACATTTATTTCGTTCTCTTCCTCCCCAATAATTGAATTTAGTTGAGCAACTAGGAGTGGATCTAGATAATAATCAGGTGGTGACGTTTCTTCTCTAAAGATATGGTACTCCTTATAATCATCGAAAAATGTAACCTCATTCTTATTACAATAAATATTCGCATCTTGGTCCGAAATCCAATATATTTGGAGGATTATATCAAATTCAATCATGGTTATGATGATGATATCAGTAGATAAAAAACATTTATATGACGTAATGGGAACTGATTCACAACACTTTGTTGCAATGATACTTCCCTTAGGAGTTTTGAGTGACAACTACCTTGTTAAATAAAATTGGAAATATCTAATTTTCGTAGAAAACTAGGAAGATATGAAACAATGTGATGATCCAGCATCAAATAAATCATTGGATAAACTTGAGGAAACCATTAAATTTCCTACCACCACGTCTTTTGGAGCTTCAACTTCATCAGTAGGGATCACATAATCTGGTCCTTGACGCCTTGGACTTTTTGAGGTAGGTTTCCCTAACGCTTAGGACATTCATTTTCATAAATGTCCCATATCCCTGAAATTGTAGCGTTAAACATTGGTAGCGTCTTTCTTTCCCTTACAATCACCATCAAGATAGATTTTCTATCCACATTTGTAGCATACTCATTTTCCTTTTAGATAGACACCTAGGTGCTTCCTTCCATAATTATCAATGGGTTGAAGGTCAATTCTTCCCTTCATTCTTGTTTCCTTATTTCCTTTCCCAGAGTGGTCTATAGATATCTTCTTCTCTTTGTTAGATTTAATGTCATAAGACTTAGATAATTCCTTTTTTGTCTTGATAGCACATGAGACAATATCTTTATACGATGAGAAGGATTGTGATACTAATGCTTGAAGGAGAATTGGTTTAAACCCATCAAAGAAACAGTCAATATTACCTCTTGGATTACGTATATAATCTACAGCATGCCTTGATAATCTTGTAAAGTTAGACTCATACTTTGCAACATTCTCATCAACCTTTTGCCTCAAACTTAGAAATTTCCTTTCCTTATCCGCTCGATGCTAAAGAAGAAATTATTTTTATAAGAAAATTTCTTTAAACTCCCTCCATTCCATACTAGACACTTCTTCATCTTCCTTTATGTTTTGAATCAATTACCACCATTGATCAACATTTCCAGTGAGGTGATAAACTGTCATAACAACTTTTTCCCTTTCGCTACTCCCCAAAGAGTGAAATATTTTCACTAAGGAATATATCTATTGCGCTGCCACTAATGGATTTTCACTCCCATTGAATGTTGGTAGTTGTTTCCTCATGAAGCGGTCTAACATTGATCCTTCGTATTGTGGATCAGGGTGATCCATATGGGTAAGGTTATTATTCATAACCTGACTGAGTTGTCCCAGTATGGTGATAAGCAGATCAGCACCAGTTGCATCACCAGCTCTGCTATAATTATCTTGAGTAGGATGAAAATCCCTATATGGATTTCGTTCATTGAAACGGTTTTCTTTCCTTCCACTAAGCACCATTTCTAAACAATGGAATAAACTAGATTTGTTTACGATTCGAAATACATAATTCCAAACTAGTAAAATAGTTATCATGAATTGAACAGTTTATGGATATAATCCATAATCATAAAAAACGTTTTCTTTGAGGAAGTATATACTCATAAACCCTTAATAATGGTTTAAAAAAATTATAATTATCCAAATCATATCCCCCAGGAGTGTCATAACCAAGAGTGCAGAAAGTCCTCTTTTCATGCACCAGTTCCCGTTGGAGTCTATCTCAAAGCGGTGTTTTTGAGTTTTACCCAAAGGTACATCTGTGCGAGAGCCGCCTCTACCTGATCATATCCAGAAAGTGATTTATTTCTTGGAAAACTCACAAAATCTATACAATTCCAAAATTCGAGCAAGTTCTTCTATACTAATCCTAAAATTCTATCATAGGATAGTGTGCTCTAATAAGAGTTTTTCTAAATCTAGCTTCCATGGTTTGAACTAAACTTCCTCTGATACCAACTATAATTCCCTGACCCCAGTTACCCAGAGTCAGTGCATTATTACATAACATTGGAATTATCACAAGGAAATCATGTCCCAAAGGACCGATCAATTTAGTATTATTGGAAACATGATTCATACATAAGTTCAAGTTTACAACTTGAAAAGAAATACAACACTAACTTATTCCATTAGAAACATCCAATCCCCCTATATTATGCCTACAAGTCACTCATAATTATCTTCTTCGTATACTGGGAAAATGGAACATAATAAAGGGGTGATCCCAAATGCTCAGTAAGGCTAAGTAATTCAGTGGAAGATAACATAAATATTAAGCATGGTGAATAATTGAAGAAACATGCCTTTACAAATAATAAACTTGGACACTTTTATTGCAGGAATATGAGTTGAGTAAATAATACCCTAATAAAACATAATCATGGGTATTCTACAAGTCGAATGACCACATGAACCATAAATATTATTTTCATAATGAGGGAATGTGTAATGCCGGACATTCTGAAACAAATTTTCTAGGCCTCGACTAAGATGTCTAAAAATGATTAAGGCCTCGGACAAAACCATATATCAAATTGGGAAAGACCTAGGAAAATTACATGCCTAGTTGTCTCATGAGACCTACTGACGCATCGGGGATCTATAGTGGGCCCCACTAGTCAGTTTCTATGTTCAATACATTCCTCATATGGAAAGGATGAAATATAACATACACATTGATATTAAAACTAGCATACAAAATGTCAATACTTTAACCATAAATCATGAATGGTATAAAAATAATACATCCACAGTAAACCATATCACAAAACCATTAATACATTATAAAAGATTTCTATCATAATGAATTGACTTCAAACAAGTATAAAATCCATCCAAGGATGTTGACATAGGTGAAATCCAAACTATTTGAGAGAAATATCTATTTCTTTTTTTGAAATAATTTAAAGATATATAATTATAAAAGAAAGAATTTATTTTGAAAATATTATTATAAGATTCAAGGGAATATTTTATGATTTTATAATGATGGAGAATAACCGCACCCACCGTATAAGTTAAAAAAGACATTCTTACATTAATTTTGTCGAAAAGATCGTAAAGTAGCGTGTTTGGAAAAGGACTGAAAGATTCGTTTAAAAAAAATAAGTTAAAATAATTGTATAAATGACTTTCACCCATTTTCTAGTAAATAGTAAAAATGTTTTGAAATACATTTTTAAGAAACATGGATGTGGATGATAAATAGGTCGCAGTAGATACTTATGTAAAAACAACCTTAGATAATAAAGAGACTGTAGAATTAACCCTTACTATGTACTTTTCCTTGGTAGAAGGTAAGTCAACCACCTGTATAATGGTAATATAATTGTTATTAAATTATTAAAGAACCATATACATTAATATGATATCATATATTATATTTTAATATTTCATTGTTAATAATATTTTACTATTATCGTTGTTTCGGTTGTTAACTGATTCGTTTTCCTTTATATGATTTGTTACATAAGTAATGTTTGTTATAGATATGATGTATATTATTCAAATTCAGAATGATATTAAGTCTTTAAAAATTATTTTTAATCATCAAAAGAAAGTTAGTCTTGAATGGATACGATGGGGAATGAATCTCATCGCGTTCGTGGAGACGTTAATCTGTACGTACGCGCGAGTGAAAATATCATTTTTTGATATTAAAATCATATATAATTGGATGGTATGTCATATATACATAATAATTATCATATTATATTTGTTATTACATTCATTGATACTCATTTTTATACCCATCCAAATGATGAAGTGTTTGAATAACAAACTACACCACAACGTGGAGACGGTAATCCCTACGTACACACGTACGATGACTTTGTCATTTATAGGATGGATAGAATAATGAATATGGTTGTACCATTTTTATAAAGACATAAATGTATATAGGTTATACAAGACTTATTATTTTAGAATTTAAACAACCATGAAAGAGGATGTGGAAGAGGAAGAGAACTTGAAAGAGGTGATGAAATAGATACCTCTTCTTCGGGTTCTTCGTTTTGATTTGATCAAAAGGGATCCTTAGGTTGGCTTTATGACTAAAGTAAGGAATCTAGGATGAAGGGAGGACAGTTGGGATGATATTTGGGTAGAGGTTGGGGGATCCAAATGGCTTTGAAGATTTGAATTTGAGAGAAGGGGAAGTGTCCTTTTATAAGAGTGGTGAGGGGCACCTTAAAAAAAGACTGAAATATTAATTTATAATAAAATAATTTTCGGTTTCAAATGGCTCCAACATAAATTATTTAAAGGATAAGGATGGGATGGGTTGAAAAACACTCAAACAATAGATTTAAGATAGGTTTGGGTTACTATATTAACCTTATCTTTTAGATTTGTCTCTTAGTTAAATAGTTTGACATTTACCACGTCTCTTTGTATTTTTATATTATATCATTAATAAACTTAATATAAACCACAAGAGAACCCCAAGTGGTTCATTAATGATACACCTATAATTATATAATTCTTTTGGTAAAACCCTATATTTTTAGGATTATTATATAAACCAATAATATTGTATTTTTTTAAAAACTCATTTATGTGAATTTTGACATTATTTAATAATTGATTTTTGTAAAGTCCTAAAAAATTATTACTTATAAATAAATACATTTAATCAACCCTAAAATTTCATATTAATGGATAAAATTAGTGTAATTCATTAAAAGTCTTAAATGAGATTTATTTGGATATTTATAATATCAATTATTTTAATCTTCCATTTATATGGTAATTACTACATCATCATTGTGTCAAAAATAAATTAAAATATTTAATGTCTAAAAATTATAAATAAAATACCATTATTTAGGAAATATTTTTATCTTTATAATTATTATTTATAGTCGAATTTCTATTGTGTGTAACCCTATATTAAAAATGGTTTAGTTATTAAACCTTGAATTTTACTCTTTTGACTCTTCTTTAAATAAAATAATAATAAATGTCCTAATTTAATCCAAGTAGTCCAAAAAGGTTCATATTTTGTTACTATGGTTGTTTTTGGTCGAATTATAGTTATCCACGAGAATTATAACATATTTTAGGGTAATAATAATATCATTTTTCCCTTAATTACCCTATTTACTTTTAACTGTGGTAAGTAAAAGTAAAAAAGTTACTATTCACCAAAAATTATTTTTATCGTATTGAACCACATTTTTCTTACTGATAACAACCATGTATCTCAAATTTTTGAAATTTAACTCACTGAAGCGGTAAAATTATGTTTTATATATATTTGGAAATGCTCCTAGAAGGTCGGTAAAAGACGGTAAAAATTTTGATAAATTTTTTTATATCTAAACTCATTATAAAATGACTCCAAGGAATTAAATTGAAATTATATATGTATTATGTATCTATTTTGACTGAAAATAAATTTAAATAAAATAAATAATTATTTAAATAAAAAGTCGGTTTTAAACATAACTCAATTTTTTCCCTATTTATCAAAAATTGAATGTTTTCAGAAAAATACCAAAAATTCACCATAAGCTAATTTTGATATTAAAAATTCAAAAATGAAGTCCTTTTTGAAAGATAAAATTTATAAAATTTAAAAAACTGGGTATTACTATTCATAACGACTAGTTTGATTCGTTAGAGTGTCTTAGAATCTCGAAGTTGCGTACAATGCAAGCTATTAAATTATTTAAAGGGAAACATACAGTGGAAGCCTGGGGTGTTAGATTCATTCATCCTTAAAGTAAATTTTCCCCCTGAAATTTCAAGAATATTACTGCAAAAAAAGATTTTGGTGGTTATTTATCATAATTTCCTCGGGTTCCCACATTGCCTCTTCCATCTGATGGTTTCTCCATAGAACTTTTACTAGACGAGTCATCGAGTTTCTCAGCACTTGTTCTCTGGTATCAAGAATTTTGACAGGCTCTTCACAATAATGATGGAAACATTAAAATATTTAATCTATTATGGTAGTTCCTAATTAGTTTGTGGGATCACGCAAGGTCTTTCCTCAGAGTCTATATAATGACCCAAACATTTATCAATGAAAATTACTCGTGATCTAATTAAAAATATTATTTTAAAAAATGCTTATAAAAAATATTCACCTCATTGGTTTTGTGTTTTTTGATTTCAAAATACCATTATGAATTTTTACCGCTGCTAATATATCCATTGAACAATGATCACATGATTAGTATAAATATAGGGCTCTAAAATATCCAATTTACTCAGACAAAGGAAGCGATGGCCTCATCCAGTATACTTTCCCGATATGAAGCCCATTTTTCGAAGCTCGGAAATTAGGTGGCATCATTGGGCTTCCCTCTTGACCAAGCCCAAGCCGAGCTTCAACACGTTAAGCTCAAGCAGAACTGCATATGGGAGAAGTGGCAGTTGATAGAGATTACCACTCGAGAGATGTTATCCAAGCCACCCCAAGAGTCTGTCACCATCTCACACCTTACCCTTTAGTATTATGTGGGTGTTATATGGGGTTATATAACAAGACCTTATCTCTATGATTATGTGCATTATTTTTGTATATAATAAAGAATATACATTCATTTTATTGTTGTTACTTTGTAAATCGTTTTTAAACCCAAATAATATTTTTAGTTAATATTCAACTAAGTAATCTATTTAGATAAATTGATTGATTTTTTAATTAAATAATATTTTAATAAAATATTTTTATTACTAAATTAATTTTTGTTAAATATAAATGATCTTGTAATTTTTAAGAATACAATTGTAATTTTTGTTATGGGTTGAAAGACGTTTTTGTCAAAACCCAGGAATTTTTGATAAATGTCAGTTTTTATTTTAAAAGTAAAAATTCACATATCAATAAAATTATTTAGATAAAATGAATATTATTTTTGGAATCAGGATGTCAAAATTATCCAATTGTGAATTTTTCATAATTTTCTGAGAGTTGAATTTTTGGGTAAAAATTAAATACTGTTTAAATATATAATGTGTTTTATGACATAATAATGACCCAATAGTGATATAATAAATTACTATAAACATTATGTTCGGCCAATATATGTTTTACCATTAAAATAATGTGATTTTGGGTTTGTTTGATTTATTTTACAAAGCTTAATTGGACCCTTCAAGGCTTATAAAACATTTTGTCTTTTTAAATTGTTTTCCTTGAGAGTGTGACCCACCTCCACATAAGCAGCCCTATTATTTTAAGTTGTTCGGCCATTGTACTAGTAAAATATTGTTTTTCACTCCCCTTTGTCATAAAACATGGGTAAAAACCAAGGGCTGGTTTGTTTTTTTATTAGTTTAATGTGTGGTGTCCCAAACCTAAATAATAAAGAATTCCCTATCCTTTCCTTTATAACCCCACCAAAGATCCCACTTCCTTTCACTAAAATCCTTGGGATCCCAACCAAACCCTTCCCTCCTCTCTCTAGAATCCTCCCAAGGCACCCCAAGCTCTCAAAAAGCCTCTCTCAAGCCCCAACTAAGCCATTGGTAACAGACTTACATGTAAGGTATTCCTTCATTTCTCATTTAATCCATGTTTCTTAATATTGTTATCCCCTTTTATTTTCAATTATAAATTTTGGGGTGGGATTTATCATCTCCACAACATTTCCCTATTTATGCTTGAATTATGAGATACCCCTTTTCTCTCTCATTAAGGCCTCCTATGTTAACCCATTACAATGCCGAAATTCCGCAAGGAATTTCTCCCTCCACATTTACATTCATGAAATTATTTTTTATTATGAATCCAAATTCCATTACTTATGTTGGTAAAGGTATCTATATTACCATATTACTATCAATTTCATTTGCATATACGAGACACCATTTCCACTATCATCAACCTTTTTTATGAAGTCTTATGTCAGGACGTTATGCTACTAAAATTGAACCCCCATTTTCCAAGCCAAAATAATTGTGTAGTGAATACCATACTCATATCTCTATCAATGGTATTCACCTTTATGGACATTTACTTATTTGTGGAAGAGTTTCATGTATTAATTCCACATTCCTTTTCCATGGAATAAATTATTATGTTTAATTAATCCATGTTATATGATCCATGTGGCATACATATTCATGAAATAAAATGTTTAAGAAGGGTGCACCGTAATAGTGCACTAATGCATTAGGAAAAGCTCAGTATCATGATATGTCAAGTGCAAAGAGGTTTACTCATGCTAATTCAAGTACAATGAGGTTTTACTCATGCCCAATGTGTAATTATCCTTGGCTCATGATAATACCATTTTAAGTGTTATTCCCACATTTCCATGTTATCATTTCTTTTTATTCATGTTTCTTTTATGCTCCATTGATTTTCCTATTTCCTAACATGTATTTTATTCATCATGTTATGACATGTTTACAACATTAATGGGCTTTAAAGCTCACCCATTTTTTTATGAAATTCCTCATGTTACCCCCTGAAATTCTAAGTATGTGGGAATGTAGTGGTCATGTAATGTCATGAACCGTCCACAGGGCCCATGCCGTGACTACCCCATGCCCACTTTCCATAGGCCAGGCGCTGGACACTAGCACCAAGGCGTAATTCCTGATAAAAAGGGAAGGCATTGCCTTTATGAAGTAAACAAACACCACAGAGAAATCAAGAAAGAAGAAGCAACACTAAGTAAAGATGGGTACAATAGTAAGTGTGGAAAAGTAAGTGGGCCAGAATACAAACCCAAACTGAAAGTAAAGTACAACTGCAAATGGGAGTACAACAACTGAAAAGTAAATCCGCAGCCTCAAGCCTTCCACTAGAAGTCCCACCTGAAGGGTGGGTACAGATAGCCTCCACAGCTCCTCGGGTCCAGCCGTCCGCTCCGAGTACATCCCGCCCAGTGGTCCACCTCCAGGTACCGACCTACTCCGCTAGCCTCTACTACGATTAGTGTTGTCCGTCGTCTGCAACCAACACAACGTAGTGCGGGCATAGCCCGTGCAGGGTTGAGTATAAGCTACATAGTAGGGACCCCGAGACCCCCGAAGGACTCCCAGAATCTACAAAGGATAATCCAAAAAGGAAAGATACAATCACAAAGTAACATCCAACACAACTTAGGTAAATTCCCATACATATACCTAAGTCATCAATTCTCGTTCGTCTCCAACATCCGAGCCCAAGTACAACCCAGTCCACACAGGAAAACACAACCCAATCTACACAGGAAAGAATAACGTAATCCACACAGGATATCAAGTCAATCTTATCGAAGATAAGGATTGAAAGTAAAGATTCAGCTCACACAGGTATACTTCATCGTAAGACGAGAGAGATGATTAGATGTAGCCACTGATTCATCTAATTCATTGGACTCACACAGGATCGATAGGTACTAACCCCCACAATTACCCAAAAAGGATCGATAGGTAACTAACCCCCGCAATGACCCACACAGGATCAGACCCACACAGGATTTGTAGGCGCTGGACTACACAGGACCACTGAGCGCTGACCCACACAGGATCGGTAGCACTGATCCACGTTGGATCGGTGAGTGTTGTAGTCGTAGCCGTCGAATCCACGGAGGATTTCTGCACAGTCGTCGTCGCAGTCGCAGCCAGCTCTAGGATTCCCGCACATAGCAAGCTCATTCTGGAGGGTCCGCTTCACGAGCCGAGGGGCTGATACATCAACTGACATGAAGTATAGAGTTGATGTATCCAAAAGTTTTGTATCATCAACCGGAACTCAACGTTATAGACGACGCGTAAATCGGACGCCCGGTCTGAGAGTTATTGGCTTTTTCGTCCCTCGGGCCCGGTTGGTTTTTAAGTCAAAACCAACCTGACTGTACTCCAACTGCATCCAAACATTGAGCGGAGTAATCCAAAAGGTCCATCTCACTAAGAGGAATCGAACAAAGTCGATATCACGTCAATCAGACGTCCGGAGCTCAAGTTATAAGCATTTCCGCTCTGAGGGCCCGGTTGGTTTTGTGTACGAACCAACCCGGCCGAACCCAAAGTACTCTAAAAGCTTGAGTGGAATATACCTAAATGACCTTCTCTATCCAAGGATCACTACGCAACTGACGGTGCATCGATCGGAGGTCTGTAGCCCATGTTATGGGAAACAGACCGAAACGGTCCGAAAATGGGGGGTCTAGGCCCGGTCCGACCCAGCCCAACCCCCCCTGGGTCGGCCCGAACTGGGTCGACCTGACCCTGGTCCAACCTGTCTTGGCACGAACCGGTCTGGTGCGTTCGGTCCGGCCCGGTGCGGCTCAGTGCTGGCCGAGCGGCCGCACAAAAGGGGGTGTTATGACCTGTTCTCGGGACCCGTGCCGTGACTACCCCAAGCCCGCCTTCCATAGGCCAGGGGCTGGCGACTAGCACCAAGGCGTAAATCCCGGTAAAAAGGGAAGGCATTTCCTTTGTTAAGTAAACAAACACCACAGAGGAAAAAAGCCGTAGAAGTAAACACTATGTAAAAACTGAGTACAACAGTAAGTGCAGAAAAGTAAGTGGGCCAGTATACAAACCCAAACTAAAAGTAAAGTACAACTGGAAGGGAAAACAGCAACTGAAAAGTAAAGCTGCAACATCGAGCAGTCCACTAGAAATCCCATTTGAAGGGTGAGTACAGATAGCCTCCACTGCTCCTCGGGTCCAGCCGACCGCTCCGAGTACGTCCCGCCCAGTGGTCCACCTCCAGGTACCGTCTTGCTCCGCAAGCCTCAACCACAATCAGCAGTGTCCATCGTCTGCAACCAACACAATGTAGTGCGGGCATATCCCGTGCAGGGGTGAGTATAAGCTACTCAGTAGGGACCTCGAGACCCATGAAGGTCTCCCTAAATCCACAAAGGATAATCCACAAAGTAAAGATACAATCATGAAGTAACATCTGACTCTTCTTAGGTATATGCACATACATATACCTATGTCATAAATTCTCATTTGTCTCCAACATCCGAGCTCAAGTACAACCCCATCCACACAGGAAAGCAAAACGTAATCCACACATGATAGCACAACAAAATCCACAAAGGAAAGAAAATCAGGATTCAGCTCACACAGGTATACTTCTTCAAATGATGATAGAGATGATCAGATGTATCCACTGATTCATCTAAGCCGTCGGACCCACAAAGGGTCGATAGGTACTAACCCCCGCAATGACCCACATAGGATCGATCATGAAGTTGAAACCATAGCTATTGGGAAACTCCTTCTCTATCAAGTACAGTGGTTATGCCGCTACAACCATGCGATTCCATCTAACCTGGGATTGTTGTAGTACTCCACCTATCGAGTACTGTGGGCCTGCTGCTACAACCAAGTGCTTCCCACCATTGATTTTCCGCTACAACCAAGCTCTCCCCCTCATAGCCTCTAGAGGTACTCCTTCTGTTGAGTACCACGGGTCTCCTTCTACAAACATGATCTCCTCTACTGTGGGTCTGCTACTACAACCAAGCGCTCCCCCGTTCTGCTACAACCAAGCGCTCCTCCGTCGTAGGTCTGCCGCTATAACCAAGCGCTCCTCCGTCGTGGGTCTACCGCTACAACCAAGCGCTCCCCCTCATAGCCTCCATAGGTACTCCTTCTGTTGAGTACTGTGGGTCTGCTGCTACAACCAAGCGCTCCTCCGCCATGGGTCTGCTGCTACAACCAAGCGCTTCCCATGGGGCTATCCGCAACACACCGAGTCGTTCGATCAGCAGTCGTTAAGTCTCAACCGGCTCTAGGGTTTCCGAACATAGCATGCTCGTTCCGGGAGGGTCCACTCCACAAGAAAAGCGGTCGATGAATCAACTGACATGTAGTCTGGAGTTGATGTATCCCAAAAGGACCGTAGTGGTCACTGCCGAACCCACGGGGGATTCCCGTACTGTCTTCATTGTCGTCGCAGACGCAGCCAGCTCTAGGGTTCCTGCACACAGCAAGCTCATTGGGGAGGGTCTGCTCCACGAGCTGAGAGGCTGATACATCAACATACACATATTCCAGGGTTGATATATCCAAAATTTCCGTATTGTCGACAGGAACTCAACGTCGCAGACGGCGCGTCAATCAAACGTCTGGTCTGAGAGTTATTAGCTTTTTCGTTCCAGGGGCCCGGTTGGATTTCGGGTGCAATCCAACCCGGGAACTATCCAACTGCATCCAAAACTCAAGCGAAGTATTCCAAATGTTCCATCTCATCAAGAGGAAATCAACGAGATAGACGACGCGTCAATCGGACGCCCGATCTGTGAGTTATTGGCTTTTTCGTTCCAGGGGCCCAGTTGGTTTTGTGAGAGAACCAACCTGACCCCACTCTGATGGAATCCAAACCTCGAGCGGAGTAAGACAAAAGATAAATCTCATCATGAGTAACCCAACAAAGTCTATGGCACGTCAATCGGACGTCCGGAGATTAAGTTATAAGCGTTTCCGTTCCGAGGGCCCGATTGGTTTTGTGTACGAACCAACCCGGCCGAACCCAAATTATTCCAAAACCTTGAGTGCGATATACCAAAATGACCTCCTTGATCCAAGGATCCCATCTCCACTGACGGTAAATATATCGGAGGCCCATAGCTCATGTTATGAGGAAAAGACCAAAAAGGTCCGAAAACGGGGGGTCTTGGCCCGGACCGACCCGGCCCAACCCCCCCTGGGTCGGTCCGAACCAGGTCGACCCGACCCGGGTCCGGGTTCGACCCGGCTGACGCAGCCCGGCCAGGCCTGGGCGCGACCTGGCCCGGCCGGCGTGGGCGCGGCCCAGCCGCCAGGCGGTTAGGCTGGGCCGGTTACGGCCGAGCGGTGCGGGGGGCGCGCTGCCCCTGCGTGAAGGAACTGCGGCCCTGCGTGGGGCCGCCCTTACCATCGGACGCGGCAGCCAGCCGCGTCCCGTCCTTCTCCGGTCCCACGCGGTCGCGGGACGGCTGGCCCGTCGCCGTGGCTTCAGCCCCGGTGGTTCTTCCAGGTTGTGGGTCGGGTGACGCCGCCTCCCGCCGCCAGCGCCACCGTGCCGGCGTGGCGCATCGGCGGGTTGATCCGCGGACCACCGAACGAGTTCCGGTGGTCGGAATTCCTTTCCGTCTTTGCCAAAAGCCCTCCCGAGGTCCTTCTTTCACTGTGAGGACCTTACATCAGCCGTGCGCCTGATTTTGTCGACGTCCGCCGTTTCGCACACCAAGAACGAAAGGGGCGGTGGGTTTGGACTTGTTCGTTAGTCCGCACCCACCACATTTGCGGTTTTAAAAGTCTCACAACAATTTTTAATCAACACCATCGGTATAAATCACAAAGATTTAAATGAATCAAACCCCTACCTTGTCGTTGTCATCAGACGTGAGTTCTTCGCGGAATTGACCGTCGCGGAAGAAGAGGATCGTCACGTCGCGGAAGGGGGCGTCGCGTCGTAGCGGTACATGGCATCGCATCGACGATCTCAAGCAGTTGATGATCGGAGATTGTTACAAGGAAGAAACGTCGCGGAAGAAGCGTCGCGGAAGGAGAATCGTCGGTGTCGCGGAACACGACGTTGCGTCGTCGATCTCCGAGGGTTCGGTGTTCTTTGCGTTCTTTGTGTTCTTCTCCTTCTTCACGTTCTTCGGGAAGGATTATGAAGATATAAATCCTTAGAGTCTTATCCAAATCCTCTCAATGATCCACCCTCCAGTAAACACGTGTTGGTCTTATTTTATTCTTATGCCAACAAACGAAAAACAAGGTAAGAAACGAACCATTAATTCGATGAATTAATGTAACAACTTAACTGCCCAATTAATAGGGGCATTAAGAATTTAGAAAACGCACAAGTTGACTTTCATTAAGGAGGAGTTTTCACGGGTGTGTTACTTAGGGGGAATGAAACGGTGGGGATCTTGCGGGCCCCACCTCACAAATATCCAACCTAGAGGGTAGGATATTTTGGGTTCCACCCTATCTGCTTCAACTTAGCTTAAGTGGCTTTAAGTGGTTTTATGTGAAATAAAAATAAAGTTATCGCACCACTTTATTCTATTTCTTAACATAACCCCAAAAATTAAAAACCACACCCGAGCAAACGCAACTCTGAAAAAGGCGTTCCTAGGAAAATACCAGCGCTGCGATTCCATCGGTTCCCTTGAAATTCGATTCCGAGTACCGGTTCAAAAGTTATAAAAACCCGCTCGTTCGTTCACTGAACGTACCTGAGCCAAATTTCGTAGAATGATTCCGGGCACACCGGGCCTCAGAATCATGTGCCATCAGAAACTGCATTCTTGTAAAATTCCAAAGAAATTTATGAAAAAAAATTTCCTTGAATTTTACGGGTCTTTACATCACTCCCACCACACGGCTTTACGTCCCCATAAAGATACATCATAAACTAGGGAAACCAAAGCGATACTGAGCAAGCATCTGACCCTTCCGCTCCCATGTGCTCATCTTGAGGTTCTCATGCTGCCATCTAATGCGCACTAGAGGGATCGATCATCCACGTAGGACCCGCTCCTGTCGATCCTCGATCTCCATCGGGACCTCTGCAAACGTGGCCCCATCATCAAATTCCAGCTCTCCATGGTCAAAGATATGCGTCGGGTCATGCACGTATCTCCTCAACTGAGATACATGGAAGACATCGTCCACCTGGTGCAACTGATTTGGTAGATCCAGGAGATAAGCCACCTTTCCAATCCTGCTGAGGACCTGGAATGGTCCGATGAAGCATGGAGACAACTTGCCTCCTCGACCAAATCTCTGTAATCCTCGTCGAGGTGAGACACGCCAGAAGACGTGGTCTCCATCCTCGAACTCTAGTGGCCTCCGCCTTCTGTCAGCATAATACTTTTGCCGGCTCTGAGCTATCCTCATCCGCTCTTGGATGACTTGGACCTTTCTGGTCCTACTCGAGCAGCAGAGATTTCTTCTTTTCCGAGAAAGGAAATACGGTCTCATCCCATGGATGAACCATGTTCTTCGCCTAATACAGTCAATCCTGACATGGATGATACTAATCCATACCAAGGATGATGTCGTAAGGCCTCGACTCTACTATCAAGAGATCTAACCGTTACTCTCGCCTCCAAGGGTTGAGTCACACTGTCGGCATCAGTGTGTGGTCACTGGGTCTCCTCCAGTAGGTGTCTCAAAGTGAGTGTCATGTCAACGGTTTTTTTTAAAGAGGAACCTCTTAGTAACAACATAAAGAGAGGACAGGAAGGTAAATGCCAAAATAAAGGTGTCTTTTATTACTACAACTCAAAGTACAAAGACACAAAACATCTACAGACAAACATCAACAATGCTATAAGCAGTATAAACAAAAGTCTTCAGGCATGGAGCTAGTCCCGCTCCTGTCCATCTACTCACAGAGCTCCATGATCGTAGGGCTCAACTGCCTGAAGCTGATCTCTTCAACGTCCACAAGCTCCCTACGGTCGGGGTGGAACTCCTGGTGGTGGTGGTGGCAACACCTCGAAGCGTCTTCCACCTCTAGCTGCATGGCCAACTCCCCTGCCACAGTCTCCTGCTCCATGCGGTCCGCCTCTATCGAACCTCTGCCTCTGCCTGGGAGGTCCTTAGTTCATCTTCTGGTCATCCGTATGGCGGGTCGGACAGTCATGAGCCATGTGACTAACTCCACCGCATGAGTAACATTGTCCGCTCATGGTAATTCGTTGTCCACCCCAGGTGCCACTCACAAACGATCATGTGTCACGCGGTCGACCACCTGTAGGTCTAGTCCTCTTGGACCCCTGCGTCATCTGTCTATTGCCCGTTGCAGAAGACTCTTCCGCATACTAGCTAGTGGTGGGTCCTGCTGCTGGAGGCTACTCAGCAAGGAAACTCTCCACTAAGAGGGCTCGCTCCAATACCCCTATCTGTGTCGGAATGCTGTGAGAAACAACTGAAGCTCTGATCTCTCTCCTGAGCCCCTGCTCGAATGTTCGGGCCCTGAAGAATGGGTCCCGTACCATGTCTGTCGAGTAGCGCGAGAGATCGATAAACCTTGCCGCGTACTGGGCTACTGTCCTGATTCCATGCCGCAGCTGTAGAAGCTCCTAGATGCGCACCACACAGAGGGTGGTTGGGACGAACTCCGAGAGGAAGAGGCTCTAAATTCCGTCTAGAAAAGATATGCTTCATCGTGCACCTGGACATCAAGCTCCACCATATGCCTGTTGCCGCGTGCAGTAGGCTCGCTGCGAGGATCACCATGAGATCTGTTGGTGTCCTCACTAACCTGAAAACTCGTACCACTGCCTTCAGCCAGTCCTCGGCTGCCTGGGGGTCCGTCTCCCCGTGGAACCTGGGCGGTCGCTGGCACTGGAACTCATGAAGTGCACTAAGGTGACGTGCATCGTCAGCGGCTGGGGCTGGAAGCATCGGTGGCTCGGCGGGTAGAGGTACCACTGGTGCCTCAGCTGTCAAAGGCCCTGTACTGAGGCCTCATCGCTTGGTGGGCTGTCGTCACGCTCAACTCTTGGAACACTAGCTGGCTACCGTCGTGGGGCCATCCTGAAAAGAAACAGGTGCGCCACGGTCAACAGTATACCTGGTGAGCTGACAATAAGTAATCACAAAGAAAACTTGAAACACACATGCAATCAATGTTTTCATGCATTAAGTCGGAAATCAGAATTTTGGGTCCTTGTGTACGGATACGTCGGCCGCCGCACCAACACTACACTCCTGGAACTGAAAACCACACCCAATACGCTTGACACTATTGCTTCACGTAGAAAAAGATCAGAGTCCCAATTTCTACGGTAGAACCAAACTCCTATGATACTAATTTGTCACGACCCATCCTCGGGGCCTGTGCCGTTACTACCCCAAGCCCGCCTTCCATAGGCCAGGGGATGGCGACTAGCACTACGGCGTAAATCCCAGTAAAAAGGGAAGGCATTGCCTTTTTCAAGTAAACAAACACCATAGAGCAAGCAAGCAGTAGAAGTAAACACTAAGTAAAAACTGAGTACGACAGTAAGTGCGGAAAAGTAAGTGGGCCAGTATACAAACCCAAACTGAAAGTAAAGTACAACTGTAAGGGAAAACAGCAACTGAAAAGTAAAGCCGCAACATCGAGCTGTCCACTAGAAATCCCACCAGAAGGGTGAGTACAGATAGCCTCCACTGCTCCTCGGGTCCAGATGACCGCTCCGAGTACGTCCCACCCAGTGGTCCACATCCAGGTACCGTCCTGCTCCGCAATCCTCAACCACAATTAGCGTTGTCCATCATCTCCATCCAACACAATGTAGTGCGGGCATAGCCCATGCAGGGGTGAGTATAAGCTACTCAGTAGGGACCCTGAGACCCCCGAAGGTCTCCCTGAATCCACAAAGGATAATCCAAAAGGAAAGATACAATCACGAAGTAACATCGGACTCTGCTTAGGTATATGCCCATACATATACCTAAGTCTTCAATTCTCATTCGGCTCCAACATCCGAGCCCAAGTACAACCCAGTCCACATAGGAAAGCAAAACGTAATCCACACAGGATAGAAAAACACAATCTACAAAGGAAAGCAAATCAGGATTCAGCTCACACAAGTATACTTCTTCAAATGACGATAGAGATGATTAGATGTAGCCACTGATTCATCTAAGCTGTCGGACCCACAAAGGGTCGATAGGTACTAACCCCTGCAATGACCCACACAAGATCGATCATGAAGTTGAAACCATAGCTATTGAGAAACTCCTTCTCTATCAAGTACAGTGGTTATGCCGCTACAACCATGCGCTTCCCTCTAACCATGGATTGCTGTAGTACTCCACCTATCGAGTACTGTGGGCCTGCTACTACAACCATGTGCTTCCCACTATGGGTCTGCCACTACAACCAAGAGCTCCCCCTCATAGACTCTAGAGGTACTCCATATGTTGAGTACCACGGGTCTGCTACTACAACCAAGCGCTCCTCTACCGTGGGTCTGCTACTACAACCAAGTGCTCCCCCGTGCTGCTACAACCAAGCGCTCCTCCGTCGTAGGTCTGCCGCTACTACCAAGCGCTCCTCCGTCGTGGGTCTACCGCTACAACCAAGAGCTCCCCCTCATAGCCTTCAGAGGTACTCCTTTTGTTGAGTACCGCTGGTCTGCCACTACAACCAAGCGCTCCTCCTCTGTGGGTCTGCTGCTACAACCAAGCGCTTCCCACTGGGCTATCCGCAACACACCGAGTCATTCGATCCGCAGTCGTCAAGTCTCAACCGGCTCTAGGGTTTCCGCACACAGCATGCTCATTCCGAGAGGGTCCACTCCATGAGCCAAGAGGTCGATGCATCAACTGAAATGTAGTCCAGAGTTGATGTATCCCAAAAGTACCGTAGTGGTCACTACTGAACCCACGGAGGATTCCCGTACTCTCTTCATTGTCGTCGCAGACGCAGCCAGCTCTAGGGTTCCTGCACACAGCAAGCTCGTTCGGGACGATCCGCCCCACGAGCTGAGATTCTGATACATCAAATTACACATAGTTCAGGGTTGATATATCCAAAAGTTCCGTATTGTCGACAGGAACTCAACTTCGCAGACGGCTCATCAATCGGACGTATGGTCTTAGAGTTATTAGCTTTTCCGTTCCAGGGGCCCAGTTGGATTTTGGGTGCAATCCAACCTGGCCACTATCCAACTGCATCCAAAACTCAAGCGAAGAATGCCAAAAGTTCCGTCTCATCAAGAGGAAATCAACGAGACAGACGATGCATCAATCGGACGCCCGGTCTGTGAGTTATTGGCTTTTTCGTTCTAGGGGCCTGGTTGGTTTCGTGAGCGAACCAACCCGACCATACTCCAACGACATCCAAACCTTGAGCGGAGTAATCCAAAAGATCCGTCTCATCAAGAGGAACCCAAAAAAGTCGACGACACGTCAATCAGACGTCCGGAGCTTAGGTTATAATCGTTTCCGCTCCGAGGGCCCGGTTGGTTTCGTGTACGAACCAACCCGGCCGAACCCAAAGTATTCCTAAACCTTGAGTGCAATATACCGAAACGACCTCCTCGATCCAAGGATCACATCGCCACTGACGGTACATCGATTGGAGGCCCCTAACACAAGTTATGAGAAAAAGACCAAAAAGGTCTGAAAATGAGGGGTCTGGGCCCGGACCGACCCGGCCCAATCCCCCCTGGGTCGGCCCGAACCGGGTTGACCTGAACCGGGTCTGGGTCTGACCCGGCCAGCACGGCCCGGACCGGCCTGGGCGCGACCTAGCCCGGCCAGCGCGGGCGCGGACTGGCCACCAGGCGGTTCAGCTCTGCCTGTTACGGCAGAGCGGTGCGGGGGCTGGGCTGCCCCCGCTTGAAGGAATCGCGGCCCCGCGTGGGGCCGCCCTTGCCAGCGGACGTTGCAGCCAGGCGCATCCTGTCCTTTGCCAGTCCCGCGCGGTCGCGGGACGGCTGGCCCGCCGTCGCGGATTCAGCCGTGGCGGTTCTTCCCTACGGCGTGTCGGGCGCCGCCGCCTCCCACTGCCGGCACCGCCGTGCCGGCATGGCTCGCCAGCGGGTTGCTCTTCGGACCACCGGATGAGTTCCGGTGGTTGTAATTCCTTTCCGTCTTCGCCAAAAGCCCTCCTGGGGTCCGTCCTTCACTGCGAGGACCTTACATCGCATGTGCGGTTGATTTTGTCGACGTCCGCCATTTCGCACACCAAGAATTAAAGGGGCGGTGGGTTTAGACTTGTTCGTTAGTCCGCACCCACCACGTTAGCGGTTTTAAAAGTCTCACAACAATTTTTAATCAACGCCATGGGTGTAAATAACAAAGATTTAAATGAATCAGACCCCTACCTCATCGTTGTCATCGGACGTGAGTTCTTCGCGGAATTGACCGTCGCGGAAGAAGAGGATCATTGCGTCCCGGAATGGGGCGTTGCGTCGTCGAGGTACACGACGTCGCATCGACGATCTCAAGCAGATGATGATCGGAGATTGATGCGGGGAAGAAACGTCGCAGAAGAAGCATCGCAGAAGGAGAATCATCGGCGTCGCGGAACACGGTGTCGCGTCATCGATCTCCGAGGGTTCGGAGTTCTTCGCGTTCTTCGCGTTCTTCGTGAAGGAGGATGAAGATATCAAGCCTTAGAGTCTTCTCCAAATCCTCTCAACGAGACACCCTCCAGTAAACTCGTGTTGGTATTATTTTATTCTTATGCCAACAAACGAAAAAAAAGGTAAGAAATGAACCATTAATTCAATTAATTATTGTAACAACTTAACTACCGAATTAATTGGGGCGTTAAGAATTTAGAAAACGCACCAGTTGACTTTAATTAATGAGGAGTTTTCGCGAGTGCGTTACTTAGGGGGAAAGAAACCGTGGGGCTCGTGCGGGCTGCACCTCAAAAATAGCCTACCAAGAGGGTAGGATATTTTGGGTTCCACCCTATTCGCTTCAACTTAGCTTAAGTGGCTTTAAGTGGCTTTATGTGAAATAAAAATAAAGTTGTCGCACCACTTTATTTTATTTCTTAACATAACCCCAAAAATTAAAAACCACACCTGAGAAAACACAACTCCGGAAAAGGCATTTCTAGGCAAATACCGGCACTGCAATTCCATCGGTGCCCTCGAAATTCGATTCCGAGCACCGGTTCAAAAGTTAGAAAAATCCACTTGTTCGTTCAATGAACGTACCCGATCCAAACTTCGAAGAATGATTCCGGGCACACCGGGGCACGGAATCAGGTGCCGTCAGAAACTTCATTCTTGTAAAATACAAAGAAAATTAAGAAAAAAAAATTTCCTTGAATTTTAGGGGTCTTTACAGGGGGAACCACCCACTTGAATGAAACTGCGACCCCCGCGTGGGGGCCAGTCCTTGCCAACAGACGCATCCTAGCACCGCGTCCCCGACTCATCGGTCCCGCGTGGTCACGGGACCAGCAGCCTGCTGCCGCGGCCTCAGCCATGGCGGCCATTCCCGGTGGCGCACCGGGCACCGCCGTGTCGGCGAGACGCGCCGACGGGGTTTTCCGCGGACCACCGGACACGCTCTTGTGGTCCGTTTTTCCTGCCGTTTTCGCCAGCGGTTCTCCCTAGACCGACTATCCACTACGAAGACCTCAAATGCCCTTGCGGCCTACTTCATCATCTTCTGCCGATCCGCACACCAAGAACGAAGAAACGGTGGGTTCAGACTTGGTCGTTGGTCCGCACCCACCACGTTAGTGGTTTAAACGGCTTTCGAAAAATTTTAAGCACATGCCGAGGATATAAATCAAATAGATTTAATTGAACCAAAACCCCTACCTCAAGCATCGTCGAGCGAGGGTTCGTCGCGGAATTGCACGTCATGGAAGAAGGCGTCGCGAAAGGGGGATTCGTCGGCATCGCGTCATCGATCTCCGAGGATCCGGCGTTCTTTTCAACCTTAGTCGGATGTCAGAGTTATTCCCATTCTTCGCATTCTTCGCTTTCTTCACGTTCTTCGCATTATTCGTCGAGGAAGGAGTGTTTCACGACTTGAGTGATTTCTCACAAACCCTCTCGCCCAACCAACCTCTAATAAAATAAGACTTCTCTTATTTTATTAACACACAAGCCAACAATTTGAATTTCAAAAAACGAAACAATCAATTAATTGAATTAATTGAGGAGTTTAAACCACCCAATTAATGAGGCGTTTATTATCCAGATTAAATGCAAGGGTTGAAATCATTAAAAAGGGGGGTGAGGGTGTGTTACTAATTAAAGGAGGGGGGGGGGTGGGGGTTGAAAAAGGTGTGGATCGTTTGGGCCCCTCCCCACAAATATCCTACCTAGTGGTGTAGGATATTGTGGGTCCCATTTTAACCTCTTAGCTTAGGTTAAACAACTTAAAATAAAATAACATGGTTGCCGCATTTTATTTTATTCATTTACTTATCCTGAAAATTAAAAAACCACACCCGAGCAAACACAACTCCAGAAAAGGTGTTTCTAAGAAATTAACGGTGCTGCGATTCCATCAGTGCCCTCGAAATTCGATTCTGAGCACCGGTTCAAAAGTTATAAAAACCCACTCATTCGTTCACTAAACGTACCCGAGCTAAACTTTAGAAATGATTCTGGGCACACCGGGCCTCAGAATCAGGTGCCGTCATAAACTGCATTCTTGTAAAATCTAAAAGAAAAGTAAGAAAATATTTCCCTTGAATTTTAAGGGTCATAAAAATTACTCCCACCTCAGGGATTTATGTCCCCGTAAAGATACATCATAAACTAGGGAAAAAAATGTGGGTACTGAGCACGCATCTGAGCCTCCCGCTCCCAAGTGCTCTCTTGGAGGATCCCGTGCTGCCATCTGATGTGCACTAGAGGAATCGACCGTCCACGTAGGACCCGCCCGTATCGATCCTCAATCTCTACCTGGACCTCCGCAAAAGTTTCCCCATCATCTACGTCCAGCTCCCCATGGTCAATGATATGCGTCGGGTCGTGCACGTATCTCCTCAGCTGGGATACGTGGAAGACGTCGTACAGCCGGTGCAACTGAGGTGGTAGATCCATGTGATAAGCCACTTCTCCAATCCTGCTGAGGACCTGGAATGGTCCGATGAAGCGTGGAGATAACTTGCCGCCTCGGCCAAATCTCTGTAATCCACGTTGAGGTGAGACACGCAAGAAGACGTGGTCGCCATCCTCGAACTCAAGTGGCCTCCGCCTCCTATCAGCATAAGACTTATGCCGGCTCTGAGCTGCCCTCATCCGCTCCTGGATGACCTGGACCTTCTCTGTCATGGCCTGGACTATCTTCGGTCCCACAAGTGCTGACTCCCCAGGGTTTATCCAGCATAGCAGTGATTTGCAAGGTCAGCCGTACAATGCCTCGTATGGTACCATCCTGATGGTGGAGTGGTATCTGTTGTTGTACACGAACTCTACCAATGGTAGTTGATCATCCCAGCTGTGACCAAAGTCGAGGAAACATGCACAAAACATGTCCTTGAGATTCTGAATGGTCCTCTCCGTCTTATCATCCGTCTGAGGGTGAAAGGCGGTGCTCAAATGTAGCTGCGTCCCGAACGCCTCCTGAAACCCCTTCCAAAGCCGGTAAGTAAAGCGAGTATCTCGATCAGAGACGATAGATGATGGCTCACCATGAATCCGTACAATCTCTTGAACGTAGAGGCATCCCAAGATCTCTACTGAGCCCTGATCTCTGATGGGTAAGAAGTTATCCAACTTGGTGAGTCGGTCGACAATCACCCAAATGGAGTCACGACCTCTGGAAGTGCGTGGAAGTCCAGTCACAAAGTCTATAGATATCCCATCCCACTTCCACTCAGGGACCTCCAAGGGCTGTACCAAGACTGCTGGTACCTGGTGCTCTGCCTTCACCTACTGTCAGGTGAGGCATCGAAAAACGAACTCTGCCACATCCTTCTTCATACCCGGCCACCAGTGGTGTCCTCTGAGATCCCGGTACATCTTCACCACTCCAGGATGTACCACCAAAGGGGAAGTGTGAAACTCTCTCATCACCTCCTCTCGTAAAGTAACTGGTACCAAGGTACGTCCTCTGAAAAGGACGCCGTGCTCTCCTCCTAACGAGAAACCCTCAGGTTCATGTCCTGAGGATATCTGTGCACGCCGCGTCTCACAGTCGGCGTCCCCACGCTGTTCCTCTCTGACCCACTGCAGTAGTGGAGGAGTGAATGTGAGTGACTGAAGGAAGGCTGCTCCATCACTATCTATGTAGAATATCTGCAAAGGAGCTAGCTGCTTTGTCACGTCCCCAAGTAGCTGAATGTCCGACCTCATGCTAAGAGCATCAGCAACAACGTTCCCCTTTCCAGGAGTATATAATATCTCAAAGTCATAGTCCTGGAGGAACTCGAGCCATCGATGTTGTCTCAGGTTCAGGTCCTTCTATGAGAAGATGTACCTGAGACTCTGATGGCCAGAATAGATTGTGAAGCCCTCGCCCATCAGATGGTGTCGCCACATCTTCAGAGCGAAGACCACTACTGCTAAATCCAGGTCATGGGTAGTTTAGTTCTGCTCATGCTGCCTCAACTGACGTGATCCGTAGGCCATCACGGCCCGCTCCTGTATCAGGACACATCCGAGTCTGGTCCCTGATGCATCGCAGTAAACTACGTACCCAACTCCCTCCACCGGTAGCATCAAGATAGGCACATTGGTCAATCTATGTGTCAATTCCTGGAAGCTCTGCTGACATCTGTCTGACCACACGAAGGCTATCCCCTTCTTCATCAAAGATGAGAGTGGTTCCACAACTCTGGAAAAGTCTGGCACAAACCTCTGGTAGTACCCAGCTTGACCCAAGAAACTCCGCACCTCCGTCATGCTCCTGGGTGGCTCCCAAGCTAGCACTGCCTTGATCTTCGCAGGGTCCACCGCAACTCCCGCCTCAGAGATGACGTGTCCCAAGAAGTGGACATCACGTAACCAGAACTTACACTTTGAGAGTTTTCCATAAAGCTGGTGCTCTCGGAGTGTGTCCAGTACAGCCCGCAAGTGGTAGGCGTTCTCCTCCTCAGTCGTTGAGTATATCAAAATGTCATCGATGAAGACCACGAAAAATCGATCGAGGTATCGCTGAAAGATCCTTTTCATGAGACCCATGAACACTTCTGGAGCATTGGTTACACAGAATGGCATAACCAAGAACTCATAATGTCTATCCCGACATCTGAAGGTCGTCTTCGGCACGTCCCCATCCCAAACTCTGAGTTGATGATAGCTTGATCTAAGGTCTATTTTAGAGAACCAACATGCTCCCTTTAGCTGATCGAAGAGGTCATCAATCCTAAGTAGCGGATACTTATTCCTCACTGTCACCTGGTTTAGGCAATAATAGTCGACACAAAGTCGCAATCTCCTGTCCGCCTTCTTGGCGAATAATATCGGGGAAGGCCAGGGTGAAACACTGGGTCAGATGAATCCCTTTCCCTGCAAGTCCTCCAACTATACCCGTAGCTCTCGAAGCTCGGTGGGAGCCATCCGATACGCTGGGGTGGATATTGGGGATATCCCGGGGTACAGATCGATATAAAAGTCTACCTATGTGCAAGGAGGTAGTCCTGGAACGTCGTCGGGAAAAACGTATGCATACTGATCCACCACTGCAGGAAAACCAGGACTCCGCACGTCAACTGCTTCTAGGATGAGGCCAGCCAACTGATGAGTGATGGGCTGTCCTATCCTCTGCGAGAGTCCATCCTATACTTCGAACGCTCCCTTCTCGTCGGTGAAGGTGAACCGGCTCCTGTCGGTGCGTACACACCACACCTTGCACTTAATACAGTCAATCTGAGCATGGACTGTAGATAACCAATCCATGCCCAAGATGACGGCGTAAGGCCTCGACGCCACTACAAAAAGATCCCAGCCGAAGCTCTCACCTCCTAGAGTAAGATCACACTACCGGCACCAGTGTGTAATCATCGAGTCAGCACTAGTAGGAGTCTCTAGCCGTAACGATCGAGCCAACGACTCTGTCGGAATCTCCGAGCTCCGAACAAGGGTAGAGGCTATTAAATAATGACTCGCTCCTGTCTCTATAAGAACTGCAGAAAGGGTGGAATAGACACAAATAATACCTCAAATCATCTCAAGCGTGCCGTGGTCATAGGACTCTGCTGCCTGGAGTTGTGCCTCTCTCTGCCCACTAGCTCCCTGTGGTCGGGGTGGACCTCATTGAGGTGGGGGTGGTAGAGCCTCAAAGCATCGCCCACCACCTGCTGCTCGGATAGCTCCTCTTCCTCGTCTGCCTGCTCCCTACAGACCACCACGGTCGACCCTCTACCTCGTCCTGGGTGGTCCCTCAACCGTCTGCTGCTCCTCGGCACGGCGGGTTGGGAAGTCACGAGCCATGTGGCCCTGCCTGCCACATGCGTGGAACTGTCTGCCTCTCGATAGACTGGCTCCGCGCTGTGTGCCCCGCACCACTAAGGAAGTGTCCTGAGTTCGTCTTCCTGAGGTTCTAGTCTGCCTGGACCCATGTGTCATATGTCGACTACCTACTGCAGAAGACTCTGCTACGTGCCGCCCTGTGGTAGATCTCGCTGCTGATGTAGGCTCATCAAGGAAGCTCTCGATGAGAAGGGCTCTGCAGTACCCCTGTCTGAGTCGGAATGCACAGGGAGATCAGCAATTCCCTGATCTCCTGCCACGATCCCTGCTCGAAGGTCCGGTCCCATAAGAATGGGTCCCGTACCATGTCCATTGAATAGTGAGAGAGGTCGGTAAATATCGCTGAGTACTGTGCGACCATCAAGCTGCCCTGCCGCAGCTGTAGTAGCTTCTGGATGCGCACCGCATGGAGGGTGGCTGGGACGAACTCTGAGTGGAAGAGGCTCTCAAAGTTCGTCCAGAGGATAGATGCCTCATCGTGCACCTAGAGCATGAAGCTCCCCCATCTGCCTGCTGCCGCGTGCAGGAGGCTCGCTGCGAGGATCACCATGAGGTCAGCTGGTGTCCTCACTAACCTGAAAACTCGTACAACTGCCTCCATCCAATCCTCGACTACCTGAGGGTCCGTCTCCCCATGGAACCTGGGTGGTTGCTGACGCTGAAACTCGTGCAGTGCACTAAGGCGACGTGCATCGTCAGCGGCTGGGGCCGGTAGCATGGCGGCTCGGTGGGTAGAGGTACTTCCGATGCCTCTACTGTCAAAGGGCCCTATACCGAGGCCTCGTCACTCGGTGGGCTGTCGTCATGCACAACGCTCAGAACCCTAGCTGGCTGCCATCGTTGGACCATCCTGAAAAAGAAATAGGTGTGCCACGGTCAAGCAATATACCTGATGAGCTGACATAAAGTAATCACAAAGAAAACATGAAACACACATGCAATCAATGTTTTCGTGCATTAAGTTGAAAATCAGAGGTCATGGTCTTGGTATACGGAAACGTCGACCGCCGCACCAACACTGGACTCACAGGATTGATAGCCACACTCAATACTCTTAACACTATTGCTTCACATAGAAGAAAGATCAGAGTCTAAAGTTCAGCGGTAGAACCGAACTCCTCTGATACCAATTTTCCATGACCCGTCCTCGGGGCCCGTGCCGTGACTACCCCAAGCCCGTCTTCCATAGGCCAGGGGATGGCGACTAGCACCAAGGCGTAATTCCCGATAAAAAGGGAAGGCATTGCCTTTGTGAAGTAAACAAACACCACAGAGCAAGCAAGCAAGCAGAAGCAACACTAAGTAAAGCTGGGTACAACAGTACGTGCGGAAAAGTAAGTGGGCCAGAATACAAACCCAAACTGAAAGTAAAGTACAACTGGAAAAGGGAGTACAACAACTGAAAAGTAAAGCCGCAACCTCAAGCCATCCACTGGAAGTCCCACCTGAAGGGTGGGTACAGATATCCTCCATAGCTCCTCGGGTCCAGCCGTTCACTCCGAGTACGTCCCGCCCAGTGGTCCACCTCCAGGTACCGACCTTCTCTGCCAGCCTCAACCACGATCAGTGCTATCCGTCGTCTGCAACCAACATAATGTAGTGCAGGCATAGCCCATGCAGGGGTGAGTATAAACTACTCAGTAGGGACCCCAAGACCCCCGAAGGTCTCCCAGAATCCATAAAGGATAATCCACAAAGGAAAGATACAATCACGAAGTAACATCCATAACTACTTAGGTATATTCCCATACATATACCTAAGTCATCAATTCTCGTTTGGCTCCAACATCTGAGCTCAAGTACAACCCATTCCACACAGGAAAACACAACCCAATCCACACAAGAAATAATAACGTAATCCACACAGGATATCAAGTCAATATTATTGAAGATATGGATTGAAAGTCAAGATTCAGATCACACAGGTATACTTCATCATAAGACGAGAGAGATGATCAGATGTAGCCAATGATTTATCTATGCTGCCAGACCCACACTGGATCGATAGGTACTAACCCCCACAATGACCCACAAAGGATTGATAGGTAACTAACCCCCACAATGACCCACATAGGATCTGTAGGCGCTGGCCCACACAGGACTACTGAGCGCTGACCCACACAGGATCTAACCCACACAGGATCGGTAGCACTGATCCACGTAGGATCGCTGAGTGGGGTAGTCGTCGCCGTCGAATCCATGGAGGATTTTTGCACAGTCGTCTTTGTCGTCGCAGTCGTAGCCAGCTCTAGGGTTCCCGCACACAGCAAGCTCGTTCGGGAGGGTCCGCTCCACAAGCCGAGGGGCTGATACATCAACTGACACGTAGTCTGGAGTTGATGTATCCAAAATTTTCATATCGTCAATAGGAACTCAACGTCACAGATGGCGCATCAATCGGACGCCCGGTCTGAGAATTATTGGCTTTTTCATCCCAGGGGCCCGGTTGTTTTTTAAGTCAAAACCAACCCGACCATACTCCAACTGCATCAAAACCTCCAGCGGAGTAAGCCAAAAGGTCCATCTCAATAAGAGGAATCCAACAAAGTCAACGGCCCATCAATCAGACGTCCGGAGCTCAAGTTATAAGTGTTTCCGCTCCGAGGGACCAGTTGGTTTTGTGTACGAACCAACCCGGCCGAATGCAAAGTACTCTAAAACCTTGAGTGTAATATATCGAAACGACCGTCTCTATCCAAGGATCGCTACGCAACTGACAGTGCGTCGATTAAAGGTTCGTATCCCATGTTATGAGAAAAAGACCGAAACAGTCCAAAAATGGGGGGTCTAGGCCCGGTCCGACCCGGGTCCGGGTCCGACCTGGCTGGGCGCGGCCCGGTGCGGCCGGTCTAGCCCGGGGCAGCTCTGTGCTGGCTGAGCGGGTCGGCTCGGTGCTGGCCGATCGGCCGCGCAAAAGGGGGCGCCACCCCCTTGAACGAAACCGCGGCCCCTGCGTGGGGGCCCCTCCTTGCCAACGGACGCGGCCTAGGGCCGCGTCCCCGCCTCCTCGGTCCCGTGCGGTCTCGGGACCAGCAGCCTCCCGGCGCGGCTTCAGCTGCAGCGGCCCTTCCCGGCAGCGTACCGGGCACCGCCACCTCCTGGCGGCCGGCCGTTGCCGGCCGTCGCCTCCGGCCGCCGGCACCACCGTGCCGGTGAGGCGCGCCAGTGGGGTTTTTCGCAGACCACCAGACGCGCTCCAGTGATCTGTTTTGCCTGCCGTCTTCACCAGCGGTCCTCCCGGGACCGGCTCTCCACTACGAAGACCTCGAATGACCTTACGACCTGCTTCTTCGTCGCCCGCCGATCCGCACACCAAGAATGAAGAAACGGTGGGTTAAGACTTGTTCGTTCGTTCGCACCCACCGCGTTAGCGGTTTAAACAGCTTCCAAAAAATTTTAAACAGATGACAGGGATATAAATCACATAGATTTAGTTGAACTAAAACCCCTACCTCAAGCGTTGTCGAGCGAGCGTTCGTCGCGGAATTGCACGTCGTGGAGGAAGGCGTCACGGAAGGGCGATTCGTCGGCATCGCGTCATCGATCTCCGAGGATCCAACATTCTTGTCGACTTTAGTCGGAGGTCGGATTTCTTCGCGTTCTTCGCGTTCTTCGCGTTCTTCGCCTTCTTCGCGTGCATCATCGAGGAAGGAGTGTTTCACAGCTTGTGTGATTTCTCCCAAACCCTCTCGCACAGCCAACCTCTAATAAAATAAGACTTGTCTTATTTTATTAGCACACAAGCCAACGATTTGAATTTCAAAAATGAAACAATCAATTAATTGAATTAATTGAGGAGTTTAAACTGCCCAATTAATGAGGCGTTTATTTTCCAGATTAGATTCAAGGGTTGATTTCATTAAAAAGGGGGGTGTGGGTGCGTTACTAATTAAAGGAGGGGGTTTGAAAAGGTGGGGCTCGTGTGGGCCCCACCCCAAAAATATCCTACCTAGTGGTGTAGGATATTTTGGGTCCCACTTTAACCTCTTAGCTTAGGCTAAACGACTTAATATAAAATAGCTTGGTTGGACCATTTTATTTTATTCATTTACTTAACCCGAAAATTTAAAAACCACACCCGAGCAAACACAACTCTAGAAAAGGTGTTTCTAAAAAATTATCGGTGCTACGATTCCATCGGTGCCCCCAGAATTCGATTCCAAGAACCGGTTCAAAAGTTAGAAAAACCCACTCCTTCGTTCACTGAAGGTACCCGAGCTAAACTTCAGAAAATGATTCCGGGCACACCGGGTCTCAGAATCAGGTGCCGTCAGAAACTGCGTTCTTGTAAAATCTAAAAGAAAATTATGATAAAATTTCCCTTGAATTTTACGTGTCTTTACATGTAAAGGATGTTTTCAATAAAGATGTTGTGTTTCCTGTAACACCCCAATGTTCCATGGTATGTTTCCCTTTGAATAATTCAATAGCTTGCATTGTACGCAACTTCGAGATTCTAACACACCACGACCAATCAAACTACCCGTTATGAATAGTAATACACACTTTTTGAAATTTAATAATATTTTTATTTCAAAATGGACTTCATTTTTGAATTTTGAATATCAAAATTAGCTTAGTGTGATTTTTTGGTATTTTTCAGAAAACATTCAATTTTGGATGAATAGTGAAAAACACTCCATTATTTTTTAAAACCGAATTGTTTTTTAAATAATTAGTTATTTTATTTAAATTTATTTTAGGTAAAAATAGATACATAATACCTATATATGTTCAATGTAATTATTTGGAGTCATTTTTTAATAATATTAGTTATATAAAATTTTATTGAACTTTTCACCGTCTTTTACCCTCCTCCTAGGAAAATTGTCAAATTCACATAAAACATAATTTTACCACTTCTGTGATGGAATTTCTAAAATCTGAGAGACACGGTTAATATAAGTAATGAAAATGAGGTTCAAGAAGAAGAAAATAATTTTTGGTGAATAGTAACTTTTTATTTTTATTTACCACGGTTAAATGTAAATAGGATAATTATGGGTAAAAATGATATTATTTTTACCCTAACACATGTACTAATTATATTGGATAAGTTTAATTCGACCAAAAACAACTTTAGGAATAAAATATGATCCTTTAGGTCTACTTGGATTAGATTAAGACATTTATTATTATTTTATTTATAGAAGAGATAAAAGTGTTATGATTAAAGTTTAATATCTAAACCATTTTTAATATAGGGCTATACATGAGATAAATTAGTCTATAAATATTAATTAGAAATCCAAAAATATTTCCTACATAATTATATTTAATTTATAATTTTTAGACATTAAATGATTTAAGTTATTTATGACACAATGATGATGCAGTAATTACCTTATTAATGAAAGATTAATATAATTGATATTGCAAATATACAAATAAATTTAATTCGAGACTTTTAATGAATTAAACTAATTTTCTAGGTTAGTATGACATGTTATGATTGAAAATATGAATTTAGTTCTAATTAATAATGTTTTAAGGACTTTAATAAAATTCATTTATTAAATAATGACAAAATTGACTTAAAAGAGTTTTTTTTAAAATATTATATTGTTAATTGATATAATATCCCTAAAAATATATGGTTCATCCAAATGACATGGATAATGATATATATATTAATAATTAACTACTTGGGGTTTTCTTGGATTTATATACTATGTTTATTAACCATATAAAATAAAAATACAAAGAGGCATGGTAAATGTTAAACTATTTAACTAAGAGTTAAATCTAAAAGATAAGGTTAAAATTGGAATCTAAATTTGTCTAAAACCAATTAGTTGAGATTATTTAGACCCATACTCACCTTATCTTATTTATAAATCAATTTGGATCCATTAAAAACCGAAAATATCTTTATTATAAAATAATATTTCAATCTTTCTCTAAGGTGCCCCTCACCCCCCTTTAAAAAGGGCACTTCCACTTCTCACAAATTTACACCTCCAAAGACATTTTTCTCGGCCAGACCCTACCCAAATATCCTTTCAACTATCCTCACTTAATCCTAGAGGCATTCCTTTAGTCAGAAAGACAACCTAAGGATCCCTTTTGATCAAATCAAAAGGAAGAATTCGAAGAAGAGGTAAATATTTCATCTCCTCTTTCAAGTTCCTTTCTTCTTCCACTTCCTCTTTCTTTGTTGTTTCTATTCTAAATTAATGACTACAATATATTCTATATAATATGATGTTATTATAAATATTGTACAACTATATTCATTATTATATCCATCCTTTGAATGACATGTCACTCTTCGTGCATACGTACGGCTTACCGTCTCCACGTCGTGGTGCAGTTGTTATTCAATACATTATTATTTTGATGGGTATAATAATGATGTATAATTTATGTAAAAAATATATATAACATGATAATTATTATTTATATATTATATACCATCCAATTATCTATTATTTCAGTATTAAAAGAATGATATTGTCGCTCGTGCGTACGTACGGATTACTGTCTCCACGAACGTGATGAGATTCATTCCCCATCGTATCCATTAAAAACTAATTTTGACTAGATGATTAAAAATAATGTTTAAAGACTTAATATCCTGATTAATATGAATAAGATACATCCTATAAATAAAAAACATTAATTACGTAACAAATCATATAAAGGAAAATGAATCAGTTAACACCCGAAACGATGATAATACTATGATATTATTAACAAAGCAATGTTAAAAGATCATATATGGTATCATATTAATGTATATTATTATTGTATAATTTAAGAAAAATTATTTCTCTATTATAGAGGAGGTTAACCTACCCTCGACCATGGAAAAGTACAAGTTAAGGGTTATTTTTACAATCTCTTTATCATTCGAGGTTGTTTTTACGTAAGTATCTACTGGGACCTCTTTATCATCCACCACCATATTTCTTAAAAATTTACTTTAAAACATTTTTACTATTTAATAGACAATGGTTTATAGTCATTTATACCCTTCTTTGACCTTATATATTTTTGAAAGGAATCTTTCTGTCATGTTCAAAATAAGGCACTTTATGACATTTTCGGCAAAATTAAGGTAAGAATGTTTTTTAACTTATAAGGCAGGTGAAATAATTTTCTGATGTAATAACATCATCAAAGCTTCCCTTATAATCTTATAAGAATATTTTGAAAATAAATTTTTTCTATTATCATTATATGACTTTTTAATGACTTCAAAATAGAAAGATATATTTCTCTAAAAATGGTTTGATTTCATCTATGTCAACATCCTTTGATGGATTTTCACCTTAGTTGAAGTTGATTTATTATGATACAAATCTTCCTTTTTGTATTGAAGGTTTTGTGATATGTTTGATTATGGGTGCATTATTTTTATACCATTCATGGTTTATGGATAATGTGTTGAAATTTTGTATGTTAGTTTTAATACAAATGTTTATGTTATGTTTCAACATTTTCATATAAGGAATGCATTGGACTTAGTAAGTGATTGGTGGAGCCCGCTATAGCTCCTCGATGCATCAGTAGGTCTAATGAGAGAAACTAGTTTCTTGGAACAAGGCCTTGACAAAATCTTATTTGTTGTCTTGGAACAATGCCTTAACTATGTTGTTATGAAGTCTGGGATTATTCATTCCATCATTATTAAAGTGGATATTGATATTGCCTGTAATTATTCGACTAGTAAAATATCCATGTGAGTAAGTAAATGGAATTATTTTGATTTATATTTTCTATATTATGGTTAAGTTTATGTTGAAGATGATTTTTTTAGTTTTATAAATTTCCTAAAATGTTTATGCTTATTTATGAATGTTTCTACTATATTGTTATCCTTACTGAGAATTTGAGCTCACCCCTTCCTTTGTATTATTTTTCCCAGGATGTGAAGAAGTATATTATGACTAACTTGTAGGGGTAATCTATGGGATCTTAGTGTTGTATATAGAAACAATGTTATTATAGTTTTCCATTTTATGATGTAATGTAAACTTTATGAATGTATCTATTACTTTCAAGGCTACTAAACTAATCTGTGTTTCGAGAATCAATCTTTTGTGGTCATGCCAATGATACGTAATAATGCACCGACTCTGGGTAAATAGGTTCGGGGTGTTACAGTTGGTATCAGATGAATTTTAGTACAAAACTTGGAATATTGGTTCAGATAAACTCTGATTAGAGCACATTATCATAAGATAGAATTTGAGGATTAGTATAGAATAATTTCCTAGAATTTTGGTATTGTAGTTATTTTGTGAGTTTTCCATGCAATACATCCCTATCTGGATACGAGCAGGTAGAGGTGTCTTTGGCACAAATGTACCTAGGGGTAAAACATGAAAACACCACTTTGATCTAGAGTCAAATGGGAACTGGTGCACCACAACAGGCCTTGCTGCACTTTTGGTTACGACACTCCCGAGGGATATGTTTAGGATAATTCTTATTTTATTTACAAACCATTATGAAAGGTTTATGAGTATATACATCCTCAAATAATTTTTTATGATTATGGATTATATCCTTAAACTGTTCAATTTATGTTAAGTGTTTTACAAGTTTGGAGTTATGTATTGTGATTCATTAACTAATCTACTGTATGCCATTGTTTAGAAATGGAGCCTAGTGGAAGCAATGGAAACCGTATTAACCCATGTAATCAATATAGGTATTTCCCTCCTACTCAAGATAATTATAGAGGATCTAGTTAAGAAACTGGTGCTAATTATCTTATCAATATACTGGGACAACTCACTCAGGTTATGAATAATAACCTTACCCGTATTGAGCAACCGAATCCACAAAATGGAGGATCAATGTTAGAACAGTTCGTGAGGAAACAACCACCAACATTCAATGGGGGTACAAATCCATTAGTAGCTAAGAAATGGATATATTCCTTAGAGAAAATATTCCACACATTGGGGAGTAGCGAAAGGGAAAAAGTTGTCATGGTAGTTTATCACCTCACCGGACATACTGATCAATGGTGGTCATTGATTCAAAACACAATGAACGATGAAGAAGTATAAAATATGGAATGTAGGGAGTTCAAAGATATTTTCATAGAAAAATACTTTCCTCATGACCATTGAGAAGATATGAAAAGGAATTTTTTTAGTCTGAGGAAAAAAGAGGATGAGAATGTCGCAAAATATGATGCTAACTTTAAAAGGTTAGCAAGGCATGCAACAGATTATATATGTAACCAAAGAAGTAATATTTATTTCTTCTTTGATGGGTTAAAACCATTTATCCATCGAGAATTAGTCTCACAATCCTTATCGTCATAAGAATATATAGTCTCATGTGCTATTAAGACAGAAAAATAATTCTCTATGTCTTACGACTTTAAAGCAAAGCAGGAGAAGAAGAGATCTGATGAACACACTGGAAATGGAAATAAAGGGAAGAAGGGAAATGATGAATATCCATCTTGTAGTAAATGTGGGAAGAAACGCCTCGGTACTTTCCTGAAGGGAATGGGAGTCTGTTACATGTGTGGTGAAAAAGGCCACCAAACTCATGATTGCAAGGGGAAGAAAGAGGCCGTCAATATTGAATGCTAAAATTTTAGAGAAAGGGGGTCATTATTAAAATTAATGTCCTAAGCACCAAGTAGACTTACCTCAGAAATGAAAAATGGATCAAGACCCAGCTTATGCTATCACTACTGCTGAGGTTGAAGCTCCAAAAGACATGGTGGAAGGTAATTTAATGGTTTCCAAAAGTTTAGAAAATGATTTATTTCATTCTATATCATTGAACTATTTCATATCTTCCCAGTTTGGTAAGAAAATTAGATATTTTCTATTTGACATAACAAGGCAGTTGTTAGTCAAAATTGTTAAGGGAAGTATCATCGCAACAAAGTTTTGTGAATTAGTTCATATTAGAGAATATAAATGATTTTTATCTACTGATCTCATCATCATACCCATTATTGAATTTGATATAATCCTCGGTATGGATTGGATTTCGGACCATGATGCGAAAAATTATTGTAAGTAGAAGGACGTTACAATTTTTTATGATTATAAATAGTACCTTATCTTTAGAGAAGAAACTTCCCCACATGATTCTTATCTATATCCACCCCCAGTAGCTCTACTAAATTCAATTATTGGGGAGTATGAGAATGAAATAATTTTGGGAGAGGAAAAGAATGTTTGAATAGAGGACATTCCTATTATGCAAGAGTATGTTGATTTGTTTCTAGAGGATTTACCTGGACATCCTCTAGAGTGAGAAAATGAGTTTTCCATTGATTTAATCCCTGGTTCAAGGCCCATATCGAAGAACCATTATAGAATAGACACTGTGGAATTAGTGGAAGTAAAGAAACAACTAGAGGAATTGAGTAACTAGGTATTTATTCACCCTAGTGTTTAACCATGGGGATCCCCTATCCTTTTTGTTAAGAAGAAAGATAGATATATGATGTTGTGCATTGACTACAGGGAGATCAATGATATAACAATAAAGAACCAGTATCCCCTACCTTGCGTCGATGATTTATTGGACCAACTTCATGGAGCTTAATACTTTTCAAAGATTGACCTTTGATCTGGATATCATCAGTTATGTGTGAAGAAGGAAGATATTTCAAAAACAACATTTCAAACTAGGTATAGGCATTAAGACTTTACAGTAATTCCTTTTGGATTGACTAATGCACCATCTATCTTCGTGGATACAATGAATAGATTTCTCAAGGAATATCTTGATGACTTTATAGTGGTATTTGTTGATGATATATTGGTATATTTCAAAAGCTATAAAGATCATGAAAATCACTAGCGCATTATCCCGAATACTCTTAGAAGACATGAATTATATTGTAAGTTTAGAAATTGTGAATTCTGTATTCATGAGATTTCTTTTCTTGTACATATTGTCTCTATGGATGGAATCACTATTGATCATTCTAAGAACAAGGAAATCCAAGAATGGATAGAACCAACGAGTATAACTGAGGAACGCAATTTTATTGGTTTAGCAGAATATTATCAACGTTTAATCTAGAATTTTGCTAAGTTGGCTTACCCATTAACAAACATCACATGAAAAGGGGTTAAATTTATTTGTAAAAAAGTGTGTGAAGAATTTTTTTGAATAATTGAAGAGAATATTAGTCAATGATCCTATCTTGACTCAACTGTCAGGGAATGATGGGTTTGTTATTTATAATGATGCTTCAAAGAATGTACTTGGTTGTGTCCTTACGAATAATGATAGGGTTATTGCCTATGCATAATGATAGCTAAAAATTCATAAGAAAAAATTTCCTACTCACAATCATGAGTTAGCACCTGTAATATTTTCTTTGAATATTTGGAGACAATATCTCTGTGGTAAAAAATGTCAGATTTATGCTGATCATAAGAGTTTGAAGTATATTTTCCCACAAAAATAACTCAACATGAGGCAAAGGCGATGGCTTGAAATAATCAAGGATTATGATTGAACTATAAAATACCTCCCGGGGAAGGAAAATAAGGTAGCAGATGCTTTGAGCGGAAAGGATCATGGAGTTTTGAACAACATGAGAGTTGAAAGGGATCCTATTTTCATGGATCTAGTCAAAATGGATATGGAAATAATAATGGGATGTGAAACATCAACACATTTTCAAATGGTTTCCAAACCATCTTTATTAGAGAGTATAAAAATTTCTTAGGCTGATGACGAGGAGTTTCAAAATAAGATTAAAGCTGTGAATGATGGGAGATTGAGTGACTTCATATATATATATATATAGAATTTTGAAATTTGGGAAGAGATGTTGTGTTCCTGATATACCTGATCTAAAAATGGAATTGTTAGATGTTGTTAATTGCTCCAATTTTATATACACCCTTGGAGCACCAATATGTATAGAGATTTGAGAAAATATTTTTGGTGGGACCACAGAAAGAGGGGGATTGCTGATTTTGTATCAAGATGTATGGTTTGTCAACAAGTGAAAGTTGGAAGGAAATTGCATGGAGGAGTCATGAAACCTCTTTCCATACCTGAGTGGAAACGGGATAATATTATGATGGAATTTTTCATGTGACTACCAAAGACTCCTAGAATGAATGATGCATTATGAGTCATTTTTTATCGTCCTAGAAAGTCAACACATTTTTTTGCTATAAGAGAAGATTTTCCACTTGAAAATTTAGCAAGACTGTATATTAATGAAGTTGTAAGAATTAATGGAGTACCCCTATCAATTGTTTCTAATCATGATCCCCATTTTACATCAAGATTTTGGAAAGGTCTTTAGAAATCCATGGATATTGAACTTTGTTTGAGCACTACCTACCACCCTCAAACTGATGAACAATCAGTAAAGTCAATTCAAACATTAGAAGACCTGTTGAGATCTTTCTCACATGACTTTCAAGGTTTGTGGGATCAATATTTACCTCTAGTAGGATTTTCCTATAACAATAGCTTCAATTAAAGTATTTAGATGGCACTATATAAAGCATTGTATGGAAAGAGATGTCGTACACCAACTTGTTGGGATGGTGTTGGTGAAAGAAAACTCATAGGTCCAGAACATGTTGAGGAAACAATGGATAAGGTGAAGGTTATCCAAACCCACATCAAAGAATCCCAAAGTAGGCAAAAGATCTATGATGTTAACTGAAGGAAGGATTTGGAATTTCAAGTAGGAGACCATGTCTTCTTGAAGGTATCTCCATGTAAGGGTTTTATATGTTTTGGTAAGAAGGGTAAGTTGAGTCCCAAGTACATCGGAACTTTTGAAATTCTAGAACGAATTTGGGCAGTAGTTTACCATTTGGAAATGTCGCTAAATCTCTCCAAAGTTCATGATGTGTTCCACATATAACTGTTGAGAAAATACATGCCTGACCCAACGCATGTACTCACCTATGAGGAATTAGAACTGAAACCCAATATGTCTTATTGCGAAGAGACTGTCAAGAATCTTGATACAAAATAATAAGTGCTGAGAAACTGAATGAATCATATTGAAATAGTTATGTGGAGAAATCATAAGATGGAAGAGGAAAGTGAGAACCCGAGGAAAATATGATGAAGAACCACCTGAATATTTTTGTGTAGTAGTATTATAGATATTTCGAGGACGAATTATTTGAAGGAGGGGAGAATGTAACCCCCCAAGCTTCCACGGTACGTTTCCCTTTAAATAATGAAATATCTTGCATTGTACGCAAATTTGAGATTGTAACACACCATAACCAATAAAACTAGCCGTTATAAATTGTAATACCAATTTTTTAAAATTTTATGAATTTTATTTTTCAAAATGAAATTAATTTTTGAATTATTAATATCAAAATTATCCAAGGGTGAAGTTTTGATATTTTTCTAAAAACTTTTAATTTTTGATGAATAGTGAAAAACACTGCATTATTGTATAAAATGAACATTTTATTTAAATAAATAATTATTTTATTTAAATTTATTTTAGGTCAAAATAGATACATAATACCTGTATATGTTCAATGTAATTCATTGGGGTCATTTTTTAATAATATTAGATATATAATTTTTTTTGATGTATTCACCGTCTTTTACCCACCTCCTTGGAGAATTTGCAAATTCACATAAAACATACATTTACTGCATCTATGAGTGGAATTTAAAAAATCCAAGAGACATAGTTGATATCAATAAGAAAATTTTAGTTCAATAAGATGAAAATAATTTTTGTTGAATAGTAACTTTTTACTTTTTTTACCACTGTTAAAAGTAAATAGGGTAATTAAGGGTAAAAATGATATTATTCTTACCCTAAAACATGTCCTAATTCTATTGGATAAGTATAATTCAACCCAAAAAATCCTTAGTAATAAAATATGATCCTTTAGGTCCACTTTTATTAGATTAAGACATCTATTATTATTTTATTTAAAGAATATTTAAAGAGTTGAAATCTACGTTTAATAATTAAAAATTTTTTTATATAGGGTTATACATAAGATAAATTGCAATATAAAAATTAATTAGAAAGATAAAATGATTTCCTACCTAAATATACTTTATTTATAATTTTTAGACATTATATAATTTAATTTATTTATGACACAATGATGATTCAGTAATTACCTTATTAATGAGGGATTAGAATAATTGATATTATAAATATCCAAATAAATCTAATTTAAGACTTTTAATGTATTGAACTAATATTACAGGTCAATATGAAATGTTAGTATTGAAAAAATGAATTTATTTAGAAGTAATAAAGTTTTAAGGACTTTAACAAAAATCATTTCTTAAATAATGTCAAAATTGACATAAAAGAGTTTTTAAAACAAATATTATATAATTAATTGATATAGTATTTTTAAAAATATAAGGTTCATCAAAATAACTTATATAATTATATATATATTAATAATTAACCACTTGGGGTTATCTTGTCTTGTTATAGTAAGTTTATTAACCATATAACATAAAAATACAAAGAGGCATGGTAAATGTCAAACTATTTACCTAAGAGTTAAATCTAAAAGATAAGGTTAAAATGGTAACCTAAACTTGTCTAAAACCTATTGGTTTAGAGAATTTAGACCCATCCTCACCTTATCTTCTAAATAAAGCTATTTTTATCCATTATAAACCAAAAATTATTATTTATAAAATAATATTTCAATCTTTCCCTAAGTTTCCCCTCACCCCTCTTATAAAAGGGAACTTCCCATTCTCTCAAATTCACACCTTAAAATCCATTTGGCTTGGCCAAAACCTGATCCAATATCCTTCCAACTACCCTAACATAATCCTAGAGGAATTACTTTAGTCATAAAGCTAACTTAAATAGCCCTTTTGAACAAATCAAAAGGAAGAACCCGAAGAAGGGGAAAATATTTTAATCACCTCTTTCAAGTTCCTTTCTTCTTCCACTTCATATTTCTTTGTTGTTTCCATTATAAAATAATAACTACAATATTTCTATATATTGTGATTTTATTATAAATATCGTACAACCAAATTCATTATTCTATCCATCCTTTGAATGACATATCACCATACGTGCGTACGTACGGCTTACCGTCTCCACATCGTGGTGTAGTTGTTATTCAATAAATTATTATTTGGATGGGTATAATAATGATGTATAATTGATGTAAATAAAAAATATAAAATGATAATTATTATGTATATATGATATAACATACAATTATTTATTATTTTAATATCAAAAGAATGATATTGTTGCTCGTGCGTATGTACAGATTACCGTCTCCACGAACGTGATAGATTCATTCCCCATCATATCCACTCAGAAATAAATTTCATTAGATGATCAAAAATAATGTTTAAAGAATTAATATCACTCTGAATATTAATAATATAAATTCTATCCATAAAAAACACTTCTTACGTAACAAATCATATAAAGGAAAATGAATCAGTTAACACCCTAAACGACGATAATACTAAGATATTATAAACAAAGAAATGTTAAAAGACCATATATGATATCATATCAACGTATATCATTCTTGTATAATTTAATAAAAATTATTTAACCGTTATAAAGGAGGTTAACCTACCCTTAACCAAGGAAATTTACATGGTAGGGGTTAGTTTCCCAATCTCTTTATTATTTGAGGTTGTTTTTACGTAAGTATCTACTGGGACCTCTTTATCATCCACCTCCATGTTTCTTAAAAATGTATTTGAAAACATTTTTACTATTTAATAGAAAACGTGTTAAAGTAATTTATTCCCTTATTTTACCTGATATGTTTTTTAATGGAATATTTCTGTATTTTTCTAAACAAGGTACTTTATGACATTTTTGACAAAATTAAGGTAAGAATGTTTTTTTAACTTACATGGCGGGTGCAGCTATTTTCTATCGTTATAACATCATCGAAGATTCCCTTATAAGATTATAAGAATGTTTTTAAAATAATAGTTTTATTTTATAATTATATGGATTTTAAATGATTTCAAAAAAAATATAGATATATTTCTCTAAATAATGTTTTGATTTCATCTATCTGAACATCCTTTGATTGATTTTAAGCGTAGTTGAAGTTGATGTATTAAGATACAAATCGTCCATATTGTAATGAAGGTATTGTGACATGTTTGAATGTGGATATGTTGTTTTTATACCATTCATGGTTTATGGATAAAGTATTGACATTTCGTATGCAAGTTTTAATATGAATTTTTAAGTTATGTTTCAACCTTTTCATATAAGGAATGCATTGGACTTAGTAAGTGACGGGTGAAGCCCGCTATAGCTCCTCGATGCATCAGTAGGTCTCATGAGACAAACTAGTGTCTTGGAATATGGCCTTGACAAAATCTTATTTGTAGTCTTGGCAGAAGGCCTTGGCTATGTTTTTATGAAGTCTGGAATTATGAATTCCATCATTATGAAAGTGGAAATTGATATTGCATGTGATTATTCTACTTGTATAATGTCCATGTGAGTAAGTAAATGGCATTATTTTGATTTATATTTTCCATATTATAGTGAATTTTATGTTGAAAAGGATTTTGTTTTAGTTTTATACATTTCCTTAAATGTTTATGCTTATTTATGATAGTTTCTTCTATATTGTTATCCTTACTGAGCATCTGATATCACTCCTTTATATGTTTTATTTTTCCCAGGATGCAAAGAAGTATATTATGAATGAACTGCATGGATAGTATATGGTATCTCAGTGTTGTCGATGGAAACAATTTAGTTGTAGTCTTCCATTTTATGATGTAATGTAAACCTTATGAATGTATCTAGTACTTCCAAGGCTACTAAACTAATCAGTCTTTCTAGACTCGATCTTTTGTGACCAAGCCAATGATACATAATAATGCACCGACTCTAGGTAACTAGGGTCGGGGTGTTAAATGTCCTGTTTTATGCCATTATTTAATGTTACTAATCCCCAAAGACACTGGACCTCTCATTATTCTTTATTGATTCAAGTGAAGAGTTTATGTAATAAATCATGTTTAAATGTGTAATAAAAAGTAGGGCTGTTATAGATGGTTTTAGAGGGAGGTTTGTTTATTTTTGGAAATAGGATTAGAAAACCCTAGTGAAAGACTTAGGTATAAGACTAAGTATAATAAAAACATGAATAAATTTTGTTGAGTATTGGGTAAGTGGTTTATCATGAAAATACATCACTGTTTAGATATAAGGAGGTACAGGCGGCTCTGACACATATGTACCTAGGAGTGAAAACTACGACAATGAGTTCGGGATTTTCCTGGGGTATCCTAGTACATGACAACGGGCCTTGCTACACTTTTGGTTACAAAATTCCTGGGATATATGCTTTGGTAAATTCACAAGCTTTGTATAAACCATTATTAACAAAATTTAAAAAAATGCCCCTAACAATTAGTGTTAGAAAGTAGATCATGGATAATATAGATTAAAGCCTATAGATTCATATGTTAAGGAAATAAATGTTATTTATAAGTCATCCATTCTTCTCCTTGGATTACCCTTTATGTGTTACCCCTAACTTTTCTTTTATTCCAGCCAATGGCTGGTAATAGGAGGAAATGGGCTAACAACCATTGTGAAGATCAATGTGATGACTATTCTAATGAGATGCCAAATCCTATGGGAGTAGGAATCATTAACTTTGTCATAATACTCTCTCAGCTAACTCAATATTTGAAAAGAATCATGGGTGAAGAGGAACGTTAAACCCCCCCAGAAAGAACAAGTCACAATCGAGAGATTCATGAGACAACGACCTCCTTCTTATAATGGATCATCTGATCCCTTAATTTCTGAACAATGGATAAACTACATTGAAAAGATCTTCTCCATCCTTAAATGTTCTGAACAAGAGAAGGTTATTACAGATTCTTATCAAATGGAGTGTGAAGCTGATCAACGGTGGAAATTGAACAAAAATACAAAGCCTAGGAAGGAGATCGAGGCATTGGAATGGAAGGATTTCCGAAAAAAAATCGATAAATATTTTCCACAAACCCTCCAAAATAAGATATAAAGGGACTTCCTTTCCCTCTAGAAAAAATATGAAGAATCCATTGGAGCGTACAAGTCAAAATTCACAAGGATTTCATGATACGCCTCCGGCTTTGTCATTACCCCTCAATGAAAGGTTTACCACTTCTATGGTGGGATAAAACCCAGCCTACAGAAGTCCCTTGAGATCTGTGACATCAATAGCTATGAAGAAATTGTCTGATTTTCCCCCATGGTCGAAATAGATATAGGCGAATCTCAGGGGTATCAAGGGGACAAGAAGCATAATATGGACTTTAATTCTAGCAGTAGGATGGATAAATCCAATGGTGCTAAGAAATCCCAGCACTCCACTTACCAAAGGTGCAGAAAGAAGAACCCCAGAAATTTACTGAAGGAGATGAGGAAATGCTTTAGGTGTGGATGAGAAGGGAACCTAGCCGTTAACTATTGACAAAAAATCCCGTGTCTGCGACAACGTAGAGGAACAATCCATTCAACCCTCAACATGTTGTTCATTGCTACAAATAAAAATAACCAAGGCACATTGAAAATCAATTCCCTAATCCAAGGGTTTTCAGAGGCAACCATCAACCTCTAAGGAACAAAGGGTGAGCTTTTTTCCACCACTACTAACGAAGTGAGCCCTAGAAATGAAGTGGTTATAGGAACACTAGTTATTCATTCATGAATAATGGAATTACTTTTTGAGTTTGGTTCAAGAAATTTTTTTATATCCCGAATGTTTTGTAGAATAATCCAAAAACCATAAAAAATCATGGAAGTAAAGATGTCGGTGAGTATGGAAAATGGGGAAATCATTACATCCCAAGAATATAACTCCTCCCATATCATAATTTTTTGGGTGAAATTCCCAGAGAACTTCGTCATACTCCCTCTGGTGGAATTTGGTGCAATTGTTAGCATGGATTTTCTTTCTTTATATAGATCCAACATAAATTTCAATGAGAGGTAAATCACTCTCCATATGAAGAATTGACCCCTGATTCTATACAAGTGCAAGGAGGAATATGAATCTTCTTTAGCACCATCATCTCAAGCATGGATATTAATGAACTATGAGCATGCGTATCTAGATTATATGACTGAGTTTATGGATGCAACCATCTTTGAAGACATGCCTATTGTGAGGGAATTCGCTGACGTGTTTACCAAGGAATTCCATGGTCTTCCTTCTAGAAGAGATGTTTAATTATCAATTGACCTTCTACCTGGGGAGTTTAAAATATTCAAGACACTATATAGAATGTCTTGTGTGGAGCTTGAGGAGTTGAAGAAACAACTACCAGAGAATCTGGATAAAGGGTTTATACACCCAATTGCTTCACCATGAGGTGCTCCAGTCCTCTTCATCAAGAAGATTGATGGTTCAATGCACCTTTGCATTTATTTTATTGAGCTCAAAAAAATCACGTTAAAGAACATGTATCCTCTACCTATAATTGATGACTTGTTCGATCATCTACATGGATCACAATAATTCTCCAAGGTGGATTTACAGTCAGGATATTACCAAGTATGGGTGAATAAGGAGGATTTCCCCAAGACTACTTTTTGTACATGGTATAGGCACTATGAATTCATAGTAATGCCATTATGACTCACTAATTCTCCATCAATATTCATGGAAATGATGAATAGATTCTTTAGGGATAACCTTGAAATTTTTTTTATAGTTTTTATAGAAGATATTCTAATATACTCCTAAACAAAGTAGGATCTTGAAGAGTATCTATGAACTGTACTAGAGAATTTGCGAAAGGAGAAGCTCTATGAAAAGTACAACTAGTGTGTGTTCTGGTTGAAGGAAATCTCATTGTAGGGTCAGATCATCACATGAAATGAGATATATGTAGATCCCCCAAGATATCTGCAATTGAGGGATGGACCCTGCCAACATCGGTAACGGATATCCATAGCTTCCTTGGGTTAGCGGGATATTATCGCCGATTGGTGAGAAAATTCTCAGTATTCTCCAAACCTCTTACAATGATGATTAAAACAGGGGTTTAGGCTATGTTCTAATGAAAAATTATAATGTGATAGCCTATGCCTCAAGTCAGCTAAAAATCCATGAGCAAAACTATCCCACACAAGATTTAGAGTTAGGGGTTGTGATCTTTGCATTGAAAATCTGGTGGCATTATCTCTATGGGGGAGAAGTGTGAGATATATACTGATCACCAGAGCCTCAAATATATATTCCCACAATATGAGTTTAATATGCACCAACAAAGTTGGACATATCTCATCAAGTATTATGAATGATCAATCCACTACCATCCCGGTAAGGCGAACAAGGTGGCAGATGCTATAAGTAGAAAGGATCCTGCATCTTTTTCAATGATGAGAATAGAAAAGGATCCAATCTTCATAGATTTGTAGAGGATGGAAATAGGAATCATTAAGGTAGGAAAATCATCAATCCTTTATCAAAATATTGGTCAACCATCCCTCATGAAGAAAGTAAAGGATAATAAAATAAAGGATGTGGAAATTTAAAAAGCGGTGGAAGCTATCCGAAATGGGAAATTTACAGAGTTTATGGTTGACAAGGATTTAATTGTGAGATTTGGGTCACGATTATATGTACCATCCAATATATATATAAATAAGAAGATTCTGAATGATTCACATAGCTCAACCTTCTCTATTCACCAAGGGGGCACAAATATGTTTCTGGATCTTTGAGAAAACATTTGGTGGGATAATATGAAAAGGGAGATTTTGGAATATACATCAAAGTTCCTGGTATGTCAGAAAGTGAAGGCTGAAAGGCAATTGTCTAAGGGGTTGATAAAACCACTACCCATACAAACAAGGAAGTGGGAGAACATTAGCAGGGACTTTGTCACTAGAATTCAAGGAAATACAGAGGAAACAATGCTATATGGGTCGTTTTGGATCCTCTTACGAAGAAAACTCACTTTATCATGATTCGGGATGACTTACCAAGGATCAACTTTCATGGATTTACATCAAAGAAGTAGTAAGGATGCATGGAGTACCACTATATATTGTATCAGATCGTGATCCGAGATTCACCTATATGTTTTGGAAAAGTCTCCAACAGGCTCTGAGCACTGAATTGAACTTTAGTACGACCTATCAACCTCATACTAATGGCCAATCTGAGCGAACAATTCAGACCCTAGAAAATATGTTAAGATCTTATTATATGAACTTCAAATGAAGATGAGACCAACATCTTCCACTCGTTGAATTCTCCTACAATAATAGTTTCCACTCAAGAATCCGAATGGAACCATATGAAATCCTTTATGGGAAAAGGTGCAGAACACCAGCGTGTTGGGATGAAGTTGGTGAGGGTAAGCTGCAAGGACCCATAATGGTTGAAGAAATGGTTGAGAAGTTGAAAACCATTCAAAAGCATATCAAGGAAGCCCAAAGTCGACCAAAGAGTAATACAGATAACCGTCGATGAGACCTTGCGTTCTGTGTTGGAGACATGGTATTTCAATGCATATCTCCATGGAGGAAGGTCATGATGTTTCGAAAGAAAGGAAAGTTATGTTCTAGGTACATCGGCCCCATCGTGATTCTTGATCGTGTCAGGGATGTGGTCAATTGAATAGCACTTCCACCTACCATGGATAAAGTACATGATGTCTTTCATGTATCCCTCTTAAGGAAGTACATACCAGACCCTTCACTACTCTCTTCATAGGTAGTACAGTTAGAGGATGATCTTTTTTACGAGGAGTAGCCAGTGATGATCCTAGATCATAGGGAAAAAGTTCTATGAAATAAGACCACACCCATTGTCAATGTGTTGTGGAGAAACCACAAGTTTGAGAAAGTAATGTGGGAATCGGAGGAAGTGATGAAGAATAGTTACCTGCATCTATTTTACTTTAGGAAAAGGAATCTTTGAGGGTGAAATTTCTTAAGGGGGGAAGATTTTAAAGACCCAAAATTTTATCAATAAAAATTCCTATTTATCTAATTAAAAGTATTATTATGAAAAATGGTTATATAATATATGCACTTCCATGGTTTTATGTTTTTGGATTTCAAAATACGATTAGGAATTATTACTATTTCTAGTATATCAATTGAACATTGATCACATGATTAGTACAAATATATGGCTTTACCAAATCCAATTTACATAGAAAAATGATGTGATAGCCTCATTCAATAGACTTTCCCTGTACAAAGCCTATTTTTCAGAGCTCAGAAAGGAGGTGGAATCATTGGTATTCACGCAAGACCGAGCCCTAGCCAAGCTTCAACATGTTAAGCTCGATCGGAATTGACTATGGGTGAAGAGGAAGTTTATAGAGATTACTACCAGAGCATTGTTATCTGAGCCACCCCAAGAGTCTGTCACCATCACACACCTTATCCTTCGGTCTTATGAGGGTTTTATATGTGGTTACGTAACAAGACCTTATCAATATGATTATGTGCATTATTTTTCTACATAATAAATTATATATATTCATTTTATTAATGTTAAATTGTAAGTAGTTTTTTAAGCACGAATTTTTTTTCTTTCTAATATTCAACTAAGGAATATATTTTGATAAATTAATGGATTTTTTAAATAAATAATATTTTAATAAAATATTATTATCACTAAATTACTTTTTGTTAAATATAAATTATCATATAATTTTGAATAATACAATTATAATTTTTATTATGGTTTGAAAGCCGTTTTGGTCAAAACCCATTAATTTTTTATAAATGTATGTTTTTATTTTAAAAGTGAAAATTCACAAATTTAGAGAATTATTTAGATAAAATGAATATTATTTTTTGAATATGGACTCCAAAATTATCCAATGGTGAATTTTTCATAAATTTCTGAGACAGTCTAATTTTTGGGTAAAAATTAAATACCGTTTGAATATATAATGTGTTTTATGACATAATAATGACCCAATAGTGACGTAATAAAATATTTTAAAAATTATATTCGTCCAATATATGTTTTACCATTATAATAATTTGATTTTTGTTTTTATTTATTTATTTTACAGTGTTTTAGTGGACCCTTCAAGACTTATAAAATGTTTTACCTTTTTAATTGATTTCCTTGAGTGTGTGACTCACCCCAACATAAGAAACCCTATTATTTTATGATGTTCGTCCATTATAATTATAAAATATTGTTTCCCACTCCCATTTAAAAAAAACATTCACCAAAACCATGGTATGGTTTGAGGTTTGGATCAGTTTAATGTGTGGTAACCGAAACCTAAATAACAAAGAATTCCCTCTCAATTCCTATATAAACCCACAAAATCTCAGACTTCCTCTTCACTCAAAGCATTTGTACTCAACCATTCCCTAAAATTATCTCTCTATAATCCTCCCAAGGTGCCAAATATCTCATGACACCTCTCCCAAGCCTTTGGGATCACACTTCCAAGTAAGATATTCCTTCATTTCTCATTTTATCCATGTTTCTTAATATTGTTATGCCCTTTTATTTTCAATTTTAAATATTGGGGTATGATTTAACACCTCCCCCATATTTTCCTCTTTATGTTTGAATGATGAGAGACCCATTTTCTCTGTCATTAATTCCTACCATGTACACCCGTTAACATGTCGAAACTGAGTAAGGAATTTCTCCCTCCTCATTTACATTCAAGAAATTCTTTTGTTTTATGATACCAAATTCCATTACATATACTGGGACATATATCTATATGACCCCTTTGCTTTCCATTTCATGTAAATATAAAGAAAAATCCTTTTCACTCTCATCAACATTTTTTATCAAGTCTTATGTCACGTTGTTATGCTGTCAAAATTGCATCACCATTTTCCAAGCCAAAATCATTGTGTAGTGAATAGCATGCCCATTTTTCTATCATGGGTATTCACCATTATGCACATTTACTTATTGATGTAAGAGATTCATGTATGAATTCCACATTCCTTTATCATGTAATAAATTATTATGATCAATGAATCAATGTAATATGATCCATGTGGCACACTATTGCATGAAATGAAATGTTTAAGAAGGGTGCGCCCTGATAGCGCATCAATGAATTGGGTAATGTTTAGTATCATTATAAGTCAAGTGAAATGATGGCTTACTCATGGTAAATAAAGTGAAATTAGGTTTTACTCATGCTCCTTGTGCAATGAGCCTTGGCTCATGCTAATACCATGTTAAGTGTTGTCCTCACATTTCCATGTTATCATACCTTTATGTTCAGGTTTCTTTTATGCTCCATTGATATGCCTAATGCCAAAAATGTAATTTATTCTTCTTGTTATGCCTTGTTTACTCTCTTACTAGGCTTTATATCTCACCCCTATCTTATTCATGTCCTCAAGTTACCCCATGCCATGCTTAGTACGAGGGAATGTAGTGGTAATGAAAAAGAGGTGTTCAATAAAGATGTTGGGTTTGATGTTTTAAGTCATTATATAATGTTCCTAATACCCAAAGAAACTAGAACTCTCAATCTTCTATGTTTTATCTAGTGAAGATCATATGTAATAAATCATGATTAAGTGTGTAATAAAGAGAAAGGGTTGTTATAGTCTTCCCATAACCAAAGATATATACCTCATAGAAGTAACAAAGATTATCTATCCTTGCATGTTAGCCACAATCATATATATACAGACAAAAAAAAAAGATCTAGTTATACTAACTAATGCCTACATAAATAAATTTCAACATAATTGAAAACTAATATTGAAGTCAATAGAGATTAAGAGTTTATCCTGAATAGATATCACAATTCTAGGAATTAAATTAAAAAACATTCATTCAATAAAAAAATAATTTTATGTATAAATTGTAATCCTACATGCATAATCCTGATGCATAAACCCCAGAAAGTGTAATAATACTATATGATCAATCCCATCAATGGTAGCTCATAGGTCTATTATACATGATCTAACTAGGAAAATGGTAACTCCCCTTCCAGAGTCTCAGAGAATGCATATCCTTTATACCACATCCCACATTAGTCATAAAAACTAATTAAATCTATGTTATGATACTATTTTGAAACTCCTCGATTTTAACCACTATGTTGAAAATATAGATCCACAAGACCTCATTCATGAGACCCCATATGCGAGAGACTAATGACTAGTAGTGATGGTCTGATTTTTTTTAGCGGGGATACAATATCCTTAGTAACATGTAATTAAAATAATAATATAAATAATATATAAAAATATAAAACTAGTCAAAAGGAATTATACAATATCCGATGGTACACATGTTGTACAATAAATTAATGTGATACCAATGTGGAAATCAGAACTAGAGTATTAATTAAAGGAAGTTAAATAAATAAATAAAACGCAATATAAAATCCTCTAGAGTTTGTTCCAGATCTACCAAGAGCTCCAAACATTACAACTCTAATATACACCATAGGCCTCTTTCCATTTTTAGGATCCCAATACATGAAGTTGGTACATGCTATGATATTCCCATATAGAGTGTTAGTAATAAAATCCATTTGGAAACCACCAATGCATCAATAATAAGTGCGCACAAGTGTATGAAGTGTAATCCATGATAAAAATAAATGAACAAGAAATCATAAACAATTACATATCAAGAACTAATGTGTTAACAAAGCCATAAAAGCCTCGACCATACCTTCTTTCGATCCATGTGAGAAGGAATATCAAGTAATCATAAGTAATCAATAATTAAGAACAAGGGTGGTAAATATAACCCTTATAGTAGTGTAAATATCTTACACATCATCCAATAGGAAGGAAGTTAGTCATGATACTCAACATCCACTAGTCATTAAGTGACCTTGCTACTCGAAATCCACTATATATCATTTAACCATGATACATGGAATCCAATAGGCGTCAAGTGAATAACATGTAATCATTGAGGCATCTCCGTATCAATTCCCTATGATCAATTCCATTGTCTCTAGCATGAATGTTTATGTGCACTCCCCCAATAAGGGATAAAAAGGTCACATTGGTCCACCTATTTAAAGCACCAAAAATAATACCTCATAATTCACGGTAAAACACATAATAGGGTAGCCCATACCTAGAAAATCAGATAATATCATTAGATTAAAATATAATCAATATATATTACATGTGATCAATATAAAACATGATCAAATAATCTATAATCATACTTGTGGAAATAGGTGTCAAAAATACGTCTCGCTAGCTACACACCCACCCAAAAGAAGAAACATTAATCATAGATTACATGCTTTTCCAAACATCATGAAATAAGAAAAAAATTGTATATAACGGCCTAAAATTGTAAGGAAATTAAAACCTAATTTGTTTGATGAAAAACGTCATGGTTCGTCATCGTTTATGCTTGAACATAATCACACAACCAAAATGAATTAGCTCATATGTAAAGGATTCCTATACAGAGTTTTTATTCATCTATATGGGGGTATATCAAACAGAATAATTGAGATTTTATATCAATAACGGTATTTCTAGAATCACATACCACATGTAGTCGGTAAATGAAAAAAATTCTATAATATGTTGAAGGAGAGGATTCCAATTAACGATATCCACTATTAATCAAGGAACAGTTCTTGAATTAACCATCGGTTCTAAAATAGAAACTAAGGTTTGTAAATGAACATTTATCATTTCCAATCCATCAATGGAAATAATAATCAATATGATAATAAAGAAGAATATAGTCTGAAGATTATCAATCTAAGGAAACTTACCCAAAAACATTAACTGCTCAAAAGGAATTTCACTCATGGAAAATGATATGTAATATAAAATTCCAAAACATAACGGATATATAAATTGTTCAATAATCCATCATTATATTGTATTGTAATTCATATATAAGGTATAAGCCTGATAGATCCATCAATAATCCAAAATGAAAAGAGTTAGATCATGGAGAAACTTGAAGAAAATAGGGTTACACATCACATACCACAATTCAAAATACTAAACCCCATGTCGTCTCTAGAATCTAGATTTTGAGTAATGGAATTCAACCTGGAAGGATAGGAGAGTCTCAATAATTTGGTGATATTACTATAAAAATAAGAAAATTTCAATGCAGAATATAAATGGCTATTAATAAGGAATTCACGTCATTAATTTCATGTGTTAATCATTTGGATCCACGGTTTTACAAAACATGAGATGAAAATTTTCACTTTAGAGGCTTCTAGAAAAGCCCCATAGATTGGATTTATGGTTTGTTAAAATGTGTTCCAACCATGCAATTGGAAACTTGAGTTTCCCATATAGTTTTTAGATGAGTCTGAATGGTTGGTAAAACCATGCTCCACCCCTTGAGACAATACCTCTAGTTTCACATTTATGTAGAGAACCCACACAATTTGGGAAAACCATGTTTAATTTTTGAACCCTTTAAGATGCCACCAAAACATTCTTAAACCATTAAAAACTACCAAAACATATTCTAAACAATTCATACCATAAAAATAAGTTATTTAAGGCTGCCATTAACTCATAATCCTTCAAATAATATCTGGATGTTTCATTTAAAATAGGTAAAAATGTTTCAAATGATCAAAATCAACAAAATGAACTCAAATTATTGAGAACATGTTAAAAAACAACATTTGATTTAATAAGGAGTTTCAAAAAAAGTTCACATCAATATGTTGTGTGTTGTATGCATGAATTATACTATGTGTCCTTTTGTTACTATTAAAAGACTTTCTAGTTTGATAAACCTATTTCAAACAACCGTAACAAATTAATCCAAATAATATTATCCTAATAATTTTCTCATTGATCATTATCATAGTTGTCATTTGTAAGAAAAAACTAGACATTCATCTGATTTATGATGTGAAACTAAAGATCCATAGTTCATTTTTATAATTAAAATAATTTTGTTTTATATAAATGCTCATAAAATGATCAAACCCAAGTAATAAATCATGGATTATAATGAAAATGTTAAATATCAAATTATTGATTTATTAGATGTTGTTTAATCAAACTACATGACAATATGGTGTGTGATTTTCCTTGAAAAATCCTAAGTGTCTATTTACTATATTATTTTGTTTTTAATCTTTACAAATGGGTTTCACAAGATCATACCGAAAAAAACGATCACATTTTCATGAAAAATTTATAACTTTTTTTTGATTTATTTCTCATCTGTTGGAATAAGCCTTACATAAATTCAATATGAAATTCCCCTAAAATTATTATAACTCCATTATTATATTTATAAAAAAAATTTATGTTCAAAATTAACAACACATAATCTAAATCAAGAATAATTTTTTTTTATTGTCTTAGGAAAATCATATCTAGTTATTTTTATGTCATATTAGAATAAAAATTATATCAACATAACATATTATTTTTATTGAATAAATCAAAATGTATTTTCTAAATGTATAACTTTTTTATCGTAATTATTATATATTATATTAAGATATTATTTTTCATCGACAAATTTATAATTTTTTAACATTATTTCATTTCCTATATATATAGTTGACTTTTAATCAATTACTTTTTATAAAAAATTATATTGTATTATTGAAACACAATTATTTAGTAGTAATTAAGTAAATTTATGGTCAATACCTAGACATGATCACCATAACATGTTGCATTATTTTGTACTATTTATATTTTTTATAACCACTTTTAATTGTTTTTTTGAATCTTTTACAAAAATATGATAGGTTATATAATTGTATAGACTTAAAATAATATAATAATATCTTTATTACTTGAAAAAAAGTTTGTCTTCTATAATTTTTTTTATTTTTTTATTTAGTCGTTACTATTGGTTGTTATCCCATAACAATAAAATACGATCATTATCAGTGCTAGTGTTTATCATTGATGAAGGTGTAATTTTATTATTAAACACATTATTTACACTCCAAAGGCGTTGATGAAGCCTTTTCTAAGTTCCAGTAAAGGCCCTTTCTCTTGTAGTAATGTATATATATATATAAACACACATACAAACATAGAACTAAATCCATTATATATAAAAAATCACATTGAATCATATAATTTGATAAGTTATATACAATTATATTATAAATTTGAATTACTAAACCGACACACACATGTTTTATATTAATGAGTAATATATATAATGAGTATCATATGAAATTATATATATATATATATATATTTGTTCTTGTGTGTACTATATTTATATAATTAAAAGTCATATTTAAATGTATGAAAATATTTTTCTTTATTTCAGTGTATGTTCACGTGTTTGTATGTCTATATAGATTACAAATAGAAATATTATCTATGAGTATGTATATAAATATTAAATATTTATATTACTATACATACCCAAAACAACGTATATATTATTTATATTAATCTTAATGTATTAATATAATCCATGTTAATGTAAAAATATAAAAATATAAAAATATAAAAATAAATTATATATATAGATTCATATATACATTCACATGTACAAAAAAACAAACATACACATACACAAACTAATATGATAATTTCTATGTCTATTAAAATGAAACTAAAATTAAAAATTAAAATTAGAATACAAAATTAAAATTGAAATTGAAATTTTGAATTATATAATTTATATATATGAAAAAATTAAAAAATATATGTATATATATATATATATATGTAAATAATATTTATATATAAATATAAAATATAATTATTACAGACTAATATCATTTGGTTTAATTACTGATGATCCACTTCCTAGGCCAAGAGTTATCGGTTCAATTCCTATTTCAATACCATGTTACTCAATTTTGGTATGAGGTCTACCCAAGACCAACTCCAATAGTTTTATGTTAGTGTCTAGAGTTGAGGTTACCACTCATTGATTGGAGATATTACCTCAATACATGACTTTTCAACTACTTGAAGTATTGGGTGTAGAAAAAACATTAGGTGGATTCCAAATTAAATTATTTAAACTAAATAAATGGGCAAATCCAAAAACTAGATGAACACACACTACAATACCACATATAAGATCATGAATATTTGACTTGTAATCAATTTGAATATTGAATTTCCTCATCTGTGGTATTCTTCCTAATCAAATGTATATCACCACTCTTGTATGATTATCATTATAATATAGATTCCAAATAAGGATTACTCTAGATATATTTACACATGATCCATGAATCTCCAAATGATATTCTTGATTTCTCTGGTGCTAGCGTAAGATAATAATTTTTATATGAAATTGTTTATCTATCAAAACATGGTTGTATTGTACCCTCTCTAGATTATTAAAATATTGGGTAAGATAGAATTATCTCTAGGAATTTATAGAATCATACTTGATGTCCCATTATATCCAAAAAATTATTCCTAAAAAATTCTATATTTTAGACTTTATAACTTGGTTAAATTTGAGATAATTTCATGAAGCCCCTTATCCTTTTATTTAACCTTATTTATAGTAAATATTAATGAAATATTTATAATTAAAATATATCCTATAAGATATGTTAAATCTAATATAATTTCATAAATAAATGTATTAATTTTAATTAAATTATATTAAATAAAATTGTATCGACTTTGGTTTTAATGGATTTGTCCATTTAAAGTTTCTATTTATATAGATATATATATATATATAGATAGATTTATCATTGGATTCTCTGTGATGATTGGGGGTCTTGGGACCTCAGGATTAGTATATAAAAAATAAAAATATATTTTAATGAATGTACAAGAATCATTTCAGTTTACATTGTTTTTTTCCATTTCTCTGAACATTATATGGGAATTTGATCTCAGGGTTAACTCCAAAATACAGTGTTCACCCTAGGTGAAGCTAATGGTTTGTCAGTATCAGGCATTCAAATGAAAAAAGAAATTGATAGGTGTGATTGATTAATATAAAAAAATAATGAATATATTTTATTTTAAATAGCCCAAAATCTAATCTCTAAAAATAACCAATTATAAAAAATCACCACGGTCAGTTTCAAAACCATTGGTAGATTTTAGAGGAAGAAAATCAGTATTCTTCATTAGTGGATTGGATCAGAGAATGATAAACAATTATATTGTGGTGGATCAAGAGATAGTGAACACAACTGTTCTTGTTCATCACTTGAAATTGAATTCTTCACCCACTATTAATAGCTTTTGTGGTAGGAATCATAACTGGTGGATTTCCCCTTTTGATTGTAAGATTGAGCTTGGATTATTAAATTATTTTTCTGATCTTTGATATATTATTCTTTCCATGAGTCCCAAAATTTTATAATTATACTGATATGATATAATTTGTCCATTTATCTTGATATCACCTTGGAGGCCATGATTTTAGGATCTATCTACAAGAAAACATGTCACATGATGGGTTCAGTTTTCTTATGTTCTATTCCGCCTTAATTATTCATGTTATTCACTGATGGTCCATGGGGTTATTGATCAACATTACCAGGATAGGATTGAGGGAAACCGAACCCCCATATTCCTGGAAGTTTCATGGATGTCAAATGGTTTGTTGATTTTCAGATGAATCATGATGAGATGTGGGTTGTGTGTCAAGCCTCCATAGATCCGAGAACTTAAATAGAAATAAGATAATTGTGATGGTGATGGGAAGGAGTCATGCATGGATTGGGTGAATGTAATTTGGGCACTAGATATGGATCAGGTAAGGACGACCACAGACCAAAGACCTTCACTACTACAAAACTAGAATTTAATGGCACAAGTATTTTCAGCACTACAATGATGTGCTGTTAAACGAAATCTTTATCAGCACTAAACAAAGCACTAATAAATTTAACCTTTTAGTAGCGCTAATTTTTTCACTGACATGTTAAACATTTATCAGCACTTTATTTTTAACACTGATAAAGATATATTTTATCAATGGGTTTTTAGTGATGATAAATTGATGAATAAATAAAATGAAATAATTAAATACATTAAAAATTAAAAATGAGTTTATTAAATTAAATATTACAAATATTATTAATTAAATAATTATAGATAAAAATTAATAAATTGATTATACATTATTAAATATTAAAGATTTTATCAATTATATAATTATGATAGTTAATGTTAATAAATTGTATATATTAAATATATAGATATATATATATATTAATGTATATAAATATGATGTATATATTAATATATATTTATGTTCATTACATTAAATATTTATATATTTAATGAATAATGGTTTATAATTAAATATTAATAGGAATTAAATATACTGACTAATTACATACTACAATGGACATATAATTTAATGTATCATTTGATTTTTAAATTTATCATAGATCGAATGTGTGTTATATTGATTTCACATATATGTAATTAATGCATTTTTATATAAAATGTACAAAAAAAATATTTTTCCATTTTTTCAATATTGTTAAAGTGTACTTATTTTTAATTTATTCAATTTCACTCATTTTTAACATATATACATATTCATGCACTTAATATTTGATATAAACATTATTTTTCAAAAATATATCTAAAATTATAAATAAATAATTATTGAATTACAATAAATATATTTAAAAAGGAATATATTTTCTATATTTATATTTATATATATTTATTATGTATATATATATATTTACAATTTTTTATTTATAATTATATTTATAAATCCTTTATCAGCACTTAAGTAATAAGTGATGATAAAAGCAGGTCCTTATCTGCACATTTTCCACAATGATAATGATTAGGCTTTATTAGTGCTAAAAAAATCACTCATAAAATGATTGTTTTCAGTGCAAAAACCTTAGCACTACCAAAGAACAACCATTATTAGTGGAAAAATGTGCTGATAAAAAATCATTTTGTCAGTGCTTATTACATAATCACTCATAAAAGGACTCTTTATCAGTGCTTATTTTTTAAGCGCTAATAATAGTGTTCCGATCTATTTTAAAAAAACCTAACCATTTTTAAAGTAGTTGTAATATTAGAATATTTCTATAGAATTCATCCATTGCTGATGATCCTCCTCAGTTAATCGAAGATCGAATCACACCACTCAACTGCCTTCTATTTATCAAAAAATATCGGACTTCCAGTGTTCGGTGGTAGTTAGGGTTTACAATGAATATTTTTTTCAACCCTATGATCTATGACATTCCATTTTATTGTGTATTTTTTTCATTTCATTTTTGATTTCTTATTTGATGATTTCATGAGTTATTGGTGGTCTAGTCCTGATATACTAATTTTCTTTTTTATTATGAATAGAATGAGTGGATTATGATCCATTTTTTATTAACTACTGATTTGGATATCCTGTTTTGGCATTTTAAAATTGTTTTTTAATCAATTTTCTTTCTTTCTTTAATTATACCCTATCTTACATCTCAAGATTAATTCTTAGTGTTTAATTAATATTGATCATTGGTTGATAATAGTTCCAATTATTCCTTATAAATATCTATATATCGATCATGTTCATTGATCCTTTTCCATATTTAATGTTCTTCTTAATAAAACTCGTATTATAATTACAATTCTATTGTGAGTTAATATGTTCCATGTTCATCCATAGATGTTTTAGGTACAGTTCCCCAACAAGGAAACTATAACATGCTTGTATTATTTATTTTTAAAAAACATATGGTTGTTTATTAAGAATGGGTTAAATATTTATGTTACCTTCATAGAACCATAAGCTAAAATCCTTTCATTATACATATCACATAAAAAATAAATTATATTTTCATAAAAATCCACGATAGAATTTTATATCATCCTTCATGTTGGTAGATAAATTGACACACAAAAAATGACATGTAAAAATCAATGGATGAGAATTAATATAAGGTAAATTTTATTGTAATATTTTTATTACAGAAGCATAATTATTTGATTTTGATTTTCTTAAATTCGTAAATTATTATTAGGAATACATTGTTGAAGAATCTAAGTGGAAAAGTAATATAGTAAATTTTTAATTAAATAAATTAAATCATTTCTTCTATTGAAATATTTATTCATATTGAATAATTTTGGAAATCTTAGTGAGACCAGGACCTCTAAAAAGATTGATGGATGAAGATTGTAAATATTATTTGTATCTTATATCTTGTGATAATAATTTTATTTGTTGCTATGAAATGGGGATGTAGGGGTACTTATATAATTTAAAAGAAGTTTCATTTCCTCAAATACCCATTCCTTAATGTGTGATAAATAAAAACATACATCTCATGTGGATCACATTTGAAGAAATAAAAGATATGTTAAGTGAATTACATATAAATATTATAGGTGGGTGTGAATCATTGAAAATGAAATGAGGATGAGTTTTCAACAACATTCTCCTTTTTATGAAATCATAGGATAACACCTTCCATAGTAGTGTAATTACTTTCATTAATAAAATTTTCCATTTTCTTCAAAATACTAAACTTATTAAAAATAAAGTTGTAAATGTTTTGTTTCCCTTATTATAATTGTCTATAACATTCACCTTTAATAATGAATATCTAATGGGTATTATTTATATATTCTAAAAAATTAATTTTTTATGAACCCAATCAGATGTATATGAATCGAAAATGGGTGGATCCTAATTGTTTAACAAACAAGTATAAAGATAGATTTGAAGATTTCATAAAGTTGTTTGGAGAGAATGCATACGTCCTTTCTAAAATACTCATTCTATGTTATCATTATTCTTTTTCAAGACTGATTAGTTTTGATGAGTTTAAGGAACATTTGATTTTTCACAGAAGGTATCAATGCTATAGATTTTGGACTAAACATGGAGAGAGAATGAATTTTGACACCTATTGGGAAGATATAACGGTTTATGAAACATTGGATATGAATACCTTTTTAAATGTAGATGGAGATTTCATGGAAAAAATGAAAATGGAAATTGAAGATGACCTTTAGGATTGTCCAAAGTTGTTTGAGGAGTTAAATATATATTCCCAGAAACCATTACATGCCGATTATACTAAATACACAACATTTTCAGCTCTATTTAAGTCATATATTTTGAAAGATGGCAACTAATGGAGTGACATCAGTTTTATAGAACTACTTGATCTTCTAAATGATATGCTATAAGAACAAAATAAATTTTTATGCCGAACATATAATGCGAAATGAATATAACATTAACTGGGAAAGATCTATAAAAAAATACATGCTTTTCTAAAGGTTTTAATATTACTTCTCAAGGACACTGAATCACCCATAAAATTCTGTAAGTTTGGCACAAATAAATACAAGAAATATGAATCAAGTCCTTCAAAATTTATATGGTACTTTCCTATCATTTGATGGTTTTGAAGACTATGGATTTTAGGACACTGAGAAAATTGACATGGCATGCATTTATTGGAATTAAATATGGGACCCTACATCATCCAGTATATTCTCCTTAGTGGTAGAAAATTTATTACGAGGTTCTGGAATTTAGAAATGTGATGAGAATATTACGTCTTGCATTATCTACATATGGAATAAATTCTTTTTCTTTAAAGTGTAGTACTTATAATACCTGGCCCGTCCTGTTGGTAAATTATAACGTTTCACCATGGTTATGTATGAATCACAAATAAATTATGTTGTCTTTGCTTATATCTAGACAAAATCAAATTAGTAATGATATTGATGTTTATTGGATCCATTGATTGAAGATATGAAATTGATGTGGGATAATGGTGTTACAATGTATGATGCCAAAAAAGTGAAGAACTTACATTAATCGGCATGTTGTATGGAATGATAAATGACATCCCCACTTGCAGAAATTTATCAAGCTATAAAATTTAAGAAATTTAAGGGTGTCCCATTTTTTAAAATCACACATACTCAATTTAGTTGAAACAGTCCTTGAAGTCTGTGTTTTTAGGAAGTCTAAATTTTTTACCTTGATGACATAAATACCGATCTATGATGACAACATTATTTGGGAATATCGAACAAGGTAAAACACCATATCCAGAAACTATCGATCAACTATACACTAATGTAAAAACTATTGACATTGTTTTTGAGAAACCAATATTGAAAAACGATACAAAATCATGTTGGAAGAAGCGTCCGATTTTCATTGAATTTTTTTGTTGAATTTTTTTATGTAATACATTTTCTTAATGTCATGTATGTATAAAAATATATTTGATAGTGTTTTTGGAATATTAATTAATGTTATGAAATAATGAATGATGGAATCAGGGCTAGGTTGGACTGGATTGAAATAGGGATAAGGGAGGAGTTGGCATTTTGAAAGGGTAAAAGGCAGAATTTTCATCCACCAATAGGTTACACTCTATCCATATAGAAGAAATGACAATTTTTCATTTTCATTACTTATGTAAATGTTTCAAATGGGTATTAATCAAATATAATGAATGTAATTTTAATAAATAATTTTAAGTTACAAGGACTAGAATCCCACAACTATCTTTTTTTGATGCATGATTTAATGCCTATTGCTTTTCATTACATTCCGCCTCAAATTTAATGAAATAGATTAACCAGAATATGCTTCTTTTTCAAAGCCATATACAGTAAAGTTGTAAACCCAGTGAAGTTTTCCATGACCAATAAGGATATTTCAGTCATAGTATGTGAATTAGATATGTTAATCCCACAATAATCTTTTGATATAATGGTCCACCAAATGGTTCACTTTGTTAGTGAGGTTCAACTAAGCGGTTTTGTCCATTACAGATGGAAGTACCCCAGGGAATGGTATATGAATATTTTTAAAGATTATGTCAAAAATAAAAGTTGGAAAGATGGTTGTATTGCAGAATGAAATATATTTGAAGAGGCTATTTAATTTTTTACTAATTACTATCATATTTTTAAGGCTTTGGCCTCCCAAAGACTCCTCATAATGAACACCTTATGGGTGAAGGGATTTATAAGGGAGATGTTGTTGCAATTACCTTGAGAGAGTAAGAGCAAGCACACCATTACATATTACATAATTGTGATGATGTTTGTCCATACATTTAAACCCAAAAATATCATAGAAATTTAAATCCTTAAAATAGTGAAAGATGGATATTAAATACACATAATCAATAGTATATAGGATGGTTAAGAGATCAAATTGATAAGGAGTTATCTGTAAATTCAAATTTAATTTTCTAATGACATCAATGGATATCTAGAGGACTGAATGAAAATATTATATCTTACACTGTGTTTTTAATAAATGGTTATATGTTATACAAAAAAGAACACGAGGACTTCAGTATGATGAAAAACAATGGTGTTATGCTTGAGGCTAAAGGGATTCCCATATCTAGATCCTAGGATATAAATACAATTAATGAAAATCTGGCACATTTTGGAATTATCAAATAGATATAGGAGTTGGATTATACAACCTTTCAAGATCCTTTTTTATGTTTCCAATGGGTTTACATTATCAATGGAGTGAAACTCGGTGAAATGGGATTTGTGGTGGTGAATTTTAGTATAGAAGTGGAAAAAGAGGAGCCATTCATAATGCCATCTCAAATAGTGAATGTATTTTAAGTATTTGATGAAAAAAACAATAATTGGTAGACTTTAATAAAAGATATTAAAACAAATTTCTATTCCAATGAAAATTTAATCGAGGATGACACTTTCATAGGGAAATCATAATCATTTCCTGCTTCTCACAATGTAGACAATGTCTTATATGTTATAGGGGACTATAAATAGGTTATTTGGATTCTCAATAGAGGAAACAAATACATGAATCCTTTAAAATAAGAAAGAGAGTTCAATGAGAAGGTAAAAGGGGTTTTTAATATATTATGTTTGTCCTCATAATATTAAATATTCTCTAGAACATTGACACAATCTAAATTAAATTTTTGACTACTCTGTTAGCAATGTCTTTTAAACACAATTATATTACCAATCCCTCGATATAACAGACTATAATAAAGGAAACCCTTTAGAAAGATGTTAATGTAATGTTATGATATGATTTATCTATTTTACTGAATAATTAAACAATAGAACAATTATTTAATTTTCATTATTTATTGAAATGTTTTTTATTTCATAATATTTATATCCATGTGTCATGTCTTTGCAAGAAGAGAAATGATGCAAGATTTACTAAATGACAGAGGTTATATTGTTGTTTTCATAGTAAATTCATTTTCCATAGAAGAAATCTATTATTTCATGTTTATATTTATTTAATTTTTATATATAATTACTCACATAATATATTTCTTCTTATACAAGTGGATAATTTTGTTCGAGTTGGGGTGGTTTGTCCATCTTTCATGCCATTATGCACCAAATTTTAAATAAACTTCTTCTCACTGAAAACGTTTTCACCCATGCAGTGTTGCATTTATCACATTCCTTCAATTTCTCTCCACTACCATTGTATAGAGAGAAAAGGCTCAACATCATTTCAGTTATAGAGGTAATATTGATGTTTTCACAGTAAACTCATTTTCCATAGAATTGATGTATTTTTTCATATTTATTATTAATTAATTTATTTTTTGTATTAATCATAAAGTAGTTGTTTTCTTATACAGATGGATTATTATTTTTTTGATTTGGGGGGATCTATCTATCATTCATGCCTTTCTACACCAAAAAATCCATAGTCTTCTTCTCACTCAAAACCATTCACCCTAATATTTTTGACATTTATTACTTTCTTTCAAGTTCCCACCACTTCTCAATCACTATGGTAATCATGATATTGATACAGTAAAATTATTTTACATAGAATTAATATATTATTACATATTTTTGTTTAATTTATTCATTTTTAGTATTTCTCATAATAATTGGTTTCTTATATAGGTGGATTTTTTTGAGTTTATGTGGTTTTTTATGCTGCTCATATAGTTCTGGTTCTATGATAATGAATGTCAATGGACCAGTATGACTCAAAGTACTTATTTCTATTTAAAATTGACATTATTTTTGGTAAAAAATAAAAATAAGAAACCCAAAACTATTAAAAAACATTGAAATTATTTTGATACTATAAGACAAAGATCCATAATTTATTTTTGGCATGTAATAATTAGACACAACTTAATTTGATACATGATGTTCTCGATATGACTCAATGTGTCTATTATTAGTTTAAAATTGACATTTGAATATAGAAAGTGTAACTCACTAGAAACTGAGAGAAATGATTTTATTTTTTTGATAATTTAGGGTATCTATTCATAAATAATTTGTGACATATATGAATTTGTCTCATGTCAAACTAATTCATGATGTGATCCGTATTATTCAAAGTACTTGTTTCAAGTTTAAATTGAAATTTTAATAAAAAATAAAAGTGACATACTCAAAATTGAGAAAACACATTCATATTATTTTTATAATTTAGAAAAAAATCCATAATTGATTTGAAAAATGTATGAATTAGACTAACTTCAATCCAATGTTTGGTGTGTTGTGTATGACTCAATGTGGATCATAATTTAAAATTGACAACAATTTTAATAAAAATCATACAGACCTTCTCAAAACCAAACAGATTTAGATTGTTTTGATACTTTTGGAAAATGATACATATGTTATTGGGATGTTTACGAATTATTCAAACCTTAATCAGATGCACAGTGAGATCGGTATGACTCATAGTGTCTTTTTTCTTTTAAAATTGACATACCTTTTAGTAGAAAGGGCTACTAACCAACAGAAAACCAAGAAAACACATTAAAATAGTTTAAATAATTTTCTAAAATGATCTATAAGTCATTTTTGATGTGTAGGAATCTTGCACAACTCAAGCAGATACACAATGTGATCGACATGATTCAAAGTGCTTTCTTAAATTCAAAAATTATATTTTAGTAATAAAGGAAATGGATGTACTCAAACCGAGTAAACACAATCATATTATTTTGATATTTTATGAAAATGATACATAAGTTATTTGGGATATGTAGTAGTTAGAAACATCTCAATATGATGCACAGTGAGACTGATATGACTTAAATTGCGCATTTTTATTTAAAATCGTCATCAATTTTAGTAAAATGGGAAACTTTCCTACTAAAAAATGAGAAAACACATTCATATTGTTTTGATACTTTATGAAAATAATTCATAATTCTTTTTGGATGTAAAAGAATCATCTGAATCTCAATCTGATAGACGTTGTTCCCGGTATGACTCAAAGTGCCCATTATCTGTTAAAAATTGATATTTTAGTTCAAAAACTGCCACTCTGTGAAAATCGATCAAAAACACATATATTTTCTTGATAATTTAGGAAAACAATTAATAAGTGATTTGGGACATGTAGGAATCTGTTTTATGTCAAATTAATACCCAATGTGGTCAGAATGAGTCAAAAGATTGTATTTATACTTTAAATTGACATTTTAGTAAAAAAATAAAATAGGCATACTCAAAACCAAGTAAAAAACATTTAGATTATTTTATGCATAAAAAAATCAATAAGTCATTTGGGACATTTTGTAATAATCCATACCTCAATCTGATGCACTGTGTGACTTATATGACTCAAAGTGTGTAGTTTTATTTAAAATTGTCATCAATTTTATTAAAATTGATAACTATCCTACCCAAAACTGGGAAAACACATTCTAACTATTTTGATACTATATGACAACAATCTATAAGTATTTATGACATGTAGGAGTTAGCCTCACCTTAATCTGATACACAATGTGCCCAGTATGACTCAAACTGTCCTTTATGAGTTTAAAATGGACATTTTAGTTCAAAAAGTGAAACTCATTGAAATCCAATAAAAAGATCTCATATCTTCACGATATTTTAAAAAAATAATTCAAAGGTTATTTTTTATGTTTAGGAACCCATTTCAGGCCAAAAAGATACATTATGTGATCAGAAAGAGACAAAAGTGAAAGTGTCCAGTTTAAAATGGTATTTTAGTAAAAAATACAAATGACATACTCAAAACTGAACGCACACATTCATATTGTTTTTATACTTTATTAAAATTATCTAAAAGTCATTTGGGACGTATAGAAATTATCCACACCTCAATCTAGTGCGTGGTGTGAAAGGTATGACTCTAATTGCATCTTTTTTATTTGAAATAAACATCAATTTTAGTAAAATTAACACTTTTTGTTAATTATTTTATTTATATAATAACTAACATAACAATTTTTTTCTTAGATAGGAGAATTATTTTTCTCCTGAAGGGTTGGTTTGTGTGAATAAAGAATAAGTTTGGTTAGTAATAAAATATTAATGAAAATTGATGTTTTTTATGCATGTAATAATTTTTATTTATGTAATTGAATAAACCACTATTTGAAATTTCTGCAAAATAGTTTTTTCTTGTTTTTGTGTTGTAAATTACATATAATTTAAATATTGTATTGGGACTATATTTTTTTGATATCTAGTGTATTTATGGTTCTACGGTGTGTTGTTACAGAAAACTATAGTATGAACCTTTATCAACATTGATGAATGCCTACTTTATACGATATGATAAAATACACTTTATCATCACTGTCATAAGTGCTGATCAATAGATCCTTTATCCATGACAAAAATTTCTGATAAATGGTTCCTTTATCAACACTTTTAAAGGCACTAATAAAGGTTCTATTTATCAGTTATTTTTAAACATCGATAAAGGACCCCTTTTTCTGCACCTTTTCAGTGATGATAAAAGAACAGGGCTTTTAACCTCACTCATGTAGTCAATGCATTTGTAGCTCTCATAATGTACATTTATCGCACTATTAGAGGAGTATTTTTTAGTATTTACTTGATGTGATTCATGGGGGATATAATGGTGAAATTTACATGACAGTGACTCTTGAATAATCCCATTGTTTCTTTTTAAATCCTGACAAACCGGTGTGTCATCCAGGAACACTTGTAGTGTAGTCTACCCTATTTGTGCTAGATATGGTTTTAGTGGAAATTGAATATCATGCTATCTGTGACCCATACATTCTATGAGACCCTGTTCTGGAAGCTTCACACATACCCTAGGAGTACATGGGCATGGGAATGACCTGATACACATGTACCACAAGAGTGCATGAGCATGGGATGAGGTACATAGACACAAGATAGATAATAATATCCAATCCCTCACTGTAAATGAAACACCATGCACCCCATGTACACACCATTTATATTAAAAATTCTATCCAATCTATGTGTAGGATAGGATACTGCCATTTGACCAGGCATCGTCACACGCTATGTGACCCACGGTACATGCCCTGTACTTTTCCCAGGAGTTTATACCTTGCATATTTCCTCCTTCTAGACTCATATTTTGTATTGTGAGTATCCTACCTTGATTATTTTTCTACGTGGAATATGATCATAGCATTCATAGTGGATTAGGAGATATTATGTGAGGTGTTAAGATCCAGACACTTATTAGGTGATGATTGTCTGATAGCATCGATTGGATGGGGTTATCGGAGGAATGTTAGTGTTGGAAACCCCATATCTAACATGGGAACTGGTCCTCTATATTCATCTATACCATCTATGGTGCATCCCCATGACACACTAGTATATAATTCCATTGATTATAAAGTGGAACCCCCAAACAGATTAGAGAGAATTTTCTCTACCTACCTAGTGGCACCACCAATCATATTAGGGTGTCAGCCATCCATTCACTGAGTGGTACCCCTTGTTAAACCAGGGTGGTGGTCCTCCATCTATCTATTTGTATATATTTCTATCTATGTTTCTACATAACTATTAAGTTGTACCTCCGTTTTAGGCCTGGGTGTGGGTCCCCATTTCACTAAGTGGTAACCGCCTATAACACTAGGTTGTCTGTCCTCTATCTTTGATTAGCACCCCTTATCATACTATGGTGAAAGTACTCTATTGGATGTTCTTACCCCTAAAGACAAGAAGTATTAGAGAGGTGTAGGTCCTCTATATAGATATCACATATGGACATATAGGATACTAGAAATCAATGATGGTCCTTTTGAGCTGCAGGAAGGCTTATCATCTTGGGATGGACTATGCATTGGAGGTATCCTTTCCCTCTCTTTTGGGTTTCTTTTGAGAATATATATATATGTTGGGTTTCATTTCCCTCAGGTTATGGGTTGAGTTTAACATTACAGTATCAATATATTTATACCTTTTTGGGTTTCTAGGCATCCTACTGGGTATGTATATAATGATTCATATGTGGGATTTTCCTACACGTGTCATGTCTTATATGGATGACAGATAGTTCAACAATGACATTGGTAGAGAATAGTCATAAATGGGTGAATAGAATGAGTATGGTATTCCAAATACGATACCAAGAGATGATAAATATTAGTTTTTCCTTTATTCATGTTTTTTTAGGTTGGGACAATATTTCTAGTGGTTCTTGTATTGTTCCCTTTTTATTTGGATTATTGTTTTGTACTTTATTGTATTCTCTTGTGTATATTACATGCATTATTTTACTCTAGATTTATTATCATTTATATATTCCTCTAAATTTTTTCATGGATATGGTTGAGTGAGTGCATATATGTACATTGAGATAAGGGCACCCATTTTATATTATTCCTTTTTGGTGCTTATCGCCAACCCCTAGCCAATTGAAGGTGGGATTGGGGCTGCGACGACTTGGCTTACTATCGACTAGGTTGGTCCTAGTGGGTCATTTCATTTCATAGTGGCATCACATTAGTTTTTTCTTTGGATGATGTTTGATATTTTCCCACTATAAGAAATTGGATGGAACATCAAGAAACCATGTTGGAGCCTCCCGAGTGCAGCTTTCAGGATAAGAAATCTAGTGTTGGTGTGGCGGTCAATGTAACAACTAACCCGGACCTAGAATACCAACTTGTTGACTCAACACACTTATAAATTTATTACAAATAACCATTTGTACATGTATCATAGAGGATTATGGCCATTTAATTTTTTTTCACAAATCAACTCTCCATATATATAATCTCATCTAACTGTGGTACATGTTGATCACCTTCAAGATGCCTCTATGAGTATAACTGGTAAAGTTACTAATTTAGGACTGTGAATACGATCAAAAGAGTAATGAGGCCTCGGTTCATGGTCTATATCATGACATGTTTTCTCTAGGAGTGATGCGATAAACACCCATTCTTTTTGAGAAGTAGATAAAATGAATAGTTTTGGATGATGATGCATGGATTCTTGTAGAACTCAACGAGTTCCAATATTTGATATAGCTAATGATCCATGGTGAACTAGATCCCCATTAAGAATAGGAATTTATTATGTCTATGGTTCTGGTCTTCAAGCTAGTTCATACCCCGACCCATTAATTGGTTGCACTGGAAGCCAATATTTTCGAGGGAGCAATAGGGCACAAGTGGATTCCGGTGATATATACCCATGATGAGACGATTCTATCATAGTTAAACTTCAAAAATATATTTTTGAAGAGTATTACCCATCTTTCATGCACTCAAATCATATCTATGAGATTATTACACTATTGTATGGTTTTATGATTGTTTGTGAATATTTTACCAGCTTCACTAACCTTACATGGTACTCCCTTGACATGGTGAGAGTTGGATACATTCGAGTGTATAAGTTTGATTAACGTATAACTAGAGACATACTTTACAGTGTGGTGCCCTTGTGAATTTCCAACCATTATAGAGTACTAGAGTGGGCTCTAGTGTTGGAGATCTTCCAACTAGTTGAAATGTAGGAATATAGAGATGACAGTGGGCATCATGGGGTGAGTCGTCATTAGTATCTAGAATGCATCATTCGATGGGGTCTTATTATATGATAAATTATCACAGTTAGAATTAGTGATGTGTACATGTGGTACTATGTTCACATAGAGTTCTCTATCATCCCATAGAGTGGTGATTGTATTCTTGTGGTGGGTGAGGCCACATGTTTCATGATTTCCTAACCCATCGAGCTGAAGAGGGAAGGTAGGTAGGAGATGGAACACCATCATATAGCTGGTTTCTTGATCAGAGATCCTTAAATAATGGCTAGGGTGACCCCCAAAAAGGATGTTATGGAGGAGGATCATGTGTATCTTCTAAGGGAGGAGTTGTTGGTTGGGGAAGATGCAATGAGATCCCCCCCACCTGGTGGCCTATGCAAGACTCAAGGGTATATCTATTAGGGCCATGGGATTCTTTTCCCTATTGATGGGTGTGAACATACCACACAAATGATGATCCAAGGTATGATCTGTATACATAGTGTGAGATCTAGATATTCCAACAACATTGGATAGTGGTTACTATTGGGAATACTTTTTGGGTATCTCTTATTTGCTAATAATTCATATTATAACATATTTGATAGAGATTATCATGGGACCTCTTGGTTATCCTAATGAAACCTTATGAAATCATCTTGGGAATATAATTGTTTTACATGGTTTAGACTAATATTGACTATCATCATAGGAGAGCTAGATGAATTCATATAAATTATACATGATTCTAATTTTCAGTTGAAGGATATGTCGTGGATACAAATGTGGTTCTTGTGAGATAAAAGGTACAACCTTACACATAATAGTTGGAAAACTTATCCCTTAGTTGAGAAGGCTCTTCAGGAATTTGGATTCCATCAACAGTGGAGGGATTTATAAAAATCTTCCCTGATGTTTTTTTCGACTACCATTGAGTTAAGAGATTGGATTTTACTTTTAATTCCATCCTAGTACTACAATGATATCATCTGAAGTATATCAGATGGTCCCTGTTCAGATATATGAATTGATGTTGTAGCTGGAAAGCCTTTGAGATAAAAGATTAATCAAACCTAGTGTGTCCCCATGGGAATATTTTGTTATGTTCATGAGAGATTTGGATGAGATTTGGAGGCTTTGTGTTTTTTATAATCACTTGAACTAGATAATTATGAAGAAAAAGTACCACTTATTGAGGATTTATGAAATCTTTGATAAGTAGAGAGGAGAGGGATGGTTCTCAAAATATCATTCTCAAGTATTTATACCACCATTTGAGGGTTTATGAGGATGATATTATGAAGATAGAATTAGGATGTTTTTATAGACATAATGAGTTATTGGTGAAGATTTTAAGTGTGACTAATTCCCCTATAGGGTTTATATATCTAATGAACCAGATCTTATATATGACAACCCTGCTTTTATTTCACACATAAACATGATTTATAACATAGAATTCACTGATACCAAATCGAACATTGAGAGGTCTAGTGTCATTGGGGATTATGATCATTTCATTACAACTTGAAACCTGAAATACTACATCTTTATTGAAAACTTCCTTTACATGACCACTAAATTCCCTCTTACATAGCATTGCATGGGATAATCTGAGGACATTCATAAGAAAAGGATGAGATATAAATTCCAATAAGGGAATAAACATGGAGTAACATGAGGATTACGATACATGTTAGAAAATAGGCATATAAATGGAGAATAAGAGAAACATGAACATAAGTGCATGATAAATCATGATAATCATAACACAGAGATGTGGCAACAATATTTAACATGATATTAGTATGAGCCAAGGATCATTGCACATGGAGCAAGAGTAAACCCCCATTCCACAGGAATCACTATCAAACCCTCGTTGTACTTGAATTATCATGAGTCAACAATCATTGCACATGAAGTATCATGATACCGTACTTTACCCAAGGCATTATAGTGCTATTAGGGCACACCTTTCTTATACATTTCATTTCCGGCATAAGTGTTCCACATGGATCATACACCATGTAATAAATTATAATAATATATTCCATGGTAAAGGGACATGGATTACATACATTAAGATTTATAATCAATAAGTTAATACACATAAAGGTGATTACCCTTGATACAGAAATGGGCATGGTATTCACTACACAATGACATTGGCTTGGAAAATCGGTGCAATTTCGGCAACGTAATGGCATGACGTAAGAATTCATAAATATGGATGATGAGATTGAAAGAGGTATATCATAATATTTACATGAAATGGACAATAAGGGGGGTCATATAGATACATGTCCCAACATATGTAATGGGTTTAAGATTCATAACACAAAATAATTGCTAGAATGTAAATGAGGAGAGGGAAATTCTGTACGGAATTTCGGCATAATAACAGGTTTACATGGAAAGAGTTAATGAGAGAGAAATGGGTCTCCCATCATTCAAAAATAAATAGTGTAGTATGGGGGAGGTGAGAAATCATACCCAAACATTTATAATTGAAAATAAAAGGGCATAACAATATTAAGAAACTTGGATAAAAAGAGAATGGTTGGAATACCTTAATTGGTTATGCGATCCCAAAGGCTTGGGAGAGGCTTTAGAGAGGATTCTTGGGAGCTTGGGGTGACTTGGGAGGATTATAGAGAGAGGAGATAAGAGATAGGACGAACTCCAAAGTCTCTGAGTGAAGAGGAAGTGGGAGCTTGGGTGGGTTTATATAGGAAAAGAGAGGGAATTCTTAATTATTTAGGTTTGGGACACCACACATTAAACTAATAAAAACCACAAACCAGAACATGGTTTTTTCCCATGGTTTATGAAAAAGGGGAGTGGAAAACAATATTTTACTAGTGCAATGTCTGAACAACTTAAAATAATAGGGCTTATTTTGTGAAGGGGAGTCACACTCTCCAGGAAAACAATTTAAAAAGAAAAAAAGATTTATAAGTCTTGACGGGTCCAATAAAGCTTTGTAAAATAAATCAAACAAACCCAAAATCACATTATATTAATTGTAAAACATATATTGGCAGAAGATAATGTTTATAGTATTTTATTACATAACTATTGGGTCATTATGATGTCATAAAACACATTTTATATTTAAATAGTATTTAATTTTTACCCAAAAATTATTCTGTCACAAAAATTTATGAAAAATTCACTGTTGGATAATTTTGACATCCTGATTTCATAAATAATATTCATTAAACCTAAATAATTTTATAAATATGTGAATTTTCACTTTTAAAATAAAAACTGATATTTATCGTAAATTCATGGTTTTTGACAGAAACAATTTTCAAATCATAATAAAAATTACAATTGTATTCATGAAAATTATGAAATCATTTATATTTAGTAAAAATTAATTTATTAATAATAAAATTTTATTAAATTATTATTTAATTAAAAAATACATTAATTCATCAAAATAGATTATTTAGTTGTATATTAACTTAAAATATTATTTGTGCTTTAAAAACTCTTTACAAAGTAACAACAATAAAATTAATGTATAATATTTATACGAAAAAAGTACATAATTATATTTCTAGGGTATTGTTACCTAATATCTTAAAACACCCGAATAATACTTTAGGGTAAGGTGCACGATGGTGACAGACTCTTGGGGTGGTTCAGATAACATTGCTCGAGTGGTAACTCTATCAACTTCCACTTCTCCCGTAGGTGGCTCCGATCAATCTTAACGTATTCAACCTCGACTTGGGATTGGTCTAGAGCGAAGCACAATGGTGCCACCTCCTTTCTAAGCTCCAAAAAATGTGCTTCATATAGGGAAAGTATACTGGATGAGGCCATCGCTTCCTTTGTCAGAGTAAATTGGATTTCTTAAAGCCCTATATTAATACTAATCATGTGATCACCATTCAATGGCTATATTAGAAATGGTCACAATTTATAATGGTAATTTAAAATCCAAAATCATAAAACCAACGATGTTCACATTTTATATAATCATTTTATATAATTAGACATTTAATTAGATCAAGAGGAATTTTCATTAATGAATCTTTGGGTCATTACAATCTTCACCCAATAAGAAATTTCACCCTCAAAATTTCATTTTCCCACACTAAAACAGATGTGGGTAACTCTCCTTAATCTCTTCTTTTGATTCCCACATCGCTTCGTAAAACTTGTGGTTTTTCCAAAACACCTTGATGAGTGTCATTATCTTATTTCGTAGAATTTTTTGTCTACAGTCTGATATCTTCACAGGTTTCTCCTCGTAAGAAAGATCATCCTCTAGCTGTACTACCCCTGAAGAGAGTACATGTGAAGGGTTTGGTGTGAACTTCCTTAAGAGGTATACATGAAAGACATCATGTACTTTGACCATGGTAGGTGGAAGTGCCAGTCGATAAGCCAAAACCCCGACACGATCAAGAATCTAGAAGGGGATGATGTACTTTGGACTTAACTTCCCATTCTTTCTAAACATAATGACCCTTTTCCATGGAGATATGCAAAGAAATATCGTGTCACTGACTTTAAACTCAAGGTATAATTGATAGTTATCTGCATAACTCTTCTATCAACTCTGGGCTGCCTTGATATGCTACTGAATGGTTTTCACCTTCTCCACCATTTCATCAACCATTTTAGTTCATATCATCTTACACTCACCGACTTCATCCGAACAACCTAGTTTTCTACACCTCTTCCCATACATGGCTTCATAAGGTGTCATTCAGATGCTCAAGTGGAAAATGATATTATAAGATAACTCAAATATAGGAATATGTTGATCCAACCCTCTTTTGAAGTCCATTGAGCAAGCTCACAATAAATATTTTGGAGATCTCGATACATATTTTTATTTCCTGGGTGGATGAAGAAATTTTAATTGTGTGCAGCATATGAATGCTCCTTATTTCACTCTGGACTTGATGTGACAAAAAGTCTTTTCCCAAATCTCAAATTCCATCTTCATTGTCATTGAAATCCGAGATACAATTGTTACCTTTAGATATCTTCGAAAGTCCTATCACAAAGTCCAAGGGGATGTTATCCCATTTCCATGCCGGTATGGGCGATGGTTTCATCATCCCCTTAGGCATCTGCCTCTCTGTCTTCACATGATGACACACCAGACACTTTGATGTACACTTAGAGATCTCCTTCTTCATATTATCCCACCAATAATACTATCAGATATCATGATACATCTTTGTGTTTCCTAGGTGGATGGAGAAATTTGAACTATGTACATCCTCTAAAAGCTCATTCTTCAGCTTCGGACATGATAGGACAGATATACTTTTCCCAAATCTCACTATTCCTTCTTCATTGAAATTGAACTATGAGGATTTTTATGTTCTGATAGTTTCCACCTTCTTCTGAATTCCTATATCAGCCTTTTGAGAATCCTTTAACCATTCCAAAAGAGATGGTTTAGTAATAATTTGTGAAAGATTGATGGTGTTCCCTTCTTTATTATTCCCATGTCCATCCTTTATAAATCCAAGAATATTGGATCCTTCTCAATTCTCATAAATGACAAAATTGTTGGATCCTTTCTACTTATAGAATCTTCCACCTTGTTTTCTATCCTAGGGTGGTAATGGATTGAGTAGTTATAATACTTAATGAGTTCTATCTATCTTCATTGGTCCATATTATGATCTTTCTGTGCGAATATATATTTGAGGCTCTTGTGATCAGTACAAATCTCACACTTCTCCCCATAGAGATAGTGCCGCCATATTTTCAATGCAAAGTTCATAGCTTCCAACTCCAAATTGTGCATGGGATTGTTTTTCTCATGTATTTTTAGCTACCTTGAGGTGTAGGCTATCACATTATCATTCTACATCAATATAAAAACTAGTCCCTTCTTCGAAGCATCACTAAATACCACAAAAGTTCTCCACTTAGGGGTAATGTGAGCACGAGAATAGTGATAATCCTCCTTTTCAAGTCCTTGATGTTTTTTTTGCATTCATCAATCCTAGAAAAAATTATTCCCTTCAAATTTTTCTTGCTAAGAGGACTGTAAAATCATGTGAAATTTCTCACAAATCACTAATAATACCCAACTAACCCCAAGAAGCTACGAATATCTGTTACCAATGCTTGCCTCGTCCATCCCTCAATTTCAGTTTTCTTGGAGGGATCTATGGGTATCCCATTTGTTGAGATGATATAGCCCAAGAATGAGACCTCCTTCAACCAAAACTAACACAAGCTATACTTTTCATAGAGCTTCTCCTTTTGCAATGTCCCTAGTACAGTTCTGAAATGATCCTCATGATCCTCCTTGGTTTTGGAGTATATTATAATATCATCTATAAATACTACCACAAATTTGTCAAGGTAATTTCAAAAAACTCTATTCATTGTATCCATAAAGATTTATGGGGAATTAGTGAGTCCAAATAGAATTACTATGAATTCATAGTGCCCGTATCTTGTACAAAAAGCTATCTTGGGGATATCTTCCTTATTCACCCATACTTGATAATATCCCAACCAAAAATCTACCTTGTAAAGTATTGTGCTCCACCAAGTTGATCAAAAATGATATTAATTCTTGGGAGGGGATACTTTTTATTTATCGTGATTTTGTTAAGATCACGATAATCGATGCAAAGGTACATTGACCCATCCATCTTCTTGACGAAGAGGACAGGTTTAGCCCATGGTGAAGCACGTGGGCATATAAACCCTTTATCTAGATTATCTTGTAGTTGTTTCCTCATCTCATCAAGCTCCACAATAACCATTATCTACGGAGTCTTTGATATTGGCAACCCCTAGGTTTATAATCAATTGATAATTCAATATCTCTTCTAGGAGGAAGACTAGGCAATTCCTTAGGAAACACTTCGAGAAATGCCATCACAATAGGCATGTCTTGAAGGGTGGTTGCTCTTTAGAGTCAATAATCTGATCCAGATACACGTGCTCATAAGGCAATATTATCCACACTTGAGATGATGGAGCTAAAGAAGATTTATCATCATACTTACACTTGTACAGAATCAGGGGTCGATTCCCTACATGGAGAGTGATATTCGTCTCATGAAAATTTATGTGGACTCTATATAGGGAAATACAATCCATTCCAATAATTGCATCCAATTCCACCAGAGGGAGTATGATGAGGTTTTCCAGGAATTTCAATCCACCGTTTTTGAAAGGAGAGGAGTTATATTTCTAGGATGCATTGATTTCCCCATTTTACATACTCACCAACATCTTTATTTCCATGATTTGTGGTGGTGTTGAGATTGTCCAACTAAAGTTTTGAGATATAAAAGAATGCGTAGAACCTGAATCAAAAAGTAAGTTTCCTATTAATGAATGAATTACTAGCATACATATAGCCAATTTGTTTTTGGGGTTCACTTCAGTGGTAGTGATTGAAAAAACTCTCCTTTGTTGCCTTGGAGGATGTTGGCTGCCTCAAAAAACCCTTGGATTTGGGCACTAATTTGAATGATGATCTAGTTCTTTGTAGTTGAAGCAATGAACAATGCATTGAAAGTCAAAAAGAGCATTCCTCTCCTATTTCACAGCTGTGGGTTTTCCTTGTCAACATTTAATAGCTAGGTGTCCTTCTCTTTCGCACTTAAAGAATTTTATCGCCCCCTTCAATCAATTTCTAGTGTTCTTATTTCCACTCCTTTGGCTTGTTGTTTACTGGATCTTCTTAGCACCATTGGATTTATCCATAGGACCATCAGAATTAAAGTCTACCTTATGATTCATGTCCCCATGACACCCCTGAGATTCTTCGATCTCCATTTTGTCCATGAAGGCATATCAGACAATTTCTTTATAGCTGTTGAAGTCACGGATTAACTGGGCTTTCCTCATGCAAGGTTTCACCCCACCAAAGAAGCGGTCAACCTAGCATGCAGGGATAACGACAAATTCAGAGGCATATCATGCAACCCTTGTGAAGTCTTTCTTGTATGATCTGACAGATTCATTGACTTTTTTCATGATGGAATGGAAGTCCCTTTTCATTATAGGCTAGAGGGTGTGCAGAAAACATGTATCAAAAAACATCTTCAAGAAATCCTTCCATTCCAATGCCTCGATTGCCTCCTCCGGCTTCGTATTTTTTGTCAATGTCCACCACTGACCAATTTCACCCTCCATACAATAAGCAGCTAGGATAACCTTATCTCTTTTAGAACATTGAAGGATGAAGAATATCTTTTCAGTGGAGTTGATCCATTGTTCGGTGATTGAGGGATTAGATGATCCATTAAAATATAGAGGCCTTTTTCTCATGAAGATCTCAATAAAAAATTGTTCTATATTAGGGTGGGGGGGGGGGGGGGTTCAACATTCCTCTTGAACCATGTTTCTATTCAGATCATGAGTTAACTGAGAGAGAATCATGAAAAAATTTGTGATTCCTGCTCCCATTAGCTTGGGCATCTCATTAGCACAGTCATCACATTGATCTTCACATCAGTTGTTTGCCCGAGTCCGCTTATTACCATCCATTAGATGGAGTAAAAGGAAAGTTAGGGGTGACACATAAAGGGTAATCCATGGACAAAACATATGACTTATAAATATCTCTTATTTCCTTAACTTATAAATCTATAGGCTTCAATCTATGTTATCCATGATCTTCCTTCTAACATATATTGTTTTGGGAATTTTTCCTTTTTAATTCCCTAAATAATGGTTCATACTAAGCTTGTAAATTTACCAATGTATATACCCAAAAACTGTCATAACCAAGAGTGCAAAAAGGACCGTTTTCATGTACCAAGATACACCAGGTCATGCTTGAAACTTCTTATCGTGGTTTTCAACCATAGGTACATCTGTGCCCGAGCTGCCTCTACCTGCTCGTATCCATAGAAGGATGTATTTTCTTGATAAACCACTTACTTAATACTCACAAAAACTTAGGGATGTTTTTATTATAATTTTCATTTTCTTTAAGGGTTCACTAGGGTTTTCTAATTCTAATCCCAAAAAAACTAATCCTATCCACAAATACCAACTATGACAACCCTGGTTTTTTTCACACTTAATCATGATTTATTACATAGACTTCACTTGATACAACATAGAAGATCAAGAGGTCTAGTGTCTTTGGGGCTTAGGATCATTAGATAATAACATAAAACATGAAATATAACATCTTTATTGAAGACATCCTTTACATGACCACTACATTCTCTCATACTTAGCATTGAATGGGATAACCTAAGGACATTCATATAAAAAGGGTGAGCTGTAAAGACCAGAAAGGGAATAAACATGGAATAACATGAGGAAGACAATACATGTGTGAAAATAGTAATATAAATGGATAACAAGAGAAACATGAACATAAAGGAATGATAAAGCATGATAATCGTAACATGGAGATGTGGCAACAACATTTAACATGATATTAGCATGAGCCAAGGCTTATTGCACATGGAGCATGAGGAAATACCCATTGCACATGAAGCACCAGTAAACCCTCATTTAAATTGATTTATCATGATTTAACACTCATTTCACATTATGTATCATGATACTATACTTTACCAAATGTATTGGAGATCTATTAGGGTGCACCCTTCATAAACATTTCATTTCTTGTATAAATGTGCCACATAGATCATACAACATGGAATCAAAAAAATCATTTATTCCACTGTAAAGGGATGTGGAATAAATACATTAAGCTTTATAATCAATAAGTGAATGTGAATAATTTTGAACACCATTGATAGGGAAATGGGCATGGTATTCACCACACAATGACATTGGCTTGGAAAATTGGTGCAATTTTTTCAGAGTAATGGCGTGACATAAGAATTCGTAAAGAAGGATGATGAGATAGAAATGGGTGTCTCATCATATTTACACGAAATGGAAAGTAAGGGGGTTTATATAGATGCATTCCCCATCATATGTAATGGAATTTGGATTCATAACACAAAAGAATTGCTTGAATGTAAATGAGGAGAGGGAAATTCCTTACAGAATTTCAGCATAATAACGGGTGTACATGAAAGAAATTAATGAGAGAGAATGGGGTTTACCATCATTAAACCATAAATAGAGATGTATGGGGAAGGTAAAATATCATACCCCAACATTTATAATAGGAAATAAAAGAGTATAACAATATTAAGAAACATGGATAAAAAGAGAATGGTGGGAATCCCTAACATGGAAGTGTGATCCCAAAGGCTTGGAAGAGGCATGAGAGAGGCTTAATGGGAGCTTAAGGAACCTTGGGAGGATTATAGAGAGGTTAGGGTAGAGTTTGAAAAAACACCAAAGGCTTTTAGTGAAGAAGATGTGGGAGCTTGGGTGGGTTTATATAGGAAATGAGAGGGAATTCTTTATTATTTAATTTTAGGACACCACACATTAAACTAATCAAAACCACAAACCGAAACATGGTTTTTTCCCATGGTTTTTTTTCCAAATTGGATTGGAGAAAAATATTTTATAAATAAAATGGCCTAAATTCTTAAAATAATATGGTTTCTTATGTGGAGATGAGTCACACTCTCAAGGAAAGTAATTTAAAAAGACCAAATGTTTTATAAGTCTTGAAGGGTCCACTAAATCTTTGTAAAATAAATAAAACATACCCAAAATCACATTATTTTTATTTAAAATAATATTTTTTATGAACATAATGTCTATAGTATTTTATTACTTTACTATTGGGTCATTATGATGTCATAAAACATGTTATATATTTAAACAGTATTTAATTTTTACCCAAAAAAGCAACTGTCTTAGAAAATTAAAAAAATTCACTATTGGATAATTTCAATGTCTTGATTACAAAAAAAATATTGATTTTATCTAACTAATTTTATAAATATGTGAATTTTTAATTTTAAAATAAAAACTAACATTTATCAAAAATTCATTGGTTTCGACAAAAACAGCTTTCAAATTTTGATAAAAATTACAATTGTGTTCCAAAAAATTAAATGATTATTTATATTTAATAAAAAGTAATTTATTAATAATAATATGTTATTAAAATATTATTTAATTAAAAAATAAATTAATTCATCATAATAGATTACTTAGTTGAATATTAACTAAAAATAATATTTGTCCTCTTAAAAAAACATTACAATGTAATAATAATAAAATGAATGTATATAATTTGTACAAAAAAATTTGTACATAGTAATAGTTCTAGTGTCTTGTTACATATCACCTTAAAACACCCACATAAGTCCTTAGGGTAAGGTGCGCGATGGTGAAACACTCTTGGGCTGGCTCAGAAAACATTGCTCGAGTGGTAATCTCTATCGACTTCCACTTCTCCCATAGATAGTTCTGCTCAAGCTTAACATATTCAAGCATCGAATGGGCTTGTTCAAGAGTGAAGCCCAATGGAACCAACTCTTTTCTCAGATCTGTCAAATGGGCATCATACGGGGCTAGTCAATTGGATGAGGCCATCACTAAACTTTTCTGAGTAAATTGGGTTTGTTAAAGCCCTATATTTATACTTATCATGTGATCACCATTAAACTGCTATATTAACAATTGTCACAATTATTAATGGTATTATAAAATCCAAAAGCATAAAACCAATGAAGTTAAAATTTTATATAACCATTTTACATAATATGACATTTAATTAGATCAAGAGGAATTTTAATTAATGGATGTTTGGGTCATTTCATTATATGAATACATATTCCGATTTTTGGTTGTCTTCATTTATGACATACTAATTTAATATATGTTAGAGGAAGAGAGTTTGGATCATTTGATACTAGTCATAGAATTAAAATTTCAGCACCGTATTTGAAGTAAGATATCAAAGTGCCAGTGTTGGATCCATGAGGTTCGCTTTATTGGGAACTGTATTTCTAATCTTGTATTTTATGTGCACCTAGAAACGATTTATTTATTTCGTTCGTGAGATCCACCCAAAAGAGTGCTGGTGGTAAAAAAATTTATTTTCTTGGCGGTGTACTATATGAGGGTTTTTGAAGAATTTTTCAAGATTAACGCCCCTTTGATCATCCTAATGTTCTATTTACCTAGATTGAGAAATTTAAGGGATCCTTTGAGTGGCTGAGGTGATGGATGAATAGGGATAATTTGTTGGGAATATCGAAAGAGGGTGTGGAGTACATACTATTTTGTGATGTCTCTAGAGATGAAATCCACTTCCGGTTTATTAGAGGTAGGTTGGGATCTCATATGTGTCGAGGTAGTAGAGACCCCATGTGCAGAACTACATGACATATGACCTAGAGTTCACAGTGCTAGTCTCCACTCAAAATATGTAGATACACTATCTCTTGAGAGATCACTTTGTTTTATACTCAAATCATCGAATTCCCAGGCATATCTTAATATAGAGGGATCTTAACCTTAAACAAAGTCACTTGTTGGGTTTCCTACTATATTATGACATTGAGATAGCTATACTCATGGGGAGGGGAATGTGACAGCATATTCCCATATTAGGAATTCTTATTTAATCTTGATAGAGGGGGAATTTGAGTAGTTAGAATCTTTACATATGAACATGGTGGAGGAGAGGGATATAAGATTTCATCATTAAATAGTGAGGAATCCTCCAATTCTCCAATGTATGAGGGAGACTAATTTATGATACCTTGAATATAGTCTTATACATGACCACATATCCTTAAGTGATTCACTAGATAGATTTTATGAAGGAGGAGAGAATCTTATCCTTTATAGGGATGAACAGTTGTTCCAATCATGATGTGTGTGATAGTGATGAGTGAGTTTCACACATTACCCTTGGCTATACATCTTTGGGTGAAAAATATGAACAAGTATCTTTAGTGGCTGTTTTTTGGGATGAAATGAGGTGTATAAATTTCAGGTTGATATCAAGATGTCTCATATGTCATCAGGTAAAGGGTGAGCACCAGGTTCCAAAAGAGTTGGTACAACCTCTTGAGATCCTAGAGTGGAAATGGAAAAACATATATTTGGACTTCCTCATGGGGTTTCGATGGATATCCAGAGGCCCTGATCCCATCATGGTAATTTTTCACCAAATAACGAAGATAAATAACATCCTTTTCATAAAGTTTCAAAGTTCATTTATTATTCTTGGGTAGTTATACATGTGGTAGATCATCCATATTCATGGATTACCCTCAACATTTTTAATTGATTGTGTTACTTGATTCATATCATGGATGTGTGGAGGCCTGATGGACGGATTAGAGACACAATTTAGGATTAATAAGAAATTTATCTCCCATATAGATGGAAAACATAAGTTGAATAACCATTTGATGAAGAATATATTGAGTTCTTGTGTGTTGGAATTCAACTGAAGTTTGGAGGATCATTTACCATTAGTATTATTATCTTATAATAATAGTGATCACTCTATAATGAACATAGAACCATCTGAGGCCCTATATTGGGGACCCTAAAGGTCACCATTATACTAGAATGATAATAGTGAGAAAACTATACTTAGGATAGAGAGGGTGCAAGAAATTATTTAGAAGGTTTAGGTGATCTATGAGAAAATGAGGAAAATTGTAAGAAGCGGGTTATTATTCTTGAGGTACGAGTTTCTTCTTTTCCTTTTTACTTAAGTGTTTTTGAGAAAATAAGGGAAATGGGGAAAAATATCAAATTTTGTGGGTACACGCTATGTACTTTTCCACACTCCATGTACTTTGGCTATGTGGGATGAGTACACAGGGCGCATAGGCCTGTCAGTGACGAAGGGTGTAAGAAAACTAACTACACGCCTTGTACGAGGTATTTACATGCCGTGTACTCAATCGGTAGGTGAACAGTAAGGTGATGGAAGTAGTCGCCAGCAGAGCGACAGTACATGCCGTGTATTCAGAAGTAAAAATTGTGTACCCATGTCGACAGATGAATAGTATGTGCGGTGAAAAGTAGCAGCTAGAGGAACACTTAAAAAATGAAAAGTACACGCCGTGTACTTGAGAGTACACGCCATGTAGTTTGTTTTTGCACATAAAATGGGAAGTAGCCTCCTCTTTTGATATAGTAAGCTTATAACGCTATAGGAGAGTAGGAGAGACACCCAGAGCTTGGAGTGTCACCCGATCGCACACTGGGAATCCAAATTCGCTTCTGTCGATCAAGTTGGGACCATACGGGTATTCCCTCCCCACTCCTTGCGCTGTTCTTACCAATTCGTTATATAGGGGAAGTTATTTATGTTTGAACGAGAATTCTCTTATCCCATATCTACATAGTTCTTGGACGATTTCAGAGGAGTTGTTCATGTATACCGATCTGGGAAAATCGAGGTAGGTGTTCTGATGTTTTTTCCAATAGTTGAGTTGAATTTGTGTACTGTTGTGCGAAGAACCCATTTTGGGGGTGTCGTATGGTTGTGTCCATGGATAAAAGATATCTATAATTTCATAAATAAACTTTGATGAGTTGGAACTACTGTTTGGGATCACCTCTTGGATCCCGGACCACCCTGGGGGGGCATTCCTCTGTTTAGCCATTTGGCCCGGATACCTGTGGGTATACCATAAATTTTAGAATGATTTGAACTTCATTGAGAGGAATTATATATAATTTCTTCCTTATGTGTTGGGCTCGGCCCAGTTACTTGTATAGCCTAAGGGAAGTGTTTCGTTTAGCCTGCGGGCAGCCTTTCTGTGCCCGTAGGCAGTAGATTCTGTGCCTGTGGGTGACACCTCGTACACCTATGGGCCATAATAATTATTCCTATGGGTGGTCACCTGTGGGTATTTGACTCTATTATCTGAGGGTAAGGATAGTATGTTTGAAGACACGACTACTTAGAATATTCACTGTGGCGATTTTCTATGTTGTTCCTGACAAGCTACAACACAAGCTTGGAGGTGATAAGTAATAATTAAAATTACATTGAAATGGGTAGTGATAGATACTTTTGACTACTTACTAGTTTACTGCATTTACATTAGCACAATAATATTAAAAAATTTCACTAACATTTGGGAACGGGCCATCGGTGGGTGCCTACCGGGATTTATTTCTCACACCTTATTTGGGTCATGTCTTTGGCCCAAACAGACTATATTTCTCTAGGTGTCGACAAGGGAATGAGTTCCTATACAGGTACTTGATTGATGAAGAGGAGTAGGAGAGCATGGGACCAATCTTAGGCTTGCGATGTGGCCGAGTTCCTTTTGTGTTGTTTTACATTTCCTTTCTATATTTATCCCTTGTATTATATTGTTTCAGAATGTAGTGTACCCTGTTTTGGCTGCTTTCTTAGACTTAGAGACACATTGTATCATTATATATGATTGTTGGTTATTCCTTTACTTCAACACTTTTTTCCTTTTCAGCTATTATTATTTACTGCTTCATCTTTTGTAAGTTTATATCTATTTCTACTACGCTACACTTTGAAAAATGAGGGCATCGTTTCCCCACTATCATACCTAGGCCCTCCCTGCTAGTTGGAATCCTTTGGCGTTTGTGGAAATGTGCTTGAGGTCATGTGACCAACCGAGTTTGGGGCACCTGTTGTGTGGAACACAGATCTGGGATAATACAAAGTGGTATCAAAGGGTGTTCTTTTCATTGACATACTATTTGGAGCCTCAGTTAGGGATAGGATGGAAATGGTAGTTTATAAAAAGTTGTGCCCGAGAGTAGCTATCCCGTGTACATGGAAAATCCAGTTTACCTCGGTTATTGCAAATTTTCTGATTTTTAAAATTTGACAGTTGATTTGATTTTCACCATTGGGTAATACACTTGTTATTATGCTGTTTATATGTAATACAAGGGTTATATTTATTTGAAACCTGATGAGATGAGGGTATTCCATCTCATGCATCATTTAGACACATGGTAGAAATCACATGTCATGCATTCTTTCCATGCCATGTTGGTGCAATAGGAATTTCATGTTGTTTTGATAGTTGTTTTTCTAGAAAAGAATGTTGTGGTGATAGATACTTTGATAAATACCTGCTATTTGATAGGGTATTGTGGTGTGAGATTTTTTATAGAATGACCCCAAAATTTGGTTCCTGAGGACTATGGTCCCTCAAGGTCCAGAATTTGGTGGATCATTAACACTTTTTTCCTTGTTAAACCATGTGTAAGATTCAAAACATTGATTCGCGGGGAATATGGGCCCTCACAGATCGGAATTTGGCACTTAGGTGTTTGTTCCATGTTTTTCTGGGTTCCGGAGTAGTTTTTGAGGGAATCTATACGGAAAACTCACCATACACGCTGTGTAGTTATAGGGACACACGCCGTGTGTTCTTCTGTTCAGGAAGAAATGATAACTTTTAAAGTACTCGTTGTGTACCCTCAGTACACGCTGTGTAGTCTCTTCATATGTCATAGGCTGTGTGGGTGGGGACACGGGGTAGGGAATGGCTTAGGGAAACACGTCGTGTACACGTTGTACACACCATGTAGTGTTGACCCGGTGTCTTCCCGTGTAACTAACAACACGGATGGAGGAAACCTTAAGACATTCACGTTGTGCCTACCTTGAACACGCCGTGTAGTCTGACCAAAGTACCCTGGCCATATCACTAACAACACAGGTCCGCGTTATCTATCCTAGTACACGCTGTGTCAACCTAGAACACATAGTGTTGTGCTAGCCGTGTAGCTGGATGTGTGGTGAGCAACATGGGTCGGTCTATGGATTATTTGAACATGCTATGTCCTTTTTGGAACATGCCATGTAGTGTGACCTGGGTACACAGGCCGTGTGGCGAACAACACGGGCTGGTGAATGCATATCAAGTACACGTCATGTGCATGTGGGACATGCCATGTAGTTTTGTTTTAAAAGAGATATGTGGCTTAGATGTGTAGAAGGACTCGTGTAGGGAAAGAGGATTCAAGTACATGATCTGTATTCAGAATACACTCCATGTGTTTGGGGTGTTACACGACCAGTTTTAGCTGGAGTACACGCCCATGTGGATGGCCTATGAGAACACGTCATGTTGCCTTTATACACGCAGTGTAGTCAAATTTTGTAAATCTTGAATACATTTCTTCTCCTATTTCCTTCTTGGTCTCCTTGTTTTCGGTCTTGGATAAAATTTTGATCTAAGGTGTGCTTTGACCTTGTAGAGCCATGCCGCCAAGACGACCAACAGTTTTTCTCCAGGGGAATGGTGACGATTATACTTTAGAGGTGGTAGGCCATGGGCTATCGATGGAACATCGAACAGTTCCAGATGCAGCACCATCCGTTATACCAGACACAGACATGGATTCTCAGTTCCATGAAGGCTTCATGCGGTTCATGCAGACCTTCCAGGGAGCTCCGCCGGTTGCCACATCTATGGCAGAGCTCACTCATTTTTTCCTATAGCAACATCCGCCTACGTTTTCAGAGGATGACGGACCAAAGGATGTAGAGTCATGGATGGATTCGATGCAGATGATATTCGAGCATCTTGAGATGCCTCCCGGGTGGAGGGTCAAGCTAGCTACATACATGTTGCGTGATTCCACCAAGAGGTGGTGGGATGTTACCACCAAATCTGAGCATCACCGAGACATGGCGTGGGATGATTTTCTGGAAACTTTCTATGACTACTTCTTCCCGAAGACACTGAGGGTAGATCAAGCTCGAGAGTTCATGAATCTGCCACAAGGCGCCATGTCAGTGTTGGATTATTCTGCCCACTTCATCGAGCTACAGTGTTTTGCACCCGTTGTGGTTGGTGATGAGGTATTGAGAGCTCGACGCTTTGAGGATGGTCTTCGGTATGACATCTGAGCACTGGTGAACATTTTCTGGTTACCTACGGTACATGCCATTGTGAACCAGGAACTAATTTCCGAGATGTGTTTGCGGGAATCTAGTGGTGCAGGCCAGGGTGGTTCGGCACCATTTTCTGGTACTATTTCGATCGGTAAGAGGAAGAGATGGATGGATTTCTCTCATGGTGGTAGTATAATCCAGAAGAATATTTCTGGTGGCCAGGTCATGTGCTACCAGTGTGGTAAAGAGGTTCACAAGAGATAGTAGTGTCCGCATAACCCAGTGGAGTGCCGAGCTTGCGGCAAGATGGGTCATCTTCAGCATTATTATAGGGCGTTTCCACTAGTGGATAGTGAGAGGGGTTCTATGCGTACTCCCTGTACAGGAGCAGGGCCAGTAGCTTCTTACCAGTCTAGAAATTGGGATACGTCAGGACGTACAAGAAGAGGTGGTGGTCGTGGCCATGGTAGCCAGACACCAGGATCTCAAGGACATCAAGGAAAGTCAGCTCCGGGTAGCCAGGCTATGTCACAGGGCCACGGCACTGGGCTGGCATATGCAGTGAAACAGACCAAACAAGAGAAGGATCCGGGACCATCCACTGTCAGAGGTACTATTCTTGTTTCTTCTATTTTTTCTTCAGTACTTTTTGGTACGGGTTTTATACATAGCTTTATATCTGTTCCCGTGGTGGATAGCCTTGGGCTCTGTGTTTCATTTTCTTCTGATATTATGATGCTAGACACTCCATTGGAGACTAGAATGGCTAGTGTGCGTCAGTGCAAGGAGTGCCCCCTAGAGGTTGGTTGGTGTCACTTTATATGGACCTCTATGTCTTAGAGATGACGAGCAATGATTTCATTCTCAGGATGGACTGGTTGGTACCCTTTTGAGCCTTTGTAGATTGCTATCGTCACAGGGTGAGTTTCACATCACCAGAGGGAAAAGAGTTTCCATAAAATGGTGAATGGGATTTCTAGGAGAGCTGAGCTAGACCTGGGCATCATGGGCATGGTGGAGTGACATCCCATATTGCGAGATTTTATCTGGATGACTAGGAAATTTGTTAGAAATATTTCCCTCCAGTAGTTTATCGTTTTAGGGATGTCTTCCCTGACGAATTTTCAGTTCTTCCTCTAGATCGACAGGTGGATTTTTGTATTTAGCTTGTGCCAGTAGTGGCACCAGTGTCCATTCCTCCATATAGGATGGTTACACCTGAGTTGCAGGATCTCAAGAAGCAGTTAGAGGATTTATAGGAAAAGGGTTTAATCCGACATAGTACTTCTCCTTTAGGATCTCTTGTCCAGTTTCCTAAGAAGGCGGACAGTTCCCTCAGACTTTGTGTGGATTATCGGAAGCTGAACCAGTTGACGGTTAAGAACCAATATCCCTTGCCATGTATTGATGATCTTTTTGATCAACTTCTAGAGCACGAGTGTTCTTGAAGATTGACTTGAGATCCGGATATCATCAGTTATGCGTTATACCATCGGACATACAACTTACATCTTCTCGGAGCAGATATGGTCTATACGAGTACTTGGTCATGCCGTTCGGACTCACGAACATGCCACCAGTTTTCATGGCTCTGATTAATCATTTGTTCCCCCCTTATCTGAATTCTTTTGTGGTAGTCTTGATGAATGATATCTTAGTGTACTATCACGCTCGACACAACCATGCCACACAACTTGAGATAATTTTGAGTACACTAAGAGAGAATCATCTATATTCTAAGCTTTCAAAGTTCCACATTTGGATGGACAAGATACACTTCATGGGTCATATCATCTTTGAGGAAGGAGTCTCGGTAGACCCAGAGAAAGTGAGAGCCTTAGTTTCCTAGGAGAAGTTTTAGAACATTTTTGAGATAAGGAGTTTCTTGGGAATTTATGGTTACTATAGGCATTTTATATAATAATTAACCCACTTAGCAGTGCCGTTGACGAATTTGACTAAGAAGGGTGTAAAGTTTGTTTGGTCAGAAGCTTGCGAGACAACATTTCAGAAGCTGAAGGTAAGGTTGGAATCAACACTAGTCCTGATACTTCTAGAGAAAGGGAAGATATATATAGTTTACTATAATGCATCTGGCATTGAGATGGGAGAAATGTTGATGCAGGGTGATCGAGTAGCTGCGTATGGGTCTCGGTAGTTGAGGCCACATGGGAGGAATTACCCGATGCATGATCTCGAGTTGGATTTAGTTGTTAATGTGTTGTGTTGTTGGAGACATTATCTCTTAGGAGAACATTTTGTGGTGTTTGTGGACCACAAAAGTATTAAATATATATTTTCCCAGCATGACCTGATTTTGAAACACCGGAGGTGGGTTGAATTCCTTCAGTCCTTCGACATTGAGCTTGCCTATACACTGGGTAAGGGTAACATAATTGCTGATGCACTGAGTAGGAGGACTCAGATAAAGGCAGTTCCGGAGGCCAGTGGTGAGTGGCATCTTATGGATTTGTTCTCTAAGATGCATTTGGAGGTGCACGATGGTTAGGGGAAGACCTATCTTTCTTCCTTAGTTGGGAATTATACCCTCTTGGATTGAGTGAGGATGATACAACTATCATATTCAAAAGGCCTAGTTATATGGGAGTCGGTGGAAGGTGAGGACCCTCCTCCTGGTTGGATGATAAGCGATGATGAGGTACTATGTATCCAAGTACGAGTGTGGGTACCAGGGGATATACACAAGGAGGTGATGCTGGAGTTTCATGATTCTTCTTGGACTGTACATCCCAAGGTTACCAAATTGTACCATGACTTGAGATGTCAGTATTGGTGGCTGGGTAGGAAGAGAGAGGTAGCTGGTTTTGTTACAAGATGTTCCACCTTTCAGCAGGTGAAGGCGGAGCATCAGAGGCCAGCTGGGTTGTTACAGTAGTTCCCCATTCTGGAGTGGAAATGTGATGATGTTGAAATGGACTTCATGACTAGGTTGTTGAGGTCCCCTTCAGTCCATGATGCTGTATGGGTTGTTTTGGATAGAATCAAAAAGGTTTCTCGCTTTTTGCGGATCAAGGAGACTTTCGGTGTTGACGAGCTCAAAAATTTGTATATCCGAGAGGTGGTGCACCTTTATAAAGTCCCTCATTCTATCATTTCAGATAGGGACGACTGCCTTACGTCTCATTTCTAGCAAAGTTTTCATAGGGAACTGGGTACATAGGTGTTTCTGAGAACATCTTACCACCCTGAGACCGATGGCCAGTCAGAGCATATGATTTAGGTGCTTGAGCACATGCTACGTGCATCCGTCCTGGACTTTGGGGGCTCTTGGGAGAAGCACATACCCCTGGTCGAGTTTTCCTACAATAATAGTTTTCAGAAAACTATTGAGATGGCACCTTATGAGGCTTTATATGGTAGGCAATGCCAATCAACCTTGTTCTGGTTGGAAGCAGGTGAGGCAGCTTTTCTGGGACCATGCCTTGTGCATGAGTCTTCTGAGCAGGTCCAGTTGATTCAGAAGCAGATGTCTACCGCATAGTCTCATCAGAAATCTTACGCTGATCGCCGCAGATGACCACTAGAGTTCGTGGTGGGGGATATGGTTTTCCTGTGTATTTCAATGAGGTTGGGACACAGGTAGATCATGATACTGGGTAAACATTCACCAAGGTATGTGGGGCTATTTGAGATTCTGGAGAGAGTCGGGCTGACTGCCTATCAGTTGCAGTTACCACAGAGTTACTGGGACATGCACGACGTCTTCCATGTATCTCAACTATGCCGGTATCACTCAGACCCTTCTCACACCTTTTATCCCAAGGAGGTTATGCTTCAGGCCGATTCATCCATTGAGGAGAATCTAATTCTTATCGTTGATAGGAGCATGAAGGTTCTCCGAGGCCAGTCAGCTCCTCTCATGCGGGTGCTATGGAAGCATGGCCGAGTGAAGGATGAAACCTAGGAGTGGGAGACCAATGTACGTGCTTAGTGGACGGAGTTGTTCACTGCTTTATCTTCCCCACCCTTGGACGGGAAATCCTGGGACGAATTGCTTTATGGGGGGAAGTTTGTGAGAACTCGGTTCTTATTCTTGAGGTACATGTTTCATCTTTTCCTTTTTCCTTAAGTGTTTTTGGGAAAATACGGGAAATGGGGGAAATTCACAAATTTTATGGGTACACATCGTGCAATTTTGCAAACATTGTGCACATTGGCCTTGTGGGATGAGAACATAGGGTGTGTAGGCCTATCGATGATGAAGGGTGTAAAAAACCGACTACACGCCGTGTACTAGGTATTTACACACCGTGTACTCAGTCGGTAGGTGAACAGTAAGGAGGTGGAAGTAGCCGCCAGCTGAGCGATAGTACACGATGAGTATTCATAAGTACACGCCATGTACCCATGTCAATAGATGAATAGTACGCGCAGTGAAATGTATCCCCCAGTGGAATAGTTAAAAAATGAAAAGTACACATCGTATACTTGAGCGTACACGCCATGTAGTTTGTTTTTTTCGATTAAAACAGGAAGTAGCCTCCATTGTTGATATAGAATGCTTAGAATTCCATAGGAGAGTAGGAGAGACTCCCAGAGCTTAGAGGATTACCCGATCACATATTAGGAATCTGTTTCCTTTTCCATCGATCGCATCGAGACCATACGGGTAAGCCCTCCCCTCTCCTTGCGTTGTTCTTAAAAATTCTTCCTCTAGGTGAAGTTATTTATGTTTGAACAGGAATTCTCTTATCCCAGATCTACATCGTTATTGGACGATTCAGGAGGCGTCGTTCATGTATACAGATCAGGGATGATCAAGGTAGGTGGTCTGGTGTTTTTTTTCCAACTGTTGAGTTGAATTTGTGTACCGTTGTGCTACAAACCCATGTTTGGGATGTCGTATGGCTGTGGACTTTTCTGAAAGATATATATAATTTCATAGATAAACTTTTATGAGTTAGAACTTCTATTTGGGATCACTACTAGGATCCAGGACCACCCCGGGGGTGCATTCCTCTGTTTAGCCATTTGGCCAGGATACCTGTGGGTATACTGTGAATTTAAGCATTCTTTGAATTTCCTTGAGAGTAATTATATATAATTTCTTAATTATGTCTTGGGCTCTTCCGGGTTACTTGTATAGCCTATGGGAAGTGTTTCTTTTGGCCTGCGGGCATCCTTTTAGTGTCTGTGGGCAGTAGAATCTGTGTCTATGAAAGACACCTCGTACTCCTACAGGCTTTATTCGTTATGCCGGTGGGAAGTCACCTATGGGTATTTGACTCTGTTAACTAAGTGTAAGGACAATATGTCTGAGGACACGACTACTTAGAATATTCACTGTGGTGATTTTCTATGTTGTACCTGCCAAGCTACAACACATGCTTTGAGGTGATAAGTAATAATTAAAATGACAATGAAACTGGTAGTGATAGTTACTTTTGAGTACTTACTAGTTTACTTCATTTACTTTAGCACACTTTTGTTTCATATTTTCCCTGACAGTTGGGCACAGGCCTTTGGTGGGTTCCTACTGGGATTTATTTCTCACACCCTGTTTGGGTCATGTCTTCGGCCCAAACAGAATATATTGTTTTATGTGTCGACTAGGGAAATAGTCCCTATACAGGTACTTGATTGTTCCATAGGAGTAGGTGAGAATGGGACCGAGCTTAGTCTTGCGATGCTGCTGAGTTCCTATTGTGTGGTTTTACTTTGACTTGCTATATTTTTCACTTGTATTTTATTTTTCTAACTACAGTGTACCTGGTATTGGCTACTTTCTTAGACTTAGGGACATATTGTATCATTATATATTGCTGTTGTTCATTACTTTACTTTTGAACTATTGTCCTTTTGAGATGTTATTATTTACTGCTTGCACTTTTCTATGTTTATATCTATTTCTGCTGTGCTACACATTGAAAAATGAGGGAATAGTTTCCCCACTATCAAACATAGGCCCTCACTTCTAGTCTGAAACCTCTAGAATTTGGGGAAATGCGCTTGAGGTTATGTGACCAACCAGTTTTAGGGCACCCGTTGTGTGGCACCCGGATTCGGGATGTTAAAAAAACCCAAATCTATCATAAATATTATGAATATCAAAATTGTATTCCCTTGGAGTTAGAGCTGAGATATCTTTTTTTCAAGAGATTCTCCCTCGGATGAGGATTTTAGAGGTTTGACATGGGAGGAAATATTTCCCAGAGGTTCATCAGGTAGTTTGAGATCCTATGGAGGGTGGGTGAGTTTTCTTACTTCTTATCCCCACTCGTATAGTTGGACCAGGAGCAAGATGTCTTCCATGTCATTCTGCTGAGGGCATACATGCATAATACTATGCATGTTATTGACTGAGGAAATCTATAAATTGATGATGGAACCACCTTATTTGAGTTCCAAATGGTGATCAAGGATCATCAGGAAAGGTTCTTGCAAGGATAGAGAAATTCCTTTGGTTAATGTTCTTTGGATCCATGGGAGCATGCATGAGATATCTATGGAATGAGAGATCCATATGAAAGATCAGTACCCTTATCATTTTATGGATCGTGTTCTTTTCGGGACAAAAATTATTAAATGAGGGGAGAATGTAATGACTCTGGTTTTGATGGATTTTTACTTGAATGTTTATATATTCATATTTGGATTTATCCTCAGAGTCATTTTTGTGTTTGAGTGTCTAGGGACACCAAAACATTCATATTAATAATATTAATATATTTTAATGAAAATTTTATTATAATTTATGTATTTATATTTTCCCACTTATTGATAACTTAAATGGGAAATTTTATCACATGGTTTTTACAAAAGTTTTGACCTAATGTCATTCAATATCAAACAAACTGAGGAATGCAGTCATTGGTGGGAGAGTTTAATTAAGATAAATAATTATTTTATTTTATTTTATTTTAAATGAAATAAAATCTAATCCAATATAAATAAAAAATTGTAAAAAAATAACTAGGGTTGGCCTCATGACCCTAGATGGATTTTTGAGTACAAAAATGAGCATTCTTCATTGGTGAATCATATCAAAGAATGAAAAATGATCATATTGAGGTGGTACAAGAGGAAATTAATGCATATGGTCTTCTTCATCATTGGAGAAACGATTCCTCACCAATGATTGGACCTTTTAATAGTATGAAAAATCATTTTTGGGTTCTACCATTTTAAATAATATAATGTTCATGGATTATTATATAATTTTAATAATATTCCATTTTTTGTTCTTTGAATGATCCCAAAAACATATTAATTAAAATTTTCAAATATAATTATATTATTTTACCTATTATAACCAAACATGCCTCGATCTTGTGATCATTGTCCACGAACAAATGTCTTATTATGGTTTCGCTTTTCTTATGTTATTTCTTGACTATGTCACTCGTCTTATTTACTATTGGACAATGGGGTTGCAAATTGTCATTACTGGGGTAGGTTTGAGCATGATCGAACCCCCAGATTCATGGAGGTTTCATGTACAATGAATGGTTAGGGGGATTATTAGTTGGATTGGGATGAGTTGCAGGTTGTGGGTAAGGAATCCTTGGATTTGGTGTCTTGAGTGAGTTAGGATAATTATGAGAGAAAAGGGAAGGAGTTGTGTATGGATCAGGTGGCCGTAATCTAGGCACTGATGATAGATCAGGTATAGACAACCCCATATCCAAGAACACCAAATTTATTAAAGGTGAAAAGGACAACAGTAGAGACTCGACGGTGATTTGTAAATCTTCTATATGTTTCTATAGAAAACCATACTGCACAACATGTCATCAGATAAAACAATCATTTTAATCTCCCTGAAGATAAAAATGATAGGGTTTCAAGGAATATAATGATTACACCCTATGTATAAACCATACACACTATGTGACCCTGTGATAGTGGGTCAACAAGTACTCCTGGAGTACATGGGAATATGTACATCCAAGTACACATGCATGTCTTTTGTACAAGGTCACAATCTGAGGTACACGAGCATGGTCCAGATATACATGGCTTAGCCCTGAGCAGTGATGCACACCTTTTACCTCCCAATAAATGTCATGTATAATAACAAGTCCAAACATTCTATGTTTAGGAAATGAAATGACTAATTGACTAGGAGTGGTTATATTATATGATACCCCTGATACATTATGTGTAATTATCTTGGGAGTTTATATCTTCTGTATATCCTCCTTATGGACATAGATTTTATCATGTGAGTATGCTATCCAAAGTAGTTTTCAATATGGAAAATTGTGGTATCATTTTTAGTGGAGTTTGACATACGATTAGTGGAGTTTTGGTAATGATACTTCTTTAGGCGATTCTTGACCAATAACGGTGTTAAAGAAGGATCATAAAATATATTATGGGTTTGGAAACCCAATATCACACCTAGGAATAACTTCCTCATATTCATGTCCAACAACATAGTGGTATGACCTCCTGCCCCCCGATGCGTTAGGGTGTAGGTAATCTGTTTAGTGAGTGATACTCCCATAACAGAATAGGGAGCAGGTCCTCTAACAACTAAATGGTACCTCCTAACATATAGAGAGCAGGTAATCCATTCATTAAGTGAAACACCCATATTTATTCAAGGTGTAGGTCCTCTGTCAATCAATCTACCTACTATGTGATACCCCTTATTTTGTAAGGGTGTGGGTACTCTATTAACTGAGTGGTACCCCATTATCACAAAAGGGAGGATTCCTCTATTTATTGGTTGGAACCCCAATATCATAATATGTTCCAAGTCCTATATTATAGATTAAAACCCCATGTTCTATGGATAAGTGGTGTGGTGTGGGTCCTCCATATGGATTTCTCAAATAAGATCACAACATGTTGGAAATATGTAATGGAACTTTAGAGCAATAAGAAGGCTCATCATCCTGGGATGGGCTATGAGATGAAATCCAATTTGTCTCTTAATATAAGTTTTTTTTGGAGCATATATATAAATACTGGGGTTCGTTTCCCTCTTATTATGGATTGAGATGAATTTTATAGTATGTCTCTATTTCTTTAATTATGGTTCATGGGGGGGGGGGGGTCCTACTAGGTTTTAATATTGTCAACCCTATATGGGATTTTCCCACATATGTCATGTATCATACATATGAAAATAAATTCTACAGCGATATCGATGGAGTATAGTGATAATAAGGTGCATAGACCATGTATTGTGGTTGAACTTAGAGATCAGTAGCCTCACACTATCATTTTTACCTTTATTTTAGTTTTCATAGGTTGGGACTTCATTTCTATTTGGCCATGTATTTTGTCAACATTCACTTTGGATTACCTTTTCATACTCTAAGGTATTTACTAAAGAATATTGCATACAAGGTGTTACTCTATATTTTACATTATATTATATACATCTATACACTATTTCATGGAGATGGTTGAGTGTATGTGTAAGGTACATTAAGAAAATTCAACCATTTTTTATTACACCTTCTTGAAGCTTGTTTCTTTCCCTAAACTAAATAGTGAATGGATTGGGTTTATGTTGGCTCAACTTTCCCCTGTCCATGAGGGCCTTGATGGGTCGGTTTAAATACCCTTACCACACTAGCCAAAATTCGGTGGTTACTTTATTATATTAGAAAGGAATCACATTTTGAATGACTAAATAATTTGTAGTATTGTTAAAATAGATAAATACATGAATTTCAAATTATAATGAAAAACATAAAATAAAACATAAAATCACCTTTGAGGGCACCATTATTCATTTTTTTATCTCCCAACATATCAGACATAATATAAATATTTAAATCCTAGAGAATAGAAACATAAGAGAGGTGTGAGATCTATTGCTCAGTAAGGGTATGTGGCAACATAAACTATTATGAATAAATATGACACACTCAATATGGGAATATATATAATTGAAACAAATTTAATTTAAAGAAAAAATTATACAAGAATAATAATATGGAAAGAAAAAATTGATGATAAAATAATAATATATAAATAATCATATGAACATGAGTTTTATCCACATATATTTTAACTAATCAAATAATCTCATGGAGGTCAATAAATAATTTCATAATTATGGAATTTATAATTCCATACATATTAAACATACCATTGAGGCCTCAACCATGAAATTTGAAAATATTGTCAAGGCATTATGAAATGAAATTTGAAAAAGTGGGTAAGGCCACAGAAAACTCCCCTTATAGTTTTTCTCATGAGATATATCAAGTCATCTAGGGGCCATAGAAGTTCCCACCTACCACTTCTTATGTCCAATTTATTCCTTATATGAATAAATAAAATGACAAGAATATTCCATTTTTTAAAAGTAAAAAATAGTAAAAATAGATTTTAAATAATCATTTTATAATAATAATAAAAATTTGAAATCATTTTATAAAACAAGGAAATGGTATAGAAATATTCACAAGTAATGACTTAATAATAAAAAATCTTGAATAATTATGAGATTGTGAAATATAACTCTACTGCTTTTGCTTCTTTTGAACCATATACCAAATGAAAGAAATAAAATAAAATTAAACATTAAATATAAATAATAATAAGAGATTCAATATAGACTAAATTAATGATGAAGTATATACACTACATAAAATAAATACGTGGTAAATATGAAATATGTCCCAAATAAGTAAATGTGAGATGGGAAATCCTTACGTCTGGTGAAAGATCATTAGAATGTAATTGAATATATATTTTAATAAATATATACATTGTATTTTTCTTAAATAACCATACTCATATGTATCATAACATATATAATATTTTATCATCCATTTATTAACAACCGTTTCTAAAAATCACTATTCTAGGTTATAATCACTTCATTTTTCATGTAAGTTTGGGTTTGGTAGTTTCCGAAATTTAACATTTATCATTATTAAATAATATATAGAATATTAAACATTATATAAATATCATATTCATTCATTTTATTTTTATTTATAGCAATCTATAAAATATTGAGAATAAAAAGGAACGGCATCGCTCATGGAGATGGTAGATCGTACATACTCAAGAATGCTATTTTCATTTTTTGATGGATAGAATAAATAAAAGATTATGAATAATTAATAATTATTGAAATTTTTATTATTTAATATATATCATTTATATTCATTTGTTAAATCTTTATAACCATACAAATAATGTGGTTATGAAAACTAAATTACACCGATACATGGAGATGGCAAGCTGTATCTATGCACTAGAGTTTTTCAACATTTCATAGGATGGAAAGGAGATGGAATTTAGTTGTCCTAGAATCTTAATAACAAATTATTATATTAATTACAATAGATTTATTAATTTAGTTTTACTAAAAAACATGAATATGAAGTAGAAGAATAAATAAACCTGAAAGAATCAGTAAATATGATTACCACTTCTTAAGGGGATTGCTATTAGATATCTTTTCAAGGGACCTAGGGTTTCTATTTTGGAGGATCCAAATCCCTAAGAACATAGATAAGTATATATAGAAGTGTAATTGTATGGGCTTATATATATATATTTGGTCACTGTTTTGAAAATAAATAAGGCTGGAGGATTCCTTTTAAAATTTAGATGAGTGACACTTTTGGAAGTTCATAAAATATTAAATTCATAAAAAATTATATTTAAATAATAATAGATCAAAATTAGTTTATTTACAATATATTATGGTTATGGATCTAAATAAACTAAAAAAATAATTTATGGACAAGTTTAGGTTACATTTTTACCCCAATCATTTGGTTTTAACTGCTTCTAATCAAATTTGTCAACTAGTGTACTACTATTATTTTTGAACTTTATAATGGTCAATAACGTTAACATAAAATAAAAATGACATCTAAATGGAATATGTTGAAATTAATTAAAAATAAATCATTAATTTGGACTAATATAATATTTTTTAATCTTATATCATTTTATAAAATATTAGTTATTAACAATATCAATAATTTCATTTTTAGCACATGAGCCTCATCCCAGTTGGTGAGGTATCCTTAAGTACATCCACCAGACCCAGGTTCAAAACTAGGTATAGGCATATTTCTGGGTACTGTAGTAGTAATGTAGCAGGCACTGTAGTAGTTTTGTAGAAGACTGTAAACTGTGCGGGTATTGTAGCAGAATTGTACACTGTACAGGTACTGTAACAGAACTGTATACTGTGTGGGAACTGTTGTAGGTACTGTAGCAATTACTGTAGCTGGTACTGTTCGGTACTGTAGTAGCTGGAACTATTCTCCTTGGGTCACCAGTTTGGGCTTGGAGCCGTTAAGGCTTTAGGGCCACCCGGGTCATCGGGTTAGTAGGGCTTTCGGGCCACCTTTAAGGCCTTCGGGCCACCCCATGGCCTTCGGGCCACATGTAGTTTCCCCAGACACACTACACAAAAGGAGCAGCCCCAGAAGAGGATTTAGAGTAGGTGCACTCACTAGAGTGGAGTCAAATGGATTTTTCAGAATGAGATGGTATGGATATTCCATCAGGACCAGCCTGTGCTTGCACGGGATGCCTAGCCAGATGACCATGTGATGGTGGAGAGCTACCATCATAATGTAGATGCTGGGGAGGGGCAGTTCTTTGTTGATAGTCTAGTTGTATTCTCTAAGACCATTGGGTCTTGTAATCTCCTAATCCTACATTCCATGTAATCTCTGAGCCTACGGGCCTTGCAAGGGTTCCCCCTCATCCTTTAAAAGGGGGGGGGGGTATCAGAAATCAATAAAAATGAAGGCCTTCGGGCCATTCGGGCAAATAATGTCATTTTTAGAACTATTCATTACATTAAATTTAATAATATCAAGATATAAAGTTAGAATTAAAATGAAGCATTTTATTATACCCAAAAATAATTATGGTAATATATAAAATCCTTATATCATATAATTTATTATAAATTATATCACTTTTAATATTTTAAATATAATTTATTTGATTTTTCCATTAATTGAATAATTACTTGGTCGGTGTTGTGTAATTATTAAAATAACTCTTTCTTCACTAAAAATATAATAAAAATTATCATGATAAATATAAATTTTTTTATATTTATAAATACTATTTATATTTGTATATATCCTATGGATAAGACTATATTTATGATATTGTAGTTATTAAAAACCAGAATGTGTCATGTTTGACTTTTCGTGAAACAAAATACTATAATGGTCATAATCTCATCCAAATGGATATAAAAATTCATATAAACAAATATTTTAAGAGTATGGATGGAATTTAATCATAAAATAATATTAATTCAAGTGTTATAGTCATTTTATATTCCTTATCATTTTATTTTTAACATTAATTACCTAATTTGCGATTATTGTTGTAACAAATATTTCATAGGTTACAATTAACATTGAAAATAAAGGGACCTATTTAAAAAAATTTAAATTTTTTATTCCAAATATTTAATTCATTTTTAAAATATTAAAACATAGAATGAGAATAATTTATTTTAAAATTAAACTGAAAAAATTCAACAAAATAAGTTTTTCTAAAAAATTCCTTTTGAAGTGTAAATCTAATTTTATAAAATCTTTATACATAAAATTGATTAAAATAAACTCAATTAGATATTAATAATATAATTTAACTAATTATACTTTTAAAATTTATTAAATTTAAAAAAAATTAAATTTTTAAAAAATACAGTTTTCACTAAAAAGATGTATTTATCACTATTCATTGAGAAATCAAACATTTGTGAAAAATAAAATAAATTCACATTAAAATAATTATTATATTCCATTTTAAAAAATATTATTATTTTAATAGTATAAAATTTATAGAATTTTCAGGAAATTATTATAATATTTACTCACAAAAATCAATAATTACCATTTCTAAGAAAAACCTATTACAGAAGCATAAAACAACTTTACTAAAAATGTGGTACTTATTTCATAACAGTTAATCATGGAATTTTCATTGAATTATTCTTTAATATTTATTTAATAATTTATTTAATACTATTCATACTCACAAATTTGACAAGTAGGTTTTAACAACCATATTTTGATAATATTTTTTTGTTTATGGATGCTCGTTGTTGTGTGCTTTTTAATATATCAAACATAGAATTATTTTAAAATCACAAAGATGCGTGAAATGCATGATATCAACAAGATTTAATTTATTTAAAATTAATACTATTATAAAATCCTTTTTATATTATATTCTCCCACCTTCAATAATTTTTTGCTTCACAATTGGAACTTGTTCATGGAAATAAAGGGTTTGAAATTCAAAAATTCATTTTTATAAAATGAACTAAATAAAAATGGTTTATAAAATATCATCTTAAAAATATGGAAATGTAAATAGTAATTTCTTCACAAAACTATGTTTCTGAATAGGATAATATTTGTGGGAAGTGAAAATATGGAAAAAGATGAGAAAACTAATATCCAAGGATTAATATTGAGTTATAAAAATCATGGTCATGAGATAATTAACCACTAAAGAACCATAAATATTTGATTAGTTAAAAAGGACTTTTATTTCATGGTAAGATAAGTAATTAGAAAACGTTTATATTCCATGGTCCTTTTTATAAATACAATGTATTCCTTTACTATCAAAATTAATCACTCAAGAAAACAATCTTATTTGACTTATTTTCATGTCAAAATAAAAATCTCATCTTTTGGTTGAGCTTTAATCGATTTACATTTCTTCTCTTACACTAGAAAATAGATAATTTTTTTATACATGAATCACTTTTTTGTTATTCATAATATCCATAGGTCATTACATCATCCTCTAAATATTTATCAAAACCAACATGGTCTACACAAGTTATCCAATTACCCCCAATGTTTTTCATAATCCATTCCACAAATTTTTAACCTTCCGGATCCTCTAATATTTGAATTAGAAAAACTCAAAATCCCAAAAAAATGATAATAAATTTCAACTTAAAATTAGTTCCCCAAGTATCATAAATTGCTCTAACTATCATATAAAAATATTTATATTCCCTGATCATATATTCTCACAAAACATGGGTATCATTATAAAACCATATCGAAAACATGTATGAACCATAAAAGTTAACTCTATCCATAATTAATCATATATTGTTAAATATGTTCCATAAATCCAAAAGTTTATTATATTTCTTCATAAATAAAACCACTAAACACTTTCAAGGTCAACAATTCTATCCTATTTACTTCCTTAATTATAATACTATATTTATCCTGAAAAACCTTTTTAAATCAATAAAATGAACAAATTAAGTGTTATATTTTACTTATTCTAAAAAGAACTCCTTATTGCTAATCACTCTTCTAGGTTTTCATAGGCTTCGTCCAATTCATTCAAATCATTAAGAGGAAAAATACTTCAACATAATCCTTATAAATTTCAGGATTCTTATAATTCTAATATCACTGATAAAACATTTTTACATCACAATTTTTTATTTTAAATACACAAGTAATTTAATTATTCCACATTGATCTTCTGCTATGTTATTCCCTTTCTTTACTTTGTAACCACAAAACATGGAGATTTTTTCTCTATTCTGATAATACATGATACTATATCATCAAATGATGAGAATGTTTTGGAGAACAGTTCCCTTTGATAGATTGTTTTAATTGCATAAATTAAATGGTCAATATTAATCTATGGATTATGTACATAGTCAGAATCATGCCTAGATAACATTGTAAAGTTTGCATCATACATAGAAAATTTTATTATTTATTTTGTCCCAAACAAAATAATTGTCTCTCAATACCTTCTCACTGGTCTTGAGGAACATATGTTCCCAAGAATGGTTCATGAAAATCCATTCATTCCATAATTTCTATTTCTTTTTCATTCTAAGTTTTTTTTAATAAATGAAAACCATTGATCTATATCTACTACGAGATGATAAAATGCATTGAAAACATTATTTAGTTCATTTATTCCCTAAGTGAGGAATATATTCTATAAAGAACTTAACCATTTATTTTCCACTGTTTCAAAAAAATGACATACATTAAATTATATCCTAACATTATGAAAAAAATTATAATATCCAAATTAGAGAAACAATTAATGTAAATTGAAAATTTATATATAAATAATCTTTAATCATATGATTGGTTTCATCGGTAATATTTCCAAATTATATTATAGAGTTTAATTATCTAATCCATGTTTTCCTAAATCTATTTCCAAAGGTTTATAATTAATATTCTCTAATACAAGCTGTAAGGACTAGAACTACAATACCCAGAGTCCATAGTTACTCTATTACATTGAACTAGATACAAGGAATCATATCATGAGGGAATTAATAGTTTATTAGTATTGGTAAACTATATTCATACTTGAATTAAAAATTACAATTGAAAATATAAAATAAAATATATTATTTTAACTGAGCACACCATTATTATTTTTATAATATAAATGTATATAAATCATAATACACTTATGGATTGTTAGTTCTACGTGCAGCAGAAGCATACAGAGGAGGATTATATATTAAAATTTATTTTAATAACCATTTCCCAAAATCAGGAGTGAGGACCTTGAGCTTCAAATGTATAATTAAATTCTTTAATATGTGAATAAATGAATACCTAGTGTAACGCCCCGACCCCAATTACCCAGAGTCAGTGCATTATTATAATACATTGGCATGATTACAAGGAATCAAGTCCCGAAGGACCGATCAATTTAGCAGTCTTGGAAAAATAGATCACATACATGAATGTTACATTTTCACTTTAAGACATAAAAAATAACATAAATAATCTTTATGAACGCCATTATTCCATTGGCTTAACCCTGGATATCAACCAAATTACACTTCTTGTAATCCTGGGAAAAATAAAACATAGAATGGGGTGAGCTAAAATGCTCAGTAAGGGTAATCAATACAACGGAAACTTTCAAAAATAAGCATAAACATTTAAGACAATGTATAAAACTAAAGCAAAAGCCTTTTAAACTTGAACTTCAGCATAATATGGCAAAAATAAAATGAAATAATTCCATTTACTTATTCACATGGATATTCTACTAATCTAATAATCACATGAAATATCACTAACCACTTTCATAATGATGGAATGCATAATACCAGACTATCATAACCACGTAGCCAAGGCCTCGTTCCAAGACTACAAATCAGATTTTATCAAGGCCTCATGCCAAGACACTATTTTGTCTCATGAGACCTACCGATGCATCGAAGAGCTATAGCAGGCTCCACCTGTCACATATTGAGTCCAATGCATTCCCATATGCAATGGTTTAAACATAACAGAAACATTCATATTAAAACTAGCATACGAAATGTCAATACTTTCTCCATAAACCATGAATGGTATAAAAATAACACATCCACATTAAAACATATCACAAAACCTTCAATGGAAGTTTTGTATAATAAATTAACTTCAAATGAGCTTAAAATCCATCAAAGGATGTTGACATAGATGAAAGTGATGAGTACAAGTTTTTTAGAGAAATATCCTTTTGGTAAAATCATTTAAAAGTCACAAATTTATAAAGGAAGTAATTTTAAAAGATATTTTTGAATCAAAGTGTCCCATACCACATTGGAACTTTTGAAAAGAACTATCATTTCAAAACATTCATGTCTATGTAAATAAATCCTTAAAATCATTTTGAAAACATGGACATTAATTAAAAAGATTTAGAAATATAAATCATTAAAACATTTGAAATTATGATCTTGATAAAGAGTACCTTTCAAAATCCTTAAAATCATCATTTTGAAATCATTTTTATGAAAAATGGACATGGATGATAAAAATGTCCCAGTAAATACTTACACATAAACAATCTCAGATAATGATGAGATTGAGGAATTAACCCTTACCAATTTGGTAACTTACGAAACATACAACCCATGAAAGAGGTATCATAAAATGAATATGTGAATACACATAAATTAATGTGTATTACACAAATAATACAATTATGGGAAGTACATACACCACACAAAAGGTAATTGTGGCAATATGGCATGAATCTCACGGGAATAAGGAGTGAGATGAAAACCCCTTACCTTGCATATTCCTTTAGTCGAGGGTACGTTTAACCTCTTGTATGAAGATCGTAGTATGTTATTAAATTATAAAAAAACCATATTAATATTTATGATATCATACATGTTTCATTTGTGACTTTATATTACCCATTTAATTATAATTTCCATGTTATGTTAACATTTCGGGTAATAATCACTTTCTTTATTGTACATGTTTTAACTTGTTACTTTTGGTTGTATTACTTAGATCATGATTTAAATACATCCAGAATATAAAACAAGATAAATATATCATATATATTTAGAATATAAATATGTATAATAGACATATATATGAAATGTAAAGCACCGTTTATGGAGACGGTAGTCCGTACTTACGCATAAACGCTGTTTCTGTTTTCATATAGTATTGAACGGAAGTAAGTGAATAAGATATATGTAAGTACATAAATCCATATATATATAAATATATATATCTCCCGTAGAATTATTATTTCATATATTACATACTTATTAGTAATATATATTTTTATAATCGTCGATGAACGGTGAACTTGGAAATGAATCTCATCGCGTCGTGGAGACGTTAATCTGTACGTACGCACGAGCTTAAATATCATTCTTTTGATATTAAAATAATATATAATTGGATGGTATATAATATATACAGAATCCTTATAATGTTATATTTATTATTTACATCAAATACACATCATTATTATACCCATCCAAATAATAATATATTGAATAACAATTACACCACAACGTGGAGACGGTAAGCCGTACGTACACACGTATGGTGACATGTCATTCAAAGGATGGATAGAATACTAAATATGGTTGTACCATATTTATAATTACATCATAGAATATAGGAGATACTGGAGTTATTATTTTAGAATAGAAATAACAAAGAAAGAAGAATTTGAAGAAGAAAGGAACTTGAAAGAGGGTGGTGAAAACATTACCTCTTCTTCGGGTTCTTCCTTTTGATTTGATCAAAAGAGATCCTTAGAATGGATTTCTGATCAAACTAAGGCATATATGTTTATTTGAGGGAAGTTTAGAGAGTATTTTGTCAGGGTTTTGCCGAACAAAATGCTTTTATGGTGTGAATAATTGGTTAGAAGTTGGGTCCTTTTATAAGGGGAGGAGGGGCTCTTTAGAAAAAACTTAAAGTATTAATTTATAATAAATTCATATTTGGTTTCTAATGTCTCCAAAGTAGATTATTTAAAGGTTAAGGTGGGGATGGGACGAAAACCACTAAACCAATAGAATTTAGACAGGTTTTGGTTATTATATTAACCTTATCTTTAAGTATTAACTCTTATTTAATTAGTTTCACTTTTACAATGTCTCTTTGTATTTTTATATTATATGGTTAATAAAATTACTATATACATCCAAGTGACCCCCAAGAGGTCCATTAATTATAAAAATATCATGATATAAGACTCGTTTCTTAACATTATATTTTTAGGAATTTAATATGAATTTATAATATAATATTTGTTTTAAAAACTCTTTTAAGTCAATTTTGACACTATTCAATAATTGATTTTTTGTAAAAATCATAACAGAATGATTACTTCGAAAAAAGATAATTAAATCAATCCTAACATGTCATGTTATGATATAAAATTATTGGTATTTATAAAAAGTCTCAAATTACATTTATTTGGGTATTTATAATATCAATTATTTTAATTGTTCATTAATTAGGTAATTTCTGCATCACCATTGTGTCCTCAATAAAGTAAATTATATAATGTATAAAAATTATAAATAAAATATAATTATGTATGAAATATATTTATCTTTATAATGAATATTTATAGTTGAGAATACAATATATATAACCCTATGTAAAAATTGTTTTTATAAAAGATATACGCTTATGTCATTTTTGTATTTATTTTAACTTAATTAAAATAAAGTGTCTGTATCACCTACAAGTGGCTCAATGGGGTCCCAAAATCGACCCAAAGATGCCAATGGTCGGACATGTATCCACCAATGAGGTTAGGAAACGTTTTAGGGTAATTTCGTATTATTATAATATTATTTTTTAACACTTATTTACTGGATTTACCCTTTAACCATGGTAAATAAAATATTTACCGAAGTAATTATTCAAAATGTCTATAAATAAAAGTTACCTATTTACACAATTTTGAAATCCTGATTCCAAATATGGAATCCATTTTTCCAAATTCAAAACACAGAAGTGGCAGAAATTAATTTAAAATTAATTCCCGCTGTCAAAACAAAAAGCGTGTTTTTAAGATATAATAACTATCAAAAGATTGATACTTGTTTATGTCTGGTTTAAATGTGAAATTATATCCAATGACCAAAATTGTATTAAATGGTAAAAATATATTCTAAATGTACTTTAAAAGCACTCAAATTCATAAATTATCACTATTAATTATTTTGATTAAAAAAAGTTGTTTTTAATTAAAATTTAGTAATTTTCACTATTCATGAAAATATTAAAGTTATCTGAAAAGTACCAAAATTTCACCTTAGGCTAAATTTGATACTACGACTCCAAAAATGAAGTCCATTTTGAGATATAAAATTTCTAAAATTTTAAAAAGTTGGTATTACTATTCATAGAGGCTACTTTGATTGGCTGTGGTGTGTGTTAGAACTCAAAGATGCATACAACACACACTAGTATATTATTCAAAGAGAAGCGTACCGTGTAAGCTCGGGGTGTTACATTCTCCCCTCCTTCAATAAATTGTGTCCTCGTAATTTGATATTTTTCTCTAAAAATAAAGGTTGAAAATAGAAAATATCTTTCTGAAAAACCCACATCGGAAATTTGGTTAATAAAATTTAGTCTTAATAAGATGAAAATATAAATGAAAGGGTCACCAAAAAATTATGATCTCGATTAGGAGGACATTGGTGGCAATTATAGACATATAATTGGTGGAAAAACGTAAATATTTATAGGTAGTGATTGAGGTCATCAATCACAAACAATTTTAAAATTGAGGTCCTTAAATTCATCAATCTATGATGATTTAAAACACCATCGGTTCAAAAAAACATAAGGTATTATGATAACAAATTTTTGACGTTTCAAAATATCTTAGTTGAAATCCCACATCGAAAAATGAATTAATGAGGCCTCTATTTAAAATAAAGAGTGGAAAGTATGAAGATTGCCGAAAATAACACATACTAGGGTTCCATGTAGGAAAATATGGATATGGAAGAGAAATAAAACCATCAATTATCTGATGGAGAGTGGTAGAGAACATGGCTATGAAAAGGCCAACAATCCCAAAGCCAGAAATTAGTGATGATCTAAGGTACCATCTAGGACATCATTTTTGTTCTAAGTTCCATTTCTTAATGTTGATGAATTTATTTGTGAGATTGGCTAAGATCATAAGGAGATATACATACTTTATAATTAGAGTTTTATCAATTAATAAATTTCTACCACAAACTCATCTTTCACCCCAAAACATAATACAGCTCAAAAATACTCTATTTATTCTAATCGTACAGGGTTCCAAATATAATGAATTTATAATTCACATATCAGACCCTTTATGTAAAGAAACTACATTATACCATCTAGGAACTTCATGTAGCACAATGGTAGGTGATAAATCCCAATTTCACTATGGTTGTGGGTTCGATTACCGCCGCTTTTTCCAACACGACGTGTCGTCACACGGTCTGTGTGTTGTCCTTTTATAAAAATCCAAAAAATAACCTTTCAAACGTAATCCATTCCAACCATTAGACTTATCCAAAATAATATTATCCAAACTCACAGTCCAAATTTTACAAGGAAGTTAAACATAATGAGGATCCTTTTTTCCAGGTAATAACATGTTAACGCCTTCCTCATATATTCTTTTACAACACCGCAACATCATGAATTACCAAAATCAACCACCTCTTATTCGAAAATCACTACCTCAATATTAGGACCATATTAAGGTTTATCTTTCCTTCAACCATGTAATTTCCAAAAATTCTAAATCGCTATAGAGTCACTTTTTGTAGAACCATAAAATCTTAAATCCTTAATTAAATAGTACTGCAGTACAATCCTTATTTATTTCCAGAACATCATTGATACAACACTTAAATGAAATAATTCTAAAATAACAACATAAGAACACCGGTCATTCCTCTTCATCTGTGGTAGTATCAGAACTTGATTATTATCCAATATCATCATTTGCGGCATAGTCTTATGAATGGGGCATTGGTTCGCGTAGTGTCCAAACTCCTTACAAATGAAGCATTGTACATTTGAAATCATTTTCTTACCGTTGCAGTCATTTACTTTGTGCCCATTTCCTCCACACTTATAACAAAGTCCCATTCCTTTCAGGCAAGTTCCAGGGTGTTTCTTCCCACAGATATCACATATGGGAAAATTATTCTTTTTCCTCTTCCATTTATCCATCTTTCTCTCTTCCAACCTTTTCTTCTCTTGCTTCCCTTCAAAGCCATAGGACTCTAATAATTCTTTACTCATCTTATCAACACATGATACCGTTTATTCGTATGATGATAATAAGTGGGAGACTATTTCCCTTATAAATTCTGTCTTAGGACTACGAAAGATATGATCCTTCTTACTCTTTGGATCATACGTATTATGGGAGTTCACATTCCTTCTACTGGGCGCCATTTCTATACAATGAAATAAAATAGTTTAGTTTATGAATTGCAATGAATAACTACCAAACTTGTAAAATACCTAACAAAAATTGAACAGTTTATGGATATAATTCATAATCATAAAAATTTCTTCTTTGATTATGAATATACTCATAAGCCCTTCATAATGGTTTGTAAAGAAAATGAGAATTATCCTAAGAATATCCCCCGGGAGTGTCGTAACCAAGAGTGCAGCAAGGCCCGCTGTCGTGCACGAGTTCCTGTTCGAGTCTAGGTCAAAGCGGTGTCTTCTGGTTTTACCACTAGGTACATTTGTGCAAGAGCCGCCTCTACCTTCTCGTATCCAGATAGGGATGTATTTCTCGGAAAACTCACAAAATATCTATAATACCAAAATTCAAGGAAGTTCTTATATACTAATCCTCAAAGTCTATCTTAGGGCTATGTGCTCTAAACAGAGTTTATCTAAATCTAGTTTCCAAGTTTATTGCTAAACTTCCTCTAATACAAACTGTAACACCCCGACCCCAGTTACCCAGAGTTGGTGCATTATTTTAATACACTGGCATGATTACAAGGAATAAAGTCATGAAGGACAGATCAGTTTAGCAGTCTTGGAAAAATAGATCACATACATGAATATTACATTTGCACTTTAAGACATACAAAAACACATAAATAATCTTTATGAACGCCATTATTCCCTTGGATTAACCCTGCATATCAACCACATTACCCTTATTGGAATCCTGGGAAAAATAAAACATAGAAAGGGGTTGTCACAACCCGTCCTCGGGGCCCGTGCCGTGACTACCCCAAGCCCGCCTTCCATAGGCCAGGGGATGGTGACTAGCACCAAGGCGTAAATCCCAGTAAAAAGGGAAGGCATTTCCATTGTAATGTAAACAAACACCATAAAGAAAGAAACTTTAGAAGTAAACCCTAAGTAAAAACTGAGTACAACAGTAAGTGCAGAAAAGTAAGTGGGCCAGTATACAAACCCAAAACTGAAAGTAAAGTAAAACTGGAAAGGGAAAACAGCAACTGAAAAGTAAAGCCGCAACACCAGGCTATCCACTGGAAATACCACCTGAAGGGTGGGTACATATAGCCTCCACTACTCCTCGGGTCCAGCCGACCGCTCTGAGTACGTCCCGCACAGTGGTCCACCCCCAGGTACCGTTCTACTGCACAAGCCTCAACCACGATCAGCGTTGTCCATCGTCTGCAACCAACACAACGTAGTGCGGTCATAGCCTGTGCAGGGGTGAGTATAAGCTACTCAGTAGGGACCCCAAGTTCCCCAAAGGTCTCCCTAAATCCACAAAGGATAAACCACAAAGGAAAGATGCAATTACAAAGTAACATCCGAAACTGCTTAGGTATATGCCAATACATATACCTAAGTCATCAATTCTCGTTCGCCTCCAACATCCGATCCCAAGTACATCCTAGTCCACATAGAAAAGAAAAACGTAAATCCACACAAGAGAGCTCAACACAATCCACATAGGAAAGAAAAACATGATTCAACTCACACAGGTATACTTCTTCGTATGATGATAGAGATGATTAGATATTGCCACTGATTCATTTAAGCTGTCGGACCCACAAAGAATTGATAGGTACTAACCCCCACAATGACCCACAAAGTATCTGACCCACAAAGGATTGATAGGTAACTAACCCCCACAAAGACCCACACAGGATTAGACCCACACAGGATCTGTAGGCGCTGGCTCACACAGAACCGCTGAGCGCTGACCCACAGAGGATCGGACCCACACAAGATCGGTAGCACTGATCCACGTAGGATCGCTGAGTGTTGTAGTCATCGTCGTCGAATCCACTGAGGATCTCTGTACAGTCATCGTTGTCGTCACATCCATAACACAGCCAGCTCTAGGGTTCCTGCACACAACAACCTCGTTCGGGAGGGTCCGCTCCACGAGTCGAGAGGCAGATACATCAACTAACACAAAGTCCGGAGTTGATGTATCCAAAAGTTCCGTATCATCAACAGGAACTCAGCGTCGCAGACAACACGTCAATCGGATGCATGTTGTGAGGGTTATTGGTTTTTTCGTTCCAGGGGCCCGGTTGCTTTTTAAGGCAAAACCAACCCGACCGTACTCCACCGGCGTCCAAACCTCGGGCGGAGTAAGCCAAAATATCCGTCTCACTTAGAGGTATCCAATAAAGTCTACGACACGTCAATTGGACGTCCAGAGCTCAGGTTATGAGTGTTTCCGCTCTGAGGGCCCAGTTGGTTTCGTGTACGAACCAACTCGGCCGAACCCAAAGTATTCTGAAACCTTGAGTGCGATATTCCGAAACGGCTGTCTCGATCCAAGGATCACATCGCAAATGACGGTGCGTCGTTCGGAGGCCCATAACACAAGTTATGGGTGTCCGACCGAAAAAGATTCTGTATTAAGGGGTTCGGGCATGGTCCGACCCGGCCCGATACCCCCAGGGTCGACCCAAACCGAGTTCGGGTCCGGCCCGCTTGGGCGCGGCCCGGCCCGGCCTGGGCGCGGCGTGCTGGACAAGCGCTCGGCCAAACGGCCGAGCCGTTGAGCGTGGGGGCGCCTTCCTCCCTGGTTTTGTAACTGCAGGCCCCAATTAAGGGGGGCCGTTGAGCTGGCCGCCCGTGGTTCGTAACCCCCAGCCTTCCTTTGTCCGGCCGGCCCGCTTGGCAGGCCGATTTCTACCACCACAGACCGGCGACGGCCGGTCCCCCCTGCTCCGACTCCAGCGGCCCGAAACCGGCCGCCGGTCACTCTGCTCCACCGCGGCCCGAAACCGGTCGCGGCCTTGGTTCGTCCGGCGTGGCGCGATGGCACCTTGCCCCTCCACCGTGGCGCGATGGCGCCGCGCCCCTCCGCCGTGGCCCCGGTCTGGCCGAGGTGTCTTCGCGTTTCTCCGACGCTACGCGACGGCGTCGCGTCCTTGTTCGATTTCACAGTGCGGCGCGACGGCGCCGCACATTTCTTGCCGCACGATTCCGCGCGGTGCGACGGCACCATGCCATTCCGTTCCAAACCACATTAGAAACAATCATGGATAATGGAGGAGGGTCGGCCATGGTTGTGCGGTCCGGACCCCTCTCGTTAATCGATAGAAATCGGTCATATTCCACGAAGAACTTCAAAGTAGTAATCATGAACAAAATAATTAAATAAACCCCTACTTTGAGCGTATGTTGAACGGAGGTTCGTCGAACGAGGATTCATCGCGGAATATCCGTCGCGGAAAGAGGCGTCGCGGAAGGAGACGTCGTGGAAGGAGACGTCGACCTCCGAGGAATCCGGTGTTTTTTGTGTTCTTCGCATTCTTCGTGTTCTTCGACGAAGAGGATGAAGAATCTCAAGACTCCATTAGCTTTTTCTCCCAAATCTCTCAAGGCAACAAGACTCCAACCGAAAATAAAATAAGACACTTACTTATTTTATTAACACAAGATAAGGTTTGAAATTCAAATGTTTGAATTGAACCACAAAATTAAATTACACAAGTTGTCATAATTTATGAATGCTTATGGAAGGTTAGCGAAGGTGAAGAGGTAGGGTTCGTGTGGGCCCCACCACCTTCATAACCTACAAATGGAAGTTGGATGGATTTCCCCATATTCCACCCAAAGCATAATCCACTTAAAGTAAAAATAAAAATTGTTGCATAATTTTTATTTTAACTTCCACATAAATTAACAAATTCTCTTTTGTAAACGCAACTCCGGAAATTGCATTCCTAAGCAATTACTGGTGCTACAGTTTCATCGGTGCCCTCAGAATTCGATTCCGAGCACTGGTTCAAATGTTAGAATTTCCCGCTCCTTCGTTCACTGAACGTACCCGAGTTAAACTTCGTATAGGAATTCCGGGCACACCAGGCCTCAGAATCAAGTGCCGTCAGAAACTGCGTTCTTGTAAAATCCCAAAAAAAATTAAGAAAAAATTTTCCTTGAATTTTATAGGTCTTTACATTACTCCCACCTCAGGGCTTTACATCCCCGTAAAGATACATCATAAGCTGGGAAGACAAATGTTGGTACTGAGCACGCATCTGGGCCTCCCGCTCCCAAGTGCCCTCCTGGAGATTCTCATGCTTCCATCTGATGCGCACTAGAGGAATCGACCGTCCACGTAGGATCTGATCCTGTTGATCCTCGATCTCCACTGGAACCTCCGTAAAAGTTTCCCCATCATCAACGTCTAGATCCCCATGGTCAATGATATGCGTCAGGTCGTGCACGTATCTCCTCAGCTGAGATACATGGAAGACGTCGTGCACCCGGTTCAACTGAGGTGGTAGAGCCAGGAGAAAAGCTACCTCGCCAATCGTGCTGAGGACCTGGAATGGTCCGATGAAGAGTGGAGACAACTTGCCGCATTGGCCAAATCTCCGTAATCCACGTTGAGGTGAGACACAGAAGAATAAATGGTCGCCATCCTCCAACTCTAGTGGCATCCGCCTCCTATCAGCATAAGACTTATCCCAGATCTGATCTGTCCTCATCCGCTCCTGGATGACCTGGACCTTCTCTGTCATGGCCTGGACCATCTCCTGTCCCACAAGTGCTGACTCCCCAGGGTCTGTCCAGCACAAAGGAGATATGCAAGGTTGGCCGTACAACGCCTCGTATGGTGCCATCCCGATAGTGGAGTGGTAGCTGTTGTTGTACGCAAACTCCACCAAGGGTAGGTGGTCCTCCCAGCTGCGACCAAATTCTCGGACACATGCATGGAGCATGTCCTCGAGGGTCTGAATGGTCCTCTCTGTCTAACCATCCGTCTGAGGGTGAAAGGTAGTGCTCAGATGTAGCTGCATCCTGAACGCCTCCTGCAACCCCTTCCAAATCTGGGAAGTAAAGTGAGCATCTTGATCTGAGATGATAGATGATGGCACACCGTGAAGCCGTACAATCTCTTTGAACGTAGAGTCGCCCCAAGCTCTCCACTAAGCCCTGCTCTCTAATGGGTAAGAAGTGTGCCGACTTGGTGAGTCGGTCGACAATCACCCAAATGGAGTCATGAGCTCTGGAAGTGCGTGGAAGTACAGTCACGAAGTACATAGATATTCCATCCCACTTCCACTCCAGGACCTCCAATGGCTGTACCAAGCCTGCTGGTACCTGGTGCTCTGACCTCACCTACTAGAAGGTGAGGCATCGAGAAAATAACTCTGCCACAACCTTCTTCATGCCCGGCCACTAGTGCTATCGTCTGAGATCCTGGTACATCTTCGCCACTCCAGGATGTACCACCAAAGGAGAAGTGTGAAACTCTCTCAGCACCTCATCCCGTAAAGAAACTAGTACCAAGGTACGTCCTCTGAAAAGGACGTCATGATCTGCCCCAAAGGAGAAACCATCAGGTGCCTGTCCTGATGATATATATGCACGCTACGTCTCACAGTCAGCATCCCCACGTTGTGCCTCTCTGACCCACTGCAGTAGTGGAGGGGTGACTGTGAGAGACTGAAGGAAGGTTGCTCCATCTATATCCATGAAGGATATCTTCAAAGAGGCTAGATGCTCTGTCGCCTCCTCAAGTAGCTGAATTCCCGTCCTCCTGATGAGAACATCGGCTACCACGTTACCCTTCCTAGGAGTATAGACTATCTCAAAGTCATAGTCCTGGAGGAACTCGAGCCATTTCCGCTATCTCAGATTCAGGTCGTTCTGAGATAAGATGTATCTGAGACTCTGATGGTCAGAAAAAACTGTAAAGCGCTCGCCCATCAGGTAGTGTCGCCATGTCTTCAGAGCGAAGACCACTGCTGCTAAATCCAGGTCATGGGTAGCGTAGTTCTGCTCATGCGGCCTCAACTGACGTGATCCATAGGCGATCACGGACCGCTCCTACATTAGGACACATCCCAGTCCGGTCCCTGATGCATCGCAGTAGACTACGTACCCTACTCCCTCCTCAGGCAACCTCAAGATAGGTGCGCTGGTCAATCTCTATCTCAGCTGCTGGAAGCTCTGCTGACATCTATCTGACCACACAAAGGGTTTCCCCTTTTTCTTCAAAGATGAGTGTGGTGCCGCAACTCTGGAGAAGTCTGGAACAAATCTCCGGTAGTATCCAGCTAGTCCCAAGAAACTCCGCACCTCCGTCACGCTCCTGGGTGGCTCCCAATCTAGCACTGCCTCGATCTTCACAGGATCCGCTGCAACTCCCGCCTCAGAGATGAAGTATCCCAAGAAGTGGACTTCACGTATACAGAACTGGCAGTTCGAGAGATTACCATAAAGTTGGTGCTGATAGAGTGTTTCTAGTACAACACGAAAGTGGTAGGCGTGCTCCTCCTCAGTGGTCGAGTAAATCAAAATGTCGTCGATGTAGACCACGACAAATCGATCAAGGTATGGCTGAAATATCCTGTTCATGAGAGCCATGAACACTTCTGGAGTGTTGTTTATGCCGAATGTCATAACCAAGAACTCATAGTGGCCATACAGACACCTAAAGGCCGTCTTCCGCACGTCCTCGTCCCGAACTCTGAGCTGATGATAGCATGACCTGAGGTCTATCTTTGAGAACCACCGTGCTCCCTTGAGGTGATCAAAGAGATCATCAATCCTTGGTAGCAGAAACTTTTTCCTCACTGTCACCTAGTTCAGGTGACGACAGTCAACACAAAGTCGCAAGCTCTCGTCCGCCTTCTTGGCGAACAAAATCGGGGAAGCCCAGGGTGAAACACTGGGTCAGATAAACCCCTTTCCCTGCAAGTCCTCCAACTGTACCCGTAGCTCTCAAAGCTCGGCGGGGGCGATCCGATATGCTGGAGTTGATATCAGGGCTGTCCCGGGGTACATGTCAATATAAAAGTATACCTATCTGCGAGGAGGTAGTCCTGGAACGTCATCGGGAAAGACGTCTGCATACTGATCCACCACTACAGGAAAACCAGGACTCCGCACGTCAACTGCTCCTAGGATGAGACTAGCCAACTGGTGAGTGATGGGCTGTCCTCTCCTCTGCGAGAGTCCATCCAGTGCTACAAAGGCTCCCTTCTCGCTGGTGAAGGTGAACCTACTCCTGTCGGTGAGTACACATTGCACCTTGCGCCTAACACAGTCAATCTGAGCATGGACTGTAGATAACCAATCCATGCCCAAGATGACGTCGTAAGTCCTCAATGCCGCTAAAAGAAGATCCCAGCCGAAGCTCTCACCTCCTAGAGTAAGCTCACACTGCCGGCACGAGTGCGTAATCGCCGAGTCTACTCCCATAGGAGTCTCTAGCCGCAAGGATCGAGCCAACGGCTCTGTTAGAATCTCCGAGCTCCGAACAAGGGTAGTGGCTATGAAAGAATGACTCGCTCATGTGTCTATAAGTACTACAGCAAGGGTTGAATAGACACAGATAGTACCTCGAATCATCTCAGGTGCGCCGTGGTCGTAGGCCTCCACTACCTGGAGCTGTGCCTGTCTCTACCCGCAAGCTCCCTGTGGTCGGGGTGGACCTCCTGGTGGTGGTGGTGGTAGAGCCTCAAAGCGTCTCCCACCACCTGCCGCTCGACCTGCTCCTTTGCCTCGTCCTCCTTCTCCCTTCGTATCACCACGATCGACCCTCTACCTCTGCCTCGATGTCCCCTCAACTGTATGCTGCTCCTCGGCACGGCAGGTCAAGCAGTCACGAGCCATGTGGCCCTGCCCGCCGCATGCGTAGCACTGTCTGCCTCTCGAAAGACTGGCTCCGCGCTGTGTGCCCCACATTGCTGAGCCAGTGTCCTAAGGTCGTCTTCCAGAGGGTCTGGTCTACCTGGACCCATGAGTCATCCGTCGACTTCCTGCTGTAGAAGAATTTGCTACCTGCCGCCCTGCGGTTGGTCTCGGTGCTGATTAAGGCTCACCAAGAAAGCTCTCGATCAAAAGGGCTCGCTCCAGTACTCCTGACTAGGTCGGAATGCTGAGGGAGATCAGCGATGCCCTGATCTCATGCCTCAATCCCTGCTCAAAGGTCCGGGCCCGGAATAATGGGTCCCGTACCATGTCTGTTGAGTAGCACGAGAGATCTGTAAATCTCGCCGAGTACTGGGCGACCGTCGAGCTTCCATGCCGCAACTGTAGAGGCTCCTGGATGCGCACCGCACGGAGGGTGGCTGGGACGAACTCTGAGCGGAAGAGGCTCTCAAAGTCCGTCCAGAGGAGAGATGCATCATTGTGCATCTGGAGCATCAAGATCAACCATCTGCCTACTGCCGCGTGCAGTAGGCTCGCTGCAAGGATCACCATGAGGTCTGCTGGTGTTCTCACTAACCTAAAAACTTGTAGCACTGCCTCCAGGCAATCCTCGGCTGCCTGGGGGTCCGTCACCCCGCGGAACCTGGGCGGTCGCTGGCACTAAAACTCGTGTAGTTCACTAAGGCGACGTGCATCGTCTGCGGCTGGGGTTGGTAGCATCGGTGGCTCAGTAGGTAGAGGTACCGCCGGTGCCTCTGCTGTCAATGGGCCCTGCACCGAGGCCTCGTCGCTCGGTGGGCTGTCGTCATGCACAACTCTTGGAACCCTAGCTAGCTGTCATCGTGGGGCCATCCTAAAAAGAAACAGGTGCGCCATGGTCAAAACCGTATACCTGGTGAGCTGACACAAGTAATCACATAGAAAACTTGAAACACACATGAAATCAATGTTTTCGTGCATTAAGTCGGAAATCAGAAGTCAGGGTCCTGGTGTACGGATACGTCGGCCGCCGTACCAACACTAGACTCCCTGGACTGATAACCACACTCAATACGCGTAACACTATTGCGTCACATAGAAAAAGATCAGAGTCTAGAGTTATACGGTAAAACCGAAATCCTGTGATACAATTTGTCACAACTCATCCTCGGGGCCCATGCCGTGACTACCCCAAGCACTCCTTCCATATGCCAGGGGCTGGCGACTAGCACCAAGACGTAAATCCTGGTAAAAAGGTAAGGCATTGCCTTTGTAAAGTAGAAAAACACCATAGAGTAAGCAACAGTAGAAGTAAACACTATGTAAAAACTGAGTACAATAGTAAGTGCAGAAAAGTAAGTGGGCCAGTATACAAACTCAAACTGAATGTAAAGTACAATTGGAAAGGGAAAACTGCAACTGAAAAGTAAAGCCGCAACGCTGAGCTATCCACTAGAAATCCCACCTGAAGGGTGGGTACAGATAGGCTCCACTGCTCCTCGGGTCCAGCCGACCGCTCCGAGTATGTCCCGCCCAGTGGTCCACCTCCAGGTACTATCCTACTGTGCAAGCCTCAACCACGATTAGTGTTGTCCGTCGTCTGCAACCAACACAACATAGTGTGGGCATACCCGTGCAGGGGTGAGTATAAGCTACTCAGAAGGGACCCTGAGTCCCCCAAAGGTCTCCCTAAATCCACAAAGGATAAACCACAAAGGAAAGATGCAATCACGAAGTAACATCCGAAACTGCTTAGGTATATGCCCATACATATACCTAAGTCATCAATTCTCGTTCGGCTCCAACATTTGAGCCCAAGTACATCCCAGTCTACACCAGAAAGAAAAACGTAAATCCACACAAGATAGCTCAACACAATCCACATAGGAAAGAAAAACATGATTCAGCTGACATAGGTATACTTCTTCATATGACGATAGAGATGATCAGATATTTCCACTGATTCATCTAAGCCGTCGGACCCACAAAGGATCGATAGTTACTAATCCCTGCAATGACCCACAAAGGATCTGACCCAAAAAGGATCGATAGGTAACTTACCCCCACAAAGACCCACACAGGATCAGACCCACACAGGATCTGTAGGTGCTGGCTCACATAGAACCGCTGGGCGCTGACCCACACAGGATCGGAACCACACAAGATCAGTAGCATTGATCAACATAGGATCGCTGAGTGCTGTAGTCGTCGTCGTCGTCGAATCCACTGAGGATCTCTGTACAGTCGTCGTCGTTGTCACAGTCGCAACGCAGCCAGTTCGAGAGGGTCCGCTCCACGAGCCGAGAGGCTGATACATCAACTGACACAATGTCTGGAGTTGATGTGTCCAAAAGTTCTGTATCTTCAATAGGAACTCAGCGTCGTAGACATCGCGTCAATCGGAGGCCCAGTCTGAGAGTTATTGGCCTTTTCGTTCCAGGGGCCCGGTTGGTTTTTAAGGGAAAACCAAACCGACCATACTCCACCTGCTTCCAATCTTAGGATGGAGTAAGCCAAAAGATCCGTCTCACTTAGAGGTATCCAACAAAGTCGACGGCATGTCAATCGGACGTCCAGAGCTCATGTTATGAGCGTTTCCGCTCCGATGGCCTGGTTGGTTTCGTGTACGAACCAACTCATCCAAATGCAAATTATTCCGAAACCTTGAGTGCGATATACAGAAACGACCGACTCGATCCAAGGATCGCATCACAACTGACGGTGCATTTTTCGGAGGCCCGTAGCACATGTTATGGGCGTCCAACCGGAAAAGATTCGGTATTAAGGGGTTCGGGCCCGGTCCGATACCCCAAGGGTCGACCCGAACTGGGTCCGGGTCCGGCCCGCATGGCTGTGGCCCGGCCCGGCCAGCGCGGCGCGGACCGGCCTGGGTGCGGCCCGGCCAGGCAGCCGGCCCAGCCGGGGCGCGCTGGCCAGGTGCTCGGCCAAACGACCGAGCCGTTGAGCGGGGGGGGGGGGGGGGGGGGGCTGCCCCCTGGTTTTGTAACTGTTGCCCCCAATTAAGGGGGGTCGTTGAGCTGGCCGCCGGGGGTTTGTAATCCCCGACCTTCCTTTGTCTGGCCGGCCAGTTTCTGCCACCATGGACCGGCGATGGCCGGTCCCCCCTGCTCCGACGCCGGCGGCCCAGAACCGGCCTCCGGTCACTCTGCTCCGCCGCGGCCCAGAACCGGCTGCGGCCTTGGTTCGTCCAGCGCGACGCGACGGCACCGAGCCCCTACGCCGCGGCCCCGATCCGGCCGCGGTGTCTTCGGGTTTCTCCGATGCGGCGCGACGGCGTCACGTCCTTTTTCGATTTCATGGCGCGACGTGACAGCACCGCAAATTTCTTGCCGCATGATTCCACGCGGTGCGACGGCACCACGCCATTCCGTTCCAAACCACATTAGAAACCAACATGGATAATGGAGGAGGGTCAGCCGTGTTTGTGCAGTCTGGCCCCCTCTCGTTAATCGATAGCAATTGGTCATATTCCACGAAGAACATCAATGTAGTAATCAGGAACAAAATAAATAAATAAACCCCTACTTTGAGCATAGCTCGAACGGAGGTTCGTCGAACGAGGATTCGTCGCGGAATATCCGTCGCGGAAAGAGGCGTCGCGGAAGGAGACGTCGCAGAAGGAGACGTCGACCTCCGAGGAATCCGGCGTTCTTCACGTTCTTCGCGTTCTTTGTGTTCTTCGACGAAGAGGATGAAGAAACTCAAGACTCCCTTAGATTTTTCTCCCGAAGCTCTCAAGGGAACAAGACTCCAACCCAAAATAAAATAAGACACTTACTTATTTTATTAACACAACATAAGGTTTGAAATTCAAAAGTTTGAATTGAACCAAAAAATTAAATTACACAAGTTATTATAATTTATGAAGGGTTATGGAAGGTTAGGGAAGGTGAAGGGGTAGGGTTCGTGTCGGCCCCACCACCATCATAACCTATAAATGGAAGTTGGGTGGTTTTCCTCAACTTCCACCCAAAGCATAATCCACTTAAAGTAAAAATAAAAATTGTTTCATAATTTTTATTTTACCTTCCACATAAATTAACAACTTCTCTGGTGTAAACGCAACTCCAGAAATGGTGTTCCTAATCAATTACCGGTGCTATGGTTCCATCAGTGCCCTCAGAATTCGATTCCGAGCACCGGTTCAAAAGTTATAATTTCCCGCTCATTCGTTCACTGAACGTACCCGAGCTAAACTTCGGATAGGAATTCCAGGAAAACCGGGCCTCGGAATCCAGTGCCGTCAGAAACTGCGTTCTTGTAAAATCCCAAAGAAAATTACAAAAAACATTTCCTGGAATTTTACGGTTGTTTATAGGGGTGAGCTGAAATTCTCAAAAAGGGTAAGAAATATAGCAGAAACATTAAAAAATAAGCATAAACATTTAAGGCAATGTATAAAACTAAAACAAAAGCCTTTTAAACATGAAATTCAACATAATATGGCAGAAATAAAATGAAATAATTCCATTTACTTATTCACATGGATATTCTACTAGTCGAATAATCACATGCAATATCACTAACCACTTTCATAATGATGGAATGCATTATGCCAGACTATCATAACCACGTAGCCAAGGCCTCGTTCCAAGGCTACAAATAAGATTTTGTCAATGCTTCGTTCCAAGACACTATTTTGTCTCATGAGACCTACCTATGCATCGAGGAGCTATAGCGGGCTCCACCCGTCACATATTAAGTCCAATGCATTCCCATATGAAAAGGTTTAAACATAACATAAACATTCATATTAAAACTAGGATACGAAATTTCAATACTTTCTCCATAAACCATGAATGATATAAAAATAACACATCCACATCAAAACATATCACAAAATCTTCAATGGAAGTTTTTATAATAAATTAACTTCAAATGAGCTTTAAATCCATCAATGGATGTTGACATAGATGAAAATGATGAATAAATTTTTTGATAGAAATATCCTTTTTGTAAAATCATTTAAAAGTCACACATTTATAAAGGAAGTAATTTTAAAAGATATTTTTGAGTCAAAGTGTACCATACCACTTTGGAACATTTGGAAAGAATTATCATTTCAAAACATTCATTTTCATATAAATAAATCCTTAAAATCATTTTGAAAACATTTACATTAATTAAAAAGATTTAGAAAGATAAATCTTTAAAACATATGAAATTATGATCTTGATAAATAGTACCTTTCAAAATCTTTAAAATCATCATTTTGAAATCATTTTTATGAAAAATGGACAGGGATGATAAAATTTCCCAGTAAATACTTACACATAAACAATCTCGGATAATGATGAGATTGAGGAATTAACCCTTACCAATTTGGTAACTTACGAAACATACAACCCATGAAAGAGGTATCATACAATGAATATGTAAATACACATAAATTAAAGTGTATTACACAAATAATGAAATTATGGGTAGTATATACACCACACAAGTGGTAATAGTGGCAATATGGAATGAATCTCATGGGAATAAGGAGTGAGGTGAAAACCCCTTACCTTACACTTTCCTTTAGTCGAGGGTATGTTTAACCTCTTGTACGAATATTGTAGTATGTTATTAAATTATACCAGAACCATATTAATATTTATGATATCATACAAGATTCATTTATGACTTTATATTACCCATTTAATAATAATTTCCATGTTAAGTTATCATTTTGGGTAATAATCACATTCTTTATCGTACGTGTTTTAACTTGTTCCTCGTGGTTGTATTACTTAGATCATGATTTAAATACATCATGAATATAAAACATGATAAATATATCATATATATTAAGAATATAAATATGTATAATATAAATATATATGAAATGGAAAACACCGTTTATGGAGACGGTAGTCCGTACGTACGCATAAACGCTGTTTCTGTTTTCATATACTATTGAATGGAAGTAAGTGAATAAGATATATGTAAGTACATAAATCCTTATATATATAAATATAAATATCTCCAGTAGCATTATTACGTCTTATATTACATACTTATTAGTAATATATATTTTTATAATCGTCGATGAATGGTGAACTTGGAAATGAATCTCATCGCGTCGTGGAGACGGTAATCCGTACGTACGCACGAGCGAAAATATCATTCTTTTGATATTAAAATAATATATAATTGCATGTTATATCATATATAAAGAATCATTATAATGTTATATTTATTATTTACATCAAATACACATCATTATTATACCCATCCAAATAATAATGTATTGAATAACAATTACACCACAACGTGGAGACGGGAAGCCGTACGTACGCACGTATGGTGACATGTCATTCAAAGGATGGATAGAATACTGAATATGGTTGTACCATATTTATAATAACATATAAGTATATAGGAGATACTGGAGTTATTATTTTAGAATATAAATAACTAAGAAAGAAGAATTTGAAGAAGAAAGGAACAAGAAAGAGGGTGGTGAAAACATTACCTCTTCTTCGGGTTCTTCCTTTTGATTTGATCAAAAGGGCTCCATAGGTTGGATTTCTGATCAAACTAAGGCCTATATGTTTATGTTAGGGAAGTTTAGAGAGTATTTTGGCAGTTTTTGTCTGAACCAAAAGGCTTTGAAGGTGTGAATAATTGGTTAGAATTTGGGTCCTTTTATAAGGGAGAGGAGGGGCTCTTTAGAAAAAACTTAAAGTATTAATTTATAATAAATTAATATTCGGTTTTTAATGGCTCAAAAGTGGATTATTTAAAGGTTCAGGTAGGGATGGGTCGAAAAACACTCAACTAATAGAATTTAGACAGGTTTGGGTTATTATATTAACCTTATTTTTAAGTATTAACTCTTAGTTAATTAGTTTCACTTTTACAATGTCTCCGTGTATTTTTATATTATATGGTTAATAAAATTACTATATATATCCATTAGACCCCCAAGTAGTACATTAATGATAAAACTATCATGATATAAGTCTCTTGGCCGAAAATTAGATTTTTAGGAATTGAATATGAATTTATAATATAATATTTGTTTTAAAAAATCTTTTATGTCAATTTTGACACTATTCAATAATTGATTTTTGTAAAAGTCATAACAGAATGATTACTTCGAAAAATTTAATTAAATCAATCCTAACATGTCATATTATTCTATAAAATTATTTGTATTTATAAAAAGTCTCAAAGTACATTTATTTGGGTTTTTATAATATCAATTATTCTAATTGTTCATTAATTAGGTAATTACTGCATCACCATTGCGTCATCAATAAAGTAAATTATATAATGTCTAAAAATTATAAATAAAATATCATTATGTAGGAAATAGTTTTAGATTTTTAATTAATATTTATAGTAGAAAATACAACATATATAACCCTTTTTAAAAATTCTATTTTTAAAAGATATATGCTTATGTCATTTTTGTGTTTAGTTTAACTTAATTAAAATAAAGTGTCCCTATCACCTACAAGTGGCTCCATGGGGTCCCAAAATCTACAAAAAGATTCCCATGGTCAGACATGTATCCACAAATATGGTTAGGACACGTTTTAGGGTAATTTACTATTATTATAATATTACTTTTTAACCCTTATTTACCGGATTTACCCTTTAACCATGGTAAATAAAATATTTACCGAAGTAATTATTCAAAATGTCTAAAAATAAAAGTTACCTATTTAAACAATTTGGACATCATGATTCCAAATATGGAATCCATTTTTCCAAATTCAAAACAAAGAAGTGGCAGAAATTAATTTAAAATTAATTCCCGCTGTCAAAACAAAAAATGTGTTTTTAAGATATAATAACTATCAAAAGATTGATACTTGTTTATGTCCAATTTAATTGTAAAATTAAATCCAATGACCAAAATTGTATTAAATGGTAAAAATATATTCCAAATATTCTTTAAAACCACTCAAATTCATAAATTATCACTATTAATTATTTTGATTAAAAAAGCTGTTTTTAATTAAAATTTAGTAATTTTCACTATTCATCAAAATATTAAAGTTATCCGAAAAGTACCAAAATTTCACCTTATGCTAAATTCGATACTCTGACTCCAAAAAACGAAGTCCATTTTGAGAGAAAATTTTCTAAAATTTTAAAAACTAGGTATTACTATTCATAACAGCTACTTTGATTGGTCGTGGTGTGTGTTAGAACTCGAAGTTGCGTACAACACACGCTACTATATTATTCAAAGAGAAGCGTACCGTGGAAGCTCGGGGTATTACACCTAGCCTTAAGAAATTTTTTCATTGATAAATTTTGACCTTTCAAAAATACTCTTTCATATTCCCTTCATTTCTCTTTGTGGTTTCAAGGGTAGAATCTTACTGGTGGAAATCTACACATGATCCAATGATCTCGATGAAACACCACTCGATCTTAGGGTGAAAGTTCTGAGAATATAATTTCTTCCATTGTTTTTTATTTATATGTTGTTCTTTGACCTAGAATAAATCTTCCTTTTGTTTCTCATTCCTAATATGAGAGATAAGGAGCTTTTGAGAAAGAATTTTTTTATGCGCAATAATTATTAATTCTATTTTTTTTGGATTCATTTCACAATAGGCGTAACCATCTATTTATGGAGTTTGGGTTTAGGTTAAAATATATTTTATTTTTGTGTCAACCATTGAATTTCAATTAAAAAATTCTACATACCCCAATCTACATAAAAATAATAATAATAATAATATTTTGGGGTTTTCCTACTTGTTCAAATTGTTAAATCATATTTTTTATGTTGTAAATAATTATTTTATCACTGGATGTGATTTTTTCTATTCATACTCCTCATTATTTATTGAATACACGAATAAAAAATTAATTAAAATAGGTATTCTATTCACATAACAGTGAATAAATACTTTTCAAATAATCAATAAAATATACAAATATATTTTTTTCACATGCCAGATAATAAATATTTATTTCATTTATGAGATTTATATGAATTGAACAAAATCATTCATCATTCATGAGAACAATATTTATTCCATTAATTATATTCGAATAGAATTTATTTGATATCTATTAAAACACAAAGTGTATGACTTACATGGATTATTTCTCATTAGCATTAGGAAGGATTGGATAAAGTCTAAGATTAAAATCTTGAAATGTGTCAGGGAACCTAAGAGAGTGAACTTAATGTCTTAATTATGAAAACCACGTACCAATGTTCATTGTGTAATATAATCCATCTTCCCAAATATCATATCAAACAGGTTGTGCGATGGTGTCATCAACCAGTATTCTTGAAACATTATTATTTAAAAATTAGAAATAAACACATCATTACATCATGTCCCTTAAATTTTGGTGATGGAAATATTCCAATAAAGGAACCTAGATATAAATTCCTATAAATATAGATTGGAAAATTCCTTCCTCAACTTATCCACATGTGATAAGTCAATTTTGACACACCCAACATACACTACTTCCCACAAATATATATAGTGATAGTTTTTTTATAGAAAATCTATGTTCATGTTCCATGAAATGTATTAATGATAATTTTAATGTCTAAGGACCATTACACATTCTCTAATATTGGAATATCTGATGACACTAAAACTAGTGAAATTTCAGCTAGTGGGTTTGTTATCATAATATCCCATATTGGAGGCTACCATGTGAGAAATTCATGATAAGAATCCTCATCTATTTATGAGAACACAAAAATTATGTTCTAAATACAATATATCCCTTTATATTATGTTATTCAACAATAGGTCTATATTAAGAATATTGTCATAACACTTCATGGTTATCATCATAGGGAGGAACTACCATAACCTTATTCATGTTAGAAATACACAAGGACAATATTACATTAAATCCATAATGGAGAAATAATATATGTTATAAGATGATTAATTAAAATTAAATACATAAAATATACATGTAATCAAATCACAATCAGTTTTTTATAGGACACAAACTATACCAAACTATCACCTAGACTAGTGCCAATTGCCAAAAACAATCTGTATTTTAGACGAGACATGATAATTATGTTTTTTCTGAGTTAAGGATTTATTCAATGGGTTGAAAACACTTTCTTCAATGTAAATAATACTCACAACAACCACAAATATCTGAGAAAAATGACTCGAGGGATGCTATTTCATAAGTATGTGCTTTGTCCACTAATATTACATAAGATCTTTTGTGAGATCCACCACTTTAGTATTATCACCAAATAGTGAGATAGGATTTTTATTACTAGGTACCATATAATTATATTGGACAAAGTTTCATGTCTATACTAATTCCTTATCTACCTCAATAGCCTTAATATAATCATACCCTATTATAGAATATATGACCATAGCCTTCTTTGAGATCATCTATCTCACAACACAAGCATTCAATGTGATGATATATGGAACTTATGACATCTTGTCATCTTGATCTTTTTGGAAACTAGAATCTACATATCCTCTGATTACTAGTTCCTCATCACCTCCATAAACCCAGAATATATCCTTAGTACTCCTCAGATATATAAGGATGGTCTTGAATTCAATCCAATGATAGTCACATTGAATAGAAAGATAGATTCATACCACACTTGATGATTAGGAAATATATATCATAGTACATAATCTATCATACATGACTGAACCAATCATTGATTTTCCCGGAATCCATTCTATTTTATTTCTTTCCTCTTCTGTCTGAGAAAAAAACATCTGGGAACGATGAGTTCAAGGTGAAGTTGGAACAATCCCCTCTTGGATTGTTCTAAACCGAATCTCTTCATTATCTCGTCAATGTATATAATTTTAATTAGTCCATGAAACCTGTTGGATCATTCAGGATAGCTCTTGATCCTATTAATATATGCTTCCTCACCAAATCCCTTCATAGAAAATCATTTATTCAACTATTCTGTAACAGAATGTAAAATGGTTTTTCATTTCCAATAGGAAATATTTCATCGACATACACTATCAAAAAAACAACCATACTATCACTAAATCATATTTAGAAACCTAACTCACGTTCATTCTTTATGAAATTAAATTCCATTATTTCCCCATTCAAAGGAATGTTCAATGACCAAAAATTATGTTTTAATCCAAAAATGGATCTTTTCAATTTTATAAATTATTTGAATCCTTTGGAGTCACAAAAAATTTAGGTTGTATCATATATAGTTCATGATGAAGGTTCCCATTATGTAATTTTGTTTTGAAATCCATGTTCCAAATCTCATAATCATGGAAGGCCACATTAGCTTTTAGAATTCTAATGAATTTCATCATTGCTACAGGTGAAAAGTTTTTATAATAGTAAATGCATTGACGTTCTTTAAATTCTTTTTAGACCATCCACACCTTATTGGTATAGGAATCTCATTCCATGTATACCTTCTTCTTGAATGTATATTTTGGACCAATAGGATTTACATCTGTTTGGAAGTCTACCGAAACATATGCTTCATTTTGGTACATGGAATCCATTTGAGAGGTCATGGATTCTTGCCACTTGGAATTGTCTGTGTCACTTATTGCTTCATTATTGGTTATTGGATAATTATTTTCAACTAATAATGATTAACCATATTTAGTTACTAGAAAAATATAATGTTCCCATTATATAATGTATCCTATACTCATACATAGTATTCGTGCTGCTAGAATAGTTTATACTTTCATAGTGGTTTTCATAATCTATTCCTATACCTACTCTTATGTTCCTTAAGCCTCGACTTCATCGAAGACTATCTCGATCCTACTATCTCTTTTAGATATGTTCTCTAGTTCATAAAATATGGTGTGTCTTACAATAGTAAAATTATTACTTCAGGGGTCATATAGGTAATATCCCCTCGTTTCCTTAGGTTATCCTATAAAGTTACACCTTATGCCTTAGGGTACAAGTTTGTTACATGAATAGGTCTTAAGAAACATTTCACTTACACAGACACGTAAATTAAATATATTTGTTTTCTTTGAACTCAAAAAGTCAAATGGAATACCATTTATCGATTTAGTCGGAACGTGTATTAGTATATGCTTTTATTTTTTCAATGTGTATACCCAAAATAATAATGAAAGAATCATATGACTCATCATTAATCTCACCATGTCTAAAATGGTGTGGTTCCTCCTTTCTTCTACACTGTTTTTCTTAAGCGTGTAAAGATTAGTGTGTTGGGATAGGATCCCAAACAACCATAAGTAATCGATGATTCATTTATTAAGATATTCTCTAATTTGGTCTGAGTGGAGTTTCTTAATCATCTTACTTAGATGGTTTTCAAATTTGTTCTTATATTCCGTGAATTTATAAAAATAATACAAATTATATCTCATTAAGTATACATATCCATATCTACTAAATTTATTAGTAAAGTTTATAATTTATTATTACCATCACCTTATATCAATAGGAAATGGTCCACACACATCGATAATAACTAATTAAAGAATAAAATTATCCCTTTAACCTTTATCCCTAAATAGGGATTATGTCATTTCTTCTCATAAACATGCGTTGACATAAACTAGGTGGTTTGAGTTCAAAGTAATCTAAATTTCTATCTTGATATAATTTAGTCAATATTTTTTTATTTACAGGACACCTATGGTGATTCCAAAGTTGAGTGTGGTATGATTCATGTGAATTGACATCATTTTAAATTTCCATTACTTGGTTTGTGTAATCCAAAACACAATGACCTCTATTTAAATGTGACTTTCCATAAAAAAAATTTATATTTATTGAAGAATAAAAATATTTTCCGAAATTGGAAAATAAATCCATTAGTATCATGTTAAGATATAGAAATAAATTTTTTGGTAACATATGACAGATAATAAAATGTTTGAAAAACCGTGATCATTCTAGCCATCAAAATGAGGAGGCAATCCCCAATATCTTTAAGGGAAAGTTTAGATCCATTGGATGCCCATAGATCTACCTCCACATGGTCATTATTCTAGAATTGACATAGTTTATGTATTTTAATACATATGTGAGGACAAAAAATTAGATCTAATAAATAATTTTTATAAATAGATAAATTTCACTTGATAAAGAACACACATGAAGATTCCCCTTAATTCCATGTCTATGTGTAGATTTTCTTCTAGTGGAACTTCTTTATACCTATAAAATTGACATAATCATAATCCCTTTGTTTCACCGTTATCTCCCTCTTCTTAGAAAGGTGTGATGAGGCTTTGGGTTTAAAGATCTTTGATTTCCCTTTCCTTTTTTTACACTGTAGGGATGGAATGTTTATCATGATTCATAACCTTATATACTTGGTGTAGAGATTTAAAAATATATTGTAGTGAATTATAAATAGTATACATATTAAAAATTAACTATAAATCTAGAAAATCTCTGAGGGAGTGATTCCAGAATGGGAATAATGCCTAGTTATTTAGGGTGTTTACACCATAGAACCTCGAACTGCTTAATGTAGGCAATTATCTAGACAACTTAAGGCCAATATGGGGACCCTATCCGAGATTTCTCTAAAAGGGAAACTAGGAAATCTAAAACCAATATTGTCTAGATCTCTCTTGGTAATGAACACGAATGTTATTGACCATTCTATACACATCCATATTTTTGTGAGACTTAATGAGTTCCCTAGACATATATGATACTTTAAAATATTTATTTTCAACCACATCATTCAAATATTTCAAAAACAATATGAAATATTCATCACTCACCTCGATAGCATTAAGATCATGAAAATTGGATTCTAGTATGTAAGAATTCTATTCCTATTATAACATAACTAAAAGGAAACTCTACCATTCTTGGAAGTTGTGTATAGTTAAAAGGTTGTCTTTATCCAATATTGATCATTATTATAATGGGGATGATGATTTTTCCAATTTTATTATACAATTAAAATATCATATTGTTGGTAATTTTCTTGATTCTAGTGGTAAGTATCCATATCCCCTTAAAATTTCCCCATCAAGGGTGGTAGAATTTGATTGAAGGTATTTAGTTAGGAAATTCATTTCTAACAGCACGTTTGTAAAACCTTGATATGTTGAGTGGACTCCCATATCTTGAAATAATGAATTGTATTTCCTCAACACTTTCCTCAAAATTACACAATGTTTATAAAAGGATAGTCATATTTGTGTAAAATGGTAATGTTAACCCAATACCTTCATAATAACTCCCCTTTTAAAAGTATGTATCCCAATAAGGGCTAGTCAAATAGTAGTTCATTCGCATTTCATTCCCAATAATTTAATGGAAGACCGATTATGACATAATATTTAATTCAAGTATTTTTAATTTATTTTCAATAAATTTTATCTTATTTTATCCTTAACATGTCTTGTTAATATTACGTGAATGTTATATAATTAATTAACCATATATAATAAAACATTTACAAAAAATTCATTTATTTAATTTTCATCTTTTCACATTACATCATTTATTTATTTTACCATGACCTTGATTAAATAAAAAAAATTCATAGATAGAAATAAATAAAAAATTAAATGACCCATTCATTAGATTTATATAATGGTTGTTTTAATGAGAATATATTAAATAAACCACGGACCTTGAGGAAGTATCTCTATTTTCAGTCTTGGCATGGGTTATAGTATTCCACCTGTCCACTAATGTGTCACCAGAGTGGGATTCATAATGTTTCCATCTTAAAACACCTCCACACACCTATGGATACTCTATTAATAGCATGGATTTATGAATCCATGTAGGTTTGGGGAACCAAATAATTGGTTAAAATGGAATTACAAAAATAACCCTAGACATGTATGTCCTACAGAATAATAGAGGGTGGGATGAATTGTAATAAATCATAAAATTTAAAATTAAATAATTTCAAACCCATTCAAAAAAATAATTAAAAGCATCTAAAGGATAAATCAGTCTTTGTCAAGCACATGAATGATAATACATGAAAAAAATAAACAATAAGTAACCAGTTAGAATTTATTTCTTTATTCATTATTTTTTATTAAGATGAATGCACTTTCAGTAATTATTTTATGATTTAATTAATTCAATTTAATCTTAATTTACATGTAACATAATTGGTTATACACATAATTTACGAAATTTATAAAAAAAATTGGTAGAAACAATAATATCATATTACTACAAAAGCTTAATTGAGAAGTTAAAATTATTTAACACCATTATTAAGTTGTAAAAAAATAGCCTTCCAATCAATACCAAAATGTTTTAATGCTATAATTTTCAACGTTTTTTTAATTTTTTATTCATTCCACTAATCAGTTACTATATAGTGTTTACATTGATCTACGCTCTATGTATCTCAACTTCCATGTATCTGGGTCACATGTCTGGGTCTGTGGTGTGTACATTGGACAAACTTCACAATGTGTATAGTCTATCTACACTCCATGTGTTCCTCTTTCCAAGTGACTAGCTTATACTACTAGGATTTAGGAGTGTATATTGGTGGACTACATGGTGTATATAATCCCACTACACATCATGTATCTCTTTAAGACTTGTGTCCCTTTTTCTAACTACGTCACTCGGTGTGTTCTTCAGACATGGGAATTGATGAACTACACACCATTTACACCATACACACATCATCTATATCATATATTCTACGAGTTTTCATTCTCAAATAGTTTTTTACAAAAAATTATTTTTACATAGTCTGCACAATTTAGGATGCTAACCCATGTGGACTATACAATGTGCACACCGTTACACATAGTGTAATCTGAAAACCATGTACCAGGTTCTCCAGTCAACATCCAGATTAAACAACACGATATTACTATGTGGAATTTTATGTACCCCTTGTCACATCCAAATGTAGTTTACTAGGATAAAAAATCATAATATTATAATACATTCTATGTAACCCTATCTTACAGGCAAAAAAAAATGAATTTTCCTAATCGAATCTCCGATTGTTCTTTATGTTTTCTGAAACCATTAATAAAAATAAAATAATTTAATGAATATTATTAATATGTTGTTTTGTGTTAATTCAACTAGGAGTAAATAATGAAAAATATGAAATTAAATTTTAAGAAATATTTCACATATATTAAATATAAAATTAATAATTATAAATTTAAACATGACCACTGTGATACCACTTATTGATTCCAAGAATTATAGAAGAGTGCGGTGTTTGGAAATATATTAAAATTTATTTTAATAATCATTTCCCAAAACCACGAGTGAAGATCATAAACCTTAAATTTAGAACTAATTTATTTATTATTGAATGAAATAAATTCATGGGATTTGTAAATTTATTCATAATTGAATATTGATCATCTAAAAAGAACAATTTGGATTTCCTTTTCTGCACTATGAGGATCCTAGTAAAGAATAACTTTAATAGAAATCCAAATGTGCTCCGATGATATATGAGAAACACCAATCAATATTTTGGTGCTAGAACAACTCATTGAATTTCTTGAATTTTTATTTCATGACCACTGGTTCTTCGATCATTGAGGAAATCTTTCTTGTGCTTCTCGTTAATAAAATGGAGAGAAAATGATGATTCAAGATAGAATTTGTTGTGTGAAAAATTTATCTATTCTCATTTTTAGATTCAATACACAATATACATAACCATCTATTTATAGAGTTAGGGTTTAGTTTAACATATGACTTAATTTAATATTATCCTTTAAATAACATTTAAAAACTTTAACAAACACTGTGCCACATTAAAAAAAATACTATTTTTTGGGGTCTCCAACTTGAACAAATTGATAAATAATATTTACAGGATTATAAATAATTATTTTATTAGTAAATGAAAACATGGCCCATTCAAACTGTTATTTATTTGTTGAATACAGAAATATATATTTTTTACATAAATAAATATTTTATTTACAGACTGAAAAAATTAATATTTATTAAATTTCTAATAAAATAAATAAATATATTATATCCACATGCAGATGGATTAATATTTATTGTATTTATGCAATTTGTATAACTTGAATAAAATTATTACTTGGTCTTTAGAATTATATTTATTCCTCAATTAAAATAAAATAGAATTTAATTGATATCAAATAAATAACTTAGTGTGTGACACTCTAGGATTCAGTCTCATTTTCAATATACAATATTGTTGAAACTCCAAGATTACTATCTAAAGACGCATCAAGGCACCCTATGAAAAGAACATAATATTGAATCTATGATAACCACATATGAAAACTCACTGGGTAATATAATCCCCTTTTCATAATATCATATCAAACATGTTTCTTGACAGTGTCATCAACATATCGGCTTGATACGTATTTATTTAACTATCTAAACTATACATGTGATTGCACCATGACTGTGGAATTAAGGAAATGGTTATATTCAAATATAATTAAAGAGATATAAACTCCCATAAAGATAGATGGGACAAATATGTCATAGATTTATCCATTAATGGCATGTTAATCATTAGTCACCCATTATTCCCTAGTTCCTACCAATATATGGAATGACTGTTTTTTCTGTAAATCTAAGTGCATGAGTCATGGAATTTTTTAAAGATAATATTATATTCCGAGGAATAATACACAGGCTTGTATATAGGAATATCCAATGTAACCAAAACATGAAATTTTTTTACTAGCATGTCTGTTCCCACAATCTCTTATCTTAGAGATTACTGAGTGAGAACGTAATGAGAAGAAGCCACATCGGTTTATGAGTACTCACACCTAACAGTCTAAATACTATGTTTCTGTTCATATATTGTTATCCAACCACAAATTTCTTATAATAAAATTTTCACAACACATGAAAGTTATCATTATAGAAGGGAACTACTATGACCTTATCAACACGACAAATACTCTTTTAAAATATTACATTAAGTACATAGTGTGTAATAATATTTTTAATTAACATTCAATACATAAAATATACAGATAATCAATGTAATATTAGTTGGTCCTAGGACACCAACTCTATCACTAAAATCCTAGAGAAAGGAAAAATATGAAATGAGTGAGCCTTAATACTCATTAAGGGTATGTTTATAGTGGAATCTATCATGAATAAATAAAGAATAATCAATATTTAAACGGAAATAACTGAAAACACATGACATTTAATCAAAAACATGAACATGAAAAATAATATGGAAGGAATAAATTATTATAAAATAATTTCGTATAAATAATCTAATGATCTTGAAACTTATCCATTGATATTATAACTGACCGAATAATCACATTTAAATCAAGAAATAATTACATAATGGATGAATTTATAGTGATGATAATATGAATCACGTCATCAAGACTTCAGAAATACATCTGATTGTACCATTAATGCATTGATCGATAACATCTTAATAAGTCGTTAAGGCCTCATCCAAAAACCAATCTTGTATGTCTCATGAGACACACCAATGCATCATGGGGATATAGAGGTCCCTGAATATCACTTATTTAGTCCATTACATTTCCCATGTGAATAAATAATACAACTAAACCAACATTACTTATCTAAATCAATAATTGAATGTATTAGAAGGACTAGTCACATGGAATATATATACATTCTAAAGTAAAACTAATCACAAACTATAAAAATTAATATAATGAATGGTATCATTAGAGTACTTATTAAGAATAATATTCCAAAACTTATTTCCACATAGACTAAAACACATTAAATATAATATTGGAATATTTCTAAAATACAATACCCTTTTTACTATGAAAATAGCTTAAAAATATAAAAGTTATGCACATAATAAAGATATTATTTTATTTGAAAACAAAATTTTAAAATTTTAATGAAATATTAAAATATTTTAGTTTTCACAATGGTAGAAAATTCCACTCAATCTGTATAAGTCAAAGAAACAAATTCTTTCAAACATTTGTAAGAAAAATAAAAACCTACCTTATTAGGGAAATGGTGGAAATGTTTCTTATAAAATAATTTTTGAAAAGTAAAATATGGTTTAAAATGACATTAAACAATAATTGAAGATTATTTGAAAAAAAATTTAATTTTTTTTATAAAACATGGGTATGGTAATGAAATCTACTTCAACCGATATTTAAATATAATCAATCTCGAATAATGATGAGATTGTGAAATAAACCCTTACCACTTGGGTTTATTTTGGATTATAATCGACATTAAAGAAATAAAATCATTTGAAACACTAAATATATGAATAAATAGTGATTAATTATTTAATATATAATTGTTTTATTATATACACCACACAAATTAAATATGTTGTGAATATGAGATATGTCTAACATTAATAAATGTGATATGAGAAAGCCTTACATTAGGATAAAATTCCTTAACGAGTGTTTGAATATCCAGTATAAAAAATGTAAATTTATTATAAATTTAATATAGAACCATACTCCTATGTATCATTATATACACAATATTTTATTATCAATTTATTAAGAACACTGTTAAAATCACTTTTCCTGGTGATAATCACTTCCTTTTTCATGTATGTTTTGGTTTTCTAGTTTCAGTCCTTTCAATTTTACCAGGGTTAAATCATATCAATAATTTAATACATGATATAAATATCATATATATAAATTTTAAATGTATTTATATTAATCAATAAGTTCCATTTATAGAAAAATTAAATACATCATTTATGGAGATGGTAGGTTGTACATATGCTTTAACGTTGTTTTCATTTTTTGATGGATAGAAAGAAATAAAGATAAAGAACAATTTAAATTGAAATAAGGATTATTATTGCATATATATCAAATATATGTTAGTTTTTTTCCATCTTTATAAACATCATATTAATTTGGTTATCAAAAAATAACTACACAACTACGTGGATATGACAACTCATACGTATGCACGAGCAATGTTTTCACTTTTTAGGATGGAAATTTTACTCATTATAGTTTCCATTAATCATAACAATATATCATCATATATATTATTATATAATTATTATTTTAGAATTATTATGTTATATTAAGGGTCGGTATAATATTAAATAAACTTGAAAAAAAATTAAAGATGATTACCTCTTTTTCAGTGGACTCTAGTTATATGTCTTATTAGGAGACCCAAAATTGCTTTTTGGGAAGTGAAATAAAAAAAACAAGGATAAATATTTTTATAAGTGTAATTGAAAGGGATTTTTTCAAGCTATATGACTCAATGTGGTGAAAATAAGTATGGGAGTAGGTTCCCTTTAATATTTTAGGTGGGGGAACTGTTAGAATTTCTTAAAATATTAAATTAATATAAATTAATGTTTAATTAAAAATGGGCCCAAATAGATTTATTTTGAATATAGTATGAATATGGACCTTAATCCACCAATAAAATAATGTATGTACTAGTTTAGGTCAAAAAATATTCCCTTATCATTTTGTTTTAACCCCTCATCACCCCTTTTGGGAATTACTGTACTATTATAATTTTCTACTCCCTAAGGGAAAATAATGTTACTATAAAATAAATAAAGACACATAAAAGGAATAAAATATATGTAGTTGACCAAATCCAATTAATTTGGATGAATTTAATATTTTTATGAGTTTTATATCATTTAATAAAATATTATTTATTATAAAATTTTAATATTATCAATTTCTAGGACTATTCATTACTTTGAGATTAAAAATAAGAAGAAAACACTTATAATTAGAATTAAATATTTTATTATATCCCATAAATTTATGGTTAATCTATATAATTAATTTCACACATTATTTATACTAAAATATATTACTTTTAACATTTTAAATATTATTTGTCTTTATTTTTCCATTAATTGAATAATTGCTGAGTCAACATTTTGTATGAATTTATTGTAATTATTTAATTACTGAAAATTATAAAAATTAAAACAATTCAGATAAATATTTAATTTTTTAACATAATATTTATATTCAAAAATTTCAACTTGATTAAAAAATATCCAAAATTATATAGTTTTTGAAAAAAAGAGTGTGGCGTGTCAGAATTTTCTTGAAATGAAAACTATAAAGGTCATAATATCATCCAAATAGACAATTAATGTCATATAAATGAATATGTAATGATTATGGGTGAATGTGAATCATAAAATTAGATGAATTTATGGTTTAGAATCATTTTATATTCCATATTAGTTTGTTTTTATATTTAATTACCAGATTTACCATTTACAATGACAATAAAAATTTAAATGGTTACTATTCATGTGAAAAAAATAAAGGAAACCTATTTACTAAATTTTATAATAATGAATATAAATATGGAATCCATTTTTAAAATTTTAAAACACGAATGTGGAATAATTTATTTTGTAATTAAATAGTTAAAACACAATGAAGAAACCTTTTTAAAAAAATTAATTCCATAGTGTAAAAATGTTTTTATTCAAAAATTAACATTGAAATTGATTAAAATGAACATAATAGGATATTAGTAATAGAATAGAACTAATTTTAATTTTACAATATTTTAAAATGAAATGGATATTTGTAAATTCTGGAAACCATGAGTACTTATTTTCATAGAATTAATATATGATTTTACATTGAGTAAGATCTATATATATATTTAATAATTTTGTTAATAATATTTTTACTCTCGAATTTAATGTTTAGTTTATAATGAGAATATATAAATAATATTTCTCAATTCATTGAAGTTCAATGTTCTGTGTTGTATACGTTATTAAACATTGTAATATTTTATAACATTAGGGATACATGCACATGAAGCTAAAGAACTGATTTGTATTACTTAAAAAACATATGGCAAAATATTTGGGTCTTACAATTGGTTCATTAAAAGGGAGAAATTACTTGTTTGGGATGGTGTTCGGTATTATCCCATTATTTGGTAGTACTTAGAACTTAGGGAAATGGTAATGGAGTGTCTCGAGTGTGGAATTCTGGTTAAGTATCCCAGTGTTTGTGTGGTGTCCATTGTATCCATTCACTATGAATATGACTGCCTACTTGTTAACTCAACATACCGAGACATTGGTTGTAGGGAATCATCAGTACATGTATCATATAAGATTGAGTCCCCTGACTTCGTTTCTTAAGTTAGATCACCATTGATATATACTCATCCAACCATGGTGTGTATTTATCACTTTAAAGGGGCCCCTATGAAGTAATCCATAGAGGTAACCAATTCAGGATCTTGATGGCTATCCGATTTTTGATGATTCCATAATTCATGGGACACATATTGAGGTGCTTCTTCCATGAAGAGATGTATAATGTCCACTACTTGTGAAGCAACATATAGTACTAGTTATTTAGTATAATTATGCATAAATGCCCAATACACATCGTGAGTTCCATCATCATTGGCCATTGAGTGGTACCACTAACAGACTAGGGAATGCGTCCTATAGCTACTGAGTGTAACCACTTCATAGACTAGGGTATGGGTCCTATACCTCTTTAGTGGAACTCATATGATAGACTTGGGTGTGGGTCCTGTACCTACTGAGTGTTACCCTTGAAAGCATAGGGAGTGGGCCTTCTTCCTATTTAGTGGTACCCCAATATTAACCAGGGTGTGAGTCCTCTACCTACTGAGTGAACCCCACACAATATACTACTTTTTAGGTCTTATAGGTTCTGTGTGGCACCCCCTAATAGAATAGGGCATTAGTCCTCTACGTACTCAGTGTTACCCCAAAATTCACTAGGGCGTGGGTCCTCTATCTATAAACAAAGTGGAACCCCCTATCATAGAGAGGTTAGGGTCCTATAATTAGATATCGTGATCCCTAGAATTTGAGGAATGGTGGTGAGGCATGGGTCTTCCATGAAGTTACTTCTTAGGATAGACACACAAGATGCTATGTATCAATGATGACCATTATATATAGATGCATACTCATCATCCTTGGATAGGATGTGAGATAGATATACCATTTATTTCTCATTTGGGTTGATATATTAGTGCAAAAACACACACACACACCCATCTTTATTTTTGGGTTTCATTTCCTTCTTTATTTTGATTGATATGTTGACCTCTATCACGTCTTTTATTGATCCCCCTTCAGTGTTTATGCTATCCTTCTCGGTACGCATATACACACACCTACAAGGGATTTTGATTCATTTATTTGGTCTTGTGGTGTCTAAGGATAGGTTAGTTGTGATATTGTGGGATATTAGGGATACCATGGTGCATTTGACCATGTATGGGGGTCAGGAAGGGAGATTTAGAGATGAGATCTCTAAGTATTTCTTTTCCAGTTTGTTTTTATATTGGGAACTATTTTATGGGTGGGAATGTATTTTCCTATTAATTTTAGTATTACACATTCATAATCATTTTTATTCCATATAGGTTAATAAATACTTGGTTTTCAATCTAGATGTCCGATTGTTCAATATTCTTCCTATGAAGTTATGCATTGATACATTTGGGTGTGTACGTACATGTACATTTAGAAAAGGACTACCATTTTAGTTATGAATTCTTGGCATTTTTCATTGGCCCCTTTCCTATGGAGGAATTCGTTTTGATTTTTCAGATCGTCCTTCTTCCAACCATGTGGGCCGCAATGGGTTGGGTTGTGACAGAGAGTTATTAGAGGTGGTTTGACCTAGGGACGGTGTTAAGATTTCTTCCCCTTATGAGAATTGGTTATATAGTTAAGTAAATAAAGTAAAAGTGTCTTGAGTGATGATTTTATTTCCACAAAACCTGGTGCTGGTGCGATAACCTATGTATCTATTCACCAATACTCTAAAAATATTTATTTTGACTCAGCATAACGAGACATCAGTTATAGGGAACTTTAGTACATGCATCATTTAAGATTGAGTCCAATTATTTTCCATCATGAGTATTATCCTAAGATATATATATATATATATATATATATATATATGCTCATTGACCAAGGTACATATTGTCTCTTATAGAATGTTTCCATGATGATGGACAACAAAGTTTTTATAGTAGAATCAGTCGTACAACTTGATGAGCGATGAGGATTTCCAAATGGGGGTCAGTCATGAGGTAATCTTTCATCAGGATAGTTAATAGGTGTTTCTTTCTCATATTGGTCAGTTTTTAGACCCAATAATCATGGTTCATGTGGACTAATATTGTCATACTGAGTCGTTGATGAAATCTTTGGTGCTGGATGATGATACATAGGGTTCATGTGTGTATTATGAGCTTTTTAGGTAGGAATTTCGTATGATGTATGGTGAGAAGGACCCATTCATTGTAGGAATGTGACACAATTCATGAAACACGAGGTTTCATCAGAGACCTCAAGGATAGATCAATTTTCCATGGATGATATTTTTCCTTGATTTTGATGGGTATGGTTATCTGATGTGGGATTGTATTACCCATCGTGTTTTAGTTAAGGATATGGTCAATAAACAACATTTGTAGAGGCAAGATCTAGATAACAGTGGTCAATAGGGTGATCTATGTGATATATGATCTAGAGAAAATATAGAATGTGATTAGAGTTTTGATTTTACGATACCACAACTACCCCCTGGTGGAAAAATCTAAGCTTGAGAAGTTGGTAGTTAGAATCATAGATAGCTGGAGGTGCTAGGGGTTCCTTTCCAGAGGCTCTAAGAGTGTTTTATGGTATGATATATGTTCCAGATACCTTTTTTATTACTTAGTCATAGGTACAAGCCACTCCTTTGAATCTTTTTTCTGAGTATATTTCATTGAGAAAAAGGCACTTATTATATCCCTGTGATTGTGATGTTTGGCATGTCATTGGAACTGCATGGAAGATGGAAAAGTCCCCCACCGAGATGGGTTATTGAGACATGATCCAAAATCATGTATCAGGGTCTATGATTCCCAATGTAGAATATATCGAGGTGTGGTGGATGAGTTCCTATGACTTTTCTGTTTTAGTTTTCTACTAAGGTTTCCAAGAACGACCTCGCTTTCATAAATATGATGTAAATGGAAATGATAAGTTCAATGAAGTTGGATCTCAAAGAGGTTTTGAGTATGGTTTTAGGTATATAATTTTTCTTATCTTCCATAGTTTCAATTTTCACATGGAGTCATAAACCACTTATCCCCTAGAATATCCCCCATTTAGACCTAGTGATACTTGTGGATCCAATTTTGACCTTTTTTTGGTGGCTCTTGCTGATAGGATTAGTGATTAAATTCTTTTACTGATAATGTGATCTGACTCTTGTATGAGAGAGAGAGAGATAGAGAGAAATTCTTGCATGAAATCTCATTGTATTGGTAGGAATAACCTATGATGTTTTCCTCAGTATTGATAGGTCTCCTCACCCCATGATTTTTTTTCTACGAGTAGGTGTATTATTGTTTCAGATTGTTGGGATAGAGTTTTCCTCCTTTTATCAAGGGTGATATCAAGAAGTGTGGGATGAGATCATGTGCAAGAGTACATGAATAATTTCTTATTAATAGGATAATAAGAACTCGGGATTAGTGGATTCTTTGATAGTTGGATTTCTAGTAGTTGGAGTGGAGTACGAGGATGTTGTGCCTATTGATTTTATGGGTATATCTCTAAACTGAATGTTTGGTTTATACAAGGGTTTTTAGAAATGTTCACCCTTAATTTTTATGAAATCACATTATATGGAACCCATTGATTTTTGTAAGATAAAGGTGTATTAGGGGGTTTGTAGCAAGAGGAGTTTATTAATGCCTAGTGTTCTCACTAGGGACACCAATGGTTTTCCCTAAGAAGAAAATGATTTCTTGGGTTTGGGTGTGTATTGGTATCACATGAACAAGGTGATTCTAGGAAGAGTATATACTCTTGAGAATCATTGAGTTCTTTAAACAATGGTTTTGGGCGAAGTGGTTATCATAATATTACTTTGATAATGGTTTTCACCAGCTCCGATTTTGGAGGAGGATATACTAGATGTGAATATCTAAAGGCACTATGGATGTTTTGAGTTATTTGTGATACCCTTTAGAGTGTTTTGTTTCACAATGTAATAAAGAGAATTATGGAATTAATAATTAAGCTTTATTGTAATAGTTTTAGGAAGTCTTATTTGACGACATTTGTGTGTGGTCAACATCTAATTTGGAGAACGAGGAACACATGAGGATGTTTCTGTTTACCTCCAATCGATAGTTTGACCCCTATGATTCTTTAGTGAGATAAGGAAGTACAATGCATGGATATCAATTGTGATGGATTTCTAGTAGTGGGAAGCTCATCATCATTGTTATAGGATATGTGTTGACACTAGTCATGTTGTGTTAAAGTTTCTATAAAGGTTGTTTTTCCTTAGATGTTCTTATGTTGGAGGATAGGATGTATCTAGATCTCTTGGTATCCTTTAGGTAGCCAACAGAGTTTTAATTTTTTTAAAGATAAATAGTCATTGTCTAGACTGTGTGAGTGTGATAACCAAAACAACATTTTATAGAGTTCAAAACACTTGTGTGTGCTGGAATTAGTATATCTTCACAGAACTACCATGATGATTGTTTCATAGTATTATACTTAATTCAAAAAATAATTAAAATGAGAGGATGCATAAAGTCATTGGGGAATTGATTATATTTGTGAATTGTGTTTTATCTCTGTTAGTAGTATATGTAAAGTGTCCCATTTAGGATCTCTTAAACATGATTTCGGTTCACATCTTGGTTTTGGGCTATAGTGGAGAGAATCATCTACCATTGTTATAGTTTCATATGATAATGATTATAATTCCACAACTAGATTAGCACCTTCTTGATGAAATGTATGAGGGATCTAATAGGCCACTATCATAGTAGTCATAAGATGTGGGTGAAAACACTTGGAAAGAAGTTTTAGTGCTATTTTGGGTTGTGAGGATGGAGTTCATGTAAGGGAATTTGAGGGCTTCCTAAAATAATTTGTAGTTCAATATGGACCAATGACGAAGGTCTTTGGAATTTTAAATTTATATAATTTTATCTAGGTCAATGGGATATCTCTGAGGTCATAAGGCCTTAATTTTTCGTTATGTTGTATCAAGTTAGAGAGGTGGTGCGCATCCTAACCTTGTAACCCTAGTAGTTTTTGTTTTTAGTATTCTACACATGTCAAAGTTGAAAAGGTATGTGCACAAATCAATGTAAGATATCAACCTAGTTATGCTGGGATATGAGAGTGGAGTTTTCTTTTTCAAGGAGGTGGTGGCATTGAGGACTAGTCAGAGAAAAACCATTCATTATCAATGGTTTTCCAAGGGTTCTTGTTCGTTTAAAACATGAGAAAACCTCAAGGGATCTCATGGGAGTGGGAGACTCAGTAAAGAGCCCAGTATTAAATCTTTTTTATTTGTTTTTGATTTTATTGGAAAAATTATTTTAAGGAGGAAATAATTTAGAGATTCTATTTTTACTTGTGAGAATTTTCAATATATTAATAAATATTTTCAGATCCAGAAACTGATAGGCCTGTGATTCCAAGGACTGGTGAGCCTAGAATTAATTTTATACAAAAATAAAAAATATATATTTATATCATACACGAACAATTTTTTAGAAATTATATAATATCTCCAAAATAGAGTATCACATTATTAATGAGATATCACATTTGAATACAAATTAATAGTTCTAATCTCGGCATGACCTTTTGTCGGTCATCCCTAGAGGTTTGGATGAGGAATCCATTGGAAGGTACATTCAGTGAACTAATTAATTCATTCATTTAACACATAAATCCTATTCCCCTATATAAGTTTAATTCTATGGAAAATATATAGGGTTATCAAATTAACCCTGGGGTTTTGGGGAGTATGTTCTATCATTTTTGGTTGGCAGATCAAGATCGGAATATAAACCGTGATCATATCTTGGTGAACTAATATTCAATGGATGCAACATATCATCCTAATTACAAAATAATATTTTATTCACAGATGATTGATATAATATTGAACCAGAGATAAAAAATTTGTTTCCAACCTTGATTTAAATATTGATCATGTTCTTATTTATTATTCTTTGATCTTTTATTAATTTAATACTTTTCCAAAGCTTGTATACCGAATTAAATTTTTTATTCAATTAATTCCTGATTGTTTCATGCTTCTCAATATGAATATACCATGTCTATAATCATTGACCAATAAAATTTGTAAAACAATTGATGAAACATTCTAAATGTACTTTCCCACACCTTTTTTACATTCTTCACTATTAAGCTAAAAGACCACTTTTTGATATTTATGGATAGGTCAGAGAATCCTTAGACCAACTGATTCATGGTGGATGTGTGAACAATGACAGGATCAATGATTTGGAGATGGAATTGGATGGAATGTGATAGATATTCGTTGGATCTGGGATATGAAGGGGGGATGGGATATAAGAGGTGGAGAATAATTCAAAATTAATCTACATATGATTAGACAATTTCCAAATTCTAACCATTAGAGGGATGAAATCGATGATAAAAGTCATTTTCTATCTATTTTTGGTGGTAAAACTATGGATTAGCTGGATGGAGAGGAACATATAAAGAACACATGAAAAAACTAGTGTTTTTTTTTGAAACAAAATTACATGGTGTGTATTCTAATTCACATTCCATTTTTTTTACTCCTAGCAGCTGCAGCTAGAGTTTGGAGTGAGGTAAGTATGACATGTCATTTACCTATTCCACATGCCATATGATGCTCCTCGAGTAGCCAGGCTGTGTTCTAGCTACAAAAATATAGGACCCCTTGAGGGATGAAATACAAAGTAATCTAGGATTAAATAGGTATGGGATGGTACCTTAGTACATCTATTTATGTCTACAAGTTCACAGGAACGGCCAGAAGGACACATGAATGACAAAGAACACATGGGAAGGCCCTGAGTGGAAGAGAAGAGTCACATAGTACCCTAAAAATCCATTTAGTACTACATATCAACTGATCCATTTCTATAGGGGACATGGATAGGCGATGAGGTGGTGTCACACATCGTGTGAACTCCTTACATTCCACATACTTCTTTATGAAACCTCTACCTCTCATATCATATTTATTTTGACTCAAATTTTGGTATGGGAGTATAATATACCATGTTTTTTTCATTTATAATGTGAAGGTTGCCATTTTAGTGTATTTAGAAAAGGTGTGATATTTTCTAAGAGTGATGTTTCTTAGGATATTCTCTATGATAGTAGTGATCATGCAGGAACAGGAGAGAGAGGCCGAGGTTAGAAACCCTTATCATACTAGGGTTTGAATCCCCCATACTCCTCTACGTAATGATTTGTAACCCCAGATAGACTGGGGATTGGGTCCTCAACCTTTTGAGTGGTACGCCCAAATAGACTATGGTGTGGGTCTTCTACGTAGTGAGTGATACTCCCTTATAGACTAGGGTGTGGTTTCTCTACCTAATGATTGATACCCCCAGACAGACTAGGGAATGGTTGTTATACATACTAAGTGGTACCCCCAAATAGACTAGGGTATGAATCTTATACCAACTAAGTGATATCCAATGACATGTTAGGAAATATTTCATATACCCATTGAGTTTTACCCCTTGACATAATGGGGTTGGGTCCACTTCCTATATAATGGTACCCCCTTATGGACTACGATGTGCGTTCTCTAACTACAGAGTGGTTCCACCTGATAGACTAGATTGTGGTTAATCTTTGTATTAGGTGGAACCCTCAAATAGACTTGGGTGTGGGTTCTCCACCTACTATGTGGAACCCCCTTTATTTACTAGGGAACATGTCCTCTATCTATCTACTATGAGGACACCCCTTTTTGTACAAATATTTGCATCCTTTCCTTACATATTATTCCCCTTGACTATGGGACATATTGGCGAGGTATGGGACCTCCATGCAGTCACCTCTTTAGATAAACATGTGATATTATAGAAACTAGTGACGACCTTTAGAGATACATGCAGTCTAATCATCCCAGTCTTGGCTATAAGATGTATATCCCCTTTCCTTCTCATATAGGTTTCTTACATTGAATATGTTTATATATTTATTTATATTGTTTAATTTCTCTCTTGATTTGTGTTGATCTGACTACTACTATCTTGTATTCTATTTCTCCCTATTTAGTTTTCAGGATGTCCTACTTGGTATGTATGTACTCACCCCTACATAGGATTTTCTCACAAATGTTGTATCTTATACAGTTGAAAGATAGGTCTTTATCGGTATTAGTGGAGATTAGGTTACTCGTGTTCATTTGACCCCATACGATAGTTATGTCTTAGATTTTAATAGACAAGATATATTAGCATTTTCTTTTCAAATTTGTTTCAAGATGGGACTTTCTATCTAGGTAGGATTGTATTTTCCCTTTTCTTTTCAAATTACGTTGTCGAACTCAGTTTAATTTCTTATAGGTTATCACATGATTGTTTTTTACTATATATGTGACAATATTTCATTATTATTCCTCTACACTTCTTTATAGAGATTGGTGGGTTCTGATATATATGTAATTTAGAAAAATCCATCCAATTTTAGTTATTCCTTCTTGGTAATTTTCACTAGCCCGTTGACTATGGAGGTAGACATACGGTAGTTGAGGCTCAACCTTACATGGGATAAGTATGATCATGTGGTGTCATGACACTTCATACCCATATTTACTATCATCTAAGGTGAGTTAGATGTATTCAGATAGATAATAAAATATTATAATTTTTGGGTGAGAGAGATATCCTAGATGAAAAGTAAGATCTTGTGAGAAGGAAGGTAAAACCCATCACCTCTCAATTAGTTACCCTATCCCTTTGTGAAAAGGGCTCTTAAAAAATCTATATTCCATAAGTAATGTGGAGAATTATGGATGTATTCCCCAAAGACATTATAGTACTACCTACGAGGGGAGAGATGAAAATTTTTATTCACTTTCACTATATGAAAAAATGATATATTCTACAACATATTAGATGTCCCCTACCAAGGTTTTGGAGCTGTGGGTACAGTTGGAGGACCATCGAGTGAATGGATTTATCAGACATATATTATCCCCATGGGTAGATTCAGTTTTGTTCATGGAAATTTTGTATAGGAGATTTATTATTTTTGTTGGTTATAGTCACTTGAACTAGATATTGATAATTAAAAGGTACACATTACTTGTGATTGAGGACCCCTTAAATTAGTTGATAGGTGAAGACTGGTTCTCAATGATATAACTCAGTTATGGATACCACTAGTTGAGGGTTCATGTGGCTGATATTATGAGGACATCGTTGTTATGTCTCTATAGAAATTACATGTTCCTAGTGATTCCTTTAGGTATTCTGAATTACCCTTTAGTGTTTAAGGATATGATGAACTATATTTTATAATCATACATGGACCAAATTGTGGTTTGCATTATTGATGACATAATTATTTACTCTTTCCGAGGAGGCGCATGGAATGAATTTGAGATTGGTTCAAGATAGTACTAGAGTACCAGATTTATATTATTCTCTTGAAGTTCTATTTCCGGATCTATGATGTATAATTTATGTTGTATGGCGTTTCTGGACATGGATTAACTATAGAAGTTCTAGTTTTGGATCTGTGATGTTTAATTTATGTGGTATGTCATTTTCGACTATGGTTTAACTATAGACCAAACAAATATTGATGCAATTATTTCTTGAGAGCCACCCAAGAGAGAATCTTAGCTATAATGTTATCATGGATTTATTGGGTACTATAGGAGGGTTTTTGGAAAGTTTTCTAGGATTTAATCCCCATTAACCACCCTGACTTGGAAGGGTAAACCATTTACTTATATCGAGTAGTGTTAGAGAGACTTCAAGGATCTGAGATGAGGCTGGCAACTGCTTTTGGGTTGAGACTACCCCAAAAAGGGATGTAGTACACAATATTTTTTGATTCCCCCATAATGATGCTCAGTTTCATGTAGATGAAAAGGTATGTAGTGATCTCATAAGGTCCCTTAATGTTGATAACCCACAAAAAGAACTATATGAATCATAACCTTGAGTTCAAAATTGTATTCTTCACTCTGATGATGTGGATGAAATATATTCTATGAGAGTGCTTTGTAGTGTCCTAGATTTATCCAAGTGTTAGGTATATCATTATATAGATAGATATTAACTTGAGAAAGAGTTTATAGTTTGAGTTCATATAGGATTAAGACATTGATATTGTCTATTCTCTTGGGAAAGGCAATTTGGTAGTAGATACCCTTAGCAGGATCTCTCATTCTTGATTGGTGGATGAGGAACCTAAGTAGTTGGCCTCTTTATAGTTGACCCTAGTGGTAGAGATGGGTGTATATTTTATTTAGTAAATAGTGGTGACTCCACTACCACATCAATGTGTGAGAAAGTTTTAGTTTAGATAAATCTACATTGAGGTTGTACAGGATTAGATATTATCACAGCATTCAAAAATCTGAATGAGGGGAGCATGTAATTCTTTTCCATAGATGAAAGGTGGATCCAATTATAAGGCATGAAGTGGTGCTGAATGAGTATTAAAATTCTCCCTTGATTGATCTTTTTAGTGTGACAAATATTTACATGTTCATTCAAAATAATTTTTAATTTGATTCCATCAATAAGATCATTTTTTAGTTTATCTCTTCATGTCTCGCATGTTAGTAGGTAAATGATGAGAAAAAGGTTGTGGATGTGTTTCCACAACCACTTGAGATCCTAGATTGTATGTGGGATGATATATAAATGGATATCATGAAAAGGATTCCATGTACAATGAGAGTCCATGATTCTATATGGGTGTTTTTTGAATAACCTACCACGTGGGAACACTTTCTTTCCTTTTTAGAGAACAACATGGTTGAGAACCTGGGGCAGTTGTACACGTGAGAGATAATTTGTCTTCATGGTTTAACCTCAATGATTGTCTTTGGTAATTATTCTCAATTCATTTAATAGTTTTATAGAGGAATATAGGTGGTAGTCAAACCCCATTTTAGGATGATTACAGTTATTCTGCCCCACATGGATGGGAAGACCAAGTAGACTATCCAAGTGTTGGAGGATATAGTTATGGATTTTCTATTGGAATTCATCCAAAGTAGGGAGGAAAACCTGTTAATGTTAGATCATTATTTTGATAACAAATATCACTTTATTTTTAGAATAACACATTTGGAGGACTTGTATGAGAGACCATGCATGACACCCTTATACCATATTGAGAATGACAACACATCTCTAGTTGGGAAATAGATAGTGTATGAAATGACAGAGCAGGTTCAGGTGATCTGAGAGTGTATGAGGAAAACCCATAGTAGAGATTAATCTCATATAGATTGATTTCATAGGCCTTCGGTGTTGAATATAGGAGAACATGGTTTCCAGATAGTCTCACCATAAATAGAGCTCATGGGAGTGAGAGAGCAAGATGCAGGCTCATCACCCCCACCTTTTTGTGATGATTTTTCTTTTTGAGGAAAAATATTAAAAGGCGGGAAGAATATAATGAATACGGGTTTAATATATTATTCCTTTGAATGTTTATATGTCTGTAAATAGATTTATCCTCAGAGTCGGAGTGGTGTTTGGGTGACTCAGGACCCCAAAATTAACATATTAAAAATATTAACATTTTTCTATGCACTTATGTGAATTGTTTTATTATTTATTAATTTTTCTATTTTTTGGGAAATTGGATGTTAACTTTGATCCCAAATACGATTCTAGAATGTGGTGTTTATCATAGGTGAGATTGAAGGTTGTTCGGTGTGAGACGTTCTAAGGAAAACATCCATTGATGGGTGCATTTAATTAAAATAAATAAATAATTTATTTGTTTTATTTTAAATAACCTAAAATATAATCCCTTATAAATAACCAATTATATAAAATCTATTGGTTTATCTTAATTACCCAGATTGGATTTGAGAATTGTAAAACAGTCATTCTCCATTTGTGGATTGGGCCGAAGAATGATGATTGATCGGATCACGATGTATCAGGAGGTAGCGAACATAATGGGTATTATTCATCATTAGAGAACATGTTCTTCACCAATTATCAAACCTTTTTCAAGGTGGGTCTCATAAATTTCTATTTCTTTGCTCCATATTATAATATTGAGCATGTATTCTTATATTCTTCTGTTGATATGTTATTTTTCTCCCGCATGAACCCCAAAATTTATTAATTTTATTGATCTAATATAATTATTCCATTTCACCTATAATCACATTGAATAACATAATTTTTTTATTATTGAAAAATAACTCTTTGACAATGATGTTTTACTTTTATCATGTACCTCCACCACCTATGATCTTCACATTCTTCGTCGTTGGACCAAGGGGTTGCAGTTCAACATTGCTGGGGTGGCTTTGAGCTGGATAGATTCATTAGATTCATGGAAGTTCCATTGACGATGAATATTTTGGTAATATACAAATGGATTAGGATGAGTTTCAGTTTGTGGGTTAGGACTATATGGATCCAGGTTCCAGAGTGGCAATGGGATAATTACAAATGTTAAGGGAATGAGTTTTGTAGGGGCTTGGGTGGTCGAAACTTTGACACTGATGGAGGATCAGGTATGAATGACCCTAGATACAAGACCCCCATCATGATTCAAGGAAAAAATGACGGTGACTATGGAACAATGGAAGAACATGAATATTATTAGGGTTTATATTGAAAACCCATCAACAAGATGTGTTTTCTAGGAACTCAAGCCATGCATCCCCCAACTATGTGACTAGGGTTTTGGGGTAAGATAATGATAGAACACTATGAATGACCCATACACACCCTGTGACCCTATGGTGGTGTCATGAAATGGACTCCATGAGTACATGTGTATAAGAATGACCTAACACACAAGCATGACCAGTGTACAAAGGTATGGGTAGAGGTATATGGGAACAAGAAAGATAGACATGACCAACCCCTGGGCAGTTAGGTAATACCATGTAACCAACTATATGTTCTAATTATGCCAACATGACCATCTAGGAAATGTGTAGGCTAGAAAATGTCTTGGTGACTAGGTGTGGTCACAAATCTTGTGACAAGTTGTACACACTGTATTATTTTCTTGATAGTTTCAAACATGCATATATCCTCATTTTGGACTCAGATTTTAGCCTACAAGTAGACCATCCTCAGTATACTTCCTTGTAGAACATGATGGTAGAATTAGTTTTGGATTTTGATATATGAAGTGAGGTGTTGAAGTCATGATGCTTCTTCAGGTGATGATTAAATAATATTGGTGATTAAGAGAGATCAACTGAGTGATTCTAGGGTTGGAATCCCACATGTTACACCAGCGCACATGTCCCCCATATTCCTCCATATCTACTGAGTGGAACCCCTTGATGCACTAGTTCGTGGGTCCTCTATTTACAAAGTGGTACACCCTAATGGAGTAAGGATAAGGTCCTCTTCCTATCTAGTGGAAGAAACCTATCATACAAGGGCATGGGTTCTCCATTCATTGGGTGGAACCCCCTGTCACACCAAAGTGTTTGTCCCCTACTAATTAATCTATATACCTACTATGTGGTACCCCTTATCATGCTTGGGTGTGCGTCCTCTATTCACTGAGTGGTACCCCTATTCTACAATGGTGCGATTCCTCTGTCTTTTAAGTGGTACGATCTTATCTTACTATGTTTATGGTCTTGTATTAGTGATTGTCTCCCTCAGGTTCTGGAGTAGTGGAAATGTGTGGTTCATCAGTACGGATTTCTTAGATTGACATGCGAGATGCTAGAAATCTATGATCTACCTTTGGATCTACATGATGAATCACCATCCTAGGATGGGCTGTGACACAAATATCCCCTTTCTTTATCATTTGGGTAACATTTTAATATATATATATGTATATAAATATATTTGGGTTTTTTTCACTTGTTGTGTTCCGGGATAACTTTTATAGTATCTCTCTATTGCTCCCTTTTTTGATTTTTGGGGCATCCTATTTGGTAGGTATATAAACACCCATACCTAGAATTTTCCCACATGTGTCATGTCTTATGAATATGAAAGATAGTTTGAAAATTCCATTAGTGGGGAATAATGATACCTAGGTTCATAGACCACATTAGGTGGCCAGACATGAAAATAATGATCTAGGATCTCTCAATAATCCTTTATTCTAGATGTTTTCATGTTTGGAAATCATTTCTTGTTTGGTGTTTATTTTTACCGTTTCAATTTTTCATGCATTTTCATACTATTATATATTTTTTAGATTTTATTTAATTCATGGTTTTACTCTCTATTTTACCATCTTCTATATATTTCATTTTATTTTTTAATAGAGATGGGTGAGTGTTTGTGTATATGTATATGAAACTAAGCCCTCCCATTTTTTATTAGGTATTTTTGGTGATTTAATCCATCCTCAAGCCTATTTGAGGTGGGATAGAGGGTTTGATAGATAGATCTTTTTTTGTTGAGGGAGGCATGCCACAGTGGGTCGGATCATTACAAGTAGTATCAAAGTATTTCATTCCTAAAGTTGGTGTTCAGAGTTTTTCCCTTGTGAGGAATTGGTTGGAATATAGAGAAATAATGTTGGAGTGTATTGAGTGTGGGTTTTATGAATAAAAACTATTGGGGTTAAGGAAACCAACATATGCATTCATTACGACTATAACTACCTATTTTTCATCTCAACATTCCAAGGTATTGGTTACAGGGAATCATTGGTACATGAATAATATATGATTGAGTCCACTGATTGTCCTTATTGATTCATATCCACACATACATATTCTCATCTAACTATGGTTTGTATTGATAAATTTTAGGATTCTCTATTAATATATACATATAGGTTTGTGATTTGGGATCATTAAGATGATCTGAGGAGTGATGAATCCTTAGTTCAGGGGTTATCTCTTAAGGTGTATCCTCAAGGTGGTTAGGGAGTAGCACCCTCACACTTTGAGAAGTAGATACTACCATAAGATTATACTTATGATGCACTCATCTTTAGTACACTCTATGAGTTCTAACATTAAAGACCTCTAATGTTACATGATAATCTAGATCCCTATGTTGTGGAGGGATGCCCTGAGTCAATGGTTTGATTATTCAAGATAGTTTAGAATCTGACTGATCAGATGGTTGTACTGGAAACCAATTTTTTTATCTTGAGAAGTTGTTCACTAGTGGAGTATCATGACACAAACCCATGATGATATGATTCCTTCATGATTCAACTTCCAAAATAAGTTTTGTGATGAGTATTACCCCTTGTGATTTTACTCAGTTCAGATCCAGGAGATCATTGAGTTACAACAAGGCAGTATAATGGGTACTAGATTTTCCATGAGTTTCACTAACCATATCGGGAACTCCATCAACATGGTTCAATAAGTGTACATATTTGTCATGATTTTTTTGAGTAGGGTATTCATAGAGACGTCCATGCTAGTATAGTTTCCTAGACCATTTCCATATATTATGGAGTGTGAGATTGGGATATGGTGAAAAATATATGCCTATCAGATAGATAATGAGAAGATGAAGTTGACAGTGGTTGTCACAGAAATGATTCTTCTGCAATAGTTAGCAAGTTCCAATCATAAATTAATTATTGTAGGATACCTTTTCATTGGTGTAATCAGTCATGCATAAACATGTAATAGTGTTCATACAGAAGTCACTATCAGCTCGGTGAGGGGTGATTCTATTCCTGTGATGTTTGGGGTCACACGGATCTTGATTTCCCAACCCATCAAGATCAGTACGGCAGGTAGATAAGAGATGGACCACCATGACTGAGGCATTTTAATGAGCCTGGATCTCCCAAGAAAGGCGTGGGCAGCCCCCTGGGAGGTAGTGATGGTAGGGTATAAGGTGTACCTCTAAAGGTAAGAGATATTAGTGATGGAAAATTATATGAGCTTCTCCAACAACTACCACAAAGATTCCCATTCCATGATCAGGGAGTTAGGGGTTGGGGCCACCTGTAGTTTCTAGCTATGGACGGATATGACTAAGATGGACACAAGAAGATCTAAGGCATGATATATTGATGCACGCCTGTCGTAGGGCATGGAAAAAAAATTATTTCCTAAGTTAAAATATAGTAATGTAGTTGACCTAGGATGTATCCCGAAGAGGAGTGCACACAAAATGGGTTGTCACATTCAAACGAGGGTAAAAATGTTGTGTTTTTGAAATTAAATTTCAAATTAAAATGATTGAAAAACTATGATATTAAAAAGGGTGATTAGGTTGGGTTCGGTTTCCTAATTGTAATGCTATCCTTGTTCAATTAAATTCAAACCTATTCTTCTTTGTTGATTAAAGTGAGTTTCCACAATCATTTCCTCTCACATCTTTGATGAAATTATGATGGTGAGAGAAAACCTTACCAAGATCTCAGTTTGGTCAACTCTCCTTCCATGTGTAAAATAGTTGTATTGAATATACTTAATTGAAATGGGCAATACCAGATCAGGTTTTTTTATTCCAAACAATCAAGAACATTAACTAGACCTTTTACACGTACTGACGATCGTCGAGTAATTCACCACTAATCCTTGGTCAATTTCATCGTATATAAACCAGAAATCAGTGGAGGGAATTATGACTATTTTACCAAGGTAAAAATCAAAAATGAAATTAATATTCAAGAACTATCACACTTGATAATAAAATCCTCTATAAGAAATTGAAAACAACTTTGAAGAAAAAATAAATTTATTCAATTGCGTCCAAGAACACAAGCATTACAATGTAGAGAACCAACCCTTCACCAATCACTCCAAAATTTTACCCCAACATGGTAAGGGTAATCAAGATGTATAGAGAAGAAGAAGGCATTACAAAACTATGAAAGAGAAAAGAAATAAAAGAGAAAGCTGAAATATTCTCCTTGGTGTCCTGGAAGGAATGAGATGGAGAATGGGATGCTTTGAGAGGGTGGAGCTCTACTCCTTTTATAGCCAAAATTTATCCCCCAGATGTTGATGCACTTTATCCACATTAAATGGCATCTTCATGTGTTGAGAACTTCTTGAATGTTGTTTATAATTCCCTTTTCCGTGTCCCCTCAAAATCTCAGCGTATTTTCACATATATTCCGAGAGTTATGGCCGTTTTACTCGGAGCATTTATTATGTCCAGTCAGAATCTCCAAAACGCAATCCTCCGGATTCGGTTGATTTAATGACCACATAAACGGCCAATTCACGCTATGCTTCCTTCAAAAAAGATGCCCCAATACTCCTTGTGTGTCCACCCACCGAATGTCACAACAATTGGGCCCACCATGAATGAGTTATGAAGTCCACACCAAAACTATGCAGAAATCCAAACAGGTTTTTTTGAACCAACTTGTGAGCTTCTTTGGAGCTTCCATATGGACGTTTCAGCTTTTAGTCCAAAAATAGAAAATGATTACATGGATATGTTGAATCTGGAAAAGAAAGATTTTTTCAATTTCGAGTAGTTTAGTTAATGTTATGGCCATACTACAGAAATAATTCAAAATAGTTAAAAATCCAAAATGACCCATTTTTACTATTTAGCTCAAAATAACACCAATATCATAAAAATGAAACAATTCATCTTAAAGGAACACTTTTGTTGGTTTAAAACAATTATATTCAATATAAACTAATTTAAAATATTTTCTCTATCAATTCCCCAACACGTAGCACTTGGAATCCTAATCAAATAAAAGTCAAATCAAATCAAATCCAAAACACATATCAATGAGATCTACCAAATAAATTCCAAGAAACAAAAAGATATCATGCATCATCAAAAACAATTATTTAAAGTTCTCCATTTTAGATTTTAACATATTTCCAGTTCATTTCTTATCCCATTCACACAAAACACCTACCTCACATGAATTTTCTCTCATCTCACAAATGTAAATGCTGGACAAGGCTTTTCTCATCCAAACTCACAAAAGAGTCACCATAGGCATGATAAATTCCTAATTCTCCACCCGATGTGAGTCAAGGAAATTTATTTCTTATGAGGACTTTTCAGGGTTGTTCTATGGATTTTGGTTGGTAGGATTTAGATGTTAAAAATTCTGAGGCCGAAAAAGGAGGGCTTGGCTCTTATTGAAGCAAAATTGAAAGATTCTATTTTTCACTCAAATATGGTATCCTTATATTCCCCTTTGTACAAAATTTAGCTCCATCATCATTGAATCTGCCCAGGATTTCAGTAGAAAAAATTTCAATCTTTTCAAACATGATTTTTCTTGAAAGCTCCAGATTGGCACAACATTCTTTTTTTTACATCGGAAGCTCCAGAAAGGCACAACTTCTCTTATCATGAAAGCTCCAGAAAGACACAGCTTTTAACAAAATGAAATATTCAGTAGGAACATCAGCTCTTAAACATTTTATATTCCTCCAAAAGTATCACCAAATGAGGTAGTAAACCATAAGAAATCTTCCCCCACACTTAAGTTCTACTAGATCATGCAATTTCACCTCAAGATCAGGTTGGATAGGGAAAATTGGCTTGTAATGTGGCTAACCTAACAGGAAATTCATGGATACTAGGGGCTACAATGAAGGATAAATGTAAAGGTGGGCCATAATGAAAAGGATTATTTTGAAAAGGGGGCTTCAAACCAAATAAATGTCTCAATCATTTAGAACACATGTACCCAAAACCCTAATGTTTTGAAAGGAATAAATCAAATTCTGGTTAAATCAAGCATGGTTTGATTCTCTCAAGAAATGAGGTGAATGAAAAGAATATGACCAAAATGGTTCAGAAGCCTCACAAGAAAGTGATTTCAAAGATATAGACAGTGAAATATGGCATGGGTTTCAAAAATCAGTGTACTTTTCATGAAATTCCAAAAAAATTGAACTTGAAACAAAGTTATTTCAGTAGTCATTTAAGCTCAATTTCAAGAACTAGATTGTTTCACTCATTGATATGGGTTTAAAAAATGGTAATGATAATCATTTCAGCTCAAAAGTTTCAAAAACAAACCAAAAACTGAAAAATAAAAACACAAAAATAGAAAACGTGCAATTTTATTTTTCTGAAAAACAAACACAAAATGAAAATACTAAACTAAAAAGGTTCCCCCCCACCCACACATAAATGATGCAGTTTCATCAATGAATTCAAGTTGATTTAACGTGTAAGACAATTTTAAAATGAATCACAACATCAAGAAAGTGTGAAGGAGAGGTATAACCAGATTTATTCGCTGTGCAACATTGAGTTTTCCTCCTAAGTGTTACACTCTGAAAACCTACAAATAAAAGAACAAAAGAAAACATAAGATTTTTATTGAAAGAAATGAAAAAAGAAATAGAATGAGAATAGAAGGATAAAACTCGGTTTAATCCCCCAAGTGGGCCCTGGGTTCTGACTGCCTCCAAAGGGGCAGTTCTAATCGATTTTCCCCAATCTGATGGTGGACGAGGTTTCTTTGATTTGAACCACCACATGTGGCTCTTCCCAGCTTTCATTTCATTATTCTTGTTAAGGAGGACTCTATAGATAGAGTACACAAGATCCACCCCCTTCGCAATATGGTACAATGTGCATGGTTGGGGTAGGATAAAGTACATATCATCTTCCTCATTTGTTGCTACTTGTGCAACTATCTTGTCTTCCAGCACTGGCTTCAAGGAGGCTTCAACCTCTTGTCTATTTTCCTCAAGCCCAGAAACTTGCATCTCTTCATGATGGGGCTACGCTAGTAGATTTTCAATGACTTCAGGGAGCTCCAGAAGTTTCTCAACAGGTGGTTCGTTTTTCGCATCATCCACAAAGGTGTAGTATGAGTTAACGGAATCTGAAGATTCAATATAATAAGGATATATCCTCAAATTAGTTTCAGAAAAATTTTAAGAATTTGAGTTTAAGAATGTGTTATCTACCTGATTTGGTTGGACATTAATATCCTCTTCAATTGAATGTTCCTCTTGGAGTTGATCATCACTGGATGGAGGTCGGTAGTCAGGCTCCTCCAACATTAGTTTTTCTTCAACTACATGGAAGTCTACAGTGAAATCCGAGAAGACCAGTGGAACTTCCTTCTTGGCCTTAAATCTTTTTAAGTCAACTTTTATTTCATTAACCATGGCCATCAAATCTTCCGGTGAGATCCATGTTGTTATGCCTCTTTCCACCTGCTTGAACATTATCATCAGTGCATCAGCTCTTCATTGGAGGGCCTCCTCAGTGTAGTCTTTTTCTTGCACCCGAGAGTAATTTTCCTTCCATGTAAAATAATAATCATTTGAATTCAATATGGAAAGATTTTTTTTGTTTTATTTACAAGAAAAAAATGCCAAAAATTTACAAAAATATTGTGGCACTACCTCCCTAGAAATGATGCCATGTTTGATGCACCCCTATCATAGGGCATGGAAAAAAAATTATTTCCTAATTTAAAATGTAGTAATTTGGTTGACCTAGTATGTATCCCGAAGTGGAGTGCACACAAAATGGGTTGTCACTTTAAAACGTGGGTAAAAATGTTGTGTTTTTTAAATGAAATTTGAAATTAAAATGATTGAAAAACCATGATATTAAAAAGGGTGATTAGGTCTGGGTTGGTTTACTAATTTTAATTCTATATTTTTTCAATTTAATTCAATCCCCTTCTTCTTTGTTGATTAAAGTGAGTTTCCACAATCATTTCCTCTCACTTCCTTGGTGAAATTATTACGGTGAGAGAAAACCTTACCAAGATCTCGGTTTGGTCTACTCACTTTCCGTGTGTAAAATAGTTGTATTGAATAAACTTAATTGAAATGGGAAATACCCAATCAAGGTTTTTTATTCCAAGAAATCATGAACATTCACTACACCTTTTACACGTACTGATGATCGTCGAGTACTTCACCAATAATCCCTGGTCTATTCCATCGTATATAAACTAGAAATCAGTGTTGGGAGATTATGATTAATTTACCAAGGAAAAAATCAATAACAGAATTAATATTCAATAACGATCACCCTTGATAATAAAATCCTCTACAAGAAATTGAAAACAACTTTGAAGAAGAAAGAAATTTATTCAATTGCGTCCAAGAACTCAAGCATTACAATGTAGAAAACCAACCCTTCCCCAATCACTCCAAAAGTTTAACCCACCATGGTAAGGGTAATTGAGATGAATGGGGAAGAATAAGGCAATAAAAACTATGAAAAATAAAAGAAATAAAAGAGAAAGACAAAAAGTTCTCCTTGGCATCCTGGAAGGAATGTGATGGAGAATGGGATGCTTTTAGAGGGTGGAGCTCTCCTCCTCTTATAGCCAGAATTTGTTCTCCCAGATTTTGATGCATTGTTGCCCCATTAAATGACATATTCATGAGTTGAGACATTATTAAATGTTGTTTATAATTCCCTTGGCCGTGTCCCATCAAAATATCAGCGGATTTGGATGTGCATTTCGAGAGTTATGGTCATTTTACTCTGAGCATTTATTCTCTCCAGTCAGACTCTCCAAAACGAAATCTTCCAGATTAGTGTGACTTAATGACCCCATAAACTGCCAATTCACGCAGTTCTTCCTTCATAACATATTCTCCAATACACCTTGCGCATACACCCACCAAATGTCACAACATTTGGGCCCAACCATGTATGAGTTATGAAGCCCACACCAAAACTAGGCAGAACATCAAACAGTTTTCTTGATCCAACTTGTGATCTTCTTTGGAGCTTCCATGTGGACGATTAAGCTTTTAGTATAAAAATCAAAAATGAAGCCCTGGATGTATAGAATCTGGTAAAGAAAGAGTTTTTCAATTTGGATTAGATTAGATAATTTTATGGCCAAACTACATAAATAATTTAAAAGTGCTAAAAAACCAAAATGGCCCATTTTTACTATTCGTCTCAAAATAACACCAATATCATAAAAATGAAACAATTCATCTTAAATGAACACTTTTTTGGGTTTAAAAAAATGATATTAAATATAAATTAATTGAAAATATTAGATCTATCAAATGTTTTTACTTTAATATTTCTCTAGTTTTCAATGACAAAATAAAGTTTATTCCCCCATCTCCACATAACAAGAACGAGATTTGGATCTTCCAGGTGAGACTTTATCCCAAAAAATTTGGATGGAGGTTACTAAAGGGAATGATTTCACTGATAAAACTTATGTTCTAGTAGTGTGAGCTGGTTCTCTATGGATATAGTTTCTCATGGGACCTCTTAGTTCTAAAGATGAAACAACTAGAAGTCATATTAGGCATGGAATTGTTATCCATGGTTCAGTCCCAAATTGAGTATCATCATAGGTAAGTTAGATTACTTCAGACAAAAGTGATAAAATTTTACTTTTTTGGAGATAGAGATATCATGCTTGGCAGAGTGGGTCATATGATCAAGAATATGTAACCCCTCAACCATTAGCTATAAATCTTATCCATTAGTGAAAAAGGATCTTCAGGCATCTATATTTCATTAATAGTGGACAATTTTATTGGCGTCTTCCCCAAGGATGTTTTAAAAGTACCTATAAGGAGGGATATAAACATTATAAATGAACTTCACCTAGGGACCACACCAATATCTTCTATGTATTATTAGTTGGTACTTATAGATATCAAAGTGATACATGTTCATTTGGAAAGACTTCAAGGGAAGGATTTATCCAACTAATTAGGTCCACATAGGGAGCTCCAATTCGTTCTATGAAAAAGGTTTATAATAGATTTAATATTTTTGGGGATTATCATTACCTAAACTAGGTAATGATAAATATTAATTAGCCATTTCCAAGGATTTGTGTCCTCTTTGATTACTTGAGAGGCATGGGCTAGTTCAGGAAGAAAATTATCATGCCCAACTACCACCCATTGAGGGTTCTCAAGGATTATATTCTGAAGATGAAATTTCAATTTCACTACTAACACTATGAGTTCCTAATAATTTTTTAGTGTGAAAAAACTCCGTTGTAGTGACTATGTATTTGATTAAGCAAATATTATAAACATACATTGACCTACTTATGGTTTTCATCATGGATGAATATTCATTAACACTCCATTAAAGGAGGGACATACAAGGAATTTTAAATTGGTCCCAGACATACTCTATGAGAATAATATTTATAGTAAGATCTATAATTCCTAGTTTTGTATTAATAATGTTCAATTTATTGGGAAAATCATTTCCAAGAATTGTTTCAGTGTGGACCCGATAAATATTGATGTAATGCTTTATTAGGATCCACCCAAGTGTGTGTTGATGGAATATATTTTTTATGGCATGTAGAGGTAATAGATGAGGTTTATCTATGAATTATATGGATTTGTCTCCCCTTTTCCCACCCTGAAAATGGAAGGTAAGCCGATTACCTAGAGTGAGTAGTGTCTGAGAGCCTTTAAGGTACCAAGGCTAAGGCTGACCAGTGCTTCTATATTGAGATTACCAAAGGATGGTTTGGAGTACATAATGATTTTATATGCCTTTATAGATGGTGTTAACTATGTCTTTATGTAGACTCAAGGTGTGATCTCATACGGTTCAAGGAAACTGATAACCTATCAGGAGAACTGTGTGAATCATGACCTGTAATTAGTAGTGGACATTTTTTCTATGAATGTGTGGAGGCACTATCTTCTATGAGATCACTTTTTTGTGAACTCAAACCATTAGAGTCTTAGTTATACATTCACATAGAGTTATTTTAACATAATAAAGAGTCCCTAGTTGGTTGTTTTGTCATAATATGACAATGATATAGTCTATACTCCTGGGAATGACAATATAGTAGTATATTCCATTATTAGGACATCTCATTATTTATTAGTAGAGGATGTGCCTAATATTTTGTCCACTTTTTAGCTAATCTAGGTGGAGGAGAGATGTGTAGATTTATTTCAGTCAATTTTGGAGACTCATTAATTTAATTAGTATATGAGATAGTCACAGTTAGTAAACATAGACAATGAGGTTATACGTGATAAGTTATCATAAATAGATTCCCTATATTTATTCTCTAAAGCAGAGGAGCATGTCATAATTTCCAAGGGATAGATGGTGGTTATAGTCATGTTGCATGAGGAGGTGATGGGCTACTTTCACACCCCCTTGTATATAAATCCATGTTTGACAAATATGTACAATGACCTTCAATAATTGTTTTTGTTTGATGGAATGAGGCGGATCATGGATGATTTCATCTCATTTTGTCTCAAATTTCTTCAATTAAATCATGATCTCTGGGTTATAGTAGGATTATCATACCATCAATGTGTCATAGTTGAGGAGATATGGGAATGATACTAGGAAAATAATGGGCTAAAGAGATATAGACATCGAGGTTGGAACCACCTTCATGTAGTACCTCGTGGGGATCTCGGATCAGTAGAAGAGGATCAATCATGGATGGACCATTCCTTTAGTTTATGTGTTTTGATAGCATGGGAGGATGTTGTAGAGCTACTGGGTGTGAGAGAGCAAGATACATACTTAGTACCCCTACCTTTTTGGTGTATCATGTGGTTTAAAAAAAACAATCCATGAAGTAGGATATAATGCAACGACTCTTATTTTGATGGATTTCTCTTATGAACATTTCTAAGTAAATATATGGATTTATCCTCTTATTTGGGGTGTATTTTAGGTTTCTTGGGATCTATGAATTAACATATCAAAAATATTAATATATTTTAGTGTAAGAACAGTCATTATTTTAGTGTTTCATTGTTTTCTTATTATAGTGGATGATAGATGGGAAATCTAAGGAAACAATTAATTATAGAATGTGAGGTTTACCATTGGTAGGCCATATAGTTGTTCATAATTAGATATTTTGAGGAAATAATCTATTGGAGGGTGATTTTAATTTAATTAATATAATAAATTATATATTTTATTTTTAATGAAATAATACCTAATCTTCTATAAATACCTAGTTATAAAAAATCACTAGGGTTAGCCATATAACCCTGGGCAGATTTGAGAGGCATAATCCAAGCGTTCTTCACTAACAGATCATATCGGAGAATGATGAATTATTGGATTGAGCTAGATCAAGAGGTAGTGAATGAAGTATTACTTCATCATCATTAAAAATTTGTTATTCACCAATGATCATTCCTTTTCAGTTTTTTAATGGCCATTTATGGTTTTTTCCTTTTGATTACAATACTGAGGATGGATTCTTAAATTCCATTCTTGATCTATGGTTTATTTTTCTTCACATGAGATATGTAATTTTTTAACTATATTGATCTGATATATTTTTTCCATTTCACATGCTATTTCCCTAGATACAATGTTTTTTTATTATTATCCAATAGTTCATCACCATTGATGGTTTCACACTACTTATGTGTTATTTTCCCACTACTCTTTACATTCATGGTCATTGACCTACATGGTTATGGCTAGAAATTTTTGTGGTGAGTTTGAGCATGATCGAACACTAATATTCATGGTAGTTCCATGGAAGAATTATTTAGTGACTTTAGGATATATTGGGATGAGTTACGGGTTATGGGTGAGGTATCTATGGATCTGGGATCAAGAGTTCCAACATGAGAATTGTTGCGATGATGTGAGGTAGTTTTGGGAGGCTTGGGTTGATGAAATATAGACATCGGAGATGGATCATATAAGGAATTACCCAAATCCTAAATCCCTAGTCTACTTCCAGGTGGAAAAGATAATGATAGAAGTGTGGTGGTGTTGCATTAATCACCCTAGAGTTTCTAAGGAAAACATTATTACATGGTGTGTAGTCTAGGAAGAAATGTCATGTAGTCCCTCCTAGCTATGAGAGATTGGATTTTTGGGAAGATAAGGATAAAATATATTGTACGACTCGTACATGCTGTGTGACCCAAATTTGGAGGCTCAGTGTGTAAACCAGGAATACACTGGAAGGGGAATGGCCATAAACACCTGCATGACCAGTGTACACCGACATAGAATGAGGTACAAGAGACTAGTGTAGATAGACACATCCAAGTACTAGGTGGCGAGGACATGTTTCATACCCCCATGTAAACAACGTGTATTCCAACATGGATAGACATGTCATGTGTAATAAAATTCGTGGTCTGGTGACAATGCATGGTTACACGCCATGTGAACCATGATACAATCCATGTAGTTCTCATGAATGTTTCCACAATGCATATCCCATATTTGTACACTAAAATTCTATCATGTGAAAATCAAATACTGAGAATTTTATCATAAGTAACATTATGGTATCAATCAAAGTGGATTTCAAGATACAACTTGTGGTGTTTCAAGATTGAAACTTATTCTAGTGATTCTTGATCAATATGGGTGATTAGGTGGGATCATCTCATAGATATCAATATTGGGACCACCTTATTTTACATGGGAGGATGTACCCCATATTATTCTCTAAAAACACAGTGTAACACCCTTGACACACTAGGGTGTGAGACTTTGGTTTAATGAAAGGTACCCCTATGATAGAATAGGTAGAGGTTATTCTATTTTCTGATTGAAACCCCTATCATAAAAGGGCGTCATTCCTCCATTCCTTGAGTCTCATCCACCTGGAACACTAGGGTGAGGGTCCTCTATGTATCTATTTTCCTACTGAGTGGTACCCCAAATCATGACAAGGTGTAGGACCTCTACTCACTGAGAGGTATCCCCTATTGAACCAAGGTATGGGTCCCCTATCTATTAATTTGAACCCATTATCATTATAAGGTGTGATTACTCTATTGAATATTGTTCCCCATCATGATGTATAGTAGTGGAAAGGTGTAGCTCCTTTATATGGACTTATTGGATAGAAACATGAGATGCTAGAAATTGGTGATTGATATTTGGTGTTGTTGGATTACTTATCATCCTGGTGTAGGTTACGATATGGAGATACCTTTTCTCTCTCTTTTGGGTTTATTTTGAACATATATGTATGTTTTACTCCATATTTTTATGGTTTGAGATGAACTTTTATAGTTTCACTATGATGCCCCCTTTTGGGTTTTCCTAGAATTTTACTGTGTATGTAACCCGTGGATGGGATTTTCCCACACAAGTCATGTCTTATACAGATTATGAATAGTAAATTGGTGACATTATTGGTTCATAGTGAAAAAATGGTTCATAGACCATGTATAGTGGTTAGAATTCGATATTAGGATTCATTCTTTCTTAGTTTTTCCATTATTCTAATTTTTTTCAGGTTGGAACATCATATCTAGTTGGGAATTTATTTACCCCTATTTCATGATTACATACATTATTGTAATCTGATATATTCTATATATTATATTGAATGCATTTTTTTTCTCTATATGTTAGCGCCCTTTAAATTTTCCACTACACAATTACATGGAGATGGTTGAGTGTGTCTATACAAATATATTATGCTAAGGCCTACCATTTCATATTATGCCTTCAAGGTGCAAGTACCCCTACCCATAGCCAATTATAGGTAGTATTATGTTTGTGGTAGCTTCACTTTCCACTAGGCAGGTAGGCCCTCGTGTCACGACCCATCCCCCAGGGCCCATGATATGACTACCCCAAGAATGCCTTCCATAGGCTAGAGGCTGGCGACTAGCACCAAAAAGGAATATCCCGAAAATGGAAGGCATTTCATTTAAACCAATACTCACAAAAAACACATATTGTAGAAAGTAAAAACTCAAACTAGGATTCAAAGTTTAATAAAGTCACACAAGGAAACAACCACACAGGTAAAGGTACACCTGAAAGGAAAAATGGGCCAGAATAGCAACCCCACTATAAAGGAAAGTACAATAAAAGGAAGTAAAAGACCTTACGATCATCTGCCAATGATACTACACGAAGGGTAGGTACATCTCACTGTCATATTTCACTGAAGCATAATGTGTATGTATATCCACCTTTGAGCACCACTTAGACCTAGCTCTCCAAGATCCCAGTCAAAGTTGTCTATCGTCTGCACAAGACCCAAGTGGTGTGGGAAAAGACCGTGTATGTGTGAGAATAATAATACTCAGTATGAACCTCGAGAACAATTTGTGCCTCACAAAAATCCAAAAACTAAATCAAAAAAGAATGTACAATGATTAGAGTCACTAGAGTCATCCCAACATAGGTATAACTTAAAGCGTTGATAGAAAAATCAACAGTTGCAAACACTGAACATTATTTAATGCAAAGGTACTCATCCTTGACGAGTCCTTTAGGATAACTAGGTCACCTAGAACTACTCAGTATATTATTAATGAAGTCTCACTGATAGGTAAGCCACAAATTCTCTCTAGTAGCTGAGTCAAAAAGTCTCAGTAATAGCTGAGACATAGAGTCTCAATGGGTAGCTGAGTCACGATGTCTCACTAATAGCTGAGTCACGGAGTCTCGCTGGGTAGCTAAGTCATGAAGTATCACTGATAGCTGAGTCCTGGAGTCTTTTTTGGTAGCTTAGTCAGAAATTATCACTAATTGAAGATTCACAGAGTCTCACTAGGCAGCCGAATCATGAAGTCTCACTCATAGGTGAGTCACGGTGTCAAGCTAGGTAGCTGAGTCACGCAGTCTCACTGATAGCTGATTCACAAAGTTTTCACTAGGTAGTTGAGTCACAAGTCCTCACTGGATCAAAATTTATGAAATCATACTTATAATATTTCATAAGGACAATCCCATCATGTGGCTCCGAACGCTGCAGTCGACATGTAAATTGGACGACTGATTTCCAAGATACGGGGGTTTTTCCAAAAAGGGGACAGTTGGGTCTAGGCTTATTCAAAGTGGACCCTGGTCTACCAACCTAACATAGTCATGGCTCAGACTGGGTCTGGTCCATTGGGATGCAGACCCACTGTGATGTGGGTCTGGCCCACCAGTGCAGGTCAAACCTACTGGGGCGGGTCCAACCGGCCCGAGCATGTCAGGCCCGCTGGCGTGGGTCTGGACTCCTGGCATGGGTCCAGTATGTTGGTGCAATTCTGGCCAACTAGAGTGGGTTGACTCTTCTATATAGATTTGGCACAGTTGGGGCCTGCCATTTTTATCAGCCACCAGTATGGCTGGCTGACCTACTGCCCCACCACATTCCACCATCGACAAGAACTTCGGCGAACCACTGAATGCACTCTGGTGGTCAGTTCATCACACCTCTTCCTCTTATGGCCTCCACTGAATTCCCTCTTCACTGAAATATCCTCAAATTCACCTTCATGAAATCATGGAAAATCTGTTTAAAATGAACGCATGCACAGAGGGGAACATTCCTTGTTCATGTCATCCCATGCACTCTACATTTGATGTATAAAACCAGGGTGGCTTGGGATGATATTCTATCAACAAAATATTACCCCGAATAGAAATCCAAAATGAAACACCCTCCCATAATAACTCTAGATTCATGGATCAAAAGGTTCATGGGTTGACCCACGGTCATTGTTTATAACAAGAACATAGAAAAACATTAATCAAAACAAACCCCTACCTCGACACATTTTTATGTTGAAACAGTCTTCCCATGATGGTTCAAGAAGTCATAAGAGTTCATTCCTTCTCGGATCCATTCTTTGTAGAGAGATGAAGTTGTGAGTAATCCATCAGCATTCTTCATTTATCGTAGGGGAGGAACTTCACCCTAGGATTGTCATAAAATATCCACAGTTTAATTCCCAACCCACCAATGCATTATTTTAATAAAAAGGAAACACATCACAATGATTCTGTTTTGTTGTGACATTGTTTCATTACACTATTTTATTTATGAAATAACTTTCCAGTTATGCTTGCAAAGAACATCCATTAATGATCTTTATTTAATTCACCTCGTCTTCACCTCTTCACTACACAACAACGCCTCCATCTTCCACTCAAATGTGAAAAAGAAAAGAAAATAATTTTTTCTAAGTTATTTTATTATTTTATGAAAGGTACAAAACTTAACTTTTCTGCCCGACCCTTGCTAGTAAAAGTTATGTCCTTTCTAGGTGTATCTCGATGTGCTGATTTAAACAGTGACCTCAGATTTTTGATCTTATCACCAATTCAAATGTTATAAGAACCCACTTGCATATTTAATTAAGAGAACATAATAAAAGTTCAAAATTCAGTTCCAGTTTCATTGACCCAAAGAATCATGTGCCATTAGAGTGTGTGGTATTTGAATAATTCTATATAATTTAATAAAAATTACACAGAAATTTTGGGAAATTACATTCTCCCCACCTTCGGGCATTATGTTCTAGAAATCCAAAATAAAGGCTTATCAAACAAATGGGGGGGGGGGGGGGTAATGAGGATAAATCTGAGCCTCCCTCTCCCATGTTCTCTCATGGAGGTTTCCATGCTACCACCAAATGAAAACTAGATGCATCGAACATCAAGGAAGTACCCATCCCAAGGGCATGTACCGCGACTACCCAAAGCCCACCTTCCATAGGCCAGGGGCTGGTGACTAGAACCAAAAATAAATATCCCGAAGAGCGATGGGATTTACTTTTAACATATAAACACAAAGAACCCATACATTGGAAATTAAAACTAAAACTGGGATACCAATGACAAACATGTCACATGAGCATACAACCACACAAGAAAAAGTGCAACTAAAAGGAAAAGGGGCCAGAATACAAACCCAACAGAAATTGATAGTATAATAAAAAGAAGTACAAGATCTAACATTTTCCCACCAAGGATCATACCTGAAGGGTAGGTACAAATCACTTTCCGATATTTTTGAAGTGTACTGTGTCTTTGGATCCACATCCGAGAACCACCAGGCCCTATCTCTCCAAGATACCAGTCAAATCCACCCATCGTCTGCACAATACACAACAGGTGCGGGCGAAGCCTGTGTATGGGTGAGCATAACAATAATTAGTTGGGACCTCAATGCTGACTCAATATTTCTATATATCCATAGAGGAAATCAAAAACTAATTCACAAATATTATAGTTACTAGAGTCTACTCAACATAGGTATAACTGAAAGTGTTGATAGAAAATCAAATGGTTGCAAACACTGAAAATCATTTACATCAATTTTACTCATTCCCGATATGTACTGTAGGCTAGCTAGGTACCCTTGCCCAATTTATTATTTTATGAAAGGTAAAAAAATTAACTTTTATACATGACCCTTAATGGTATAATGTTATGTCCTTTCTAGGTGTATATCGGTGTTCTGATTTCAATAGTGACCTCAGATTTTTGATCTTAGCACCGATTCAAATGTTATAAGAAACCATTTGCACATTTAATTAAGAGAACTTAAAAAAAGTTCAAAATTCAGTTCGGGTTTCATAAACCCTATGATTCATGTGCCGTTAGAGTTTGTGGTCTTGGAATAATTCCTAATAATTTAATAAAAATTACACAGAAATTCTGGGACATTACATTCTCCCCACCTTCAGGAATTATGTCCTAGAAATCCAAAATAAAGGTTAATCAAACAAAAGGGGGTACTGAGAAAATATCTGAGCCTCCCTCTCCCATGTGCTCTCATGGAGGTTTCCATGCTGCCAGCAAATAAACACTAGAGGAATCAAACATCAAGGAAGGACTCGTCCCCGAGGGCATGTGCCACGACTACCCAAATCCCACATTCCATAGGCCAGGGGCTGGTGACTAGCACCAAAAATAAATATCCCAAAAAGGGATGGGATATCTTTTAAACATATACACACACAGAACCCATACATTAGAAATTAAAACTAAAACTGGTATACCAATGACAAACATGTCACATGAGGATGCACCCACACAAGAAAAAGTGCAACTAAAAGGAAAACATGCCAGAATACAAACCCAACAAAAATTGATAGTATAATAAAAGGAAGTATAAGATCTGAAGTTGTCCCACCAAGGATCATACCTGAAGGGTAGGTACAGCTCACATTAGGATATTTTTGAAGTGTACTGTGTCTTTAGATCCACCTACTGGAACCACCTGGCCCTAGCTCTCCAAGATACCAATCAAAGCCACCCATCGTCTGCACAATACACAACAGGTGTGGGTGAAGACTGTGTAGGGGTGATCATAACAATAATTAGTAGGGACCTCGATACTGACTCATTAATTCTATAAATCCGCAGAGGAAATAAAAAAATAATTCACAAAGATTAGAGTCACTAGAGTCAACTCGACAAATGTATAACTAAAAGTGTTGATAGAAAAACCAATGGTTGAAAAGACTGAAAATCATTTACTTCAATGTTACTCATTCCTGATATGTCCTTTAGGCTAGCTAGGTCCCCTTGACCTATTCAATCGCCGAGTTGCGAATTATTATTGATAGATAATCCATATAGTCTCACATTTATCTGAGTCATGAAATCTCTATGATAGCTGATTCACAGAGCCTCATTGGGTAGTTGAGTTCTGAAGTCTCGTTGATAGTTGAGTCATGGAGTATTTTTGGGTAGTTGAGTCATGATGTCTCACTGATAGTTGAGTCACCAAATCTCACTAGGCAGCTGAGTCAAAAAGTCTTGCTGATAGTTGAGTCATGGATTCTCGCTGGGTAGAAGATTCACAAATTCTCGCTGATAGCTGGGTCATGCATTCTCGCTGGGTAGCTATGTCATGAAGTCTCACTGATAGTTGAGTCACGGAGTCTCACTGGGTAGCTATGCCACGAATGCTCGCTACATCAACTTCGATGAAATATTATTTAGATGATTTTCCATGTACCACCTTGCCACGTGGGTCCCAACACTTCAGATGGAATTTCAATCGGATTCTCTAGTTGCATGTTAGAAGCATTTTTCAAAAAGGGGCTGGTTGGGTCGAGGCCCGGTCTGACCCGACCAAGCCCAAATCATGGTCCACCGACCCGACCAAGGTCCGCCAACAAGACCTGGACCCATCCCGTCTTGGGTCCTGTCCATTGGGCTATGGGTCTGGCCTACCGGAGTGGGCCAAATTTTCAATCCGAACGTGGAATAGTGGCGTCTAGCTTCACCACACAGGGCTGGTGAAACTGGACGCCCCTCCTCCTCACTTGAGGACCAATTCCACGGGTTGAATTTTCAACACAACACAAGTGTGGGGCCACAAGTATCTACTGTCGAGGCCATGGTGGTCACAATCTCTGCTACTCAGCATGCCACCAGGGTGTGCCGTTTCCATTAGCTGCTAGCATGGCCGACACCGCCGCGTGCCACAGCTGTTGTCAGGAACTTCGGAAGACCACCAGATGCACTCCGGTGGTCTGTTCTTCGTCCCGCTTTCACATGATGCCTCTGGGGAAATATCTTTCCACTATCATTGCATCAGATGCACCTTTCCACTATGTTGGAAAATCCTTTTACAACTAACACTCATGCAGAGGGTCCCATGCCTTGTTCATGCCACCCCGCACCCTCCGCCATAGAAGTTTAAAACCAAGGAGGCTTGGGATGATACTCTATTAACCAAAGTTTAATCCCGAATAGAATTATCAAATGAAACACCCTCTAGTAATAAAAAAAGATTCACGGATCAACCAATTTGTGGGTTGATCCATGTTCGTCATTTAGATCAAGAATAGTGAAAAACACAAATCAAATCAAACACCTACCTTGAAGCAGTTTGACATTGAAGCATTCTGCCCACGAAGGTTCACAAAATTGAAGGTATTTGTTGATTAAATGCTTTGTTCTTCATAGAGAGTCCATGTTGTGAGTGATCTGATGGTATTCATCATTCATCATAGTGGAGGAACATTTTCATATGTTCATCGGAGAATTTCCACAGTTTAATTCCCAACTCTCCAACATGCTATTTTTATAAAAAGGAAACATGTCGCAACATTTTTGTTACACTGCAACATTGTATTGTTACATTGAATCATTTATCAAACAACAAAGTGGTTATGATTACACAAAAAATTCATTAATGATCATAATTTAATGCACCTCGTTATAACCTCATCACCATGCTGTAGCACCACCATCCACTGGTCAAAGGTTTAAAAGAAAATAAAATAACTTTTTATATGTGATTTTATTATTATCCAAAAATACCAAAAATTAACTTTTTGGTCCGACCACTTTCGGTCAAGGTTAAGAACATTATAGGAAAACACTAGTGTTTTGAGTTTAAAGTTTCCCTCGTATTTTTGATATGAGCAACAGTTTAAAATATATAAAAACCCACTCACATGTTTATGTATGTGAACATAAAAAAAGTTCAAAATTCGATTTCGGGCTCCCTGAGCCTCAGAATCAATTGATGTTAGAGCATGTGGTATCAGAATAATTCAATATAATTTTTTAAAAATTAAGCATAATTTCTAAGACATTAAATTCTTACTTATTAGGGACATACGTCCCTAAAATCCAAAACAAAGGATAGTCAAAAGAAAGGGGCGGGGGGTACTGAGCATGAATCTAAGCCTCCTACTCCGATGTTCTGTCCTGGAGGTTTCAATGCATCCACCAAACACGCACCAGAGGAATTGACCATCCAATAAGGACCCGCTCTTATTGTTCATCTATCTCCACTGGGAACTCCACAAATGTATCCCCATCGTCAATGTCCATCTTTCCCCAGTCGATGACGTGTGATGGATCATGCACGTACCTCCTCATCTACGATACATGAAAAAAAATCTTGCACCTAGTGCAATTGTGGGTGAAGGACTAGACGGTATGCAACCTCACCAACTCTTCTTAGGACCTAGAAAGGAATGATGAACCTCAAAGATTGCTTGTCTTCCTAGGCAAATCTCTGAAAAACCCATCAGAGTGAGACCTGAATGGTAACATGATCTCCCTCCTCAAACTCGAAGTATATCCATATTTTGTCAGAATATGATTTTTATCTGCTATTTGCAGTCCTTATCCGCTCCTAGATGGTCTAAACCTTCTAAGTGGTTTCCCATACCAACTTTGGACCCATGAGTGCGGACTCACCTGGGTCTATCCAACATAGTTATGATCTGTAAGGCCTCCCATACAAGGACTCAAACGGTTCCATACTAATGGTGGATTGATAGTTGTTGTTGTATGAAAACTCCACCAGTGGGAGCTAGTCCCCCCAACTTCAACCAGAATCAAGGAGACAAGAATGATGCATGTCCACAATGGTCGGTATGGTCTGCTCTCTATGACCATCTGTTTGAGGGTGAAAGGGGTGCAGAAGTGCAGCGGAGTCTCAAACGGCTCCTAAAATCCCTTCCACAACCATAATGTAAAACGAGCATCATAATATGAGATGATCACCAAAGAAACCTAATGAAGGTAGACTATGTCCGGGATATAGAGGCATCCTAGGCCCTTTACCGATCCCTGCACCCGGATGGGTTGGAAGTGTGTCGACTTGGTGAGTCAGTCAACAATCTCCCGGATATAATCGTGGTCCCTAGACATGCATGGTAACCCTGTAATGAAGTCCATAGAGATACCAACCCACTTACCTTATGGTACCTCAAGTGGTTTCTCCAAACCTACCAAGACATGATGCTCAGCCTTCACTTGATGACAAGTGAGGCATCGTGAAAGAAACTCTACCACCGCTTTCATCATCCCAATAAATCAGTACTAATCAAATGTCCTGGAACATCTTCTCCACACCAGGATATACTACCAAAAGGGATGTTTGTAAGTCCCTCAACATCTACTCCCATAACATCACTGGAACTATGGTGTGTCCATTGAAAGGAATGCATTGATCTCCGCCTATACAAAATCCACCACAAGCTTGTCCTAAGGATTACTAACCACATTGGGCCTCACAATCAACATCCACAAGATGTGTCTCCATAACTCACTGTATGAGTGGAGGAGTGATAGTTATCGACTAAAGGAAATGCGGTCGATCAGTATCTATGAAGGATATCTACAACGCGGCTAGATGCTTCATCGCCTCACTCAGCAGTTGAATCCCAAACCTCCCATTGAGTGTGTCTACCACCACATTCCCTTTCTGAAGAGTGTAGTATATCTCAAAGTCATAGTCAGAAAAGAACTATAAATATCACTACTATCTCATGATAAGGTCCTTTTGAGAGAATATTTACCTCAGACTCATGTTTCCGGAGTATACGGTAAACCGTTCACCCATCATGTAGTGCCACCATATCTTCAAGGAAAAGACCACTACTACTATCTCCAGGTCATTGGTCACCTAGTTTTGATCATACTTCCTCATATTCCATGAGTCTTAAGTAATAACTACTCACCCCTGCATCAGGACACAACCCAGTCTGATCCCTGATGCATTTCAGAAGAATTCATACCCAATGCCCCCTTCTGGTAGTCTCAATATGGTGGAAATCACCAGTCTCCGCCTGAGCACCTGGACACTCTATGGGCACTTCCCTGTCCACACAAATTTTTTTTCTCATCTATGTCATGGATAATAATGGTTCTTATACTCTAGAAAATTCTAGAAAAATAATATGGTAGTATCCATCCGACCCTAAGAAACTCTAAACCACATTCACGCACATCAGCGGTTCCGAAGAAATCACCGCCTCTATCTTTGATGGATCCACTGCAAATCCAACCTCTGATTTGACTAGTCCCATAAAGTGGAATTCTAATATACTAAACTAGAACTTCAAGATCACACCATAATGATAGTCCTCTTAGAGTGTATCCAACTCTATCTGTTGGTGTGTTACATTCCCCTCCTCCAATTTTGGGTACACCAAGATGTCATCAATAAAGACCACTATGAAATGATCGAGGTATGGCTAGAAGATCCTATTCATGAGTCCCATGAACACTACTAAGGAATTGGTATTTCCAAAAGGCATAAAAAAATTCATACTGGAAATACCAGTATCAAAATTCTGTCTTCAGTACATCCTCATCCCATAAGAAAAGTTAATGATAGCCTGATCTGAGGTCAATCTTTGGGAACCAGGTTGCTCTCTTAATCTGGTCAAAGAGGTCAGAAATTCATGATAGTGGATACTTGTTCTTGAATATCACCTAGTTCAGGTTTCTAGTAGTCCATTCATAACCTTGATCTCCAATTAGTCTTCTTGGAAAAAAACACTAGGGTTTCCCATGGTGAAACATTGGGTCTCACAAATCGCTTCTTCTGCAAGTCCTCCAGAAACTCCGTCAACTCATGAATCTCCACAGGAGCCATATGGAATTCCAATGTATATATTGGTTCCATATCCAAGTATAGATCGATGTAGAAGTATACCTCACTCTGAAGAGGATGTCCTAGAACATCCTTAGTATAAAAAATCCTCATACTCATCCACCACTACCAGAATGCTTGGACTCCACTCATCCACCACACTGAGGGTGAGGCTAGCCAACTGGTTCAACTTACTCTGAGAAAGTCCATCATATGATGCATAATTTTCCTTCTCACTGGTGAATGAAATCCTAGTCCCATCATCACAAACACCCCACACATTGCACCTAAAACAGTCAATCATAGCATAGACTGTGGATAACAAGTCCATACCCAAGATTTCATTGTAAGGCATCATTGGTGCTACTAGGAGATCCAAGCTGAATCTCTCTATCCCCAAGATCAAGATCACACTTTTGACACCAGCGTGTCATTTTGGAGTCTATTATCATAAAAATTGAGCCAATAACTCCACCAAAATCTCTGAGCCTCGAAAATGGTCCTCGGAAATGAATGAATGACTGAAACTTGTGTCTATAAAAACTAAAAATAACATTGAGTTGTCACATATCATACATCTAATCAACTCTGAAGAACCATGGTCACAAGCCTCCATCATCTGAAGTAGGCCCCACCCATATTGATTTGCTCCAAGAGCTTGTGGTGGACCGACTAGTGGTGGTGGTGGAAGCACCTAATATCTCCTCTCACTATATCCAACTCTGACTTCTCACCTGCCACGTCTGCCTATATATGGACTACCCTATTCATCTTTCTACTTCAGCCTTGGAAATCCCTCGAATTCTTATTGCCTGTCTATACAACGGGTTGGCCAGATTAGAGATATGTGACCATGCCCACTGATTGTGATGCGTGAATTATTCCTCTACTAGTGTCTACTTCTTCTGGGGCCTCGCACTACTGACCTTATATCACGGGGTCATCCCCTGGAGGATATGGTCCTCTGGGACCCCTGTGTCAGATGTCGGCTACCCACTACTGAGGACTCTACTCTATATCATCTGGTGGTTTCTTTCATTTTCAGTGTAGGTTCTTCAAGTAATTTCTCCACTAGAAGAGCTCACTCTAGCATCACAGCCCGTGTTGGAATGCTGAGAGAGATCATTGATTATATACTATCTCGTATGAGCCTTTACCCGAAGTTTCAGACCAGGAACAAAGGGTCTCAAACCATATCATATGAGTATTATCATTGGTCTATGAACCACATAGAGTACTGAGACACATTCAGTTTGACATAACGTAAGTGGAGCAGCTCCTGTATAGGTACTGAGTGCATTGTCACAGGGAAGGACTCCTCCCTAAAAAGGTGCTTTAAATCTACCCAGGTGAGTGTCACCTCTTCATTATTATATTGTTTCAAGAGCCATCATCTCTCCACCATTCCCAGTAGAAGGCTAGCAGATAGAACCACTATCTGGTCTGAAGGTGTCTTCACCAGGTGGAAAACTCGCATCACTGCCTCCAGCCAATCCTCAGCTCCCAGAGGATCTGTCTTGCCTCAAAACCACAAAGGGATCTACCTCTAGAACTCATGAAATGATTTCATTTGGTCTACATCCTATGCTATAATGTATGGTAGAAACTAATAATAAATAGATGTTGGTGCCTCTGGTACACGACCTGAGGGTTCCATCTTAGTAACCAACCATTACAGCGATACCTCGTCGCTCGGTGGACCATCATCATGATCCTGTACTAGGATCCTGGATGGCTATCTACATGGATTCATTCTAAATGAAATCAAGATGAAACAAGATCATTTATTTTACCCGGTGAGCTGACTCAGACTCAAAAATATCATGAATAACATTATAAAGATGCACGCAAATAGTTTTTTTCAGGCATCGAGTCGAAAAGAATAAATTTGGGTCCAGGTCTATGGATACACCATTCACCACATAAAAACCGGACTTTCCAAATCTGAAAGTTGAACTCAAAGCATTTAACACCATTTACTGAATAAATCAACTGTCTCTCGACCTTAGAGGTACAACCGACCACCTCTAATACAACACTATCACTACCCATCCCCTGGGACTCATGCCATGACTATCCTAAACATGCCTTCCATAGGCTAGGGGCAAGTGACTTGCACCAAAAAGGCATATCTCAAAAAGGGAATTCATTTCATTTAATCTTATATACATACACACACCCCATAGAATGGAGAGTAAAGCTGAAACTGGGATACCAATAACAATCATGTCACATGAGGAAATAACCAGACAAGTAAAGGTGCAACTGAAAGGAAAGTGGGGAAGAATACAAACACAACTAAAAAGGAATGAATAGTAAAAGGATGTACAATCTATAAAGTTCCTCCACCAGGGATCCTACCTGAAGGGTAGGTAAAAATCCCTATCGGATGTCACTGAAGCGTATTTCATTTGTAGATCCACCTCCGAGCACCACCTGGCCCTAGATCTCCATGATCCTAGTAAAATCACTTCGTCGTCTTCACAAGAAACAATAGGTGTGGGAGAATCCCATAAAGTGGTTAGAATTAGAATACATAATGGGGACCCTGAGACAAACTAGGCCCTCAAAAAAATTCAAAAAAGTAAATCAAAAAATAGTTCAGAAATATTAGAGTAACTAGAGTCATCTTGATACATGTATAACTTAAAGTATTTATAGAAAAACCAATAGTTGCAAACACTGAACATCATTTACTGTAAAGGAACTTTTCCCTCAAAAGTCCTTTGGGATAGCTAGGTCTCCTAATCAAATTCAGTATCCGAGTAATGAACTCTCGCTGATATATGATCCATAGAGTATTGCTAGTAGCTAAGTCCCAAGGACCCACTAATAGTTGAGACACAGAGACTCACTGGGTATTTGAGTCACGAAGTATCACTGATAAATGAGTCAGGGAGTCTCGCTGGGTAGATGAGTCACAAATTCTCACTAATAGCTAAGTTAAGGAGTATCACTAGGTAGATAATTATTGGAGTCTCTCTAATATTTGAGTCACGGAGTTTTGATGGGTTGTTGAGTCACGACGTCTCGCTGATATTTGAGTCACTGAGTCATGCTGGGTAGCTGAGTCACGAATTCTCACTCATAGATGAGTCATGATTTCTCCCTAGGTAGCTGAGTCACGAATCCTCACTGGTCAACATCTATGAAATCATACATAGAGAATTTCATAAGGACCTCCCCATCAGGTGGGTACCATTGACGCAAAACTGCATCAATCAGACATCAGGTTTGCAAGATACGAGTGTTTTTTTCAAAAAGGGGTCGACTAGGTCCGGACCAAATCTTCCCCGATCGGGCGACCCCAACTCGACCCGACCTAGGGTCCACCAAAACAATCCAGTTTTGCTAACCTAAACTGGACCTAGCCCGGCCTGGGCCCCGTCTGTTGGGCCCCGTGCCCGTTGGGACGTGGGTCCGACTCGACGGGGTGGGCCCGGTCCGCTGGAGCGGGTCCAACCCATAGGCATGGGACCAATCGATGGGGGGGGGGGGGGGGGGGGGGGGTCTGGATCATCCATTTGGACGTGTCACACCCTCTTCAGGCTTCATCACATGTGGCCAGTGAAACCGTCCACCCCTCCACTAGAATTGCGGACCATGTCCACGAGTTGACTTTTCAACACGATGCTAGCGTGGCACCGCAAGTGTCCAGCACCATGGATGGGGTGGCGGAAGTCTCCGCCACTTGGAACACAACCGGGGCACACTGTTTCTATCGGCCACTGGCATGACCAGTAGCCTTGATGCCCCAATGTTTGGCACATGGCATGTGCCACTGGCAGGTACAACTACAGACCACTAGACACGCTCTAAGGGTCTGTTCTTCACACCTCTTATGCCTACGGCCTCTGGGGAACCCCCTCTTCATTGCGATGACCTCAGTTGCACCTTGACACCATCCTGAAAAATCCTTTTACAATGAACACACATGCAGTGGGGCCCATGCCATGTTCGTGGTGTCCAATGCCCTAAGTGTTATATATTTAAATCTTGGAAGACTGGGGATGATATAATATCAACAAAAGTTTAATCCTAAATAGAAATCCAAAATGAAACACCCCCCCGATAAGAATGAACTATTCTTGGATCAATCAGTTCGTAGGTTGATCTGTGATTTTCATTTATAATAAGAGTGGGGAAAAAGTAATCATAAGAAACCCCTACCTTGAAGTAGTGTGACATTGAAGTTGTCCGCCCGCAATGGTTCAAGAAGTTGAAGGCTTCCATTGCTTCCCAGATCCGTTCATCACAAAGAGACAACGTTGCGAGAAATCCACCATATTTCTTCATCCTTCATAGGGGAGGAACTTCACCATAGGTTCATTAGATAATTTCCACGGGTTGATTACCAAATCTTCAATGCATTAGATTAATAAAAAGAAAATAGGTCGCAATGTTTTTGTTACACCTTTTCATTCATGAATCAACATAGCTATTACACATTCACAATCAATCCATTAATGATCCTCATTTAATGTGCCTCATTATCTCCTCATCGCTTCACCGCAAATCCTTCATCTTCTGCACAAAGGTGCAAAAGAAAATAAAATAAGGTTTTCTAATTATATTATTATTTTCCAAAATTATAAAAATTAACTTTTTCATCCGACCATTACTGGTATAAGGTATGTACTTTCTAGGTGAATCCTGGTCTTCTAAGTTCTAGAGTTCCATCATATTTTCGATCCGAGCACTAGTTCAAATGTTAGAAATCCCCCTCACCGGTTTACTTAAATGAACATAAAAAAAGTTTTTAAAATTCTGTTCCTGGCTCACGAACCTTCGAATCACGTGTTGTTAGAGCATGTTGTCTCAGAATAATTCCATGTAATTTAAAAATAAATTAGCCCAGAAATTCAAGGACATTACACCCAGTTTGTTAGGTCATTACAAAAATATATCATTTTCATCATATCATTTATCTAGACTCACATTCACACATATAACTTGTCGATCCATGAGAAAATAAATAAATTTTTCTGATAAATTAAATTAAATATTATATTTACATTACATTTGAATAATTGTTTTTATATTAACATAAATAAAATAAATATTTATCATAATATATTTACTAAAATCACGAATAAATAAATATTCTATTCATTGCAATTTTAATTATTAAGATAGATTTAAAACTCAATTCAGATATTATAAACATTATTATCTTTTGATTGAATTTATATTATAAACTATTACATGAATAAATACTAATATTGAAATAAGAGAAACAATTTATCCTTAAATATAGATTCAATAGAATATAAAACAAATTTTGGATACAGATTGTGCGTGCCCCTCTAGGTCCTTTTCTAAATGTAAAAATGTGGAACTTATGTAAATATCAAGATCAAACATATAAAAACACACAATGGACCCCATATGGAAATAATTTAAAGAAGAAAGTACAAAAACCATTCAAAAAATGAAATTATGTGATATAATTCTTTTTTATACTGATATATTATGGAGAATGTTGTATACATTTTTATCCTTTAAAATAGATTTATCCTTATTTTACTTTCCTAAATGAACTAGTTTATAAACTACCATGACTATGTATTTATTTAGAATATTCCTTTTTAGTTGATGCACATGATATACATTATTTCATTAATATTATAGTGAAAATTTATTTCTAGTCCATTCAATTAATTCTATATCACTTAAGATGAACCTAGAATATTCTCTCTATTTGTGAGAATATGCTACCACTTTTTTTGTTCATACATCAATGTATGAAATTCATGATATTAATTAATAATGATATAAAGCCTTCAGACCAATAAAAATTCATTCAAATAAGAATATTCAATTACATATAAAACTTGTGAAACAACTATTGGAAGGTCTACCCCTATACCTCCCATGTTAGTGATCATCCCATAAATACTTAATAAGAATAAATATCAATGGTTATAAGACCCTTACAATTGATAGTCATACATTATTTTTCCCATTCATATTGATGTATCTACACCATATGAAATATTTTATTACGAATATAATTATAAAATTTTCTGGTTCTCATTATATGGGGTAACGATCCCATCCTTTGATGAAATATATATTCTAAGGACATTAACACATTAATGACACATAGAAGAAAAATTAGTATGTGATAATAATATGTATATTTATATTCAATTAATAAAAATCTCAAAGTCTGTTGATTAAATAGAACCAATTCCAATAAAAACCCATTTCTGGAGAGGAAAATTAGAACAACACATAACCCGTTCACTCTCACATGATGTTGATTATTCTATTGAGGTATGGATTTATTTAATGGGGCGAAATATTTTCCCCTTTGTAAAATCTCATAACCTTGATATCACCACTCTTAATAAAATTTCTCAGGGGTTGATACTTCTGAAGTATAAAAATTATTTCTTAATGTAACATGGAATGATTTTCATGATCCACTACTACAATTTTATCAAAATAAAAAATAATAGGATATATACAGCTAGGTGTATCACCACACTCCAAGATAATGCTTCAGATACATATTTCTTCTTTATCAATATCAGAAGCCAAAATATATATTGATATTTATATATGGGTAGCGACTATTAGCTAGTTAAAACTTTTCCCACTTACAACCCCTCCATTATGAAAAATGCATCCTTATATTGATTTTATATTATCTTAAACTATTTGGAAAAATGTTTTCTGTATATCCCAAAACAACTAGTTTCCTATATCATTAATAAATGTTGAACCTATCCTTTTTAGGCCCAAGGTTCACAAGGATAGTCTTCATAATAGAAGAATGTTACCCTACACAGTTCGTGTGATATCTACCAAGAATTCATAAGGCATGGTAAAAATCAAGCATGATATATGTTGTATAATAAATTTTAAATCCAATCACTAAAGTGTAATGGATTATTCCAGTTATTTCTCTTCATTTCAATTTTTGATGACACATTTTAATAGATATATGTATACTATGTGAAACATGCAAAAACACTCAATTGAATTATTCAATATTTTATATTTTTGATTCCATATCAATATATGTACATATAAATTGTCTAACAATACTCTTAAATCTATGTCAATATATTTTTATCCCAGGAATATAAGAATCTTATACTAATTCCTTAAATTATTGTACTTTTTAAACTTTACATAACTGACTCTATGAATTGTATATTATTTATTATCTACAATATATCATAAAAATATATCACTCAAAAAATAATATAACTCTAACTATTATATATGTAATCACATGGATCACTATCATTTTAAAAACAAACTATCTTATAGATTCATAAAAATTAATATTTACTGATGTTGATGCTAGATTCAACCCAAAAAAATATTTTTAAAACTATGATACATTATTGGAATTCTTTATAATGATAAACCTTTCCTACCTTGTCCTATAGACATCCTCAAAAACAATTCTATGAAGGAATGTTTATTTACATCAATTATCCAATGTTTTTAATCAAGGAAAGATGTTTTAATAATTATAATTTTAAATGATTTTAGAATAGAAACCATTAAAAATGTTTCATCATTGTACATAATTATATATTATATAAAACATTTAACAAGAAATAATTCCTTATAGATACTAAATTTTGAATCAATGTCTAGTTTCTATTTGAATACCCATTTCAACCCAATGTGTTTTATAAGAATTAGACCACATAAATGAACCCAGAAATGATTTTTTTACAAAGAAACCATTTCAAAATTTATAGATTTATTACACTTTGAATCTATAATATGTTTAATATTTTATTGTATTATATAGGTTCACTATTTTTTACAAATAAAAATATATACCTCAATAACAAGAAAACCATATCTGTTTGTTTCTGAAACCTCTATCATATTCACATAAAACATGTGTCTCTGGAACAAATTAATACGCTTATTATAGTGTAATTTATTTCGATAACAATCTTGTATATCTTGAGTGACTACTTATTCATTTTTTATCTCACACCCATAATATCCTTTAGAAATTTCTTCCTTCTCTAGAAATATTTTTTTTTCTTTCAGGGAATAATTTTCAAAATGGTGGATTATATTTATAATATTATATTATATATTTAGTATATTCTATATATATAATTTATTCATCAAGATGCATATTTAAGGAATTAGACTTAATAAATTCCACACATTCGAACTTATATTTATGTCACAAAATATTCTTCTTCTTATACCATAACTCATATAGAATTTTACTTACTATATATTAGAGATGGTGAAATGAAACAATTTATGTGTACATTATGATAACATGTATTTTTCAAATATTAATAATCTCCATAACACATCATGATTGTTATTTTTTGTGACATATTATATAATATTGCATTAAGAGTAGATTCTGCACTGAAAGGTCATACCAATTCCCTACTATAATAAGAACCTAGAAGTTCCATAGAAATATTCATAAATATATGTTCTATATCTGGATGAAATAATTTTAGGTAAAAAAATGATATTGGATGTCAATGGTGAAGACTCATAGCACATTGATGTAAATTCTCCAGGTGTATCAATTTGTAAATTTATTGTGTAGAAAATTATGATATCAAGACCCACCCCTAGGAAATCCACATAAATATGTGTTATTGGATGTTCCTATCTATAGACATTTGTATTATTATTTAAACATTAATATAATTAATAATTGGTGTTATTATTCTCATAAATTGATGTATTGATGAAATCATTAATGAAAAAATCTCATGGAGAAATAAGATACATTCGGTGTATCGCAAGTAGTGTACCGTTAATGAATATTGAATGAAAGGATAAGACCTTTCTATTATTTCACAAAAGTTTATATATTATTCCATTTTATGGAAATGATATAGTCCAAATAAATCCATGTATATTGTGTTTTTTAGGTATGTTAATTTTCTGAAAAGTTAAAGAATGAGACACCAACCACATTGGTTGATGAGACCGGAATGAAACCTACTTTATTAGAGATATCGAGATAAAGGAATTACATTAAAAAATAAACATCAATATGTTATTTTATATCACATTGAAATAATATTATTTCTTCATGGGTTCCTTGGGATGTTTTTAGATGTTAACATATGATATTAGGCTGCTTCGCCTAATGCCATTGAGAAAGAGGCCTAGAGTGTTAAAAACTAAGTGTATCCAGAACCTTAGTTAAAATAATGATTTTATTTATCATTGAAAAAGGTGAAGAAAAATTATTCCCACACAGTGTTAAATAATTTTTCATATTTTCTTGATCTCATATATTCCCTCATTAGTAATTCGAGAGAAAATTTTGTGATCAGAATATTTAATAAATAATTATTTTCTATTCATTGTGTATGATATCATTTTTTATTAGAAAATAAAATCGGTATATTAATTTATAAAAAAAATTCATTATTCAATGTCCAAAAAATGTTGTAGATAAATTCCTAACTAATATTAATGGTCTATTGGGAAAAAATAAATACTGAATATTGTTTAAATAAATTATATTTAATTTGATTTTTAATATTAGTTGATGTCAATAAATAATAATAATAATATTATTATTGACATGGGGTTATTCATTAATTAATAAAAATAATAAGGTCACATGCATAATTATTATTTTCTAACTAAATAATTATATAAACCCAATTATATAATTTTATTAAGGGTAGAAAATTTCATTTTTTATGCATAATGAGATCTGAAAAGAGTTCTCTTAAAGAAATAGAGAGTTTTCACTCTAAGAATGATCTCAATAATGGATAATGATACTCATCCAACCCCACTCTTGAGTATAGAGATATCAAAGAGAATAATTCTTCAAGATACTCCTAGGGAGATAAAATGTGAATAACACTAGCATCAGGATCCACCATGCTAGCAGTTGAAGATTTCTACAATGATGTTTGGAGGTTAATAGAATATGTATCCAACACCAATGGAGGGAATATAGTATTGATTCCTATAATGAAATTATAGTATGACATAAATACATTTTATGATACATAGATGAATAAATAATTAAACATAAGTTAATTTTTTTTTTTAAATTAGTATTAAATAATATACGATGATCCTGTATCTGGTTCAAGAATCCTCACTATTTAATTAATATTTGATTAAATTACATTATTCATGGGGTTTATTTTTTATGTACATCTCATATTAATAATTCATTATTAAAAACACCGTGTTAGGCATTCCCCATCAGACACTTCTACTGTTCCCAAAACCATTATGTTGTATTAGAGAAGTCACACAATTATTTACACTTATTTAGAGAAAATTGCATTATTTATAAATTTATCACTAGTTTTCAATAATAGTTTGGTTATATAATATGAATAATTATATATTATATTATTCCTATTATATCTTGAAAATATAATCAAATTGATTAATTTTATAAATTATATACATTCTAAGAACTCATCTGGAAGTTGAAAGGATTCTTGCCTAATAGCACAAGACCACACACCATGTAGCCTTTGGTGCACATAGTAGTACAATCTTCAATGTAGAAAGATTTGATTTGGAATCCATTCAATCCATGTCAATTTATTATATGAAATGTTAATTTCAATAAACCATGTGTTGACTAAACCATCCTAGAACACAATCATCTGGACTACACGCCAGGTAACATCCGTACACAATGTGTAGTCCATTAGTAAAAGCCAGTTGTGTATTTATGTAGATAACCAACATTTCTAGTGACAAGGTAAATTGGAGACCATAAATAGTGCAACTCATTTACATACCAATTAATCCATTATTTTATATTGTATAGTTACACGTGAAGTCCCAAGGCATGCACTGTGGAACGACTATAGAAAAAATACACAATGTGTAGCGAGATTATACATGCTGTGTTATTTACCAAATTACGCAGAATTAAAATTAATTATTATAACACTAAATTATATCCAAATGAGTTATATGTGTCATTTATTTGACCATTTAAATTCAGTGTGTTTTGTTTTATATATATTAAATATATAATTAATTTCAGTATAAAGTTCCGAAATTCATATAGTGTATAAGTGAAAATATAGTCATTAATCCAGATGCGTTTAATCATAATATGAACCATGTATACCATGAGTTCCTTGTTTCATTTATTTGACTATACACATACCATTATGTCTTGTTCTGTGTTTTTCATACCACATACCTCATGAGTGGATAGTATAAAAATATAACACACCTTTGGTAGTTAGAACGGGTACTCACCATGTTTCCATCAAGGTAAATGTACTATACATAGTTAATTTTAAATTAATTTGTATTGTTTTAAATTATGATGGATGGGAATATGAAGAAATTTTGGATGAGAATTATTTTATAGGAATTGACTAATTAATGAGGATAATTAATTGATTCGAAATTGATTTATCTAAAATAATAACGATTAGAAATTAATTCTATTTTTATTAAATTATTAATTTTTTTTCATGTATGTTGATGATCATGAGCCTAAGACATACAATTTTATGTGATTGGTATCCTTTTTTAAATTTATTATTAAACTTAATTGATGGTCAATGCGTCATACATTTTTTCATTATATATGGGCCAATGAGACCATGGTTTATTTTATGTAAATACATTAAACAAACCATTGTTTCCCATCCTATGTGAGTGAGTAAAAGAATACATAGTGGGCAGTTCTCCCAATCTAGTAGTGGAGATTTATGTTTTTATCCAAGGTCAAACCAATACATGAGAGATAAATAGGTGGATAGGTGGAAATCTACCACATGAACTATAAAAATGGTCCAAGGTGTTTTTAACATAGGTTAATGGTTATTTTATCATCTTCTAAATAAACTAACCATTAGTAATGTATCATGATCATACCAATTAATTATTTTATTTGTGCCAAGTTTCATTGTTATTTCATTATGGATGTTATTGTTGTGGTCACATTAATTAATAAGTTTTTGAGAAAGGAAGATATAAATTAAATAAAATGGATTATGAATAAACCTTATCTAATAAATGGTTAATCACTTAAGTAAATATAATTAATATAAAAAGGCATGATATATTGATAAATAGGGTAACTTACATAGAACGGTAAAAATCAATTAATTATATATATTATATCAGCATAGAATTCCATTAGTTAAGTTAAATGATACCATAGTTCAATTTCATTGACCAAATAAAGTCAAAGTGCTTTCAATTATCAAGGAATTCAAATTCAATTTTTTTATAGACATAACCTTTTCCACATCAAGGGTAAAATTCAAAAGTAGAATTTTGTGAAAATAAGACGGAATGGTTGAGAAAATATAATTCAAGTATTTTAGGATCGGGTAGTCTACTCAAGTGATCAAGGAACTATGTGTTAATATAGTTGGAATTTGTAATACCCACCTAAAACCCTTCAAGTTGCATGACCTATAAAGGTTAGGGTGATGAAAATGGGAATATAGAACCTTACAACATAAAAATAAAAGAAACCAGATGTTCCAAGTCCATGGGTTAGTTATATTTGGTTTTGGTAAAATAGTGGGATATTAATAAATATAATATTAATTTATTTGTCTAATTTTATCATAAAAAGTACCAAAATTGTTTTTTATTTCTTAGAAACAAAAATAAATATGAATTCGATCACATCACTATGATACATACTTGAGAAGGATAACCTTATCATAAAAAGTTTTTAAATAGGGGAAAACAAACTTATGAATTATCCTAATCCATGAATGGAAGTTTAATTTTCTTGAAGAACCTACTCTAGAAGTACCTGATAAAGAGGATAATGTGGAATTGTTATCTCTCAATGGTAAAAATTTAAATGTTTCCATAGATGTTCAATGAATCATTACATTATCAATGATTAATGATCTTTTAATGAAACATGAGGATATAGATTCATATAACTTGATGTCTCACCATCAAGATATTTATCAAGTGAAGTTGTGGAAAGACTATTAAAATATCTTAAATTCTAGGTTTATAACCATTTATGGGGATTCAGGTCCATATTAGTTTTATATAGTAAATTTTATTTTAAATATAGAATAAATATATATATTAGGGATTCAAATACAAGATTAGTTGTGCACATATATCACATGTTACTCATTAAAAAATGTATTTATTTAGATTTTTTATCAATTATAAGATGAGAATTTACAGGTAGAGTATTTTAAAAGTTATCAATATGATATTTTATTTGGAAAAGGACATGGGGAAGGAAAACCCCATTGTCTATATAGAGTATAAAAAAATCAAGAACAAGGAATTGGTACCCAAGACTCATAAGAATTATAAATCTCACTATAACCATACTTATATGAAGAGGAAAACCTATTGTTATGGAAATTATACCAAATTAGTATGTTTTTTATATAGAAAATAGGTCTACTAAAAGGGTAATTACACCCACAAGCAAGGAGAAGCTTATAGCCCATTCATTATTTAGTGTAATATTTCAATATCTACTAATTTTGTATTATATAAAATGTTGGAGATAATATATTTATCAAAAATTATAGAACCAAGTATAATATAAATAATTTCCAAAGGAATAGTGGATTTTGGAGCTGCCAATTGTGTGAGTCTAGCTTCTCAACCCATAGGAGATTACTGGCTTTTATTTACAATTAGAATGATACTGGTTTTATGATATTGTTATTATGTATCAACTATTACCAAGAACACATTTTCTATATCCTTCATATATATATATGATTTTATTTTCAAATTATAAAATAAATGTTATTTATTTTTTAAAAACAATATATTTTATGGTTAGTGTCATTTAAATAACGGTATTAATGAATTAAATTATGATAAACTTGTATTGGAATTTAATAGAGAATCACATTCACATGACTTATATAACACCCAAACATGGTATCATCATCTTGGACAAGTAAAAAACATGTTCTTGAGAAATATCATTAAAGATTTATATTTAGAAAAATGTGATCTAAAACCACTCAAAATATTTCATGATTGTTTAAAAGGAAAAAAGGACAAACCACCATTCGGTGGATATGGTGAAAGGGCCATAGATATTCTAGGAATGGTAAACACTTATCTGTGCAGTGTATTTCTAGTATAATCTATATGTGGGTATTTTTATTACATAACTTTTACTGTTGAATTAAGTATATATGGATATTTCTACTCAATGAGTCATAAGTCCAATTCCTTTTAAAACATCAAATAAATCATTAATAATTTGAGAATCAAATTGGAAAGAGGAAAAGAAGCTTATATTTGATTGAGATGGTGAATATATTAACCAATAGTTTATTGTTCTTTTATAGGATCTTGACATTTTTTCTCAACTCACTCCACCTTTGACTCTACAATGGAATGGTTTTTGAGAATGGAGGAATTGTACCTTTATAGACATGGTATGTTCGATTATGACTCGGGCTAATCGTCCATTTTCATTTTGGGGATACACATTAATGACTATGTCATACACAATAAACCGATTACCTAATAATATAGAAAACCAAACTATCCTAAATACATGGAGTGTAAATTTACTAATTTTGTCATGTAAATGTGTATAGTGTTGTGAGTAATTTGCTATGTCCTTATCAAAAAACAAACTATCACCCATAATAATAAAGTTTATATTTATAGGGTATCCTAAGGAAACCAAGGGACACTACCAATACACCGGATTAGATAATAAAATGAAGGTCACTATACAAACCATATTTCTTGAGAGGGAGAACATCATTAAGAAGGATATTGGGATTAAAATCTATGTCGATGAAGTTGATGTTCAAGGTAAATGATGTAACACACCAAGATTCCATGGTACAATTCTCTTTGAATAATAAAATAGCGTGTGTTGTATTCAACTTCGAGTTCTAACACACCACAACCAATCAAACTAGCTGTTATGAATAGTAATACCCACTTTTTGAAATTTTATAAATTTTATCGTTGAAAATGGACTTTATTTTTTGATTCGGAATATCGATATAATCATAGGGTTAATTTTTTATACATTTCTGAAATGTTTCATATTTTGATGAATAGTGAAAATTACTAAATTTTAATTAAAAACAACTTTTTTAATCGAAATAATCAATAGTGATAAATTATGAACTTGAGTGGTTTTAAAGTATATTTAGAATAAATTTTTACCATTTAATACAATGTTGGTCATTGGACATAATTTCACATTTAAACCGGACATAAACAAGTGTCAATCCTTTGATAGTTATTATTTCTTAAAAACACGCGTTTTGTTTTGATTTCGGGAATTAATTTTAAATTAATTTCTGCCACTTCTATGTTTTGAATTTAGATAAATGTATTCCATATTTATAATTAGGATGTATAAATTGTTTAAATAGGTAACTTTTATTATTAAACATTTTGAATAATTACTTTGGTAAATATTTTATTTACCATGGTTAAAGGGTAAATCCAGTAAATAAGCGTAAAAAACTAATAATATAATAATAAATTACCCTAAAACGTGTCATAACCCTATTTTTTGATACATGTCTGACCATGGGAATCTTTGGAGTATATTTTGGGACCCCATGGATCCACTTGTAAGTGATAATGACACTTTATATTAATTAAGTTAAAGTAAATACAAAAATGACCTAAGCATATATCTTTTAGAAAAACAATTTTTACACAGGGTTATATATGTTATATTTTAAACTATAAATATTAATTAGAAATATAAAAAAAATTTCTACATAATTTTATTTTTTTTATAATTTTTAGAAATTGAATAATTAAATTTATTTATGACATAATAATGATTCGATATTTTCCTTATTAATGAAAGAATCAAATAATTGGTATTATAAAAGGTAAAATAAATATAATTTGAATGTTTTGATGACATACCCAAATATTATTGGTTAATATTACATGTAAGGATTACTTAAATGAATTTTATTCTAATTAATAAAGTTTTTATGAATTTAACAAAAATCAATTATTTAATATTGTCAAAATTGACATAAATGAGTTTTTAAAACAAATATTATATTATTAATTAATATGATATACCTAAAAATATACGGTTCAGACAAAGGACTTATATAATGATAGGTTTATTATTAATGGACCACTTTGGGGTCTCTTTGAAGTTTATAGTATGTTTATTAACCATATAATATAAAAATACAAAGGGACATGGTAAATGTCAAACTAATTAACTAACAGTTAAAACTAAATAATAAGGTTAATAAAGTGACCCAAACCAGTATAAAACCTATTGGTTGAGTTTTTTTCGACCTATAACCACATTATAATTTAAAAAATACACTTTTGAGCCATTAGAAACCGAATACTAATTTATTATAAAATAATATTTCTAGCTTTTCCTAAGGTGCCCCTCACCCCTCTTATAAAAGGCCACTCCCCCTTCTCACTAATTCACACCTTCAAAGCCTTTTGGCTTGGACATCCTGACCCAAATATTCTATCAAAATCCCTCACTTCATCCTATAGTCCTTCCATTAGTCATAAATATAACCTATGGTGCCATTTTCATTAAATCAAAAGATGAACCTGTAGAAGTGGCAATGTTTTCACCACCCTCTCTCAAGTTCCTTTCTTCTTCAACATATTCTTTCTTTTTGAATTATATTCTAAAATAATAACTCTATTATATTATATATAATATTATGTTATTATAAATATGGTACAACCATATTCATAATTCTATCCATCCTTTGAATGACATGTCACCATACGTGCGTACGTACGACTTACCGTCTCCACGTCGTGCTGTAATTGTTATTCAAAACATTATTATTTTGATGGGTATGATAATGATGTGTAATTGATTTAAATAATAATTATAACATGAAAATGATTATGTATATATTATATACCATCCAATTATATATTATTTTAATATCAAAAGATTGATATTGTCGCTCGTGCGTATGTACAGACTATGGTCTCCATGAACGAGATGATATTCATTTCCCGTCAAATCCATGCAAGTATAATTATCATTTGATGATTAAAAATAAAGTTTATGGACTTGATATCATTATTTATATGAATAATATACAACCTATCCAAAAAAAAACATGACTTATGTCACAAAACATATAAAATAAAATGAGTAAGTGAACACCTGAAATGATGATAATAGTAAAATATTATTAACAAAGAAATATTAAAAGATCATATATGATATCATATTTATGTATATGATTCTTGTATAATTTAATAACAATTATTTAACTATTATATTATAGGTTAACCTACCCTCAAACAAAGAAAAGTACAAGGTAAGAGTTTATTTCAAAATCTCTTCATTATCCGAGGTTGTTTATACGTAATTATCTACTGGGACCTCTTTATCATCCACATCCATGTTTCTTAAAAATGAATTTATAATAATTATTACAATATTATAGAATATGGGTTAAAGTAATTTATACCATTGTTGAATTTTTATATGATTTTTATAAAGGAATCTTTCAGTCATTTTCTAAATAAGGTCCTTTTTAACCTTTTCGACAAAATTAAGGTAAGAATGTCTTTTTTTAACTTATATGGCGAGTGCAGCTATTTTCAGCTCTTATAAAATCTTCAAAGCTTCCCTTACAATCTAATAATAATATTTTCAATGTAAATGTTATATAATTATGTGACATTTAAAAGATTAAAAAAAGAGATACTTCTCTAAAATAGTTTTGATTTCATCTCTGTCAACATCCTTTGATGGATTTTAAGCTTATTTGAAATTGATTTATTATGATAAAAACTTCCATACTGTATTGAAGGTTTTGTGATATGTTTAACTGTGGATGTGTTATTTTTATAACATTCATGGTTTATAGAGAAAGTATTGACATTTCGTATTCTAGTTTTAAAACAAATGTTTATGTTATGTCTAAAACTGTTCATATGAGTAATGCATTGGACTTAATAAGTGATGGGTGGAGCCCTCTACAGCTCTTCGATGCATCAGTAGGCCTAATGAGGGAAACTAGCGTCTTGGAACAAGGCCTTGACAAAATCTTATTTGTAGTCTTGGCATAAGGTCTGGACTATTTGGTTATGATAGTCTAGAATTATTCATTCCATCATTATGAAAGTGGTAATTGATATTGCATGTGATTATTCGATTATTAGAATATCCATGTGAATAAGTAAATAGAATTATTTCATTTTATTTATTCCATATTATGATAATGTTCAGGTTTAAAAAGCTTCTGTTTTAGTTATACATTGCCTTAAATGTTTATGATTATTTATGAAAGTTTCCGCTATATTGTTATCCTCACTGGGCATCTGAGCTCACCCCTTTCTATGTTTTATTTTTCACAGGATGTGAAGACGTATTTTATGAATGAACTGTAGGGATTGAATGAGGGGATATGAGTGTGGTCTATGTAGACCAGATGTTATTGTAGTTTTTCAGTTTATGATGTAATGTAAGACTTATGAATGTATCTAGTGTTTCCAAGGCTACTAAACTAATCGGTCTTTCGAGACTTGATCTTTTGTGATCATGAAAATGTTATGTAATAATGCACCGACTCTGGGTAAATAAGGTTGGGGCGTTATCATTGGTATCATATGATGTTTAGTACAAACCTTGGAAGCTATATTTAAATAAACTCTGATTAGAGCACATAGGCCTAATATAGATTTTGAGGATTAGTATAGAAGAACTTCCTAGAATGTTGGTTTTGTATATATTTTGTCAGTTTTCCATGAAATACATCCCTGTATGGATTTGAGTAGGTAGAGGAGGCTCTGGAACAGATGTACCAAGGGGTAAAACCCGAAAACACCGCTTTGAGCTGGACTCGAATGGGAACTGATTCACGAAAATGGGCCTTGTTGCACTCTTGGTTACGACACTCCTGTGGGATATGCTTAGGATAATTCTCATTTTCTTTACAAGAAATTATGAAGGGTTTATGATTATATACTTCCTCAAAGAAAACATTTTCATGATTGTGGATTATATCCATAAACTGTTCAATTTATGTTAAGTGTTTTTCAAGTTTGGCTTTATGTATTATGATTCATAGACTAATATAGTGTATTCCATTGTTTTGAAATGGTGCCTAGTAGAAGAAATGGAAATTTTATCAATGAACGCACTCCATGTGGGGATTCCCTCCTTTTCAAGATAATTATAGTGGAGCTGGTGATGCAACTGGTGCTGATCAGCTAATCACCATACTTGGATAACTCACTCAGGTTATGAATAATAACCTTACCTGTATAGAGCACCCTGATCCGCAGTGTGGAGGATCAATGTTAGATCACTTCATGGGGAAAAAACCAACAAAATTTAATGGGAGTACAAATCACTTAGTAGCTGAGCAATGGATAAATTACTTAGAGAAAATATTCCATGCCTTGGGGAGTAGTGAAAGGGAAAAGGTTATCATGGCAGTTTGCTACCTCACTGGAGATGCTGACCAATGGTGGTCATTGATTCAAAACCCAAAGGAAGATGATGAAGTATAAAATATGGAATGGAGGGAGTTAAAAGATATTTTCTTAGAAAAATTCTTTCCTCCTGATCATCGAGCGGATATGGAAAGGAAAGTTCTGAGTCTGAGACAAAAGGAGGATGAGAATGTCGCAAAGTATGATGCTATCGTTAGAAGGTTAGCGATGCATTTAAGATATTATATACATAACCCAAGGAGTAAGATTGATCTTTTCTTCGATGGGTTAAAACCAATTCTCCATCAAGCATTAGAATCACAATCCATCTCGTCATACGAAGATATTGTCTCATGTGCTATCAAGACAGAAAAGGAATTCTCTAAGTCTTATGACTTTAAAGTAAAGTAAGAGAAGAAGAGTTCCACTGATCACTCTATAAATGGAAATAAGGGGAGTAAGTGAAAAGTTGAATATCCATCCTATGATAAATGTGGGAAGAAACACCCCGGTACTTGATTAAAAGGAATGGGAGTCTGTTACAAGTGTGGTGAAAAAGGCCACCAAGCTCGTGTTTACCAGGGGAAGAAAGAAGATACCAATGTTCAATGCTAAAATTGTAGGTAAATGGGACATTATGAAAATTAATTTCCTAAGATTTAGGGGAAATTACCTCCGAAAAGGCCAAGGGATCAAGGCCAAGCTTTCTCTATCACTACTACTGAGGATAAAGCTCCGAAAGACATGGTGGCAGGTAATTTAATGGTTTCCTGAAGTTTAGAAAATGAATTATTTGATTCTGGATCATCACACTGTTTCATATCATCCCAGTTTTCTATGAAAATTAGATATTTCCAATTTCACTTATCAGGGGATTGGTTAGTTAAAACTCCTAAGGGAAGTATCATTGCAACAATGTTTTTTGAATCAGTCCCCATTAGAGAACATAAATGTTCTTTATCCGATGATCTCATCATCATACCTATGATTTAATTTTATATAATCCTTTGTATGGATTGGATTTTGGACCATGATGCAAATATTTATTTTAAGAAAAAGGAGGTTATGATTTTTGATGATGATGAAAAATAACACCTTATCTTTAGAGAAAAATCGTCACCACCTGATTCTTACCTAGATCCACCCCCAGTAGCTCAACTAAATTCAATTATTCGGGAGGAAGAGAATGAAATAACTGTGGGTAAGTAAAGGAATGGTCAAATAGTGGACATACCTATTATGAAAGAATATGTAGATGTGTTTCCAGAAGATTTACCTGGACATCCTCCAGAATGATAAATTGAGTTTTCTGTTGATTTAATTCCTGGTTCAAGGCCTATATCGAAGACCCATTATAGAATGGACATTGTGGAATTAGTTGAACAAAAGAAACAACTAGAGGAATTGAGTAATAAAGGGTTTATTCTCCCTATTGTTTCTCCATGGGGAGCCCCTGTCCTTTTTCTTAAAAATAAATATGGATATATGAGGTTATGTATCGACTACAGGGAAATTAATGCTATAACAATAAAGAACATGTAACCCCTACCTCAAATTGATGATTTATTTGACCAACTGCATGGAGCTCAATACTTTTCTATGATTGACCTTCGATCTGGATACCATTAGTTGTGTGTGAAGAAGGAAGACATTCCGAAGACAACATTTCAAACTAGGTACGAGCATTATGAGTTTACAGTAATGCCTTCTGGGCTGAATAATGCACCCTCTATTTTCATGTATCTAATGAACAGATTTTTCAAGGAATATCTCAATGATTTTGTAGTGGTATTTGTTTATGATATCAAGGTATATTCCAAAAGCTACGAAGACCAGGAAAATAACTTGCACATTATCCTGAAGACTCTAAGAAGACATGAATTGTATGGGAAGTTTAGTAACTAATAATTCTTGCTTCATGAGATTTTTTTCTTGGCCAAATTGTCTCTAAGGATGGAATCACTATTGATCCTTATAATACAACAATAATCCAACAATGGCCAACAAAAATTAGTAGAACTGAGGTATGCAGTTTTATTGGTTTAGCAGGTTATTATCGACATTTCGTCCATAATTTCGCCCGATTGGCTAACCCATTAACAAAGCTCCCAAGTAAAGGAGTTAATTTTTTTTGGAAAAAAGAGTGTGAAGAATTTTTTGAAGAACTGAAGAAAATATTAGTCAATTATCTAATATTGAATCTACCATCGGAGAATGATGGGTTCGTTATTTATAGTGATGCGTCAAAGAAAGGACTTGGTTGTGTCCTTATGCAGAATGATAGAGTTATTGCATATGTATCATGACAGCTGAAAATTCATGAGAAAAACTATCCTACTCATGATCTTGAGTTAGCTGCTGTGATCTTTGCTATGAAGATATAGAGACATTATCTCTGTGGTGAAAAAATGTGAGATATATACCGATCACAAGAGTTTGAAATATATTTTCTCACAGAAAGAACTCAATATGAGGAAAAGGTGATGGCTTGAACTACTCATGGATAATGATTGCACAATACACAACCACCCAGGGAAGGAAAATAAGGTGTTAAATGCTTTGAGCAGAAAGGATCATGGAGTTTTGAACAAAATGAGAGTTGAAATGGATCCAATTTTCATGGATCTAGTAAAGTTGGATATGGGAATAACCATGGAAGGTGAAACATCGATACTTTTTCAAATAGTTTCCAAACCATATTTACAAGAAGGGATTAAGAGTTTTAATACTGATGATGAAGAGTTTAAAAAGGAAATTAAAGCTGTGAATGATGGGAGATTGAGTGACTTTGTGTATGAAGATGGAATTTTGATATTTCGGAGGAGACTTTGTGTTCCCAATATACCTGATCTAAAAAGGGAATTGTTGGACGATGCTCATAGTTCCAATTTTTCTATACACCTTGGGAGCACTAAAATGTATAGATATTTAAAGGAACATTTTTGGTGGGACAACATGAAGAGGGAGATTGCTGATTTTGTGTCAAGATGTATGGTTTGTCAACAAGTGAAAGCAGGAAGGTAACATCCTGGTGGATTATTGCAACCTCTTCCCATACCTGAGTGGAAATGGGATAATATCACGATGGACTTTGTCATGGGACTACCAAAGACTCCTATAAGGAAAGATTCAATATGGGTCATTGTTGATCATCTAACCAAGTCGGCACATTTTATTGCTATAAGGGAAGATTTACCACTTGAACGTCTAGATAGACTATAGATTAATGAAGTTATGAGACTTCCTGGAGAACCCCTATCGATTGTTTCTGATCGTGATCCCTGTTTTACATTAATATTCTGGAAAAGTATTCAGAAGGCCTTGGATACTAAGATTCATTTGAGCACTGCCTACCACCCTCAAACAGATGGAAAAACAAACCAGACTATTCAAACCTTATTAGACATGTTGAGACCATGCTCACATGACTTTCAGGGTATGTGGGATCAATATTTACCTCTAGTAGAATTTTTCTATAACAATAACTTCCATTCAAGAATTTGGATTGCACCATATGAAACGTTATATGGAAAGAGATGTCACACACCAACCTGTTGGGATAATGGTCGTGAAAGAAAACTCATAGGCCCAGAAATGGTGGTGGAAACTATGGAAAAGGTGAAGGTAATCCAAAACCACATCAAAGCAGCTCAATGTAGGTAGAAGAGCTATGCTGACAATCGAAGGAAGGATACAAAATTTTAGGTGGGAGATCATTATTTGTTGAAGGTATATCCATATAAGGGAGTTATAAATTTCAGTAAAAAGGGTAAATTGAGTCTCAGGTACATCGGAACATTCGAAATTCTAGAACGATTTGGGGCGGAAGCTTACCATTTGGCAATGCTGCCAAGTCTCTCCAAAGTTCATGATGTGTTCTACAAATCACTGTTGAGAAAATACACGCCTGACCCAACGCACATACTCACCTATGAGGAATTATAACTACAACCCGATCTATCCTATTCTAAAGAGCCCTTCTGGATTCTTGATACCAGAGAATAAGCGTTGTGAAACAGGACGACTCGTCTGGTAAAAGTTCTTTGGAGAAACCATAAGATGGAAGAGGCAACGTGGGAACCCGATGAACTTATGACGAAGAACCACCTGAGTATTTTAATGTAGTAATATTCTAGAAATTTCGAGGATGAAATTATTAGAAGGAGGGGAGAATGTAACACCCCAATCTTCCATGGTATGCTTCTCTTTGAATAATACAATTGCGTGTGTTGTACGCAGCTTCGAGTTCTAACACACCACAACCAATCAATCTAGCAGTTATGAATAGTAATAACCACTTTTTGAAATTTTATAAATTTTATCTTTCAAAATGGTTATCATTTTTGGATTTAGAATATCGAAATTATCTTAGGGGGAATTTTTTGTACATTTTTGATAACTTTCATATTTTGATAATAGTGAAAATTACTAAATTTTAATTAATGACAACTTTTTAATCGAAATAATTAATAATGAGAAATTATGAATATGAGTAGTTTTAAAGTATATTTATAATATATTTTTACCATTTAATACAATGTTGGTCATTGGATGTAATTTTATATTTAAACTGGACATAAACAAGTTTCAATCTTTTGATAGTTATTATTTCTTAAAAACACGCTTTTTGTTTAGACAGTGGGAATTAATTTTAAATTAATTTCTGCCCATACTATTTTTTGAATATTGAAAAATGGATTCAATATTTAGAATCTAGAGGTCAAAATTGTGTAAATAGGTAACTTTTATATTTAGACATTTTGAATAATTACTTCCGTAAATATTTTATTAACTATGGTTAAAGGGTAAATCTGGTAAATAAGGGTAAAAAAAAAATAATATAATAATAATAATAAATTACCCTAAAACATGTCCTAAACCTATTGGTTGATACATTTCCAACCATGGTCATCTTTGGGTAGATTTTGGGACCCCATGGATCAACTTGTGAGTGATAATGACACTTTATATTAATTAAGTTAAAGTAAATACAAAACTGACAAAAAGATATATATTTTAGGAAAAAACTGTTTACATGGGATTATATATGTTATATATTCGACTATAAATATTCATTATAAATATAAAAATATTTCCTACATAATGGTATTTTATTTATAATTTTTAGACATTTAATAATTAAATTTATTTATGTCACAATAATGATGCAATATTTTCATTATTAATGAAAGAATCAAATAATTGGTATTATAAAAGTTAAAATAAATATAATTTGAAAGTTTTGATGACATCCATGAATTTTATTGATTAATATTAAACTCTAGTATTACTTAAATTAATCTTATTTGAATTAATAAATTTTTGAAGACTTTTACAAAAACCAATTATTAAATATTTTCAAAATTGACACAAATGAGTTTTTAAAACAAATATTTTATTATTAATTCATATTATATTCCTAAAAATATAAGGATAGGGAAAAGGACTTATATAATAATATTTTTATTATTAATGTACCACTTTTGGGTCTCTTGTAAGTATATTGTATGTTTATTAACCATATAATATAAAAATACAAAGTGACATGGTAAATGTCAAACTAATTAACTAAGAGTCAAAACTAAAAGATAATGTTAATAAAGTGACCCAAACCTGTATAACCTATTGGTTGAGTTTTTTTCGATCTATCCCCACCTTATACTTTGAATAATCAACTTTTGAGCCATTACAAACTGAATATGAATTTATTATAAGATAATATTTCTAGTTTATCCTAAGGTTCCCCTCACCCCTCTTATAAAAGGCCACTCCCCCTTCTCGATAATTCACACCTTAAAAGCCTTTTGGATCGGCCAAACCCTGCACAAATATTTTCTAAACATTCCTAAATTCATCCTAGAGGCCTTACATTAGTCATAAATCCAACCTAAGGATCCCTTTTGATCAAATCTAAAGGAAGAACCTAAAGAAGAGGTAATGTTTTCACCACCCTCTTTCAAGTTCCTTTCTTCTTCAACATCTTCTTTATTTGTTAATTATATTCTAAAATAATAACTCCAGTATCTTCTATATACTGTGATGTTATTATAAATATGGTAAAACCATATTCATAATTCTATCCATCCTTGGAATGACACGTCACCATACGTGTGTACGTACGACTTACCGTCTCCACGTCCTGGTGTAATTGTTATTGAAAACATTATTATTTGGATGGATATGATAATGAAGTGTAATTTATTTAAATAATAAATATAACATGATAATGATTCTTTATATATGGTATACAATCCAATTATATATTATTTTAATATCAAAAGAATGATATTGTCACTCGTGCATACGTACGGACGACCGTCTCCTCAAACGCGATGAGATTCCTTCCCCATCGTATCCATGCAAGTCTAATTCTCATTTGATGTTTAAAAATAATGTTTAAGGACTTGATATAATTATATATATGATTAAGATACAACCTATCTATAACAAACACTACTGATGTAACAAAACCTATAAAATAAAATGAGTAAGTGAACACCTGAAACGACGATAATACTAAAATATTACTAACAAAGAAATATTAAAAGATCATATATGATACCATATTCATGTATATGATTATTGTATAATTTAATAAAAATTATTTAACTATTATACAGGAGGTTAACCTACCCTCTACCAAGGAAAAGTACAACGTAAGGGTTTATTTCACAATCTCTTCATTATCTGAGGTTGTTTATACGTAATTATCTAATGGGACCTCTTTATCATCCACATCCATGTTTCTTAAAAATGTATTTCAAATCATTCTTACTCTTTTATAGAATATGGATTAATGTAATTTATACCCTTGTTGACTTTTTATAAGATGGTTATAAAGGAATCTTTCTATCATTTTCCAAACAAGGTCCTTTTTAACCTTTTCAACAAAATTAAGGTAAGAATGTCTTTTTTTTAACTTATATGGTGGGTGCAACAATTTTCCACCGTTATAAAATCTTCGAATATTACCTTACAAGATAATAAGGATATTTTCAAAGTAAATGTTTTATAATTATGTGTCTTTTAAAAGATTTCAAAAAAAAGATATTTCTCTCAAATAGTTTTGATTTCATCTATGTCAACATCCTTTGATGGATTTTAAGCTTATTTGAAGTTGATTTATTATGATACAAAACTTCCATATTGTATTGAAGGTATTGTAATATGTTTTATTGTGGATTTATTAATTTTATACCATTCATGGTTTATAGAGAAAGCATTGACATTTCGTATTCTAGTTTTAATACGAATGTTTATGTTATGTTTACACATGTTCATATGAGGAATGCATTGGACTTAATAAGTGACAGGTGGAGCCCGCTACAGCTCCTCGATGCATCTGTAGGTCTCATGAGGCAAACTAGTATCTTGGAACAAGGCCTTGACAAAATCTTATTTGTAGTCTTTGCACAAGGCCTTGGCTATGTGGTTATGATAGTCTGGCATTATGCATTCCGTAATTATGAAAGTAGTTATTAATATTGCATGTGATTATTTGATTAGTAGAATATCCATGTAAATAAGTAAATGGAATTATTTCATTTTATTTCTTCCATATTATTCTGAACTTCAAGTTTAAAAGGCTTTTGTTTTAGTTATCCATAGCCTTAAATGTTTATGCTTATTGATGAAATTTTCCGCTATATTGTTATCATTAATGGTCATCTGAGCTCACCCCTTTCTATGTTTTATTTTTCCTAAGATGTAAAGAAGTATTTTATGAATGACCTGCAGGGATAGGATGAGAAGATATGAGTGTGGTCTATGGAGACAATATGTTATTGTAGTTTTTCACTTTATGATGTAATGTAAGACTTATGAATGTATCTAGTGATTCCAAGGCTACTAAACTAATCGGTCATTCAAGACATTATCTTTTGTGATCATACCAATGTTATGTAATAATGCACTGACATTGGGTAACTAGGGTCGGGGCATTACAGTTGGTATCAGAGGAAGTTTTGTAAAAACCTTGGAAGCTAGATTTAGATAAACTCTGATTAGAGCACATATACCTAAGATGGAATTTGAGGATTAGTATAGGAGAACTTACTAGAATTTTGGTATTGTATAGATTTTGTGAGATTTCTGAGAAATACATCCCTCTTTGGATACGAGCAGGCAGAGGCAGCTCTGGAACATATATACCTAGGGATAAAACGTGAAAACACCACTTTTAGCTAGACTCGAATGGGAACTGGTGCACTACAATGGGCCTTGCTGCACTCTTGGTTACGACACTCCCGGGGGATATGCTTAGGATAATTATCATTTTCCTTACAAACCATTATGAAGGGTTTATGAGTATATACTTTCTCAATGAAAACTTTTTTATGATTATGGATTATATCCATAAACTGTTCAATTTATATTAAGTGTTTTACAGGTTTGGATTTATGTATTACGATTCATAAACTAATATAGTGTATGCCATTGTATAGAAATGGTTCCTAGTGAAAGAAATGGAAACTGTATCAATGCACGCACTCCATGTAGGGATTTCCCACCTGCTCAAGATAATTATAGTGCATCAGGTGATGCAACTGGTGTTGATCAGATAATCACCGTACTGGGACAACTCACTCAGGTTATGAATAATAACCTTACCCGTATGGAGCAACCTGATCCACAGCGTGGAGGATCAATGTTAGATCGCTTCATGAAGAAGTGACCAACAACATTAAATTGGAGTATAAATCCCTTAGAAGCTGAGGAATGGATAAATTCCCTAGAGAAAATATTCCATGCCGTGGGGAGTAGTGAAAGGGAAAAAGTTATCATGGCAGTTTACCACCTCACTGGAGATGCTGAAAAATGCTGGTAATTGATTCAAAACACAAAGGAAGACGATGAAGTATCAAATATGGAATGGAGGGAGTTCAAAGTGATTTTCTTAGAAAAATACTTTCCTCATGACCATCGAGCAGATATGGAAAGGCAATTTCGGAGTCTGAAACAAAAGGAGGAGTAGAATATCGCAAAGTATGAGGCTAACTTTACAAGGTTAGTGAGGCATGAAATAGATTATATATGTAAGCCAAGGAGTAATATTGATCATTTATTTGATGGATTAAAACCATTTCTCCATCGAGTATTAGTCCCACAATCCTTCTCATGGTATGAATATATTATCTCATGTGCTATCAAGACAGAAAATGAATTCTCTATGTCTTATGACCTTAAAGAAAAGCAAGAGAGAAAAGTTCTACTGATCACTCTTGAAATGGAACTAAGGGGAAGAATGGATAAGTTTAATATCTATCCTGTAGTATATTTGGGAAGAAACACCCCGATACTTGCATAAAAGGAATGAGAGTCTGTTAAAAGTGTGGTGAAAAAGGCCATCAAGCTCATGATTGCAAGGAAATGAAAGAAGCTACCAATGCCTGGTGTTACAATTGCAGGGATATGGGACATTATGAAAATGAATGTCCTAAGGGTTAGGGGAACATACCTCACAAAATTCCAAGGGATCAAGGCCAATCCTATGCTATCACTACTGCTGAGGTTGAAGCTCCGAAAGACGTGGTGGCGGGTAATTTAATGGTTTCATAAAGTTTAGAAAATGCATTATTTGATTCTGGATCATCACAGTGTTTCATATCTTCCTAGTTTTCTAAGAAAGTTAGATATTTCCAATTTGACCTAACAAGGAAGTTGTCCGTTAAAACTCCCAAGGGAAGTATCATTGCAACAAAGTTTTGTGAATCAGTCCCCATTAGAGCACATAAATGTTCATTATCCGATGATCTCATCGTCATACCTATAATTGAATTTTATATAATACTCAGTATGGATTGGATTTCAGACCATGATGCGAAGATTTATTGTAAGAAGAAGGAGGTTACAATTTTTGATGATGATGAAAAAGAATGCCTTATCTTTAGAGGAGAATCATCACCACCTGATTCTTACCTAGATCTACCCCCAATAGCTCAACAAAATTCAATTATTAGGGATGAAGATAATGAAATAACTATGGGTAAGTAAAGTAATGTTCAAATAGGAGACATACCTATTATGAAAGAATATTTATATGTGTTTCCAAAAGATTTACCTGGACATCATCCAGAACGAGAAATTGAGTTTTCCATTGATTTAATTCTTGTTTCAAGGCCTATATCTAATACCCCTTATAGAGTGACCAATGTGGAATTAGTTGAACTAAAGAAACAACCAAAGGAATTGAGTAATAAAGGATTTATTCACCCTAGTGTTTCTCTACGGGGAGCCCCTTTAAAAAAAATAAAGATGGATCTATGAGGTTATGTATCGACTACAGGGAATTTAATGCTATAACAATAAAGAACAAGTATCCCCTACCTCTCATTGATAATTTATTTTACCAAATGAATGGATCTCATTATTTTTGTAAGATTGACCTTCAATATGGATACCATCAGCTGTGTGTGAAGAAGGAAAACATTACGAAGACAACATTTCGAACCAGGTACGGGCATTACAAGTTTATAGTAATGCCTTTTGGGCTGAATAATGCACCATCTGTTTTCATGGATATAATGAGCAGAGTTTTCAAGGAATATCTTGATGATTTTTTAGTGGTATTTATTGATGATATCTTGGTGTATTCCAAAATCTACGAAGATCATGAAAATCACTTGTACATTATCCTGAAGACTCTATGAAGACATGAATTATATGGGATGTTTAGTAAGTGTGAATTCTAGATTGAAGAGATTTCTTTTCTTGTTCATATTGTCTCTAAGGATGGAATCTCTGTTGATCTTTCTAAGTCAAGAGCGATCCAAGAATGGCCAGCACCAATGAGTATAACTGAGGTATGCAGTTTTTTTGGTTTAGCAGGTTATTATCGACATTTTGTCCAGAATTTCGCCCGATTGGCTAACCCATTACAAAGCTCACATGTAAAAGAGTTAAATTTGTTGTAAAAAAAGAGTGTGAAGAATGTGTTGAAGAACTGAAGAAATGATCAGTCAATTCTCCAATATTGACTCTACCATCGGGGAATGATGGGTTCATTATTTACAGTGATGCATCAATGAAAGGAATTGGTTGTTTTCTTATGCAGAATGATAGAGTTATTGCATATGAATCACGATATCTGATAATTCATGAGAAAAAATATCCTACTAATGATATTGAGGTAGCTACTATAATATTTTCTTTGAAGATATGGAGAAAATATCTCTATGGTGAAAATGTGAGATATATACCGATCACAAGAGTTTTCAGTATATTTTCTCACAGAAAGAACTCAACATGAGGAAAAGGCGATGGCTTGAACAACTCAAGGATTATTATTGCACGATAAACTACCACCCGGGGGTGGAAAATAAGGTGGAAGATTCTTTGAGGAGAAAGGATCATGGAGTTTTGAACAAAATGAAATTTGAAAGGGATCCAATTTTCATGGATCTAGTAAAGTTGGATATGGGAATAACAATGGAAGGTGAAACATCAATACTTTTTCAAATGGTTGCCAAACCATATTTACTAAGAAAGGATAAAGAGTTCTTAGACCAGTGATGATGAGTTTAAAAAGAAAATTAATGTTGTGAATGATGTGAGATTGAGTGACATTGTGTATGAAGATGGAATTTTGAAATTTGGGAGGAGGCTTTGTGTTCCTGATATAACTAATCTAAAAAGGGAATTGTTGGACTATACTTATAGTTCCAAATTCTCTATACATCCTAGGAGCACCAAAATGTATAGAGATTTGAAAGAACATTTTTGGTGGGACAAATGAAGGGTCAGATTTCTGATTTTGTTTCAAGATGTATGGTTTGTCAAGAAGTGAAAGCTGGAAGACAATAGCCTGGTGGAGTATTGCAACCTCTTCCCATACCTGAGTGGAAATGAGATAATATCACGATGGACTTTGTCATGGGACTACCAAAGACTTCTAGAAGGAATGATGCAATATGTATTGTTGTTGATTGTCTAACCAAGTCAGCACATTTTCTTGCTATAAGGGAAGATTTACCACTTGAATGTCTTGTAAGACTATATATGAATGAAGTTGTGAGAATTCATGGAGTACCCCTATAAATTGTTTCTGATCGTGATCCCCATTTTACATCAAGATTCTAGAAAAGTCTTTAGAAGGCCTTGGATACTGAACTTCATTTGAGCACTGCCTACCACCCTCAAACAGATGGACAATCAGAACTGACTATTCAAACCTTAGAATACATGTTGATATCATGCTCACTTGTCTTTCAGGGTATGTGGGATCAATATTTACCTATGTTATAATTTTCCTATAACAATAACTTCCATTCAAGTATTCGAATGTTACCATATGAAGCATTATTTGGAAAGATATAATTCACACCGACCTGTTGGGATGATGTTGGTGAAAGAAGACTCGTAGTCCTAGAACTGGTGGAGGAAATGAAGGAAAAGGTGAAGGTAATCCAAAACCACATCAAAGCAGCTCAATGTAGAGAGAAGAGCAATGCTGACAACTGAAGGAAGGATTTTTAATTTCAGGTAGGAGATCATCTTTTCTTGAAGGTATCTCTATGGAAGGGAGTTTTACGTTTCGATAAAAAAGTTTAAATTGAGTCCCAGGTACTTCGGACCTTTCAAAATTCTAGAACTAATTGGGGTTGTAGCTTACCATTTGGCAATGCCGCCAAGTCTCTCCAAAGTTCACGATGTGTTCCACATATCACTGTTTAGAAAATACATGCCTGACCCAACGCATGTACACACCTATGAAGAATTAGAATTGGAACCTGATCTATCTTATTGCGAAGAGCCTGTCAGGATTCTTGATACCAGAGAACAAGTGTTGGGAAACCAAACGACTAGTCTGGTAAATGTTCTCTGGAGAAACCATAACATGGAAGAGGCAATGTGGGAACCCGAAGAACTTATGATGAAGAACCACCAGCGTCTTTTTATGTAGTAATATTCAAGAAATTTCGAGCAAGATATTATTTGAAGGAGGGGAGAATGTAACACCCGAATCTTCCATAGTATGCTTCTCTTTGAATAATACAGTAGCGTGTGTTGTATGCAACTTCGAGTTCTAACACACCACAACCAATCAAACTAGTCGTTATGAAAAGTAATACACATTTTTTGAAATTTTATAAATTTTATCTTTAATAATGGACTTAATTTTCTGATTCGGAATATCAAAATTAGAATAGGTTGAATTTTTGGTACATTTCTGATAACTTTCATGTGTTGATGAATAGTGAAAATTACTAAATTTTAATTAAAAACAACTTTTTTAGTTGAAATAATTAATAGTGAAAACTTATGAATTTTAGTGGTTTTAAAGTATATTTAGAATATATTTTTACCATTTAATACAATGTTGGTCATTGGATGTATTTTCACATTTAAACCGGACATAAAAAAGTGTCAATCTTTTGATAATTATTATTTCTTAAAAACATGCTTTTTGTTTTGACAGCGGGAATTAATTTTTAATTAATTTATGCCACTTCTGTGTTTTTAATTTAGAGAAATGGATACCATATTTAGAATTAGTAGGTCCAAATTGTTTAAATAGTTAACTTTTATTATTATACATTTTGAATAATTACTTCGGTAAATATTTTATTTACCATGGTCAAAGGGTAAATCCAGTTAATAAGGGTAAAAATAATAATAATATAATAATAATAAATTACCCTAAAACATGTCCTAACACTATTTTTGGATACATGTCCGACCATGGGAATCTTTGGGTCGATTTTGGGACCCCAAGGATCCACTTGTAAAAAATAATAACACTTTATATTAATTAAGTTAAAGTAAATACAAAAATGTCATAAGTATATATCTTTTAGAAAAAATTTTTTTACATAGAGTTATATATGTTATATTTTCGACTATAAATATTCATTAGAAATATATAAATATTTCCAACATAATTTTAATTTATTTATAATTTTTATATATTTAATTATTAAATTTATTTATGACACAATAATGATGCAGTATTTTCTTTATTAAAGAAAGAATCAAATAATTGGTATTATAAAAGTTAAAATAAATATAATTTGAAAGTTTTGATGACATCCACGAATTTTATTGGTTAATATTGCATGTTATGATTTCTTAAATGAATTTTATTAGAATTAATAATGTTTTTATGACTTTAAAAAAATCAATTATTAAATATTGTCAAAATACACATAAATGAGTTTTTAAAACAAATATTATATCATTAATTTATATTCTATTCCTAAAAATATAAGGTTCGGACAAAGGACTTAAATAATTATTGGTGTATTATTAACGGACCACTTGGGGGTCTCTTGGGAGTATATAGTATGTTTATCAAACATATAATATAAAAATACAAAGTGACATGGTAATGTCAAACCAATTAACTAAGACTTAAAACATAAAGATAAGGTTATTAAAGTGACCCAAACCTGTCTAAAACCTATTGGTTGAGTTTTTTTCGACCTATCCCCACCTTAGAATTTGAATAATCCACTTTTTAGCTATTTGATACCGAATATGAATTTATTATAAAATAATATTTCAAGCTTTTCCTAAGGTGCCCCACACCCCTCTTATAAAAGGCCACTCCCCCTTCTCACTAATTCACACCTTAAAAGCCATTTGTCTCGGCCAAAAACTACCCAATTATTCTCTCAACTTAAATCACTTGATCCTAGAGGCCTTACTTTATTCAAAAAGCCATCCTAAGGTGCCCTTTTGATCAAATCAAAAGGAAGAACCTGAAGAAGAGTAATGTTTTCACCACCCTCTTTCATGTTTTTTCTTCTTCAAATTCTTCTGTCTTTATTAATAATATTATAAAATAATAACTTCAGTATATTCTATATATTGTGATGTTATTATAAATATGGTACCACCATATTCATGATTCTATCCATCGTTTTAATGACATGTCACCATACGTGCGTACGTACGGCTTACCGTCTCCACGTCGTGCTGTAATTGTTATTCAAAACATTATTATTTGGATGGGTATGATAATGATGTGTAATTGATGTCAATAATAAATATAACATTATATTGATTCTATATATATTATATACCATCCAATTATATATTAATTTAATATCAAAATAATTATATTGTCGCTCGTGCGTACGTACGGACTACCATGTCCACGAACGCGATGAGATTCATTCCCCATCGTATACATGCAAGTCTAATTGTAATTTGATGATTAAAAATAATGTTTAAAGACTTGATATCATTCTGGATATGAATAATATACAACCTATCCATAACAAACATGACTTATGTAACAAAACATATAAAAGAAAATGAGTAAGTGGACACCTGAAACGACGATAATACTAAAATATTATTAACAAAGAAATATTAAAAGAACATATATGATATCATATTTATGTATACGATTTTTTTATAATTTAATAATAGCGATTTAACTATTATAAAAGAGGTTAACCTACCCTTTACCAAGGAAAATTACAAGGTAAAGGTTTATTTCATGATCTCTTCAATATCCGAGGTTGTTTATACGTAATTATCTACTGGGACCTCTTTATCATCCACATCCATGTTTCTCAAAAATGTATTTCAAAGCATTATTATCATTTAATAGACTATGGGTTAAATTAATTTGTACCCTTTTTGACTTTTTATAAGATGTTTATAAAGGAATATTTCCGTCGTTTTCCAAACAAGGTCCTTTTTATCCTTTTCGATAAAATTAAGGTAAGAATGTGTTTTTTTAACTTATAGGGCTGGTGCGGATATTTTCAACCCTTATAAAATCTTCAAATCTTACCTTACAAGATAATAAGGATATTTTCAAAGTAAATGTTTTATAATTATGTGAATTTTAAAAGATTTCAAAAAAAGAGATATTTCTCTCAAATAGTTTTGATTCCATCTATGTCAACATCCTTTGATGGATTTTAAACTTATTTGAAGTTGATTTATTATGATACAAAACCTCCATATTGTATTGAAGATTTTGTGATATGTTTGACTGTGGATGTATTATTTTTATACCATTCATGGTTTATGGAGAAAGTATTGACATTTCGTATTCTAGTTTTAATACAAATGTTTATGTTATGTTTAAACCTGTTCATATGAGAAATGCATTGGACTTAATAAGTAACGGGTGGAGCCTGCTACAGCTCCTTGATGCGTCGGTAGGTCTCATGAGACAAACTACTGTCTTGGAACAAGGCATTGAAAAAATCTTATTTGTAGTCTTGGCACAAGGTCTTGACTATGTGGTTATGATAGTCTGCCATTATGCATTCCATCATTATGAAAGTGCCTATTGATATTTCATGTGATTATTCGATTAGTAGATTATCCATGTGAATATGTAAATTGAATTATTTCATTTTATTTCTTCCATATTATGTTTAATTTAAAGCTTAAAATGATTTTGTTTGAGTTATACATTGCCTTAAATGTTTATGCTTATTTATGATAGTTTCTGCTATATTGTTATCCTTACTGGGCATCTGAGCACACCCCTTTCTAAGTTTTATTTTTCCCAGGATGTGAAGAAGTATTTTATGAATGACCTGAAAGGATAGTATGATGGGATATGAGTGTGGTCTATGGAGATACGATGTTGTTGTAGTTTTTCACTTTATGATGTAATGTAAGACTTATGAATGTATCTAGTGATTCCAAGGCTACTAAACTAATTGGTCTTTCGAGACTTGATCTTTTGTGATCATGCCAATGTTATGTAATAATGCACCGACTCTGGGTAACTGGGGTTGGGACATTAAACATGAGATCTGGAACAAGATATGATTCCATAGGTCCTCATGGAATCAGTTGTTACTAAAACATAGGTACTACATAGAACCACTAGAGAGGTAAGGGAACTAGGGAGATAAATTTTTCTAGACACTAAAGATGTTGACTCATTATTGGTTAGTAATAATGAACCTATCACCTATAATGAGTAAGTAGAGATCTCAGAAGATGAAATATGGAATGAATCGATGAATTATTAATTAGATTCTATGTATGAAAACCAGGTTTTGGTTTTTGTTGATATACCAGTTAATGTAAATCATATTGCATGAAAATGGATTTTCAAGTGAAAACAGGATGTAAAAAGTTAATTAAGAACTAGTAAAAAGGAACAGAGGATAAAGGTTTTAAATAGAGTTAATGTATTTACTATGAAAAAAATTTCCCATAATATCCATGTTTAAATCCATTAAAATTATTCTTGATATAGCATCCTACCATGACTTTAAAATTTTGTAGATAGATGTAAAAAAACATTCCATAATGGGAACCTTTTGGAAGATGTCTATATGACACAACTATACGTGTTTGTGACTCCTGGTCGAAAACATTATATGAAATTTTAGAGATCTATTTATGGATTTATGTAATAATCCATGCCAGGGGACATTCAATTCGATGATTCTATAAAAGTTTTTTGGTTTCATTCATAATTATTGTGATCAATTTATTTTCAAAAACATTAGTGGGAATGAGGTCATTATCGTAGTTGTATATATTGATTACATATTACTTATTGGAAATGAAATAACAATCTTAAAATTTTTTAAGGATGGGATAAGAATGTTTTTCTCCACAATAGACATTGTTGAAACAGCCTACAATATCAGGATCATGATAATTCTTGATAGATATAAGAGGATGATTAAACTATGTTAAGGTACAAAAATTGACCATATACTAAGGATAATTAGTGTGGAACAATCCATGAGTATATTGGTTCCATTGTGAATTGGTTTACATATTTCTAATAAAATGTGTGACAATACAGAAAAGGAGAAAGAGAGAATAAGTAATATCCCAAAATATCTAGCAATAATATCAATTAGGCATTCCTTTTAATGTAAAATTATTGATATTTTTTATTCTTTGAGAATGGTAGGAAGATATAATGATGATACAAGATAAAATAGTTGGTATATTGTTAATTATATCCTTATGTATGTGAGAATAACTTTGGATATGTTAATGGTTTATAGAGGTGAAAAAGTTCTCGTCATAAGGGGAAATACTAATGATATATTTTAAATAGATCATAATTACCTGAATTCATAGTCAAAATAAGTTTTCTGTATAAATGCTAGAGCTGTGAGTTAGGGTAGTTCAGAGAATCCAATTAACAAATATTCTATAGTGAAGTCTATATATATGGAAGATTATGATGTATCTAAAGAATCTTTTTAGATATAATTTTTTTTGAAGATCATAATGTTGTACATTGTAGTAAAGACCCTATACAATTATTTTTTTATAACACTATAGTGCTGGATCTTTTAATAGAGATGGGGTTACACCAACAAAGAACTAATATAGGATTAAAGTATCGCCTCTTGAATGATTTTTCATGGAGGGGAGAAGTTGCAGTAAACATAGTCTCTATGGAATAAAATCTCTTAGAGCCCTTGACTAAATCCCTATCTCATTAGAGACAGGATTGTCATGTGATATAGAGTAGATTTAAGGTTGTTCGATATTATCTTTGGTGAAGGTGGGATCCTATTAGAGTAGGTTCCCTAGAAAAAAATTTATGTGTACTTTATGATAAACTATATTAATTTTTTTGGATATTAATAAACACCTTATAACATCTTGATTGGTCTATTGTGTGACATAGTATGTGAAAAATGCAATATGATTAGTTTTCACCCTCATAGGTCATAAGAGTATCCCACTAGGATGATAACTCATATGTTCCATTATTTTATTATCAAATTAATATTCTACTTCCATAGGAAATAATTTGAGGGTCACAAATGATACATGCTATCAAGGGTAGGGACTCATAAGAAAATGAGGAACCATCTATTGGTGTACACCCTTGGTAATTTCAGTTATAAGAAATTATGAGAAAAAGACTCACCGATAGGTAAATGAAAATTTAGGTTTCATTGGATGTTCATTTATAAAGATGTGAGTATTCATACATATACATTAATATTATTACTAATTAATGTATGAATTAAAAAATTTGTTGTATTGATGAAAACAATGAGGACATATGTTCTAAGTAAAGTAACATATATTTGGTTCATCATGAGTTTGTTTCATTAATGAATAATGTGAGAAAGGATTTGTCCCTTATGCTCTTTAATTGAATATGTTATATCTATCCCTTTAATGGGAATAAAATAAATTAAATTAATCGATGGAAATGGTGTTATGTAGGAATGTTTAATTTATATAACATTAAATAAAGAGACATAAATTACATAGGTTGATGTAACCAACATGAAACCCTCTGGATTTGGGATATCATGATAAATAGATTATATTATATAGAAAGCATCTTTATATGGTTTTATGTCATTAAGACGTTGGATTATTTCCTTATAGGTGCCTTTAAATTATCCATTATTCAAACCATAGAATTTTGGCTAATTTTACTAATACCACAAGGAAATAGGAATTGAGCATCACACACTAAGGGTATCTAGTACATCAGTTAAATAATATTAATTTTTATTATTTAAAAAGTGGAATAAATATTATGCCTCTATGTGGTTTAATAATTATTCATGTTTTCTTGATCATATATATTTTGTCACCTGTTATTTGAGATAATATTTTGTGAGCTAAAAATTTAATAAATATTTATTATCTATTATGTGAAAATAATATTTATTTATTGAGTGGTGAATAATATAGTTATATTTATTTATTAAAAAATATTTCGTTATTCAAGGGCTAAAAAATATTATGAAGGAAGGATGATATGTATTGTGGAGGAATGATGGACTGAGATTAATGGTTTGGTGAGAAATAATATATATTTAATATTTTTGGAAAAAAATATTTAATTTAACTCATGTGTTTAAAAAACTATAAAGAGAATAATTCATTAATAAATTCATGGGGTTCATAAAGGTGAATGATTCAAGCATCAATATCTACCATTCCAAGACCCAATGATCCATACCATGACAATCGAAGGATCATGTAACATGTGTGGATTACATCTTGAGTTAATCTATTTTTGATACCTACAATGCAATGGGGGTGAGATATTGAGATGTCTTCAAATCCATTAACAATGAAATAATTCATTTGATGGAAATTCATAATTTTTTAAATTAATTATAAATAAATTGAAATCATCCTGCATCTGGTTCTGGTGTTCTATCATCAGATAGATCTTCAATTCAAATTTTTTGTTCCTGGTATTTATTATCGATATACATCTCATATTAATCATTGATTATGAGAAAAAGTAAAGTTGGTTATTCCCCATATGACACTTCCTCTGCACATCGAACCTTCATTATGTTTGTTAGCAATCATTATATTTTATATACCATTGATTTTATTGAAAATACCAAAAATGATAATGGTTCATTTTCATAACTTATCATTGACCTCTCCATTTCAATCAAGGTGATGCTCATCCTTTCACTAACACAATTTCACTGTGGCACACAAGTAGGAGTGAGCTATTATAGTTTCTTAAACACATTTAGATAATCTATAATATATTAGTTATTATATTCAAAAAAAGACATCTGAGATAATTATTATAACTTTTTAACATGATAATTTTTTATATCATTATTTCATTCATAATTGTTTTCAAAATAATTATACTTATAATTCGTTTATAAGATAAATAACTTTCTTCCAAAATTTTTATAAAATGCAAGGAGGTATAAGAATCCACCACTATCATTTACTCAAAAAGGTTAAAATTAATCTATGTGAACTAATTGAAGAATATATGTGGCTATCACTCCTTCTTAAATGAATGGTGTTTTGGTAATTTTTACTTCATAAATAAGTATAACATATATCTAATTTTTTCAATACAAAATAATATAAGTAGCATTCTTGATATAATATTTCTAATTACATTTCGTTATATAAAATAATTGAGGATATAATAAATATGTGTAATTATCACGTTATGGTTTTCAGGAAAACGAACCCACCAAACCCACCTCTACTAAGTAAACAGCTATTGACTAGTGATAATGTTCCCTCGCTATAATTGGAGGAATTACCTCTAATGAACATCGTAAATATAACTATAAGGAATACAAAAAATACATACATAATAAAAATACATACAACTAAATAGAGTAAAAAAATTGACCAAACAATCCAAATAACATGATCCAAACCAACCAATATATAAATATCATACCACAAAAATATGAATAATTGATAAATGCAAACTGTAATACAACCCCATGATGGAATAAATAACCAAAAGGTACACTAACACCACTAATACCACTTATCTTATTCCCATGTTCCCCAAAAGAAATCCTATGAATCTGCAAATACCCATCAATGGGACTAAAATCACACTTTTAGGGATGATAATTAATAACATGTATGGACATCCAAGGTAGTGGGCCTACTTGTAAAAAATTAATAACTATGAATGTAATAATATTTAATAATGTTCATGAAATAATAATAATAGTCATGTTTTCCTATTCAATAATAATTATATCTATTTTATAATTACACATAACACATTTTTGAACCCCCTATATGTAAATTTTGTTGCTACAAACACAATATACCATTTTCTAGTGTAGTTTTCCCTATAAAACGTCACCCTAGATTCAGAAAAATGGTTTTTGGATTAAATACCTTGTCAACCTATCTATGAAACATCAAAGGATATACACATCTCTATTGGTGAAAAGATATATATAGAATATGTAGGAAATAAAAATATTTAGGGTTAAAACGATATACCAAATTTTTAGAGGGAAAATATGTCTCTAATGTATATATATCTATCCAAACATTCCATTCCTTGTGTTGTAGGTTTAAGAAGATATTAAGTGAATCACAATCTATATTAATCCATAATATTATGTTTTGTGATTGAAGAAAAAATAAAATAATTTAATATTAGGTACCCTATGGGATATGATAAATTTATTAGAAATGATAGATGTCTATGGAATCCATTGGTTAACTACAACTAATGAATACTATAGTTTTATCAATGAAGGGTTCCATAAAGAGAACCATTACTCAACATTCTACCTAGTGCATTGCATAGCATTAAGAAAATCAACTACTATTCATCAATTATCCATTAATCACGATGATATTTTATCCTCTTTAATTAAGATAAAACACTCTGAATGTAATGGAAATATAATTTATTTTATTTATTAATACAAAAGTATAAAAAAATATTTTCATTTATTTACGTCCACAAATTTTTAAAACTCATCATTTCTTTGTTTAAGTATTTCCCCAAAGTTTCACATTCTCCACCATCATTGAATAAGTTATCCTAAAATTTTTGGATTCCAAGTGATAGTATTCGAAAAAATAAGTCCCTCATTAATTTTTAATTTCTCAAATTCATATTTATAGGGTCTTTAAAATAGTTTAAATTTGGTATCAATGGATTAGGGGCATCGAGTTACATTTGGGGATGCATTCATGGGAATGAAAAACCTCCACACATGGACTCACTTGATATGGGATAAGAGAGGTAATGGAAAGTATAAGGGCATATATTTGGAATCCATCATTTGTTGGGGGTTTAGTTCCCACAAGACACCATCCAGTGCATCTAATCTGGTTTAGAAACCCATTTTTTTCATATTGTCTTGAGCTAAGTCAAAACATGCTCGAATAATGTGGATAATTTGGGAACCATTTGATCTAATGATCAGATAGTCCCATTATATGTTTTGGGTTCATCCACATGATGAAACCACCACTAATAATAATTGTGGAAATGGAAATATTCAAACAAATTTTTTTTCTAGACATGTATTTCACATTGGTTTTCTATAACTGAGGTGAAAACTAAATCTTACAAAAAATTCAACTCGGTTATTAAATAACTAACTAGGTTTTTTTAATGTAGGAAATTGAATTAAAAATGTGAAAAATATAATTTTCCATAGAACTTATTAATTTAATGATATGGAAAATCTTTATAATTTTAATCACGGATTAAGAAGATATATTTTTGTTTCACTCATTCACACAACTACTTAAATTTTTCTCTCACAGGGTTAACCCAAACCCTTCAATCTTCAATCCATGGCTTCAAAGTTGTTCATTATTTGATCTATGGTCTCAAATATCGTTATTTTTTGATCTTGGGACTTGAATATATTCCCTTTTGAATACACCACCACCATCCACCATCACATGTCATCGACTGCCGCTCATGTTTGTTCTTGTTGGGGTTGTTTGTTCTGGATTCAATTTCAATATACATATAGTGTTTATCTCCTTGATTTTATGTGAATTATTGATATTTTATTTACTATTTCAATTTTTATTAGGTGTCACTTTGTCTTTGGGTTGTAATCAACCAATATCCTCCATCTTTATCAGCCACTTTTAACTTATTTCTTTTGGTTTCGACTCCTCAATCATCCCAGTTTTGATATATATTTATGGTATACGTTTATTATTTGGATTTTTTGTGCATCCATGGTATTTTAATTTTTAAATAAATTTCCTATTTACAATTGACTTCGCCTTATCTTTCATTTTCAATTCACCACCACTGTGAAAAATTACCCATGATATGCAAATGATTACTCATTATTACCATTTGTGTCTCCTTATAAATCATTTCAACTTCAATATCAAGTAATGGGTTGTGTTTATTATTTTATTTCTATACCTAAAGGTTTTTTTATTTATGGTTAAAATTTTCCATTTATATATCTTTATGTTCACTATTTATATTAGCAGTTCTGATTATTCTAACAAATTATATATTTTTTAATTTAGGAACGGTGGTTTTTATATTAACATTCGTGGTTTTTTGTTGTAGAAGGATTATTCAGTCTCCCATTTTTACCCTTACATAACATATCTATAAGTTTATTTTGTGGAATTTTTTTTAATCTAATATGATAAATAAAAACAATTTTTTTTAAAAAAGTATATTCAAATAATATTCCATTTTGGTGTAATAATTGATGTAATATATTGAAGCATTTTTACTATTCACACAATCATTCTGGACTTGATTTCATTATGTTATGTAATTTCAAGTCTCAGAAATATTGTTATAATTTTAGATAAATACATTAAATATGAAAAAATGTTTATAGTTTAGTTTAGTTTTTATTTTATTTTTTAAAATTTTTGTTTACATTTTTATGTCATAATTGGATTTGAATAGTTTTGTACTAATTTTTTTACATTGATTTATAGGATAATGAAAGATCAAATTAATGATCAACTGGAAACTTCTGGGAAAACTTTTACACATACCCCTATAGAGGACTGCACACACACTTCAATTGATGATCCTCCTAATCCTTCTGGATAAGAGGCATTTCCTTTCATGTGGGAAAAATTATTTCAAGGGTTGGTAATGTGGTTACACATATTTAAAAAAATTATTAGCCTCCAGTTACTAGGACCTGAGGATACTTGTTTAATTTGATGATGAATATATTTTAAGGGTTCTAAATTAAAAACAATTCAAGAATTTTATTATAGCACATGCTAAAAGAAAAGTTAGTTTTTTGATTTCTCATTAGAGAAGTGTTGAAAAAATAAAAATATCTCAATAATGGGATATAATTCCTCAGCATTAAAAATTACCCAATCATGAGTTAAGACAGGAATTCACAATGAGGATCTTTTTAGGTTCAGTATTTTTGAGAATTAGGCCATAACCATTACATTAAATCTCAAATATTACAAGGTAGACACTTCTACTCTAACCAATTTTCTCACAATAATAAAACTAATTATATAAAAAATTGATTTGTTGATAATAATATTCATGAATTCTTGATTCCTCTTACCCTTCCTTATAACCTATGAGAAACATTTCAAAAACCCAAGATGAACATAAAAAGTCCAGTAAGAGCTATAAAATAAGGGAAGAAAACATTAGTCCATGAATACATACAAATAATGAAACCATACATTTCTGTAAAAAATCATATCTTTTTAACATTGCTTTTGAAATCATAAGATTTATGAATAACTCATTGAAAAAAAGAATCATAAAGGAAACATGAGGCATCCATAACTTACTTACATTGTAGCTTTCACAACAACATAGGTAGTTACGTTTGGAATACCCATCACAATATATTCCCTAAATCTCTTAGGAGAAACCTTAATGTTTACCAATTTCACGTTACACAATGCATTGGAGAGCTATACCAGGATCACCCAACCAAGATTTATCATAAAACCAGACATATATGTAAACAATTCCCAACAACCATAACATAATCATACCACATAAAACAAGCATAAAGGAAAGATAACATTTCCACATTGCAATCACAATATATCATTTCATGCTATTGAAATAATCAATGCTTTCTCAAAACCATATTCAATACCAAAATATATAAAAAGGTATATAGTTTTTATTTTCCTTTTAAAAACATTATTTCATGTCAAGGAAGCCAAATATCAAATAATACTCGTGGTGGTGCAAAGGTCATTGTCACCACGTACGTTAAATAGAAACATTTGTTTTGTCGTTTAGTTAAACAGGTCATAGAAAAAATATTCCCTTTGAAAGAAATTAAAAATAATAGGGTTTTGTACACCATATAAAAGAAGGTTGTGTATAAAGAAAAATATTCCTCAATTGAATGAGATTTAGCCTATGTCCCTTATAATTATTGTATAAATGACATATGAAGTTATCAATGCGGTGATTATGTGCAACAAAAATATATCCACCCAAAGGGAAGTGAAAACCACAACATAAAAAAATAAACAGTGATTCACTACATAATATTTGAATAATATAATTAATTAAGTATGCGTAAACCCCAATGAGAGTAAATTGAGTATAGAAATTTCCTCACGAAAATTCGGCAGCCTAACAACATCATATAAAAATTCAGAAAATGAGTTGATGAGATAGAAAAGTGTTTTCCATCACTTGAAAATAAAATGTAAAGAAATAAAGAAATAGAATAAAACATCCCAACATAAGAAAATTGAAATTTAATGAAATAACATAAATGACGTCTTTGACTAAATGAGGGTGGTGAAAGGTTCCCTTACCTAGAGTCCAACTTTTCTTGTTCACTCATTATATTTCTCTAAATCGGGTTACTTATTTTTATTTGAGCCAAAAGGATTTCTTGAATTTCCCTATTCCCAAGGTATGTCTTTCAGGATGATGGTAGGGATGACAGGAGATTATTTGGGCATAATTTGGATGATCCATGGGTCTTGAGAGGTGTGAGTTTTGTTGGTATAGGAGGTTTCCTAGTATAAGAGGGAGGGTCACTTTTGGAAAGTCAAGAAAAATTCATTTATTATAAATTCTATGTAGATTAGAAATGAGTCCAAATTCAGTTAGTTCGAATATAAGATGAATACATTTCAAAATAAAATCATTCAATAAAAATTACACAATTTTGGGATATTTTTTAATCCTTATCTTTTTTTATTTGACCCTTTTTTACTCCTACCATTTTATCTAGCTTTCCACACTTTGAGAATCAAAATAGTTAACAAAACATGAAAAATGTTTAATGAAAGATTCATTAATAAAATTTCCAATTTATCAAAACCATTGGCTAAATATTTTTTTTAATTTGATAATATTTAGTAAAATATTTTATATTTTATAATTATGGATTATTTCAATTTTGATGCTATTCAAATCATGACTTTTTAAAAATCCATAAAAACTTGATTCCTTCAAGAAAACTTCATTATTATAAAGATAACATGTCAATATCATCCATAAAATTCGTTTACTACATCAAAATAACCAAATTAAATTTATTTTAACATTTATAATATCATTTATTTGAATCCATTATTAATGAAGCAATCACTGTATCATCATTGCGTTCTAATTAAATTTATGTATTTAAGGTCTAAAAAAATTTAAATAAAATATAATTATAGAGAAAGTTTTTTTTATATTTCTAATTAATATTTATAGTTCAAGAGATGAAATATAGAACCCCGTATAAAAATTGTTTTGGTAAAAGATACATGTTTATGTTATATTTATATATACTATGAATTAATTTTATTAAAATGTAATTTTCAGAACAAAGTGGATCCATGGGGTCCCAAAACAGACCCAAGGATTCCCATGGTCAGAGATATCTCATCCTATAGTATTTAAACATTTGATAGGGTAGTTAAATATTATTATAATATTATTTTTTACACTTTTTTACCAGATTTACCCTTTAACCATGGTAATAAAAATAATTACTTAAGTTACTATTCATAATGTCTAAGAATAATGGGTACCTATTCAAACAATTTGGACCATATGATTAATTATATGGACTTTATTTTCCCAATTTTAGAACACATATGTTCCAGTAATTAATTCCAAATTAATTCCCGTTGTCAAAACCAAAAAGTAGGTTTTGAAGAAGTAATAACAGTCAAAATATTGACATTTTTTATGTCCTATTGAAAAATAAAATTACATTAAATGATAGAAATTATTTTAAATAATAAAAATTTAATCCAATTAAACATTAAAACTAATTAAATGTACAATCTAACTATATAAAAAAATAAGATGAAACGGCAGTTTTGACTTAGAATGAAGTAATTTTAACTATTCCTTAAAAAATGGACCTTATCAAAAAGTTACCAAAACTTTATCCAAAGTAAAATTTGTTATTATGATTATAAATAAGAAATTTATTTTTTCAAATAAAACAAATAATGGTGTCAAAATGATATTAAAAATGTTTCTCCATCAAAAGGCGGCAAAGGACCTTTTATAAAATATTAGAGTATTTAATGTTTAAAATCGGATTTAATCTATTTTTAATGCTCTAAAATTTATTGAATAAATGTAAATATATTTAACAAACATTTAGAATAATATTTTAGTTAGTTATTTTAATTTCTTCCAATAGAAATCCTTGACGTTAACTACCATTTAAAAAATAATAATATTATATTATTTTCGATATACCTGAAAGTTATGTGCAATGTAAGATTTCAAAGAAATCCATGGTTTCTTGTTGAGTACGATAATAGAAAAATAATCCAATTTAAGGTAAAAATAATATATTATTCATAATTATTCCTAGAAATGAATAACAAATTATTCAGAAAATGCATGGGACATTACATCCTTCCCCCCTTTTGGAAATTTCACTCTTGCAATTTTAAATTTGGGCTTAGAAACATCATTGAAAGTTCCCCATCAGAGAAAGAATCAATAAAACAATCACATTAAAAGAATGAAATAGAATTAAAAAAGTTACCGGAGATAACACAGACTAGGATTTCATGTAGTAAATCATTGATATGGAAGTGAAACATAGTGTCATGTTCTGATGTATAGTAATAGAAAACATGATCAGGAGAAAGCTAACTTCCAGAAAACCATAAACATGTAATAATTTAATCGGTATTTTATTCCCTAGTAGGAAATTTGAAAGAAAATGTTTCTATTTTTTCCTTTTAAAAATGTGGAGGAATTTATTTATTATATTGACTAAGAACATAAAGAAATATACTTACATTTCAAGTAGAGTTTCATGCTTTAAAAAATTTCTAACAAAAATCCATATTTTCTACAAACGATGAGAAATCAAGATGACTTGGTCACATTTGAAGTGCTAGAATCAAAATCTAGATAATCAAATAATCCAACAAAATGAACTATATATTTCCACTATCATTTGACAATAACAAAAACCAAAATGGTTAGTACAAGATCAGATAGTTCCCCAAAAAGAATATTCGTTTAATATATAAAATTCAACAAACAATACCAAATGTTCAAAAAATACCATTAATTAAACAATTGTACTTAAAATTCTTTAAAATAATCCAAACTAATATTGAAGACCAGAATTTAAAATGATTTGATCACATATTATTTCATAATAAATCTGAACATTTATCTTCAAATAACATCGACTACCCATAAAGTCTCAAACAGAAAATTTATTATCCTACTCACATATTCTCTATGATAGGTTAATCATTTCCATAAATAACTCAATATTCAAAATGTACATATTAAAAACAAATATTCCTCCAAAACAAAATCCAACCATTACTCCTAAAATGAAATCCCATGGTATTCTATTTTCCTTAGGCATATAGTGATCCAAAAAGAGAAAACATCTTCCAAAATAACCTTTATCATTTAATCACCATACCATTTTCTCATAATAAGGATATCCATTTGATAAAACATAGTTACCAACTAAACTAATTCTTGATCCATAATATCATTCATCTATAAAAATAAGTCAAACCAACTAGGGACTTCACGTAGTCCAGTGGTAGGTGATAAATCCCAGTCACACTTTGGTTGTGGGTTTGATTCCCACAACATTATCCAACGTGATATTTTGTCACAGAGTTTACATGTTGTCCTTTTTAAAAAACTATATAATTTTTTAAAATTACAAAAAATGAGATAAATTTCTCCAAAATAACCAAAACATATTTAAACCTCAAATGTTTTCTCATACCACACATTTGCATCCCAAAAAACGTAATAACTCATAATTTCCTCAAATTCAAGGATCTTATTAACCGAAATGGTTATTTATATATATATCCACAAAAGAAAATATATTTATTCCTCAAATAGAATTTTCACATGACAAACATTAGGGTTATTCATACAAGGGAAAAGTCTTCGAATATAATCCAATAAACAAAATAGCATTGACACTTTTAAACATCTCACCTCCTAAATATCTAACATAACTCTAAAATTTATAAAATGTAGAAATATTAATCTTCCAACATTCTCCCTGATCCCTTAAGAATTTTTTTCAAATTATTCCCTAATACTTCTTTCCAACAAAAAATCACAAATCATATCCGAAGATTTAATAATGTCAAAAAAATAGCTAAGAAATAATCCATACCTCTCATAAGTCATGCTCAGTTTTCTCATCCTCAATTGGAATGGGATTAAAAATTGGTAACATATATTTTTATGGTCCTACTGATCTCATTCCCAAACCTTCTTCATTGGAAATCTATTTTCATGATGACCATGCACACCACATTTAAAATATTCAATTGATTCTCCCAAAAGAACTTCATTCCCTTTCGTGGAGTCAACACAACGCTTCCTTTTTCCATGACAGGATATTGAATTATGAACTTCATTACCACATCTATAACATATTCCCATCCCTTTTAAGCATTTTAATAGGAATTTATTTCCACATCCTTGACACATATGTTTTTTAATATACATAACTTTATGATTATCACATGAACTTCAACAGGGATTCGTTTCTCGCATATACAATGCCTTATAAAAATCAACAATGATCAAGTGGTCAATCATGACTCTAGATATTTGGTTGATAATAACCACAAGAGTTCTCTTTGATGCTCCCATTTCATTAAGTAGCTTATTCAGAAAACCACTATAGCTTACTTCACATCCATTGTTACTTTGGGGCCTTCTAGATACATCCATTAATAAAACCAAAATGGTCAGTGTTAGTATATTGATAAAATCATCATATACAATATTATGAGGAGGAAAAAAACTACGATATATTTATTCATGTTATCTTAAAATCATTCAATTTATATAAAATAACTACAACTCTTTTTAATTTTCTAACCCGTTTGGTCATGTCACTTATGCTCAAATAACACCCTAATCTATAAATTTATCTAAACCAACCTATGATACCTACTATAAGGACGCAACATTAATCATTATATAATATTCAGTTAAGATAATAATTCAAATTGAATATTTTATTAGGTTTATATTTCTATACAATTAGGTCATATAAATTACACTACATCTTAAATATTAAAAATTAGACACTTCTACTCTAACCAATTTTTTCACAACAAAAAAACTCATTAAATAATACAACAATTATTTTCTTGATAAAAATATTCCTGAATTCTTCCTTTCTATTACCCTTACTAATACCCTATTAAAAACATTTCAAAAACTTGGGATGAGCATGAAAAGATCAGTAAATGATATAAAATAAGGGAAAAAATTAGTCCATTAATACATAAAAATCAGGAAAACATACTTTTCAATCATAAAGCATAGCTCTTTCACATACCTCCTAAAATCCTAATATTTATGAATAACACAAAGAAATCATAATTCATAAAATTAACTAGTGGAATCCATAACCTTCATACATTTTAGCTTTCACAGCTATATAGGGAGTTACATTTAGAATATCAATCATAGTATATTCCCTAAATCTCTTAGTAGAAACATTAACGTTTACCTTCATCACGTTACCCAAACTATTGGAGAGCTATCTCAAGCTCACCCACCCTAGGTTTTTCATAGAACCACCCACATATGTAAACATCTCCCAATAACCATAACATAATCACAACACACAAAACAAGAATACCTTAATGATAAAATTTACACACTGAAATCACAATATATCATTTCATGATATTTACATAATCAGTGATTTCTAAAAACTATTTTCAATACCAAAATACGTAAAAAGTTATTTGGTATTTATTTTACATTTATAAACATTACGACTTGGTAAGGAATCCAAATATCAAATAATACTAGCGGCGGTAGAAAGGTTGTTGTCACCGTGAATGTTAAAAAGAAACATTCCTTTTTTCGTTTAGTGAAATGCTTAATAGAAAAATTTTTCTCTTTGAATGAAATTATAGGTCAAATTGTTTTTTAAATCATGTAAAATAAGGTTGTGTAAAAACCTAAATATGCATCAGTGGAAGGATATTGAGATTAAATCCCTTACAATGATCGTATAAATGACATACGAATTTATCAATGGGGTGATTTTGGGCAACAACAGTATAACCACACAAAGGGAAGTGGAAATTACAAAAAATTAATATATAGTAATTACACACATAATATTGACATAATATAATAAACTAAGTATGAATAAAACTAAATTATAGTAAATTGAGTTCAGAAATTTTCTCACGAAAATTAGGCAGTTTAACTGTGTCACTTAAAATTAAGAAAATGAGTTGATAATAAAAAAATTCTATCTCATCACATGGACAAAAAATGTTCACAAATAAGGATATAGAAGAATTTATCTCAACATAAGAAAATGGAAATAAATATAAATAATGTGACACCCCAAGCTTCTACGGTACGCTTCTCTTTGAATAATGTGATAGCGTGTGTTGTACGCAACACCGAGTTCTAACACACCATAACCAATCAAACTAGCCGTTATGAATAGTAATACCTAATTTATGAATTATATATATATATTATTTTTTAAAATGGACTTAATTTTTGGATTCGTAATATCGAATTTAGCCTAAGGTGAAATTTTGGTACTTTTCGGATAACTTTAATATTTTGATAATAGTGAAAATTACTAAATTTTAATTAAAAACAACCTCTTTAATAGAAATAGTTTATATTGATAAATTATGAATTTGAGTGGTTTTAAAGTATATTTAGAATATATTTTTACCATTTAATATAATTTTGGTCATTGGACATAATTTTACAATTAAACCGGACATAAACAAGTGTCAATCTTTTGATAGTTATTATCTCTTAAAAACACGCTTTTTGTTTTAACAACGGGAATTAATTTTAAATTAATTTCTTCCACTTCTGTGTTTTGAAATTGGTAAAATAGATTCCATATTTGGAATCAGTATGGTCAAATTGTGTAAATATGTAACTTTTATTTTTAGGCATATTGAATAATTACTTCGGTAAATATTTTATTTACCATGGTTAAGGGTAAATCCGGTAAATAAGGGTTAAAAAATAATATTATAATAATAAAAAATACCCTAAAACGTGTCCTAGCCTCATTGGTTGATACATGTTAGACCATAGGCATCTTTGGGGCGATTTTGGGACCTCATGGAGCCACTTGTAGGTGATAGGGACACTTTATTTTAATTAAGTTAAAATGAATACAAAAATGACACAAGCATATATCTTTTAGCAAAACAATTTTTACATAGGGTTATATATGTTGGATTTTAGACTATAAATATTAATTAGAAAGACAAAATGATTTACTACATAATGATAGTTTATTTATAATTTTTAGAGATTTAATAATTTGATTTATTTATGACATAATGATGATGCAGTAATTACCATAATACTGAAAATTTAAAATAATTGATATTATAAATACCCAAATAAATATAATTTGAGACATTTAATGAATTTCAATAGTTTTATAGGATAATATGACATATTAGGATTGATTTAATTAACTTTGTTCGAAGTAATAATTCTGTTTCACAAAAATCAACTATTGAATAGTGTCAAAATTGACATAAAAGAGTTTTTAAAATAAATATTATATTATTAATTGATATTAAATTCCTAAAAATCTAAGATTCTCCCAAGAGACTTATATCATGATATGTGTATCATTAATTGACCACTTGGGGGTCGCTTGGATGTATATAGTAACTTTATTAACCACATTATATAAAAATACAAAGAGAAATTGTAAAAGTGAAACTAATTAACTAAGAGTTAATACTTAAAGATAAGGTTAATATAGTAACCCAAACATGTATAAATTCTATTGGTTGAATGGTTTTCGACCTATCCCCACCTTAACCTTTGAGTAATCAGCTTTTGAGCCATTATAAACCGAATATTAATTTATTATAAATTAATATTTCTAGCTTTTCCAAAGGTGCCCCTCACCCCTCTTATAAAAGGTCACTCCTTCTTCTCATTACTTCACACCATCAAAGCCTTATGGTTCGGCCAAAATCTACCCCAATATACTCCCAACTTCCCTCAATACAACATAGTGGCCTTAGATTGATCAGAAAGCCAACCTAAGGAGCCCTTTTGATCAAATCAAAAGGGAGAACCCGAAGAAGAGGTAATGTTTTCACCACCCCTTTTCAAGTTCCTTTCTTCTTCCACTTCTTATTTCTTTGTTATTACCATTCTAAAATAATAACTCCAGTATCTTATATATACTGCGATGTTATTATAAATATGGTACAACCATATTCAGTATTCTATCCACCCTTTGAATAACATGTCACCATACGTGCGTACGTACGACTTACTGTCTCCATGTCGTGCTGTAATTGTTATTCAATATATTATTATTTGGATGGGTATAATAATGATGTGTAACTCATGTAAATAATAAATATAACATGTTAAGGATTCTGTATATATTATATACCATCCATTTATATATTATTTTAATATCAAAAGAATGATATTGTCTCTCGTGCGTACGTACGGACAACCGTCTCCACGAACGCGATGAGATTCATTCTCCATCGTATCCATTCAAGTATAATTATATTTTGATGATTTAAAAATGATGTTTAAGGACTTGATATCATTATGGATATGAATAAGATACAACTTATCCATAACAAACAGGGCTTATGTAACAAAACATATAAAAGAAAATGAGTAAGTTAACACCCGAAACGACGATAATTCTAAGATATTATTAACAAATCAATGTTAAAAGATCATATATGATATAATATTAATATATATGATTCTTGTATAATTTAATAACAATTATTTCACCATTATACACAAGGTTAACCTACCCCAACCAAGGAAAAGTTCAAGGTAAGGGTTATTTCATAATCTCTTCATTATCTGAGGTTGTTTATACGTAATAATCTATTGGGACCTCTTTATCATCCACATCCATGTTTCTTAAAAATTTATTTCAAAACATTTTTACTTTTTAAAAAGAATATTGGTTAAAGTCATTTATACCCTTGTTTTACTTTTTATAAGCGGTTTATAAAGGAATCTTTCCTTCGTTTTCCAAAGAAGGTGCTTTCTAACCTTTTCGACAGAATTAAGGTAAGAATGTTTTTTTAACTTATACGGTGAGTGCAGTTATTTTCCATCGTTATAAAATCGTCGAAGCTTCTCTTACAAGCTTATAAGAATATTTTCAAAGAAAAGTTTTTATTTTATAAATATATGACTCTTAAATGATTTCAAAATAGAAAGAGAAATTTTTCTAAAAAGAATTTTGATTTCATCTATGTCAACATCCTTTGATGGATTTTACGCTTATTTGAAGTTGATTTATTATGATACAAAACATATATGTTGTATTGAAGGTTTTGTGATATGTTTGACTGTGGATGTGCTATTTTTATACCATTCATGGTTTATGGTGAAAGTATTGATATTTCGTATGCTAGTTTTAATACGAATGTTAATGTTATGTTTAATCTTTTTCATATGGTAATGCATTGGACTTAATATGTGACGGGTGGAGCCCGCTACAGCTCCTCGATGCATCGGTAGGTCTCATGAGACAAACTAGTGTCTTGGCACAAGGCCTAGGAAAAATCTTATTTGTATTCTTGGCCCGAGGGTTTGGCTATGTGGTTATGATAGTCTGGCATTATGCATTCCATCATTATGAAAATGGTTATTGATATTGCATGTGATTATTAGATTAGTAGAATATCCATGTGAATAAGCAAATGGAATTATTTCATTTTACTTTTGTCATACTATGTTGAAATTCAAGTTTAAAAGGCTTTTGTTTTAGTTATACATTTCCTTAAATGTTTATGCTTATTTTTGAAAGTTTCTGCTATATTGTTATCCTTACTGGGCATTTGAGATCACCCCTTTTCTATGTTTTATTTTTACCAGGATGTGAAGAAGTAAGTTATGAATGACCTGCAGGGATAGTATGTGGGGATATGAGTGTGGAATATGGAGACTATGTTGTTGTAGTAGTTTTTCACTTTGTGATGTAATGTAAAACTTTATAAATATATCTAGTGTTTCCAAGGCTACTAAACCAATCAGTCCTTCGAGATTTGATCTTTCTTGTGATCATTCAAATGTAATGTAATAATGCACCGACTCTGGGTAACTAGGGTCGGGGTGTCACAGTTGGTATCAGTGGAAGTTTAGTACAAACCTTGGAAGCTAGATTTAGATAAAATATGATTAGAGAACGTAGAACTAAGATGAACTTTGAGGATTAGTATAGAAGAGCTTCCTAGAATTTTGATATTGTAGAGATTTTGTGAGTTTTCCGAGCAATACATCCTTGTCTGGATAAGAGCAGGTAGAGGCGGCTCTGACACAGATGTACCTAGGGGTAAAACCTGAAAACACCGCTTTGAGCTAGACTGGAACGGGAACTGGTGCACGACAATGGGCCTTGCTTCACTCTTGGTTACGACACTCCCCGAGGATATGCTTAGGATAACTCTAATTTTCATTAAAAATCATTATGAAGGGTTTATGAGTATATACTTCCTAAAAAAACATTTTTATGATTATGGATTATATCCATAAATAGTTCAATTTATGTTAAGTGCTTTATAAGTATGGAATTATGTATTTTGATTCATAAACTGATCTAGTTTATGCCATTGTTTATAAATGGCGCCTAGTGGAAGAAATGGAAACCATATAAATGCACGCACTCCATGTAGGGATTGCCCTCCTTCTCAAGATAATTATAGTGGAGCTGGTGATGCAACTGGTGTCGATCAGCTAATCACCATACTAGGACCACTCACTGAGGTTATGAATAATAACCTTACCCGTATGGAGCACCCTGATCCACAGCGTGGAGGATCAATGTTAGATCGATTCATGAGGAAACAACCACCAACATTCAATGGGAGTACAAATCCCTTAGTAGCTGAGCAATGGATAAATTCCCTAGAGAAAATATTTCAGGCTTTGGGGAGTAGTGAAAGAGAAAAAGTTATCATGGAAGTTTACCGACTCACTGGAGATGCTGATCAATGGTGGTCATTGATTCAAAACACGAAGGAAGATGATGAAGTATCAAATATGGAATGGAGGGAGTTCAAAGATCTGTTTTTAGAAAAATACTTTCCTCGCGACCACCGAGCAGATATGGAAAGGCAGTTTCTGAGACTGAGACGAAAGGAGGATGAGAATGTCACAAAGTATGAGGCTAACTTTACATGGTTAGCAAGGTATGCTGGAGATTATATACGTAACCCAATAAGTAATATTTATCGTTTCTTTGATGGTTTAAAACCATTTCTCGGTCGATCATTAGTCTCACAATCCTTCTCGTCATACGAAGACATTGTCTCATGTGCTATCAAGACCGAAAATGAATTCTCTAAGTCTTATGACATTAAAGAAATGAAAGAGAAGAAGAGACCTTCTGATCAATCTGGGAATGGAAATAAGGGGAAGAAGGGAAAGGTTGAATATCCATCCTGTGGTAAATGTGGGAAGAAACACCCCGGTACATGCTTGAAGGGAACATGAGTCTGTTACAAGTGTAGTGAAAAAGGCCACCAAGCTCATGATTTCAAATGGGAGAAGGAAGCTACCAATGTTCAGTGCTACAATTGCAGGGAGATGGGACATTATGCAAATGAATGTCCTAAGCCTCAGGAGAACATTCCTCAGAAAAGGCAAAGGGATCAAGGCCATGCTTATACTATAACTACTGCTGAGGTAGAAGCTCCTAAAGAGGTGGTGGCAGGTAATTTAATGGTTTCCTCAAGTTTAGAAAATGCATTATTTGATTCTGGATCATCACATTGTTTCATATCATCCTAGTTTTCTACGAAAATTAGATATTTCCAATTTGATTTAACAAGGGAGTTGTCAGTTAAAACTCCTAAGGGAAGTATCATTGCAACAACATTTTGTTAATCAGTCCCCATTAGAGCACATAAATGTTCATTATCTACTGATCTCATCATCATACCAATGATTGAGTTGGATATAATCCTCGGTATGGACTGGCTTTCGGACTATGTTGCGAAGATTTATTGTAAGAAGAAATAGGTTACGATTCTTGATGATGATGATAAGGAACACCTTATCTTTAGAGCAGAATCGTCACCACCTAATTCTTATTTAGATCCACCACCAGTAGCTCAACTAAATTCAATTATTGTGGAGGAATAGAATGAAATAACTGTGGTTGAGGAAAGGAATGTTCAAATAGAGGATGTACCTATTGTGAAAGAATTTGTAGATGTATTTCTGGAAGATTTACCTGGACACCCTCTAGAACGAGATGTTGAGTTTTCCGTTGATTTAATTCTAGGATCAAGGCCTATATCGAAGACCCCTTATAGAATAGACACTATAGAATTAGTTTAACTAAAGAAACAGCTAGTGGAATTGAGTAATAAGGGATTTATTCACCCTAGTGTTTCTCCTTGGGGAGCCCCAGTTCTTTTTGTTAAAAAGAAAGATGGATCTATGAGGTTATGTATCGACTACATGGTGATCAATGCTATAACAATAAAGAACAAGTATCCCCAACCTCGAATTGATGATTTATTTGACCAACTGCATTTAGCTCAATACTTTTCAAAGATTGACCTTCTATCTGGATACCATCAGTTGTGTGTGAAGAAGGAAGACATTCTGAAGATAGCATTTCGATCCAGGTACGGGCATTACGAGTTTACTGTAATGCCTTTTGGATTGACTAATGCACCCTCTGTATTCATGGATCTGATTAATAGAGTTTTCAAGGAGTATCTCGATGAATTTTTAGTTGTATTTATTGATGATATCTTAGTATACTCCAATTGCTATGATGATCATGAAAATCACATTTGCATTATCTTGAAGACTCTGAGAAGGCATGAATTATATGGGAAGTTTAGCAAGTGTAAATTCTGGCTTCAGGAGATTTCTTTTCTTGGCCATATTGTCTCTAAAGATGTAATCTTTGTTGATCCTTCTATGACCAAGGCAATCCAAGAATGGACAGAACCTACGAGTATAACTGAGGTACGTAGTTTTATTGGTTTGGCACGTTATTATCGATGATTCGTCCAGAATTTTTCCCGATTGGCTATCCAATTAACAAAGCTCACACGTAAAGGGGTTAATTTTTTTTTGGAAAAAAGAGTGTGAAGAATGTTTTGATGAACTGAAGAGAAGATTAGTCAATGATCCTATATTGACTCTACCATCGGGGAATGATGGGTTCGTTATTTATAGTGATGCATCGAAGAAAGGACTTTGTTGTGTCCTTATGCAGAATGATAGGGTTATTGCCTATGCATCGCGATAGTTGAAAACTCATGAACAAAACTATCCTACTCATGATCTCGAGTTAGCAGCTGTGATCTTTGCTTTGAAGATATTGAGGCACTACCTCTATGGTAAAAAAATGTGAGATTCATACTGATCACAAGAGTTTGAAGTATATTTTCTCACAAAAAGAACTCAACATGAGGCAAAGGAGATGGCTCAGATTACTCAAGGATTATGATTGTACGATACACTACCACCCGGGGAAAGCAAACAAGGAGGCAGATGATTTGAGCAGAAAAGAACATGGAGTTTTGAACGTGATGAGAATTGAAAGGGATCAAATTTTGATGGATCTAGTGAAGATGGATATGGGAATAACCAGGGAAGGTGAAACATCAATGCTTTTTCAAATGGTTGCCAAACCATATTTACTAGAAAGGATTAAGAGTTCTCAGACCGATGATGAAGAATTTCAAAAGAAGACTAAAGCTGTGAATTATGGGAGACTGAGAGACTTTGTATATGAAAATGGAATTTTGAAATTTGGGAAGAGACTTTGTGTTCCCGATATACCTGATCTAGAAAGGGAATTTCTGGATGATGCTCATAGTTCCAATTTCTCTATACACCCTAGGAGCACCAAAATGTATAGAGATTTGTAGGAACATTTTTGGTGGGACAACATGAAGGGGGAGATTTTTGATTTTGTGTCAAGATGTATGGTTTGTCAACAAGTGAAAGCTGGAAGGCAACAACCTGGAGGACTCATGCAACCTCTTCCCATACCAGAGTGGAAATGGGAAAATATTACGATGGACTTTGTCCTGGGTCTACCAAAGACTCCTAGAAGGAGCGATGCAATATGGGTTATTGTTGATCGTCTTACCAAGTCAGCACATTTTGTTGCTATAAGAGAAGATATACCCCCAGAACGTCTAGCCAGACTATATATTTATGAAGTTGTGAGACTTCATGGAGTACCCTTATCAATTGTTTCTGATCGTGATCCCCATTTTACTTCAATATTCTGGAAGAGTCCTCAGAAATCCCTGGATACTAAATTTCATTTGAGCACTGCTTACCTCCCTCAGACAGACGGACAATCAGAACGAACTATTCAAACCTTAGAAGACATGTTCAGATATTGATCACTTGACTTTCAGGGTATGTGGGATCAATATTTACCTCTGGTAGAATATTCCTATAACAATAGCTTCTATTGGAGTATTCAGATGGCACCATATGAAGCATTATACAGAAAGATATGTCTTACACCAACCCGTTGGGATGACGTTGGTGAAAGAAAACCTGTAGGTCCAGAACTGGTGGAGGAAACAATGGAAAAGGTGAAGGCAATACAAAATCACATCGAAACAGCTCAATGTAGGCATAAGAGCTATGCCGATAATCGAAGGAAGGATTACGAATTTGATGTCAGTGATCATGTTTTCCTGAAGGTATCTCCATGAAAGGGAGTCATACGTTTTGGTAAGAAAGGTAAATTGAGTCCTAGGTACATCAGACCTTTCGCAATTCTAGAATGAATTGGGGATGTTGCTTACCGATTGGAAATGCCGCCAAGTCTCTCCAAAGTTCACGATGTGTTCCATGTATCTCTATTGAGGAAATACATGGCTGACCAAACGCATGTACTCACCTATGAGGAGTCGGAACTGGAAGACAATCTATCTTATTGCGAAGAGCCCGTCAGGATTCTTGATACGAGAGAACAAGTACTGAGAAACCGGACGACGCGTCTGGTAAATGTTTTGGGGAGAAACCATAAGATGGAAGAGGCAACGTGGGAACCCGAGGAACTTATGATGAAGAACCACCGGAGTCTTTTCATGTGATAAGAATTCTAGAAATTTTGAGAATGAAATTATTTGAAGGAGGGGAGAATGTAACACCCCAAGCTTCCACGGTATGCTTCTCTTTGAATAATGTGATAGCGTGTGTTGTATGCAACACCGAGTTCTAACACACCATAACTAATCAAACTAGCAGTTATGAATAGTAATATCTACCTTTTGAATTATATATATATTATTTTTTAAAATGGACTTCATTTTTGGATTTGGAATAATGAATTTAGTCTAAGGTGAAATTTTGGTACTTTTCGGATAACTTTAATATTTTGATGAAGAGTGAAAATTACAAAATTTTAATTAAAAACAACCTTTTTAATCGAAATAATTAATATTGATAAATTATGAATTTGAGTGGTTGTAAATTATATTTAGAATATATTTTTACCATTTAATATAATGTTGGTCATTGGACATAATTTTACAGTTAAACCGGACATAAACAAGTGTCAATCTTTTGATAGTTATTATCTCTTAAAAACACGCTTTTTGTTTTAACAATAGAAATTAATTTTAAATTAATTTCTGCAACTTATGTGTTTTGAATTTGGGAAAATGGATTCCATATTTGGAATCAGGATTTTCAAATTGTGTAAATAGGTAACTTTTATTTTTAGACATTTTGAATAATTACTTCGGTAAATATTTTATTTACCATGGTTAAGGGTAAATCTGGTAAATAAGGGTTAAAAAATAATATTATAATAATACAAAATTTCCCTAAAACGTGTCCTATCCTAATTGGTTGATACATGTTCGACCATAGGTATCTTTGGGTCGATTTTGGGACCCTATGGAGCCACTTGTAGGTGATAGGGACACTTTATTTTAATTAAGTTAAAATCAATACAGAAATGACACAAGCATATATCTTTTAGAAAAACAATATTTACATAGGGTTATATATGTTGGATTTTCGACTATAAATATTCATTAGAAAGATAAAAATATTTCCTACATAATGATATTTTATTTATAATTTTTAGAGATTTAATAATTTAATTTATTTATGACACAATGATGATGCAGTAATTACCATAATAGTGAAAATGTAAAATAATTGATATTATAAATACCCAAATAAATATAATTTGAGTATTTTAATGAATTAAAATAATTTTATAGGATAATATGACATATTAGGATTGATTTAATTAACTTTGTTCGAAGTAATAGTTCTATTTCACAAAAATCAACTATTGAATAGTGTCAAAATTGACATAAAAGAGTTTTTAAAATAAATATTATATTATTAATTTATATTGAATTCCAAAAAATATAAGGTTCGGAGAAAAGACTTATATAATTATAGGTGTATCATTAATGGACCACTTGGGGGGTCACTTGGATGTATATAGTAACTTTATTAACTATGTTATATAAAAATACAAAGAGACATTGTAAAAGTGAAACTAATTAACTAAGAGTTAATACTTAAAGATATGGTAAATATAGTAACCCAAACCTATATAAATTCTATGGTTTGAATGTCTTTTGACATATCCCCACCTTAACCTTTTAATAATCAACTTTGGAGCCATTTTAAACCGAATATAAAATTATTATAAATTAATATTTCCATCTTTTCCAAAGGTGCCCCTCACCCCTCTTATAAAAGGGCACTCGTACTTCTCATTTCTTCACACCATCAAAGCCTTTTGGATCTGCCACAATCTACCCCAATACTCTACCAACTTCCCTCACAACATCCTAGAGGCCATATTTTTATCAGAAAGCCAACCTAAGGAGCCATTTTGATCAAATCAAAAGGGAGAACCCGAAGAAGAGGTAATGTTTCCACCACCCCTTTTCAAGTTCCTTTCTTCTTCGACTTCTTCTTTCATTGTTATTACCATTCTAAAATAATAAATCTAGTATCTTATATATACTGTGATGTTATTATAAATATGGTACAACCATATTCAGTATTCTATCCACCCTTTTAATAGCATGTCACCATACGTGCGTACGTACGGCTTACCTTCTCCACGTCGTGGTGTAATTGTTATTCAATATATTATTATTTGGATGGTTATAATAATGTTGTGTAACTCATGTAAATAATAAATATAACATGTTAATGATTCTTTATATATGATATACCATCCATTTATATATTATTTTAATATCAAAAGAATGATATTTTCGCTCGTGCGTACGTACAGACTACCGTCTCCACGAACGCAATGAGATTCATTCTCCATCATATCCATTCAAGTATAATTATCATTTGATGATTTAAAAATGATGTTTAAGGAATTGATATAATTATGGATATGAATAAGATACATCCTATCCATAACAAACACGGCTTATGTAACAAAACATATAAAAGAAAATGAGTAAGTTAACACCCGAAACGACGATAATTCTAAGATATTATTAAAAAATCAATGTTAAAAGATCATATATGATATCATATTAATATATATGATTCTTGTATAATTTAATAACAATTATTTCACCATTATACTGGATGTTAACCTACCCCAACCAAGGAGAAGTACATGGTAAGGGTTATTTCACAATCTCTTCATTATCCGAGGTAGTTTATACGTAATAATCTACTAGGATCTCTTTATCATCCATATCCATGTTTCTTAAAAATGTATTTCAAAAAAATTTTAATTTTTAAAAATAATATGGGTTAAAGAAATTTATACCTTTTTTTGACTTTTTATAAGTGTTTTATAAAGGAATCTTTCCGTCGTTTTCCAAACAAGGTGCTTTTTAACCTTTTCGACAGAATGAAGGTAAGAATGTTTTTTTAACTTATACGGCGGGTGCGGTTATTTTCCACCATCATAAAATTGTCGAAGCTTCCATTACAAGCTTATAAGAAAATTTTCAAAGAAAATGTTTTATTTTATAAATATATGACTCTTAAATTATTTCAAAATAAAAAGAGATATTTCCCTAAAAAGTGTTTTGATTTCATCTATGTCAACATCCTTTGATGGATTTTACGCTTATTTGAAGTTGATTTATTATGATAAAAAACTTCTATGTTGTATTGAATGTTTTGTGATATGTTTGACTTTGGATGAGCTATTTTTATACCATTCATGGTTTATGGTGAACGTATTGATATTTCGTATGCTAGTTTTAATACGGATGTTAATGTTATGTTTAAACATTTTCATATGGAAATGCATTGGACTTAATATGTGACGGGTGGAGCCTGCTATAGCTCCTCGATGCATCGATAGGTCTCATGAGACAAACTAGTGTCTTGGTACAAGGCCTTGGAAAAATATTATTTGTATTCTTGGCACGAGGCCTTGGCAATGTGGTTATGATAGTTTAACATTATGCATTCCATCATTATGAAAGTGGTTATTGATATTGCATGTGATTATTCGATTAGTAGAATATCTATGTGAATAAGTAAATGGAATTATTTCATTTTACCTTTTCCATACTATGTTGAAGATCAAGTTTAAAAGTCTTTTGTTTTAGTTATACATTGCCTTAAATGTTTATTCTTATTTTTGAAAGTTTCCGCTATATTGTTATCCTTACTGGGCATTTGAGCTCACCCCTTTTCTATGTTTTATTTTTCCCAGGATGTGAAGAAGTAAGTTATGAATGACCTGTAGAGATAGTATGTGGGGATATGAGTGTGGAATATGGAGACTATGTTGTTGTAGTAGTTTTTCACTTTGTGATGTAATGTAAAACTTTATGAATATATCTAGTGTTTTTAAGGCTACTAAACCAATCGGTCTTTCGAGATTTGATCTTTCTTGTGATCATGCCAATGTAATGTAATAATACACCGACTCTGGGTAACTAGGGTCGGGGCATTACACATAACATTAAATAACTCTTTGACTAAAATAGGAGGGTGAATGGTACCCTTACCTTGAGTCCGAGAGGTCTTTTTTTACTCTTTATATTCCTCTAAATCGGGTAACTTCTTTTGATTTGAGCCAAAAGGATTTATTAAATTGTCTTTTTCCCAAGGTAAGGATTCTAGGAATAAGGTATGGATGATGGGAGCATATTTGGGAAGAATTTAGATGAGCTAAGGGGATTGAGAGGTGCGAGTTATGTGGGTAGAGGTGGTGGCCTTTTATAAGTTGGAGGAGGGTCACTTCAGAAAAGTCTATAAATAATAATTCATTGTAAATTATATTTAGATTTCAAAAGAGTAAAAATTAAGTACTTTCTAATAAAAGATTAATATAATCAATATAAAATCATCCAATAATAATTGGATTGGTTTTTTATATTTTTTTAATCCTTATCTTTTTGATTTGACCCCTTATTATTCATACTGTTTTATCAGGATTTCAACACTTTGTGAATCAAAATAGTTACCAAGACATAAAAAATGTACAATGAAAGAGAAATTATTTTCTTAGAGTTACAAGATCCATTTGAATAATTATTATATTTTTTTTGTAATTTTATAATATTTGATAAAATATTATATATTTTAAAATATGAATTATGTCAATTTTTACACTATTCATACCATGACATTTTAAAAATCCATAACAACCAGATTCCATTAAAAACGTCATTATTATAAATATATAATGTCAATATAATCCATATAATTCTAGAATGATATAAAAATAACCAAATTACATTGATTTTAATATTTATAATATAATTTTTTTGAATGCTTAATTAATGAAGTAATCATTGCATCATCATTGTGTCATAGTTAAAATTATTTATTTACGGTGTAAAAATTATAAATAAAATATCATGATGTATAATATCCTGTTATATTTGGGATTAATATTTATAGTATAATATATCAATTATATAACCGCATATGAAAATTGTTTTAGTAAAAGATACATGTTTATGTTATATTTATCTTTACATTAAATTAATTATTATAAAATGTCATTTTCACATCGTAGTTGATCCATGGGTTCACAAAATCTCATAAAATATGATTAGGATATGAGTTAAGGTAACTTAATATTATTATAATATTATTTTTAACCTTATTTATCAGATTTACCTTTTAACCATTGTAAATAAAACAATTACTGAAATTTCTATTCATAGTATATAAAAATAAAAGGTACCTATTCACATAATTTGGACTTTCTGATTCCAAATATGAAATATATTTTTCCAAATTCAAAAAAAAAAAGTTTTAGGAATTAAATTAAAATTAATTCATGTTTTCAAAACCAAAAAGATGGTTTTAAAGAAGTAATAACTATCAAAAGATTGACATGTTTTTATGTCCAATTTAAAAGTGTAATTACATACAATGAAAAAAATGAAGACAATTGATAAAAAACATAATCCAAATACAATATAAAACCAATTAAATGTACAATTTAACTATATAAATAAATTACAAGAAAATGCAGTTTTGACATAAAATACAGTATTTTTCACTATACATTAAAAAAATTAACATTGTTAGAATATTACTAGAAAAAAATTACAAATTTAAATTAGATGATACTATTCTAAATAAAAATTTTACTTTTTCAAATACAACTTATAACGTTTTCAAAAACTATAATTAAAAAGGGTTCTCCATCAAAAGGCAGTAAAACAACCTTTAAAAAATATTAGAGTTTTTCAAGCTTAATATTAGATTCACTCTTATTTGAAGCCTAAAAAATTTATTGGATAAATGTAAAGATATTTAAAAAACATGTAAAATAATGTTCTAGTTATTTATATTCAATTTTTCCAATACAATGTCTAGACATCAACTACCATTTGAAATAATAATAATAATGCATGATTTTTTAGTACACCTCAAACTTGTGGGAATTGTACGATTCCAAAGAAACCTGTTGTTGCATGTTGAGTATGTTATCGGAAAAAGAATCCCCTTTAATTTAAAAAAAATATCTTATTCATAAATATTCATAGAAATGAAAAAAAATATTCTATAAATACTTGGGTCGTTACATGGGACATTATTTTGGTAATCTCATTTTGTTATTATTTTACATATATTGAAATATTTATACTAACATTTACTTCCCCATTCTTATTAGATGAAAAATGATATAATTGATACTGTAGAAGTCATGGAGAAATGATTAGCATCGACAGCTTGGATATGGAGGGATTTTATATCAACCATCACATCTGATTTCATTAATGGGAATAGACAGTAGAAAAACCCATGTGATACAAATCAATTTCAAGATGAAGAAATGTGAAAGAAATTTGCTAAAAGTATATGACCAAAAGCATTTTTAGTGTGTAAAATGTCACATTTTTTATTTTTTATATATATATTAATGATCATATTAATGATTTAATTATTCTTAATTGAGATAAAATTAGGAGATTTAATCAGGGGATAGAATCTATAAATTTAAACCATCATACTTTATCTCATATAGAATACATGTTATTGGAAGAATAAATGACACCTGAAAAATGTGAAAAAACCAAGAGTTGATTCATCATGATTCATAGGGGTTAAACCTTCTTCCACCCATATAGAGATGAAAAAATTGAATAGGTATCGAATGAGAAAAAAGAAAAAATATCTTATGAAAGAGTTGTGTAATGTATCTAAGAGGATTGAATATGTTTAATTTATTTATTAATTTTTGTTAAATAAATTCCTTATATATTGTGATTCACTATGGATATTTTCAAATATTCCACATAGGGATCTCTTGGGGATAATAGAACATAAGGGACCTTCATAGCTGATAGTATGAAGGATATTTTAACAATAATATTTAGAAATCATGAACACCTTGCTAATGTGTGAGGATACCCGAAAGGTGTATTGGTAAAAAAAAGTGTTTCCACATTATTAATATTATTTAACGGGTAATGTTTTTAAATGAAAGAAATATTATTTGGATGATATAGGTCAAGATATTCATGAGACGAAGAAGGATAATATGAGAGGTTTAATATATTCGATGTTTGTAGACATGAAAAGACAGTTTTATACTAACAATCCCACTCCTCCATCTCCACCTACAGATCCAACTCCTCTTACATATCCAACTCATTCACATCATACTCCACAACATTCATTTTTTGTGAGTTATATGTTTATGATCCCCAATATAATATTTTTTCATATGTGATGCTACATTATATGGGTGATACCATTCATCATCAATAGATAGAGATATAAAATCATAGTGTTATCGTATAAGATATTATTGATTGATTAGAAAGAATATAATTTCCTACATATGAGGTTAGTATAGTTGGAAAATGTATAGACAAGTTTTTATTATGTGTGTTTAGACTTTTTCAACAAATTAAGATACATGCATGTGTATATTATTTCATTTATTTCATTTTTCTTTTCAATTTTTTTAAATTTTAATATTTTAATATTTATATATTTTTTAAATAAATAATTTATAGTTAAATACATACTATATAGGTAACAAGAAATATTACATGTTTTGAATTCATATAAAACATTTTCTAGTGTTGATAGATTATCAACATATTCAAATTTGTTGTGGGATAATTATGACATTCCCATGGAAGATGATAATTTTTGGAATATAATGACTTTGAAACATAAAAAAAAATTTAATGGTTCTCGCAACTATAGATGAGATTATCATGGACATGATGTAAGTATTTTACATGTATGTAAATTGATATATAGAATTCGATTATTTAAATTTATTAAAATGTTATACCTATTTTTGTTTTTTATTATGAATATTTATTCAATCTGTATGTATAATGAAATGATAATGGTATTTTTATTTAAGGACCCCCAATTTTTTTCACCTATAGCAATGAAAATAAATGATGTTGAAGGAATTGTTTATATAGAGAAAAGACTTCAAAAGAATGTAACTATTTAGCTTTAGATGCTTCTATATTGTCAAAATTATGAAACATATATCACATAAAGTGTTATATATATCATAAAAAAATAACCAGACACAATATATTTTCTTATATATTATCGTATTTAAGATTTTGGGTCTTTTCCAAGGTAGAAGACACTTTAACAGCTATGCTCTATCCATGGTGAAGAGAGAGATAATTTTATGAATGTATAGAACAAGTATGTTTGAATATTTTAATACTTGTATATATAATAATCTAATTATATTTTATTTCAGACATTTTATTTTAAAATAGATAATGGAATTAATTTATAAATTCAATAAGAAAGAAGTGTTCAAAGATCAAATTTGTAAAACAAAATTTGACATTTCATTTAAAATTACTACATTTCAGATGTGGGTACATAAAAGGTTACTTTGAATTAAAAAATTATTTTAAATAGAAGTGTCATAAAAAGGTAGGTATGAAGGAATGTGGAGACTATGTTCTAATATTTTTGTTTGAAATAATTTCAACTGAGATTGTTGAAATGTTCTAGATTGTCATATTTTACATTAACCATTCCTTTAATTTTTCATACGTTTTATTCAAAATACATGTTAATTTATTTCATTTTAATTTTTACCATTTTTATGAACCTCATCATTATACTATAAAATATATAATATGCTTACAAAGTGAATGGGATAATTATTTCAGAGATCTGATTGTATTTTATTTTATTTTTAATAATTCTTGTAATGTTGAAATTTTAAAGTATATATTTTTTCTATTAATGTTTTTATATTGTTAATTTTAAGGTATACTACTGGTTTTATATTAATTATATAGTAGATATTGTGATAAGATTAGTTAATAGAAATTTATTTCGAAAAAATTATTTCTCATGTAAGTTATTATATAAATGATGTGATAAATTTAAAACCAGATTTACCAAGTTGGGTTTTTTGAAATATGGATATGGTAAAAGATTTTTAATGTTTTTCTCAATATTAATAACATGTTAAAAAATGAATTATATTATTTTGACACTGTTTTTATATAAATTTCATGAAAAATAAAGAATTATATACCTTTCATTTTGACAATAAAATTAATGATTTGAAAAATGTTTTCAAGAATGTATTTATAACGTCCATTTTGATTAACCGATGTTAAAATTTTATTTATAAAATCATGTATAATAACACCACATTGTAAATGAAACTAATAAAAAAAATAACATGGAAAATAATTTCGTAAACTAGTGGTATGAAAAAAACATGGTTGTGTCGAAGAAAAATAATGGATAGTACATATTGGCACTCTTGTTCTAATCATGACCCTTATTTTCATAACAATAAGGTTCCATGTCATGGGAAGATATGACAATAGGCACAACTCATGGAAATATACATATAGACATGCGCCTTACATATGGATATACATATAATCATTTGTGTAAACCCCAGAAAAAATACTTATAGTGATGAGAATGCCTATGGATATATATATACTAACATGGGCCGCACCCGTGTCTATAGGTTTCTTAGATTTAAAAAATCATAATTTTTTGTTCATGGAAATCCCAAAAAATCCCACAACACATAATAAAAAAAACACTAAATACTATCTAATAAATTAAAATATAATACTATTAAACTATAAATATAGTTTACATCCCAAATGATGCTCCAAATTAGTATCATTAAGATAAAAACCTAATGTACAATTACCACCTACCTTCTCATTGACAAATCCTAGAGAAAAAAATCACCATTATCATTACCCTCACCTACTCTCGTACCACCACTACCACCATCATCAACCTCAACATACATCCCTAAATTAGTATCTTTAGTAGAGCTAACATGCTAAATAAAATAGATAATCATAAAACATGCACTAATGAAATTAAAACACTATATTATAATTGAATGATAAAGAGAAGAAATGGATTTAATAATATTTTTAGTTATCATATTTTGGATCTTGAAATATTTTTCTACTTAACTTGTCGCCTATTTGAAGGAAACATTTATCCATTCCTCTATAACTATATGATAATATGTACCCAAAGAAATGATATTGGATGAATAGAATTTATGTAATGACCCTGAAACAAGTAGTGCATAGTTAGTTGTCACTTTATTACTTTAGAATGAGATACAAAAAATCACATCCAAAAAGTCTAAATAGTTTATTAGTCTTGTTAATCTATATACATAAGTGATTATCAGATTACATTTGAACACAGTAGTTACAACGTAGTATTTTAAGAATAAAATTATTCCCACTACCATACCATTGTATAATAATCACAATAAAATTCATGAAATCTAGTGGGCAGGAAAAAAATAAGGGTAATGTCAAATTCTAAGTAATGGTTACATACAATATAATATATTAAGAATCAATAAGAACAATCAATATAGAATGAAAAATAAATAAAATAAATCCCATTTAATAAATAGCTTGTCCGTAATATGGTAGGAATAAATAATGGAAAAATAATTCAATATAATTAATCACATGAGAATAAAACAAAACCATGTATATTCTAACTTATCGAATAATAACATGGAATATCAATAACTAAATTCATAATGGTGGAATACCTAATAATGGACATCTGAAACTTACCATTGAGGCCTCGTTCTAAGAGTATAATACTGTCAACGCTTCGGGCCAATAATCTAATACCATGAAGGCTTTGTTTGAAGAATATAATTCCATCAAGGCTTTATACCAATAATTTACTACCATAAATACTCCATGACAAGATTCTAATAGAATCAAATCACCAAGCCAATAATTAAAAAAAGGTTATGTCCTTGGCCAAAACCCAATCTTGTTGTTCTCATGGGACACATTGATGCAACATGGTTATTTAGTGGGCCACACCCATTACATACTAAGCCCAGACATTCATTATTTTAATATAAATTAAAACTGAATCAGATGCCTTAACAAAATCAATATCTATTTACATTGGAAGAAGTAGTCATATATATTCTCAATATTTTTCCTAGTCAAACTGATCAAAAACCATCAAAATATATATAATGAACAATATCATTAGATTAGATCCTAAATATATGATAAAACAATGGATTTTCATATAGATGGAAATACTTATAAGATATTAATGGATTATTACTTGAGTAAAATTCCATTTTTTACATTGAAAAAATGTTAAAATATATAAAAAAACATCACAAGTAATATTAGAATTATTTTATTAGAAAATAACCATATGAACTTGAAAAGGATGGATAAAATCATTATGGTTTAATGATGGATGGAAATTTCCTTCGTATCATATACAATAAAAAATATTCCTTTCACATTTTTGGATGAAAAATAAAATGTAACTTTTTTACGAAATGGTAGGAATATTCCCTTGAATATTTTTTTAAAAAGGGAAAAATGGGTAAAATTAGTTAAATCAATCATTTGAGAGTCATAATATTTTTTAGAAAACAAGGTCATGGAAGAGAATTATACCACAATTGATACTAAAGCACAAACAATCTAGATAAAGGATGCGATTATGAAATAAACCCTTACCATTGTGGTAATTTTGAATCATATCCCCAAGAAAGTTTAAGATCCTGAACTTTTTTGGAGATGTTTCATTCATTTTTTAGGTACTATTTTAATTGTTTTTGTTATACCATCAGTTGTTTTTGTTTAGGGGTGTTTTGGTGAAATTTGAGTATTTTGGAAGAATAAGATATAGTACACGAATGGTGAATGGTTTTCCCAAACCGTACACCTACCCCTAGAAGATCATGAACTCTCTGACATTGAGGAATTTAATGTTTGTAACTTAATTTTTCAAACTATTCAACCTATTAGGAGAAACCATTCACCCTTAAAGAGAGGCGCACATTTATAGAACTTGGTTTGAAACATTGTATGTATTATCCTAGGAAACTATGTGTATGCGTTTTTAATTACCTAAAAATTTATAAAAAAATCATATACCCTTGGTTTTAACTCATATTCCCCCAAAATCAACCTTAAACCTATTCCTTTGATTTTTTAAATATCCTATAAGGATTATGAGGCTTTTTAATCCCCTTTCCAGATGAATTAATGATATGATTGAATGATTTTCACTCCTATGGTATATGATTTATTATCCACATGATTATCTCGCAATCACATCTCATTCTGGATAATTAAGAATGAATTATACGTAATTTTTTATGGGTTTAGATATAGGTTTTGATGGTTATGTTATATTTAATATTAATTTTAGGTTTTTATCCTTCATGTTCCACATCGTTGTAATTTCTATCATCCCGCTTCAATTTGGGGGATTTTTTTGGAGAACATACATCAATTATATTGAGGTTGGTGGTGTAAATGTCAGTTTCTATAGTATTTATGTTAATTACATGTATGTAATTGTGAAATTGAAAATTTTAAATTATGAAATCCAATCTTGAATTTGATTAATTAGTTGGTAAATTATTTAATGTAATCATGAAATTGATGTAATAATGTGATTATGAAATTAATTGAGTAATGAGTTATGAAATTGATATCAACCCGTGGGTTGTGTCAAAATTAATGAAATTTGGTGATTATTGAAATATGAAATTATTTTATTAATGGAATTGTGAAACTAGCATGAACCCTTTGTGTGCTGATAAGATGAAAATAATGATATGTAATTTTCATCTGATTAATAAATTCTTGGAAATATGGGACCATGTTATATGATATCTGTAATTAAGTTGTAGGACATGGACTTATTATCCAAATACCCATGGGGTTCTACAATTATTCTCTATAAAAAAAATTTATTTATGTATATATATGCGACTACAATGTTATTGGACAAGGACCGCTACTCAAAATACCCACAGGGTTGCGTACTACAGCTCTTTTACCCCATTATCTTAATGTGAAATTTAAATGTTTTAATTAATGAAAACCCAGGATTTAATGAAGTTTTATATCCCTTTTTGGATTTTCAGACTCTAGTAAGGGTCGACGTAGGTGTTTATGGTTTTAGTTTTATTGTGAGCCTTTGAAATTATGTGTTTAATTAAAGAATAATGGCATATGATAACTATTTACATTATTTATTGCACTGTACCCCTTAAATAATTTTATACAATATCATCGAATTGATATTTTTAGATGAATTTATGTTTGGACTGCTGAGTTGTACTCAGACCCTACATGGGATTCCTGATTGGTACTCAAATAGACTTCATGTTTTCTGGACCAGATAATGGAAATGAAACCATGTCAGATGGATGAATTGCGATGTAGCTTGTAGAGGGAACCATTCATGATATTGGGAACCTCTTGGGACTTTCAGTGACCTTATTTTTGGTTTTTTATTTGACACTTGAAACATATATGGCATGAAATATTGACAATTTTGATTTGGATATTGTTATCTTTTTTTGGTGTATCATGTGGTACTAGCCTGTATTTTTTATGGTATTATTCTAGTTATTTTTTATTATCATTTGGGTATTGTTTATTTATTTCATCTATTGTAATGTTCTTATAAATAGGGTGTAGTGTAGTCATGTGATCTATAATAGACCATCGATTCTAGTCAAAAACCTATATCGTATGATTAGGTACACCCAAGGTATCGTGACCAACCAGCTCGGGGCACCAGCATGTGACACACGGGTTGGGCTGTTACAAATATGTATCAAAGTAATTTGAATTTTGATAATTTCTTCTTAATATTTGGGAAAGTTAGACAATAGTTTACGATTAGTTCGGCCTTGGTTAAATGCTCTTTCAAGGGTGTAGCTAAATCTTATATGGGGGGAAACCTAAGTACCTAGTGTGGGATATTTGTTAATGATGTTTTCTGTCAAAGATGGATATTATCTCACATTGGGAGATGCAGTTGTTTTCTGATGTTATTATTTTACTATGATTTAATTTTTGGATATGTATGGAATGAGAGTTCTGTATACATGAATAATTCTCAGAATTCTATATTTATTGAGACTTGCATCATTTTAGGTAAGCACAAAAATTAAAATTTTAGATGAGTTTTTTTAGAAAATAAATGATTTTCCATGTTAAGTATATTTTTTTAAATGGATGTGGTTCCTAAAATGAAATTGATCATTGTAAACTATGATAAATTTGGCAATTAAAACAAATAAATAGTTACCTAATTGGAAAAATTAAAATATGAAATTTTCTTACACATTTTTATCCTTGAAAAAGACACGGGATAGTTGAGGGTATTGATAATTCCTCACTTTTAATCAGGTGGAAGGTTATAGGGGAAGAATTTTTATGGATATATGTGAATCCACCTTGTTAAAATTTGAAAATGGATTTTTATGTGTCCTAAAAAATGTGTTTGGGATTTTAGAGATATGGATCTGTGATGATTCTTATTGATAGGTAGACATCAGAACATTTCTTTTAAATGTGCCTCCAATTATAGAACATGAGGCTCTGATTATTCAAATAGAAGGGACATGATAGATGTTCCCTAAGAAAATTTCTTGATTTATGTAATTTATTGAAATTGACCAATATAGGGTTGTGGAGTATATGTCTGACATTAAGTGGGACTTCCAGTTGCAGCACCCTCTAACATTAATTAAAGAGGGTGGACCTGAGGTAGATATGGTATGGATAAAGTCTATCTAATTGATCCATGACCACATAGAGAATCCAATAGATAAGAGAGTAATTCTTGATTTTTATATGTTATGTGATAAAGAGAAGCCTTAGTGGTACTTCTAGACTCAGGATATAAAACCATAGAATATGGTATGGAATGTATTTTAGGAAAAGTTCCTTGACATATTTCACCCATATATGCATAAGAAGAAGTGGAGTTTAGTTTATGAGGATGACCATGGGCAGAATATTTGTGTTGGAATATGCTAGTATCCTTACTAATTTGAAATTGTTTGTTCCCACATTAGTAGGAGATGAGGAAAATGTAGATAGTACTTTTAAGATGGTAATAAATATGAGATTAAGTCTTATTTTAATATCTTTAGGACACAAAATTCTAATGTTTTGAATCCGACTCTCATTTTTGAGGGGAACCTAAAGGAGGAATATTGTGTAATACATGCGGTTTTTACTGGATGATGAGGAGGTATGTAATTCAATAGTAGGAAGTGTCACTTTAAAAATTACATATAGGGTGAGGGAAAATATATTGGACAAGGATATAGATTAATTACTCATAGATATATCTGAATATACTGCCACCCATGTAGTAGTTTGGGGAATATTCATACCCAGTGCTCATGAACACTGATGTAGTGCCAATCTTGAAAATTTATGGGTCAATTGTAGAGGTACTATAGATACCATTTTCTTATAGATAGGTGTGAGGGATCTTGGAAGATCCCGAAAAATGGAATGGGGACTTCTACCCCATATCAGTAAGCCAATTAGAGTTTTACTGGACATAGAGGTTGAAACAGTGGATGAGGTAGAAGGAGCGCCCATATCACTAGAGTGGTGCATCTCAAGGGACTCAAATTGTAGCACAAGGAAGAGGGGAAGAATCATTTCATGCAGTTCAACAGGCATATGTGGATAGAGAGGCTGAACCATCAATATTCAAAGTTAGTATTATTATATATTATACACTTTACAGTTCCCTATTTGATACATGAGCCTCTCATTAATTTTTATCTGCCCAAATTTTGAATGGTTTTAGTCTAGAAGTAGAGTTCTTGAGTGGTGTTATAATTATCTATACACCATTGTAAGTATGATTGAGTGATATCTATTTATGTAAGGGGTGTTCTTTTGTGGTCAGGGAGTATCGCTTCTATTTTTACCTCTACATACTTTACATTTTAGGATCTGAATAGATATTAAGTATGTATTTATTGGTATAAAAATGGGAACACATAGATTATTACCACATGAGAGTGACCTTTACACCTCATGAGGGTGACCGTTAAGTAAATCACAGAGAGTGGGATATCTAGTTAGACCATGCAGGTAAAGTATATGGGAAATTGGGGGACCTCACCCCCTAGGATTAATGTTTTATGCTAGATGATGTGGGTGTGAATAAGGATGCTAACCCACCCATAGTAGATCAGTTTTATGATGTGTTTCCTAAGGACTTCACAAGTCTTCCACTTGAGAGAAATTTTGAGTATTCTATTGATCGCAATCCTAAAGATAAGATGGGTTCCATTCAATCTTATAGAATGGATCCTACTGTGCATTAATTTATTAAAAATAAACTACATGTGTTTATGGATAATAGATTTATCAATCCTAATACATTACCTTACGGGACACCAGTTTTGTTTTTTAATAAGGCTGACATGATGTTGCACTTAGGTGTTGATTACCAGAAGTTGAGCAGGATGATAGTGAAAAACCGGTATTCTATTCCATGTATTAATGATCTATTTGATCAGTTGAAAGGGGATTATGTGCTCTGTATGATTTAATTCAGATTTGGTTTTCTTTAGTTTAGTTTTCATCCTTATGATATACCGTGGACAGATTTTAGAATCAAGTATGGACTATATGAATTCATTGAGATACTATTCAGGCTATTGAATGCTATGGAAATATTTAAGGCATGGATGAACCTAATCTTAAACCATATCTAGAATAGTTTTTGGTTGTTTTGTACATGAATTATTGGTATAATCCATGAATCAAGATTATTATTCCGTATATCTTGAAATCATCTTGAGTATATTAAGAGATCATCCATTGTATGCCATTCTATCAAAGTTCCAAATTTGGATCGACATGGTATATTTACTGAGTTACATCATCTTAAAGGAAGGTGTGTTAGCGGACATAGAGAAGTTGAAGGTAAATGTTTCTTTGGAGCATCACAATTTTTTTGAGAACCATATATTTTTGGGTTTAGTGGGTTATTATCAAAGGTTTATTAGAGTATTTTCTCGCTTTGCGGGACCAGTTTTGGGCTTGACCAAGATATGGGTGATGATTAAATGGTTTGGAGAATGTGAGAATGATTTCCAAGAGTTGAAGAAGAGTCTAACCACAACACCAATCCTAATACTACCTAATATAGGTGAGAAATACACCATGTATTGTGATGAATCTGGGATAGGAATTGGAGTAGAGTTATTGTTGGGGGATCACATTATGGAATATGTGTTACAATAGTTGAGTCCATATGAAAGGAATTAACCGATGAATGATTTTGAGTTAGAATTAGTGGGTTTTTACTTAAAGTATTGGAAATATTATCTGTTGGGAGAAATGTTTAATTTTCACACCAATCACATTATCAAAAAGTATATATTTTTGAAAAAATGTTTGAATCTATAGTAGTAGAGATAGGTAAAATATATGAAATATTTAGATTTTGAGATGGAATATGCACTCAATAAAATATACTACATTACTGATTCTTTGAGTAGGAAAACTCAGACTCGATATGTTAAGGGTTTTAGTTTTGGGTGTAAACTGATGAACATGCTAACTGAAATGTGTGTTATTGTTTAGGAGGTCGAGGAGCAGATGACCCTTGTATCAGTATCAGTGAAATCCACACTTTTAAACTGTATCAGGGAAAGGAATTATTAGGATATGAATTGTTTGACCTTCATAGAAATCCTTGAATGTGGGGAGTAACCTTCACATTTAACCATAAATTCAGATGAGATCTTCAATGTACTTGTTTTTGTTGTTGTGACTATTTGTATGCAAGAAGATACGATCCTTAAATATCATGCCTCAACCTGGGATGTGAATTCGGGTTTGACCAAAATACACTGAGACCAATGTCGATAGTATTGTTATCCAAGTATGAAAAAGGAGGTTTTATAGTTTGGGACACAATGCCACACCAATCAACAGGTTATGGTTGAGCATCAATGACCCGATTGTTTACTATAGTTGTTTCTCATTCCATAATAGAAGTGGGATGGAATTACCATGGACTTAAAGGTAGGTATTATAAGGATTAATCATAAGAATGACTATATATTTTTAATTATGGATTTACAGATGAAAGTATAACATTTCTTAACTATTCGGGAGAAATTATCAGTGTATGAGTTGGGAAACATATAAGTTCAAAGGATAGGGTTTCTACACAGGGTTCCATGGAGTATAGTTTTTGACTGGGCTCATGTTTCACTTCACATATCTAGAAAGTATAATATAATTTGATTGGTACATAGGTATTATTGAGTACTACTTTCCACCAATATAGAGATGTTCAGTCAGAATGTTCTATATATGTCTTTGAGGATATTTTAAGAGCATGAAATTTTGGCTTTAGTGGGTTTTGAGAGAAGCCCTTAGCACTTGTTGAGTTCACCTAGAACAATAGTTATCAAGACACTATTAATATGGACACATACATGGCTCTTTTTGGGAGGCCGTGCATATGCCCTCTATGATGGATTGAGGTTTGTGAGTCGGAGTAGTTGGGACTGAGTCTCACATAGGAGACATTAGAGTAGGATTGGACAATTTAGAAATATAGGACTATAGCTCATAGTAGTAAGAAGTCGTATGATGATCAACATCGATGAACCCTTGAGTTTACAGTGGGTGATCATTTGTTCTTTTAGGAGTCTACTAGATTGGGTTACTATAGGATTCGAAGAGAGGGCATGCTAGTTCCCAGTCTTATTGGAAATTTTGAGATTTAGGGGAGAATCAAGCCGGTGGCATACCAATTTTCTCTTCCATAAAGGTTTAATGATATGCATGATGTTTTTCAGGTGTTTGAACACCAGTGGGATAACACTAACCCTGATTATGTGATCAGTGTAGATGATGTTTTGATAGGTACCAATGCATCCTTTGTGGAGAATCTGATTCCTTTTCATGTTATTTTTTTCCTTGTTTTGGCTATACTGTGGTTGGGTTTTGATTCAGGGTTTTTCAGGTGAAATTTGAGAATTTTAGAAGAAAAATGGGAAGTACATGGTGGGATCACGGTTTTCCCAAAACATGAACATACCCCATAGAAAACCTTACATTATGAGATCGAGAGGAGTTACATGGTTGGGGAATGATTTTAAAAATCAGGCACCCTATTTGGAGAAACTATGAAACCCTAAAGAGAAGTATAAGGTTAAAGAGAACATTTTGGAAAACCATGTAGCCCATCCTAGGAAACCATGTGTACAGGCTTTTAATTACTCAAAAATTTATAAAAAATTCTAAATCTCGTGGTATTAACCCTTATTCATCCTCACTTGACCTAAACATATTCTTTTGATTTTTGAATCTCTCAAAAGGTTTCTAAGGATTTCAGATACTATTTTATTATGAAATAATGATCTGATTGAAGGATTATCTCTCTTACAGTATGTGATTTCTTCCCAATTGGGTTCTCCCTTGATCATCTCTCTTTCTAGATAAATAGTAATGAATTATCTTCCATTAATGTTGGGTTTAAAGATTGGTTATTATGGTTGTGTTCCATTTGATCTAGATCTTAGGTTTGGATTCAATATCATCAGTGGCATTCTGATTTCTATAGTTCTTATTCAATTTGGGGGATTTTGGTTTGGTGAAAGTCCTTCAATGATCTGGAGTATGGTTCTCCAAATGTAAATTCACATAGTTTTGATTTTAATTATGTGTCTGTAATAGTGAAATTGAAATTTCCATGTTTGGAAGTCTTATATTGAATTGGATTAACTAACTGGTTAATTAATTAAAGTAATAATGGAATTGATGGAAAAATGTGATACCAAAATTAATTGACTAATTTGTTATGAATTTGATTAATACCCATGGGGTTTACCAATATGAATTAAATTGTTTGATTATTGAAATATAAAATCAGTTGATTAATGGAAAGGGGAGACCTATAGCCACCCATGGGGTGTGATGATAAGATGGAAATGATTATTTTAAATTTTCACCAGACTGATAAATGGTTGGAAATATGGGACCATGTGATGTGATATATATGATTGAGTTTTAGGCTAGAGACTATTTATCCATGTAACTATTGGGTTCCTGACATCCACTATAAGGAACCAATATATTTATGTATATATATGTGCTCATTGTGTTCTAGGATAGGAACTATTTCTCTAAATATCCATGGGGTGTCATACTTATCCTATTGTACCAAATTGTTTGAAAGTGAAATTGAAATTTTATTGTTAATGAAAAACCCATTATGAAATGAAATATGATATCCCTTTGGAATGTTTCAAATAATATAACGGGATAAATAACATATTTATGGTTTGGGTTTCCTCATGAACCCATGAAATTAGGCGGTTAATTAAATAAATATAAAATATGATAATTTTTACCTTATTTTTTAAAATTAATTCATTATAAATCTTCTTACAATTTTTTTACTAGATATTATTTTTGAAACTGCTGGTGATGTAATACTTTGTTATTCTAACACCATACTCAAGCTTCTGGATCTGTACTTGAATAGACTTTACGTTTGTAGGACCTGATAAGGGAAATAGCCCTATATTAGATGGACGAGTTAGGATATATCATGGATGAGGGAAACCAAAATTATGGATATAAATTATAGGGGGTGTTAGTGACTTTATTTATGGTTTTTCATTTGACACATGACTCATATATGGCATGACATTTCAACTACTTGGGTTTAGTATTGCTTTCCTGTTTAAGTTTATTATGTGGCACTTGTTTGTATTGGTTATGGTATTATTCTTGTTATTTTTTATCATCATTTAGATATTATATATTAATTTATACTATTGGAATAATTTTACAAATTGGATATATTCTCCCCATTATATCAATACTAGACCCTCACTACTATTTGATAGCCTCTGGCCTATGTGGAGTTGTGCTTGAGGTCATGTGACCGACCGTCTTGGGGAACCGACATGTATCACTTGGGTCTTGAATTTATAAAGAGAAATAATTTCAAATGAAATAAAAAATAACATTAAAATGAAGGAACTAATTATATAAAACATAAAAGAGGCAGTGTATACACTAAAAAAAATTAAGTGGTGAATATGTCATATGTCTCACAAAAGTAAAAGTGAGATGGGAAACCCTTACCACTTTGTAATAAGTTATATCATATGACACATGAATGAATAAAATTTAAATTAACTTTAAATATCATTAGAATTAATAAATTATGATATAAAATGTATTATTTTTTTTATATGCGTCTCAAAAAATAATATAGGTGCATAACATCAAAAAATGCCTCACTGAAAGAAAATTGAGATAAAGTCCCTTACATGAGGTTTGATTTCCATTTTATGTTTTCGAACCACATATAGAGTATATATTAATTTATTATAAATATATTCTAGAACCATAATAATATAAATATATAAAAATATATTATTTAATTATAAAATTTTATCACCCATTTATTATCAATTCATTTTTGAAATCATTTTTCTTGGTGGTAACTACTTTGTTTTTCATGTATGTTTTGATTCAGTAGTCCCCAGACTTATAATTTTTTCATATATATATCATCTAACAAATGTTATTTATCATTTAAAAACTATATATATTAAATATATATATATATATAGAGGCATCCATGATGATATAGATAGAAAAATGAATTATATCACTCATGGAAACAGTTGTTCGTACGTATGCCTGAATGTTGTTTTCATTTTTCGATGGATGAAACAAAAGAATGGTAAAGAATAATTAACCATTCAAAAATTAATAATTTTTCATATATAAAATATATATATTAAAATTTTTCATCATTATAATCAACAAATTAAAGTGATAATGAAAAATTAATCACATCACTTTGTGCAGATGGTAAGTTGTACGTACGCACACGTGATGTTTTCAGTTTTCGTAAGATGAATAAAATGTGTAATATAGTTATATAATAATGATAATAAAATATTATTATATATATATATATATATATTATAGGAGTTATTGTTTTAGTTGGGATAAATTTCATTTATAGTATGTATTAGAAGATATAAACATGAAAGAGTTGGTAAAGATGATTACATATTCTTCAAAAAAATTATTTTAGATCTCTTCTTAATGGGTATAGGGAAGGTATTTAGGAAGGAAGAATACTTATAAATTTGGGATATGGATTTCTAGAATCTATATGGGTAATTTTTGTTATCTATATATATCAATATGATGTTATGAAGTGAAGGAAGGGGTTCCCAATTATAATTGAGGTGTGGGACAGTTTTTGAATTTCTCGAAATACTAACATATAATAAGACTATTCTTGAGCCAATTGGTTCACAATTTAAAATTAATTATTATGGGATGATTATATAGAACATATTTTATCCTCTTAATTCTTATTTTAATTTTTTAAGAATTTATAATAATTTAATAAAATATTATATTTCTAAAATACCATTATTGTCAGTTTTGAGACTCTTCATTATATTGAATTCAAGAACACCCAGATAAAAAGATATATTCGAAAAACATATTTAAATACATCCCTATGAGTTCATATTATTCTATTAAATTAATATAGAAAATTAATTTATAAAAAATCATATTAAATTTTATATTTTTAATATCATTTTTTTTATTTTTGAATTGATTGAATAATTACTACGTCATCGTTGTGTAATCGTTTAATCTAATGATTTATTATCTAAAAATTAAAAATAAATTAACATGATGTAAATAAATATTTTTAGAATTAAAAATAATTTTTATAGTCAAATTATCCCACTGGATTAACCCATATTAAAAAAATTATTGTTATTAATAACATGATTGGGCCATCTTTGACTTTTCTTTAATGAAAATATTATGAAGGTCATAATCTCATAGAAATGGTCATAAATGGTCATATATCTAAAACATGGATTATTATGGTAGAAATTGACAATCCATTAAAATTTGGGCAACTATTGGGATCATTTTATAGTCCTCATTATACTATGTTTTCCTTAATTGCATGACTTACCCTTTGTTGTGATAACAACAATTACCTAGGTTACTATTCATTATCACCAAAATAAAAGGGTAAAACATAATAAATTTGGAAGACCTTAATATAAAATTGGATTCCATTTTTCAAAATTCCAAAAATATGAAGATTAATTTAATTTAAAATTAAAATAACAAAACACAATGAAAAACTATTTTTGATAAAACTAACTTTTTTATACATAAAAATATTTTTATAGAAAATTAAACCATGAAATTGATTCCAATGAACTTAATTGTATTATTAATAATATAATTTTAATAATTTTAATTTAAAACCATTATAAAATAATTTTTTTATTTTCAATGGTTGGAATTAAAATGCAGTTGTCAATAAAAATGGATATTTTAACTTTTCATTTGAAAATAAAAATTTTAAAAAAATATATCAAAATTTCACTCTATGTAATTTTTGATTTTAGGATTTTAATAAATAATTAATATTATTAAATAAATTTTCAAAATGTGTCAAAAGTTAGTTGTATTATTTTGCAATAAATATTAATAACAGTTATTTTTGAAGAAAATATATAAAATCTATAGACTAACATTTGAGTTTTTACATAATAAGAATTAATAAATAATTTCTGGTTATGAAATTAATTTAAATATCATAATATAGTGATTATTATTCAATCTATCCAATATAATGGCTAGGATATAAATGGTTTTCTAAAATAATAATATTTTATAGTATATCTTAGTTCATTTAAGCTCGTTGTTTCTATAACCCAAGCTATTAGTTAAATTTTATATATTCTAAAATATCATGATGTGACAATTTAGATATTAAAATATTTTTCTTGGGTTTAAATTTCACAATTACCTAATTATCATTTCCAAACATCTTTAAATTCTAAAATTTTTAATAAATGGAATGACCCTCCAAATGTAGAGGATTATTAAGGTGGCCTAAAATATTATTGGCCTAGTGCATCACTACAAATATTATATTTAAATTCAATGGGGGAATATAATCAAGTTCATTTTATAGAATACACGTGTCAATGGGGTAACCTTTCATTAAAATCAAATCAATTTCCATGTTACTGTTATGATAAACTTGTAGAAAGTAAAAATCCTAAGGCAAACTATTTTAACATCATTTAACATTATTCAAAATACATCAGTGTTGGTGGAATTGAACTATTTTTAAGGATACCAATAGATTATAATATTTTGAATAGTGTTTAAATTATGTTAAAGATTATTTAAAAGGAATTTTCACTCAATATGGACTCCACCTCTATTGCAAAATAGTTTTCATCTCTATGGCAGTACCTAAAATCAAAATGGAATAAACCCCTATAATCATGAAAAATCATCCCACCTTTAGATACACCATTAATTTTTTTAATATATGTTTTATTTTTTCCCATAATTTTAAGGATTCTATGAGACTAACTTTCCTCAGATATTAACTCCCATGTTTGACAAGTGGGGGTGATGAGAAAAAGAAATATTCTTCTATAAATGGAAATACTCATAAAATTGATCAATAGAACCAGATCAATGATCATAAAAAATACCAAATTATTAGTTTAACATTAAATATAAATACTAAATTACTTTTTAACATGTTCTTAAAAATCCATATAACCTAGTTACCGAATATATATAACACTATTCAAAAAGTCCACTCACTCGAAACAAGGTAAGTACCATATAATCAACTATAAAATGAATAGTTTAAGTAATAAAAATATATTTTTGTTCCAATAGAACTTCCAATGAGTTTCTAAACAAATTTAACCCAATCTTCACCGATCATCAACTGGATTCTTCTTCTACTCGAGGAATATTACAACAATGGAATTTAGATTTTTTAGAAATACCAGTCCCTTGAATATAATTTTCTTATACTAATATCTAATTTAATTGATCGTACACATCCATAATATATATTTATTATTTATATTGTTCCTCAAATTTCATTCTATTTAAGAATATATTATTTTAATTAAAATGAATAAATAAGGTAAGGAAATAAATTTCATCAAAGTAATAAAATCTAAAATATAAATATAATTTTTTGGGAGTCATTATTTTCCACACTACCATAATTATTTTTCCTAGTTGGATAAAAATATGTAGAATGAGGAAAGAATCATCAATATGCAATCAAAGTTTCTTATAAAAAATTAAATAAAACAGTATCCAATAATTTTATATATTAAATAGAGACATGTTGATTTAAGGTCACAATTGTCATCAAAATATAAAACATATGTTTCATTTAATAAGAATAAAAATAATATAATTATTAACCTTACACTAGTAAAAATATCATAAATGGAATCAAATTATAAGATAAATATGAAAATAAAAAAAGTCATAGTATCATTTATTAATAAACTAAATTGAAAATTAAACATCATGCTACAAAATGAATTTGAGGACATATTATGTCATGATGTAAAAGTGGAAAATGTGTAGTTATATAACATTATTTCATTTCATAAAAAACTCATTTGTGGGATTAGTAGAATATTTTTTTGGGTTAACATAAATTAATATTGATTTTCTATTGTTCAATTCCATTGGGGTCAACTGGTTCAAATTAAGGGTTTATTAATTATGATCCATTTAGTTTTAGTCAGTTCACACTATTTACTTTAACTTAAATCAATAACTTTTATCTCTATTAATTTTAGTTTGATTATTTTCTTTTCTTTTCATTTTAATTTTTTTACAGTCATATTGATTTGATTTATGTTGATTCATTTTATTAATATTGAATTAAATTAATTACTTTTATTTTGGTTTAGGTTCATTTGGTTTGGATCTAATCATTTTATTTATAATTCCTTATTTTTTAATTTATATTGTAATGTGATTATTTTTATTATAACAATTGGTTCTAAAATATTATATCCCTCGTTAGGTGTCTATTAAATTTCAACTAATGTTTTTCAAAGATCCACTACTATTTGAAATTACAATTCCAATATTGTTTTATAAGTATTACATTAGGTGTTATATAAAATGAATATTTTTTAAGAAAAAAATTTAATTTAAAGGTTAATTTAATAATTCTAAATGACCCCATCTTGATATTTTTAAATTTGTGTTTTCAAAAATATTTAATTCTAATTTGTGAGTTTCATGGTAAAACTATATTCATTCGTCAACCATCTTGAATATTTAAATATATGTATGCTTTTCTATTAAATATGATCCTTTATAATTTTTAATTATGACCAATTGGCTCTCTCTATTTTATCATATCTCTCAATATCACACATTATTATTTTTTATTTTAGAGAGTATAGAGAGATCATTTTATAAAGAAAATTATATAATGAAAACCGTATGTCTTTTCCCGCCTTATCATCTTTGGTTTCTTTCTTTCTCCATTTATAAGAGTGTTTAATCTGGGATTTATAATTCTATATACTAAAACAAAGGGATTATGTTTTTAGTTCTTAATTTCCATTAATAATAAGAGAATCTATTTTCCATTTCATGGGACTTCATTAAAACTAATTAATTAAAAAAAACCCTCTTAAGACTTCTTGAAGGAATGATACCTAACAAAACTTCATGTGCTATTTCCAAACCATTTTATCAAAATGTTCCATTTTCTTTCTTATATATATATATAATTTTCGACTATAATTAATCTTAATTATTTTATCATCTCCACTACACTTTATCTTGATAATATTTAACACTTTCATGATATCATAATATCTTTTATAGAATCATTTTAATTTGTTACATTAATTATTTAAAGTGAAATTCAACAACTATTTCCATTATATAGCAAACCAATAATTTTTATAAATAATGAGAATTTTGGTTTTCTAAAAACTTATTTTTTAAAATCTATTTTTAAATTCCAAAATATAAACTAGTTTCAAAGTCTATTCTTTTTGAAATGGAATCTTATTTTCCAAATACCCCTAAAGTAATTTATTTGGGTTATGGTCATTTATTTAATGTTTTAAATTATTATTATCATAAAAACCACTTGTCTAACATTATTAGTATCATAGGATATCCTATTTTACAAATGAATATGCATAGGTATTCTACATCAAATGAATCACATGAAAAATGGACGCTTGAAGACCTTTAATCTTTTATAATGAATCGAAAAATCATGAAGTGGATTCATTATGGGATTTACCAAAATGAATTTAATCATATATCTACTTATAATAATACCTATAAAATCTATAAAATCATATAATTCACACATGTAATAACTAATTAATTTAAATACACTAGATTGGATATGTTTAGTGTATAATTTGAAATCTATTATGTGCATTTAATTGAATAAAACACTAATATTTTTACTGATTTTTCTAACATTTTCATCGGAACAAATTTTATTGGTGATGATTTTCTATATAAAATTTAGTGAAGAAGATTCTTTGGGTCTTTCCATGCACTTTGGAACTAATGGTGATAACTATAAATGAAGTTAAATATATAAAAAATATGCCACCCAAAGAACTAATTGGATATCTCTTGAAAAGAAATTTTTATAAAGAATAAATCCAATAAAGATGAGAAAAAATAAAAGGATTACAATGAATCCAATAGAAGAAATAGTTTCAAATCCATAATTAATGATTAATTATCATCTTATAATTATTCCAATATTATATTCTTTAATAAGTGGTTAATCAACTTGACGAAAAGTAGAAAAAATCCAGTAATGTCATATTGATTCTCTAGATAAAAATTTTTTGGAATGTAATAAGAAGGAACATATTATATTGGAATTATATAACTATAAAAAAATATGAAAAAAAGAAAAAAGGTAATAATTATCTTAAATATTAAACTTGGATTGATAGTGTGGATTCAATTTACACATGCAAATCAAGAGATAAAATTATAAAAAGTCTCATAGCTCTTCTCAAGAAAGGTGATAAGGTCAGTTCTCTTATTAGTCACTCTCTTTCATATCCCCTCTCTTCATATCACTCTTCCTCTTATTCTTTCTCTTATTATTAAATAGATTGAATTGACAATTTTTATAAAGAAATTTTTTCAAAATATGATGATCTTACAATGAAATATAAACATGTTCTTAAAGATAGAGATCAACATTCTAGTGAAAATGATATTTTTTCAAAATAAAAATATTGTTTTCAATTAAAATAAAAACACTAATCAGATATTTATGTTTTTATATCTAAAATCAAGGATCTCAAAACATCCATTTATATATTCACCCAAGTTGAAAAGTATTAATATGATCAATGGTTCTCAATATAGTAAAATAAATAATTAGGGTTTTGATTTTTAAGATCATTAATGTTATTTAAGAAATACTACATTTTTAAAAGGTGTTTATCAAAATAATTTTTTCAAATATTATGGAAAATAGTATATTTCATTCTGATTGTAAATGTTATAGATATAGATAAACTAAATAAATTCATCTTTCATCTCGTATTTCCAATAAAAAATCCATTCTAAAACAATTTTGGGTTTCTAAATCTCTGTTAATCAATATAAGTGGATACAATGTTGTTTATCCATATCTATGATTTTAATCAAACACTACTAGAGCAGAAATATAAGTACCAAAAGGCCGCCACATTTGATATCATTCAGTTCTATGACAGTGAGGCTAATTTTCATCTCTAATGGTGGCTTATCACTATTAATGAGTTTTGATCTCACGGAATGATTGATATTTTATTTCCCTCATAAAGCACCTTTATAGATCCCTCTTTCCCTCTATTCTCTCTCTCTCTCTCAAATCAATGATATCTTATTTTAAAAATAGTAGAGGTTTTATTTTTAAATAATTTTTAAAATATTCCCCTTGGTTTATCATTCTTTCATTCTTTTATTTTTATTTTCAAAATAATTTTTCTTGAATACCTTTTCCAATTTTCATTTAATTATTTTCAAGATTTTAATTGTCTAATGTTTTGAAATTTGTATTAAAATATATAGAATTAATCTTATGTATTTTTATTGATTTTTTTAAATACTAATTGAAAATATTCTATAAATATTCTTTTAAATCTATATAAGGTATGTTTTATCTTTATTAAATATATTTTATGTCAAAATACAAATCTATGTTGTTTTTTGTATATGATAATTTTTATAAAGGGTGAGATTTTTAAATTTTTTATTCTTTCTATTACCTATACCTATTCTTATAATAATTTTTTACATATTTTTTTTGTTTTAATGTTCAACATTAATGATTTTTAATAATCATATTATTCAAAATTTTGGATTAAATAGGTTTTTATTTGTTTATTGCATATTCGTTACCTAAGCATGTTATTTCATGGATATCTTTTAGCATGTTTTAAATATATAACCACATGGAATAATATTCATAAATATTTGATAGTATTTTATAATTATTTGAATATCCTTTAATATTTCAATTATCCATGTTTTCAAAAGATTAAATTTTAAAAGATATTTTCTTGTATTTTATTATTTCTTGCATAAGCCTAATTATTTAATTTTATAGGGATACTAGTGTTTAAATATTTTTATATATAAATATGTTGAATCAATATATTTTTAACTTCTATATGTTTTAATATGTCTTAAATTTATTTGGGGGTGTTAGATAATGTTATGCAAATTTTATTTAATGGATTTTTTTAAAAACAAATGTATATAATGTTTTTTATTATGCATAAAGGAAATTATTTTGATCATTAATAAGATTTTTTGAAATAATATTATATATAATCCATGAATACATTTTTGTCAATGTTTATTCATATTTTATATATCATTCTCTATACTAGTTTGAATTTTTTTTTCTCATTGGAAAGGGTGAGAAGTTTCTGAGATAAGAGTAAAGAGATAAAAGATTTTATGGAAGTAAAAATAGGGTTTCATTAATGGGGAAAACTTTTTTTAAAGTATCATACATCAAAAGGGGAGTAAATAGAATAATATCAGAGGGGTGAATTTTTTTATAAAGACTGGTACTTGTTTTCACCAAAATTCGATAACCCCTTCCTTTTTTAATATACTGCCTTCTTTATCATGATTTTTATATCAAGTATCTTTGTTCATCAAAAGGGAATGATTCTTGAATCTCGTTTTATTAATGATAAAAAAACTGTAATGTTTTTATAAATTTTTTAATTGTTTTTATTTAATTTTGAGTTATTGTTATAGGATTTTTTTTCTAATGTGGTTTTAAAAGTGGTCTTAAAGGAATACATTTTTCCAATAAAATAGTGTATAACTTACAAGAAACTATGTGTAAACAGAAAAAATAGTAGATTAAAATTACTACCAACAACATTTAACAACACATCATATTCCAAATAAAAATGAACTGGCTATGTGGAGGATATTAAATAATTTTATTAACTTTTAATTTCACAGTTTCAAGATGGAGAAATCATTTAGGAAACCATTTTCTCTATTCCCAAATATTATTAATCTACATTTATAGTTGTATAAAAGGCTTGAATCAGATAATTAAAATAATATATCATCATTTTACCTCCCTAAAATCCTATTAGTCTCTAAATTTAGGTATTTGGGGCATGCATATTTATATAAATTAATCATGAATCCAATGAAACTCATTTTTATTACTAATGAATAATGATTTATCTTCGACCGTCAAAGAGATTCAATGTTTAAAACATTATCATCATTTTCTAAAGAATACAATGTTTATATATTTGGTCTGACTCAAAAACATCAATGATCACCATCCATAGTTGTAAAATACTTTTAAACTCATCATGAGACATCAAGAATCATCAATATATCTTTCTTTGTTCCCACTTTATCCTTATTGTCTTAAGAATTCATACATTCTCTTTGTAAACCCTTGGATCCGTTCATTTTCTTTTCTCACACTCACCTTATTTTAGGTTCTTAAAATCTATTGAGAGTTGTGATATCATATTTCAATGGGGTTTCATAGTGGAAACCATATCTTCTGTTCATCATTCTCATATTTGGTTTCTTACTTTTTCCTTTCCAAATAATGGGTTCTCTTGGTTTCTTGTTTCTCTATATTAAAAAAAGGATTCATTGTTTGGTTATTTGATTCCATGAAAATTTGGGGACTATATCTTCTTTGTTCCTTCCCCTCCCATAAAATAAATGGATTATATATAAAACTATTAATACCTATTGATTGTCGGAGATATAGGGGAACTTCATTTTCTATTTCCAAACTACTTTATCAAAGTAAACATTTCTTTTTTTTACTAAACTTATTTTAATTATTTTATACTCTTATGTTTAATTTATTTATATTTTCCAATATTATTTAATTTTTATAATATCACATGGTTTTTATGATATATAAATATTATTATATCATTTAAATTTATTTATTTAATTTTTTAATATTTAATTCCCCCCTATTTTCATTATCTATATTGCCAATATATTACCAATATTTAGTTTATGGTGGAATAAAATCAAGAGCAAAGATCTTTGATATATGAGGTGGATATAGATATTATAGTGGGATATAAAGAGTATAAGATTCATATATGTTCAAATGATTTTATAGGTAATAAATAGGGTAACTAGCAAGATCACTCATATCCTATGTGGTCATGTGTGGAATGGTATATGGAAATGGAATGGTCATTATCTAATTATTTAAATAAGGCGGTGGATCTTATGAATTGTGTGAGAATCTATTTTCCAGCTAAGTATAAAAGGTATCATAAATGACTAAATTGTTTTTCTATTGTTATCCCAATTAGGATTAATACCCTGAGAGGGGAGGTGAATCATGGTATGAAAGATTAAAATAACTGCACATTTAGAACATGTTTTGTTGTTAGAAAAAACCATCCTCTCTCTTTTCCATTACATTGTATGAATATAATTTAAATCATGAAGGAGACACAATGATTTTACATGGTTCACCATCATTGGGATACATCAAATCATCAAACAATGAAAATTTTTCTATGTACTATATCCACTAAGGCTCACTTCCAAATTACAAATTTCGGGATAGATCACATTTATTCCCAGGCATACTGCCTTTTCAAGTTTTAGGGTCAGATCACTTATTTACCAAGTATCACTCAATTTTCTCTTTCATTAGATCACTATCAGGGCAAAGGATAATTTTTTTATCTTTAGTTTTTCACTTCCCCAAGAAAGGATCCACTAATAGTTTATAGACTTGTAAGTCCCATTATTTGATTGGATTCACACATCCTTAACTATAGATAGATTTTCATTTGAAGTAATATTTTATACTATATATAGAATCCACTTTTCCACGAACTGTTAGTTTTCGAAAATTACATTTGTGAACTATTTTAGTCCCTTCATGAACATCCATGATCCCTTCATCTTTTCATGAACTGATTTCGTGAACAACCCTTCGCTGAATTTCTTCCCTGCAAACTCTGTATTTTATAGAATCCTTACTCACGAACTCTATCATACTTCACTGAATTGTATCCAAAGAAATTATGTTTTAAATGAAAATAAATCTATGGAATCACCTCATTATTTGTTCTTATATAATAAAAAAGATCCAAACTTATCACTAATCTTAATCCCCAAAATCTTCGATTTGGTAAAGCCTTCATCGCAGACTATGATATGTGGTCTACGAAGAAAATTTATCACATTGCATTGGAAGATCTATTACATGTATAAAATCCCTTTTTTACTCTTCAAATGACCACTCACTCCCCTGAAATTACAAGACTCTCTTGGTCTTCAAACCTCTAGTGAATTGTGATTTTCCCACGAACATTTTTTCCCGCCGCGATCCGTGTAGCGGGCTTCATGGTCCATATAGAACTGATATATTGAAATCCTTACTTTTATTTATTTCTATTTAAATTCTATGTACTCCCTTTCCAATTATCAATCTAGGATTCATAGTCCGAGAACTATGTTTTGGGAAACTTCAACACATCATACACCTGCATCGGCAAACACCAACCATACTGATTCATTGTCATATGGATTTTTTAATAAATAAAATCACACCAAAAAACACCAATAGATTGCTTTAAGGTATTTTATGGAAAAAATATTTACAATACTTCATAATAAAAGGGAGAATATTTTATAATAAACATTTGAATAGAATTTAAAAACCATAATTATTTTGAATTAGTATGATGTAGGTTTCATAGCTGGAGGATGAGTTCTGGTTGATATCATTGATGAATTATTAATAAGATGATCTATATGATTCTATGATTTACATTGAAAATGTGTTTAGTTACTTATGATGATCTATGGTTTGTGGAATTAATTCAAAGAGGATCTCTTTGAAGTATAACCGGGATCACTGAATGATAGCTTCTATATGTTACGGGGATGAGGTATTTTTTAAGTTCATAGGAGTAATTAAATAATCCCAATATTCTTCCATTTTTCTCTTTGGAGATGATCATTAATTATAATCCCTATTTTACTCATTATAGAAAAATTTGGTTTTTAAAATGGATTAAAACATTGTTTTAAATATGGGGTACCTTGTATTCCCTTACTTTTCTTTATATATATTCAATACATGATTCTATATTAAGGTTCACCTTTTAGTGTCTATTGTAATTATGAATATTGTGTGAGGTCATGTTACATATATATGTGACATAGATTCCTATTTATGTATAATTTTTCAAATGGTAACAATATTTTAATAACATTTTCATGTCCTTTTTCTATTGTTAGTGACCTTAGGTTGAGTGGTTCACAATATAGTTATTACAGCAAAATAAATGGAGACAATTAATGGTTGGAAGTTCAAAATGAATTATTATACAGTGGTTTTTATAAATATTTAGGTACTTTTACTTTACCCTATTTTGAATTGACTAAATTTTTATATAGTTATAATATATAATTATAAGTGGTTGTGTTGATCCTTAACATGTTTTTTTTCTCATAATTTTTCCTTTAGGAGATGTAGGTAGAGGTTTTTTATTTCTGAAAGTATTTTGATCTATAATTGGCCAAGATAATACTATTTGAAGTGAAAATTATTGATTTGGAATGTCTTTGCATAAAGGTTTTGAGTGTTATCCAGATGATGTTCACAAAAAACATTGCACTTATAATCCATGAGTTGAAGAATACTATAGGATTTCTTGAACATATTTTGAAAATGTATTTGAGTACTTATATGATTAACAATATCTAAATTTTGTGATCAATTTTAGTAAGTCCATAAGGGGCATAGATACCCAAGGGGGTGAGTAATGGTATGGATATTACATTCAAAATCCATTCTTCCCCACTAGATCTTGACTACTTTATTATAAAGGTCACTTTGTTTTCAATTTTTTTATATTTATCTTATCCTTTCCAACATTATTTTATGATGATTTATGTAATGTAACCTAGGAATTCAAGCATGTAGATAAATATATTTTTACGTGGTTCACCCTCATTAGGCTACATCTAAGAACTATACGAAAAAAATTTTCCAATGTACCAAATCTACTAAGGCTCACTAAAAAATGTTTTTTGGGGATATATAACTTCTATCCCCATGCTCACTCCCTTATAAGGATTAGGGATAGATCACCCCATTCCCAAGGTCCACTCCATAAGCCTCTTTCTATAGATCCATGCTGGTGGAAAGGATCAACTTCATCCTATTTCTTTGAAAAGGACGTACACAGAGTTTATAGACTTGTAGTTCCCTTATTTATCAATAATTAATGATTCCACAACTCTATCTAAATTATACCTTGAAGTAATACTTTTATCCACCTGATGAATACCGCTTTACCAGAGAATCACTGGGAAATCACATCGGAAGAATTTCACAATTCCCACTACATTTGTGAATCCCACACAAATTTTCCTATCACAAACCATTTGGATTCTTACGTGGAATTCAACCAAATTTCCTTATTTTATTCATGGTCATGAAACTCCAAACATTCGTACAAATTTTTCTTTTTATCAAAACATCTACTTGTGCCCAACTGTTATACTTTTCATGCCCTTTCCTTCGACATTTATACCCAAGTTATTTTTTTACATGAAACAATAATTTGAGTCATTTCCTTGCTAAAATATTATTTCAGAAAAATTTTATTCCATTACTACACCAATTATGTGATTCATAGCCTTGATATTATTTAAGGGTTTATATTTTGAGATAGGGGGCCGCCGTTAATTTATATACTTGATCGAATCAAGAGGAAAAAACCTTACACACCTTCCTTTATGTGTGTATGATTTCCTTGAGCTTGGAAGATCTCAATTTGATGTCACATTTCCCACATAAAATCCTATTTTCATAATCTTCATATCTACTTCATGGATGTGCACAACTCTGCTATTGTCATGCAAAATTCACATTTGATGCACAATCGACCAGAAAACTCTTCAATGTTACCATAATGGATTTTTCCCCAATAATTTGTGACATGAAGATTACAAAATGATTATTGGTGGAAGAACATATGAAGTAATTATACATAAATAGAATTCATATTGTTTATGTTGGAGTTATGTTCTATGAATGTTTGTGGTCCATGATTCTTCTATTGTTACTTTTTGAATTATGGTATTTGATGGTGACTAATATGAGGGATTCCAATAGAAGTATTTACTTAGTAATTGTGGAGATATATGATCAATTCATGAATGAAAATAACCCAAAAAATAAATCTAATCATTTTCCAAAATATTGTTTAGTTTATTAGAATAATAGGGATACTCAAGCCAAATTATTTATAAGACTTATAGAGAAAATAATATAGGCAAGTATCATATAATGTTAGGTGATCCCAATGACTCCACATGATGGAATTATAGAATAAAGGTAAACCTAGCTAATGATTTATATGGGAGGTGTGTAACTTTGCAATATATGATTTCAGATCATTATAAAAATCCACAACATGAGGTGTTATTGGAGAATTGGTTCTTGGTGTCATGAGATTAACAGTGTCCTAAATCCTTGATTATGGATATTTATTTTATTAAACTTTTAAAACAAGATGTATATATATATCAATGTGTTCAGTAACCTCTAAAAGGTTTACCTTTCATATAAATATGACTTGTTAGTCTTTATTGTAGTATAAGTTAAAATTTGATCAAATATTGGATGTCTTAAATATATTTTATGTCATTCTATGTATCATAAATCTATAAAGGAACATAATTTATATTGGTAGTCTTGATGAGGTGGGGGATTATACCATGACTATAGATAGTGTGTGGAATATCACATGATATTCCATGGTGGTTTCCTGTGGTTCAAAAAACACAAATTTTTTTGTGATCACGGTTTCATAATGTATCATGCATGTTAGAGTGGCAACATCCTAAATAATAGAGTTACGAAATGGCTATCACATTGGTGATAAAGGATTTTAGATATTAACAGATAAAGGATTACTATTGCTTGATCTCAAGGAGTTTGAATCATAAGGGGTTATAATATAATGAATGAATTCGGGTTGTCATTAAATTTTTATAGAAAGGTTTCTTAGAATCATAAGCTCATTGTAGTTGATACAGATATAGTGAGAACAACATTGGTTTGATCTTATGGGGGTTTAATTTAGTATCCTAACATCATCTGTGATTCCACATGGAAGGTGTGTTTGTTTTCACAGAAACTCAATTTTGAGGCCATATCAAGGTTTATGATTTAGAGAGAAATGATTGAAGTTAATTGAAAGAGAAGATAAAATTCATTCAGTTTTATAATTTAGGTGATTATTCAAGAAAGATGTTCCAATAATTATATTTAATATACATAATATGAATAGTGAAGATTATTTCAAGAATACCTTTGTAGAATGGTGTTTATGAATGAATTAATTGGAAGTTAAATGATATAGAGAAATGAATATGAGTTTATATTTTGGATTTTGAAATAATTTTGTGGGAAAGTGGTTAATTATGTAGATGTTATCATAAATAAGTTTCCTTCCAAACCTTTATTAGACCATCATTAGGAGGAACTCTAGTTTGAATTTATGGTGGACATTACTCACCAAAGAGTTTATTATTTTATCATGTATGTAACTATTAATTCAAAATATATGGACAAGTTGGAAGTTATATCCTAAACATATTTCCTTTTAGGATATGATGTTGTGAAATTTCTATTATAATGTGGAATAATAGTGAGTAGAAGGTTATCAAACTAATAAAAACCTATTTAATTAGTAGATATTATAAAAGAATCATTAATTGATAGGAGATTATCTTTGAAGAACATAAATAGTAGAGTGGAAAAAGGGTAATAGAGAAGAGGCCAGACGGTTTTGTGCTATTCAGGGATAAAGAGAAATAGAGTATATGATGTATAACCATATTAAAAACTAATAGTATTTTTAATGTTTCAAAAGTACCAATGATTTATTAAATAAAATATTCAAAAATAAATAAATACCAGGGAATCGAATTGAAATTAAAATGTTCAAATGAAGATAGAACTCAGTATCTAAGGTATTTTACTGAGGGCAGAAGTCTAGCACATATGATAGTCTCTGAAATGCAATTTATACTTCTCATGGATATTGTGAAACTCTAAAGATTAAATTAGGAGATATTTTTGACCGATTATTTGTATTTGGATTTAGTAATGAAGAAAAAATGGTATTCCTTTCTTATTTAAAATACATCAGAGGAAACATTTCATAAAATATCGAACATGGAACAATATTATAATTTGGTCTATCACATGTAAGACGACAATGATGGTAGAATTTGGTAAAAGGTGTGATTGGTTGTAAAGGGGTTTCAACAATAAGAAAAAGTGTATTCATAGGATATTTTCTCTCCTATTATGAAAAATAATGATATGTATAGTTCAAAGGTTGGTTTCATGGAAGGATTATTTCCTGATGAACAGGATGTCAAGAAAAAATTCCATTTTATAGATTTTTAGTAAGAAAACTATATTGAGAAATCATCTTGTTTCATACTAGAATATAATGAGGGTCTGGAGTATAATATCAAGTGATGTATGTATTGACTTAAGCAGGAACCATGATAGGGGAACCCAAAGTGGAAGAAATTCATCATGTAATGAAAGTTAATCTTGAGAAATAAAAACCATTATTATTACTATATGGTGGATAAAGTGTTAATTTTTATTACAGTTATTAAATATTTTGATAACATACTATAAGGTAGACCAATGATTGAAATATTGGAAGAGTTTATATTTAAATTTTATGAAAGGTTCATGATAAAATATTATAGTTTTTTTGATTGTATGTTGGGGATGAGTATTAAATGTTAAGAGAGTTCCAGAACCTTTTTAATTTATTATTTGATGTAAATCTATAATGTACTCACGAGATTAAGGATGAATGATACAAAGCTTGTGTGTACTCCCATGGACAAATTTTTCAAACATATAAAAGATAAGTCACATAAAATTTATGTGCAAACTTAAATGGTGAATGTTTTGTATAAAATTGATATGGGATGCCTTCTCAAATATATGGTGTGTAATTTGACTAATATCATGTAAGTCGTTGATGTTGTTTGTAGATTCAGTGATAATTTTAGAAAGGTGAATAGGTATTTCATTAAGTGGATATTCTAGTATCACAAATGTTTATTGAATATTTCTCTCTGTGTCAAATATGTTGGTCCATTGTAACTGTTTATGGATTTATTCTAGGGTGGATATGTAGTTTCATGTTAGAAAACTAATAGTTTTCTGTGTAATTTTGGAGGCTTTGTAATTAGCTTAATGAAATTCTTACAATTATGGGTTTCACTATCAACCGACAATGTTGAGTAAATTTCGATTAAAAAAAAGGAAGTTGTTGGTGTGGTTAAATATATATTCATGGAAATAAAAATGGGGGAAAATTTAGTTTTTTTACTGTGATAATAAGAGAATAATTCACTTGACCATGTAACTGAAATTTTATTCCTGAACTAAGAATATTATAGTAAAATAAAACTTCATCTGAAATATTATAGAGTATTGGGTATTGTAACTATAGATGTTTAAAGGCATCCTTAATTCGATATACATGGTAATTAATGTTATAGCCCTAGAAACATTGAGGTGTTTTTTTGTTACATTGTTATGGTCATAATTAGAGGTATTATGATCTTAGATTCTTTGATAGATTAAAAGAAGTTATTTTAAGAATGGAGTTATGAATTTAAATACATATACCCTAAGGGATGTTGTGTTGAATTTTGAAAAATGTTTTCAAATAGGATATTACTGGGATAGGTTTGGGAATCCGTTTTCCAACTAATTATTGAAGCAATGAGAACATTATAACTTTAGATACTTAATAATACTACCGTATATAAGGGTGTAATCTCTACTGAATGTAGGTGATGATAAAATTTTGAAAATAATGTAGGTGAATTCTAAAGATGTAAGTATTTTAGTTTGAGGATGAGTTATAAAATAAGACATTGATATAGTATTCATTACATGGTCTATTTGAGGAATTTATTACCTTTGATTATTTTATTTTTTTCCCATAAATATGTGAGCCTTATTGAATTTAATATATGTAATTCGTTAAATGCTATAACTAGGATTACTAGATGATTAATGTTATATATTCATGGTTGTGGATCATTTGTTCTGTGACAAAAGTTGTAAATGAAGCTTAGGATTCTTCTAGCATGTTATTTGGATTCAACCTTCTATTGTATTATTTATTTACACTTTACAATAATTTTTTTTGAAATGGATTTGGAATTTGGTCAAACCATGATATCCTTTATGTTTCATCATTTTTCATTACATCAATTCATCGCATGTTTCTACTTTGAGTGTAATATATGAGTGTCTCTTGAGATGTTTTGGAAGTTCCATTGTTATTGTGTATTTCTATGTTTCATGGATTCCATATTTTGATGAAAAATTCCACTGTAGTTAGTATATTATATTCTATTTGATTTCATTTTTATATGATTAGTGATTAATGGTTAGGTTATTCAGATGATAGTTCTTCCATTATAACAATGGAATCCCCATTGGATGTCATTTTGGTGACTGAAGTTGTTTTGTGGGAGGATAGACTATAGAATCACTTGTACCGGTATTCATATATTGAGTTTGGAGTTTCTTCCTATGATCTGACATTCCCCTATAAAATTAATTGAGATTTATAAGATAATAAAGTTTTTTCTTTGGTAACATTCCCTAATATAATATGGATGGAAAAAATAATTTTTATTTTTATAACGTTAGTGTAAAAAGATATTTTCAACACATTACATTATAATTTTTTTACTATCTTCATATTCCTTGAAAGTGATAATTGTATTATAAATTCAATACTCATAACTGTGATATTGTTTTATCCCTATATATTTAATAGACTACTCATTTCATTAAATTAATTTTTCTAATTAATTTTTAATTTTTAAAAATAAAGTCTTGAAAATTTGAAATTTTAATGTTAGAAAATTAAAAATAATTTAATTTCTAAATAATATAACAAAATAGTATTAAAAAAATTAAAAGTAAAAAAATATTTAATGCAATTATTTATCAACAAAAAATAATAATTTAATTATCATTTTATATTTAGTTAATATTTTGATAACTCATCTCAATATAAGTTTTATTTGAATAGTAAATATATTTTGATTAAATATATATGAAATATTCATAAAAAAATTAGATAGGTATCTGGATTAATATTTTTTAAACACCTATAATATTAAAAAACAAAAACTTCCTATGGTGGTGATTTCATTCATGCTCTATTACCATTTTTGGCTCAAAATCCCTTCAAATAATAGAATCATTATGAAAAAAATGAAAAATATAATTTAATATCGATTAGTTCATCTAAAAAATAATTTTATCCAATAGCTTAAAAGATATTATGTTTTTTAATAACATTAAAAATAACACTATAATGTTGATTTTAGGGGCCAGTTATAAAAAAACCATGTTTTTCTTGTGATGAAAGAATTTAAATCTCATATCTATGAAAATAATGATTCATATAAATAAATCTAAATTAAAAAAACATATATACGAACACTGTGTAATTTCATTGAATAAAAACACTTGTATTTCATTATTATGGCATGACCAGGTGAAAATTAATCTAATAAAATTATTCTCTCAACTTCCCCATAATATGATATGGTTCTTGATTGATTTTTCTTGTCTTATGTGAATGAAAAAAAGTTCAATGTTCCATATATATCTAGAAAACCCCATTGAAACAATCATATGATAAATCTTAACTAAAATTGTATGGGTTAACAATAAAATTTTTATATAAACTATGAAATTTCTACCATGATAACCCATATGTATTTTCATCATTTGATCAATATCTATATATATTTCATATTCATTTAATCACAATACCATTACAATTTTTTTGATATAAAATTTTAACATTTTGTAATTAAAAAAATTTATACTTCACATTTTCTAAAATAAAGGATTGAGTTTCGTATTTATTATCCTTCCATCCTGATGAACAACACTATTTTCACTCATTCACTTTGTATTTTTATTTTAGAACATTTTTTAGAGAATTCAAGGATATGAGGAGATGAAAATCCAAAAAATTTAATCAACTATAATTCCATGTAATCACATTTATTAATACACCAATCATCACATAATAAATTAATAAAAAGGTAAAGAGAACATAGATCCATGTATTACTAAATCCATAAATTGTTCTTATGATATAATCACACTAAAAACTCATAAATGATTCTAATATTACAATTGAAAAAATTAAATATTTTTAAAAATTCAAATGATAAAATTATTTTTTCATATATTATAACATTCAAATAATTTAGAGTTCACTTATAATCCCCTTAGGGATATGAAACATAATAAAATGGCGATCTCAGATTCTTACTATGAAGATGGATTCAACAAAACCAATCATATAATAAAAAAATAAAAAATATTAAGCCATTGATAAATAATAATAAAAATCACAATGTAGGTAATATAATATAAGAGAAATAAATACAAGGATAGCATGTCAACCTATATAATAATAATTATATAATTCATAATTATGGATAACATCATCTTACTATCATGGCCTCATGCTAAGACATCTAAGTTAAATAGGTAATAAAAACACCAAATACCCAAGGTAGTTGGTCTTTTGAGACAATCCTATTAAAAAAGGGTATATTTATTTTTTTATCCCACCCATCAATAAATAAATATGTTATATTAATCATATTATATCAACGAATAAATAATGAAGTTTATAATAATCATGCCTTAGTAATCAATAAACATCTATATCTGAAAATAAGGATATGGAATATCAATATTTGTACCAATCTATAAATGTAATTACATGATCACAATCCATCTAGAGAAAAACGTTACATAGTATCTTTAGAGAATATAATTTTTGTTGCCTAAAAAACACTATAAAATATTAATAATGAAGAAATAATTTAAAATAGAAAAAAATTAACATAGAAAAATAAAAAATATCCTTTCCATTTTTATAACATTTAGGAAAATATTTTATAAATCAATGAAAAGAGAAATATCGTTGAAAAAAATTATGCATACTGGTAGAGGAATATTGATTATGATAAATGTTTATAAAACTGCAGAGAAACATTATATGGAATGTATTATAAAAAAAATTATCCACACTTTTCTAGGGAACCATTTTTAATGGAAACATAATTTGTAAAACATTATTAGAATATTTATTTTGTTAAGAAAGTCATATATATTGAAAAATACCTTAATAAATCATATAAGTAATGATAATGACATAATTATATTTATATAAAGAAATTTACAATTAAAAGATATATTCCCTATAACAAATATGTGGTTTGGTCTACTTCTCTTACATGTATAATTTTGGGTGGATTATAAACCAAATGTGAAGGGATATTTTAGGGGGATACTTAATAATCATGAGAAATAAGAGGATAATAATTTATAATTTTTTTTATAGATAATGATAATATAATTTGTTTAGAAGAAAATTTAGTCATAATAATCAAGAATTAAAATTTATATTGGAAAGAAAAACGACACGGGTTTGATAAAATTTTAATCAAGATACCATGAAAGAGAGAACTTGATATAGATTTATAAAAAAATTAAATTCTTGAAATGTGTGATAAAAAAAATCCATGGGAAGTATTCACACCATCCAAAATAATATCGGTGGTGATTATGGCCCACTAAAATTAATGTTGAGATTACAAACCCTTAGAATTACTCTTGAATTATAAGAATGTTTTTTTACCTCCTATGTAATAAGGATAACCATCATAATAACGTATTTCACCAAATTATAATTCTTTATTATCTTTTGTAAAATTCATTTTGAATTTTTCATTACACATATATCTGACTGTTATTATTTATTCTCATCATCAAATGTTGATAAAATTGATGGTTTCAAACAAGAATGTTAACAATTATTCTAGTCATCATAGTTTGACAAAAAAATTCATAATTACAATATTATTCAGGGTTATTGAATCATTGTGTTTCAATTAATTATGAATTCAAATTTTCATTTTATGGAAGCAATAGTTATGGTTTGTTAGAATCGAATCCATAAAGATATTTTTTCTAATTATTTTTAATATAAAAAATATGGTATCTTAATAAGAATTTAAATATTAATATTACCATTGCAGAACAAGAAAAATTATTTATGCATTAATATCATATTTCTTTATTATATATTTTTTTATCACCATCCATGTGAGGTGGTGATGAAAAAATGAATATGTCATTCACAAAGGTGATTGTTAGAAAAAAATACATGTGATATTTTCTTTTTTCGAAAGCATAAGAGGATTATAGAAAATGGTCCTCAAATTAATGTAAAATTATTATACTAATTGTACGTATATAATTTTTTTAGTATGGGTAAAATATATTTGTATGATATGGATGAAGAAATAAATTTAAAAGTATTATTAAAAAATTACCCCTTCCTCGGATATCCTCTTTTAGGACACTCTCTATGCCTTCATAGAATATTATTTTAGTGAAAAATAACCTATTTTATGTGCCATTAGGTGGTTGGGATAAACATAGGAAGATATCGATTACAGTATAAGATTAATAATCAAGGATAAGTGGGGTGGTGGAGGGATTATTCTATATGTGAGTGAGGTGAGATGTTTGTAAATAATCAGTACATATATTAAAGACATGCCGCCTTCAAATGTAAGTGGAACTAAAATTGGAAAATAATAGATATTAGATGATTCTACATAAATACACATATTATACATACAAATAAGTGACAATTATGATATATTTTAGGACTTTTCACTTTAATTTATCTTTTTAAAATAATTTTCTTCTTTCTAAAGTAATTATTTTTACCTTAGTAACATACTGTTGATCCTAAAAATGAAGAGATGTTAAACAATAATTTTAACAACATGATTTAAAATAAGATAACCATTTTAAATATATACTTCCTAAAGATGGTAAAAATTATTTTTAATAAGATCATGCTTAACATAATATAATAGTTTTAAGAAAAATTAATTTTTTAGAATAAAAACGAATTTATACAAAAATAATTTGTAGTATTGATTTCCATGACATTTATTAGTTTGTTATTAAAGAAAATTAGTGTTTTGAATATTTAAAATAAATATAAAAATTAATGGATAATTTTTAAAACTTAATTAATGAAAAATGACCAAAGTTGTTTCCTTTTGGAATGATGTAAATCGTGGTTTCTAAAATGATAATAATAGACTTATAAATTTACCCTAATATTTATAAATTTATTATTTTATAGTTATAATTTTTTTTGAAAAAAATAGGAAATTTTTAATTTATTCTTATATTATTATCTTGTCATAAATCTCACAGTATCTTGAAAACTAGGTTATACAATTCACTAATGAAGTAAAACATTTTATTAAATTCCATAAAATTCGACCTCATTTAATTTTGACATTTTTTTAAATTGTAAAGACCATGAATTTATAGAAAAAAATTAAGGTTCTAAAAAAATTATTAAATAATAATTTAGACACCCCAAAGTATAAAGAGGTTACAAGGAACCTGACCAATCCAATTTGAAGAAATTCATTGATAAGGACAAAAATAAAACACTCTGACAAAATAGCCAACCATTGGACATGAAAAAAAGATAAAAGATTAATGGAATCTATTTCCACCATGAAAACATGCATCATGATTTCCCCTAGAAATTAGTTAACATAATAATAACATTCACACTTCCCATACCTAGTCAAATCTAATGGTAATGAGGAATAGAAGTTGGGTCCATGAAATGGTCCTTCACTCCAGTCATTAAATCTACAAATTTCTCACACATATTACATGAAATTACACCTAATAGTTAGATGTCCAGTTAAATGAATCCACATGACACTAAGAATATATTCCAAGATTCTATCTTCAATATAATTTACAATAAAAAATGATGAATAATCAATAATTCAACCATGTCGAGACAATAAGTTTGACTCAGAGAATAGAGACTCATGTTCTAATAGGCCCTATGACCTCCCAAACCTTGAGGGAATCAGACTCTCTTCCATGATTTAACTTGTTTTCACAAATTTCCTTTATCATATGAGTCCTTATAAATAGTAAAATCCTCAAAGTTATCACCCAACACTATTCAGTAACACAATTATCCAAAATCAATGACTTTCTTCAAACAGCATAATCTTGATCAAGGAATTCAAATGAGTTCCATCTGGTGACCAGACATCTCACCTTTGTTAATTTGATCATGAATAAAAAAATATTATTTTCATATAATCACATTAAATAAAAAATTGTGAAATATTACTTATAAAAAAAATTCAAAAATAAAACTATTTTTATTTTATTATAAAGATAATTTGCATTGTGCTATAGTTTGGGGATGTATTGTTTATCTACTCTAATAGATTATTTGGAATTACATTACACCTCATTAAATAATTTTATCCACTAAATATGATCTATATTATCCCATAATTATTTTTTGTAATTTATAATTATTTTATTTTTTGGTTCCAACTTTTCATCTATTATCTTATGATTCCTTCAGTCTATTCTGAATAGCCAATTTTTCCAATTTCACAACATTTTCTCTCTATTGTGGAGAATATGGACATGATATTCATTATAAGTCATGATAGATTGAAAATATATTCTCCAAGAGGTGATTAAATGTTGTGGCTTTGGTATACACCTATCTAATATCAAAAATTGAAATATTTCTTCCACTTTAGAGAGGTTGGGTGGAACAACTAGAATGTAGAACAAAACCCAAATTTTCATTAAATTATCTACATTATTGATATAACATAGACACAACATACCCTTCTTAACATACTTTATAACTACCTTATAGGGGAATAATTTTATGAATAAATAATCTCCAATATAAAATAATACAAAATTCATTTAATTTTCAGTATAGATCCTTTGTTTTCTTTGACCTATCACAATTTGAATCAAATTAGATTGCACCTTAATTGCAGTTCTAACAAAAAAATGTGGGAAACTCATTTAATTTCTCTAACCTTAAACTAATATGATTCATTATGTATTCTCTGAAGGTAAAATGATTCATAAAGATCCATATGAATACACTAATGTAATATGTCATTATAGGAGAATTACACTAAATGTTGATATTGGTCCCATGTTTATTAAAATCCAAGATAGAACGATCTTATCATGTCATATTTTATTTGAAAAACACTTTTTGACATACCATTATTTTGAGGATGATGTGATATTATAATATGTATCTTCACGTTGTGAGACTTCAAAATAACACTCTATAATTTTTAGGTGAACCAACGATAATGATCTGATATATTGAATAGATATTCACCATGATGTCTCACCACATCATTAATATAATGTCTTGTAATGGGTTACAGGGGAAGATACACCCTTAATTATATAATTTTGTATATATTATAAGATGATCTACAATTAATTATATTGAATTATTCACCCAAGTAATATTTTTCAAGAATAGTGAAAAAGACCATTGTAACATTATCCCACTTCCACATTGGTATTGGGAGACATTTCATGAATTATTAAATATTTCTTATTTCAGATTTTACTTTCTAAAAAAATACACCAAGAATATAGAAACATAGTAATATTATTCCTATTTTATAATATTCCATATGAGATGTTCTCTTAAAAACAAATTTATTTTTTCTATAATGGTGTATAGGGAAATTTATGTTATGTTCTTATTATTGTAATTCAATTTTGTTTTCACATGTGGAAATAAAATATATCAATTTCCAAATAGTAACACACAATTTTATAGATAATTTGAAAAACCCTTATATTATTCAGGGATTTAACTTTCTTTTTAAAACCATTATCATCATTCTGAGACTTTATTATCTTCTCTAAGAAAGAATGTTTAGAAATTTCTTTGGGAATTAATGATGTTCCCCTTACCAAAGAATTACCCTAAACAACTTCACAAAATAAATTAATATAGTATCTTTTTTTATCCCAATCTTGATTATAACTCCATGTTCCTTTCAACTCATTACATAAGTTTCCATTTTTTTCATTTTAGGGTGATAGAGTATAGAGAAATCATAGTCATTAGGTTTTTACAACCATCTCCTTTCCTCATATTGAGGTCTATTTAAGAGAATATATACTTTAATCTTTATTAATTGTATATATATATCACATATTTCACTATAGGGTTAATTCATAACCATCATAATGGAAAATATAATAGATTAAAACTGTAGATTATGATTTGGATAGTTATTTTAATAAATCATCAATTTATATAATGCCTAAGAAACTATACTATCATTTTTCATAAGGAAACAACCCATTCTTTTCTTTCATGAATATATATATCTTACTAATCATTATTTTCCTTATGATAAATTCAATTGCATTTATTTAACCAATATTCTCCATATCTCCTCAAAACATTCTTAACATTCCTTTGACTATGTCAATTTAACACCTTTACATGTCATCTTTGTTAACATGTTGTCCAATCATTAATTTTTTATTAATGAATCAATAGTGGTATCCTACTAAACCATGAAAACAATGTACCATAATTATATTAATTAATATGGGACAATACATTACTACAATTTCCTTTTAAATTTGAATATATATATTCCGTAATTAGTGAAAATGTTCAAAAAATATATATTCTTGGAGTTCAAATTCACAGTTACTAAATTTCCCAAATAATTGATTTTTGATAAGAGTATAAATAATGATATGAATAATTATTATGCCCCACATTTATTTTATATTATATCAAGATATCATCAATGAACATTACTACAAAGTGACCATGATAATCCCTGAATACACAATTCATTGAATCAAAACACAAAGATAATGTATTAGCCAATCTAAAGTTCATTACCATATTAACATAATTTTCATTCATTGTATGAAATACTATTTTTGGTATATCATCCATTTAATGATGAGAAAATATTTATCATTTTTAAAAAATATTAAACTCCATTAATTTGAATAAATAAATCATCAATTCATGTTATAGGACACTAATTATTTATTGTAATGTCATTTATTTATAGATAATCGATGAACAACCAGATAGACCCATAATTATTTTTCAAAAATTGTATAGGGGATCCAAAATTTCAAACACTTGTTTATATGAATCCATTAAAATTACTCCTATTATATTTTTGAATACAATAATTACCTTAGTTACAGTTTATAAACCATCTTAGATAATGGGTTTTCATTAGTGATGAGCTCAAAAGAAATGTGACACCCCATGAAATAGTTATGGTTTATTTTAAATTAGTCAAATTTATCATTATGTGCTTTAAAATATTGGTATTTTGGGATTAGAATTTAATAATTTTGTGGGTTTTAGGGGTTTCACGGTTATCCCACATACATAGGTAAATTGTTTGATGCCCAAATTCTTGTTCTAAAATTCTTGAAAATTACGTTTTTAATAATTTAAAAATTTTTATTAATACCATGAAAAGTCTCCAGGAGAATCATGTAGCTTAGTTTGGGTGTGGGGATGACTTTCATGGCTGGAGCATACCTTTTAGAAGCAATGGTTCCCAAATAATATAATCTGTGTCATCGTAGGTTATTTCTCTCACATTGTTAGTGTTTGATTTTGAAAACTGTGTATCCAAACAATGCTATTTGACTATGTTTTTAAAATAGTGATAATCTAGAACTATCCTCACTCATCTTTAACCTTCATTGCCTCCTCTTTGTCCATCTCACATTAGAACAAAGTAGGCATGTATAAGGGGTTTCCTTCTATTATAATTCCGTTTTTTTTGAGCTATTTCATTATGGTTTCAAGATGATTTTTCTTTAGTTAGTCTTTTTAAACCCATTCACTCCATCAATTCATCATTTTCCCTTGATTTTACCCTCCCAAAAACTGTAGAGGTCATGTTGGCATATTTTAGGGTAGGTGTTGGGACAAATCATGTGGCTTTGTCCATGTAGAGGTTATAAACGTCATTTAATATCTTAGTTGAGCATTATCCATTGAAGAGGACACATTGAAGTTGGTTTCATATTTAACAATATAGGTTTTAATATTATTCGGATGTTTATTATATGTCATAGGGTGATTTAGTGTTTAAAATTGGATTTCTCATTCAAATTATACCTCAATATATGACCCATAATGGATAAAAGTGGATTTAAAAGTGAGTTTTAACCCTTGGAATGGAATAGATTCCATGCCAATTGTTTTTAAAAATGACTAGGTGAATGTTCAAAGGTATTTGAATTATATAAATGTTTATTTGGTGTATATTTGAGAAATATATGGGGTTTTTAGACTAAACAGTTTCAAATTTTAGTATTTCATTTTTCTTCAATTGGTTGTTTAGTAAAGAAATGTCATAGTGAATAAAATGAGTTATTTTCTAAAAAATACGCTTTAAGTTAGTCATTTCAAATGTTTTTTAAAATAAATTAAAAAAATGCAAGTGAATTTCAAAAAAATTATTGATACTTTTTGTTTTAATGGTTTTTGAAATGGGATTTTGAATGGTGTGAACTATCTTGGCGCCTAAATCTTATTTTAAAATGGTCTATTTGGATCCCTATGGAAATAAATTTTATTAAATTTTTTGTGGACCCCATTATGATTTTTGTGCTTTTATTTTTCATTATAATCTATGGTGATGTATGTCTGTAGAGACTATGAGATCGATCTAAGGGATCATTTTTTAGAAGTGTGTTAGAGTTGAGTAGTGGTATATTTAATTTTTTTTTAATTTTTTCCTATTTTTATCTTGTGATTGATTACCTAATCACCTTGATTTTTTTTGTTTCAATGGAATTTCTAAGAAGAAATTATAGAAGAATTATGATATCATGCCCTAGAATTAGTTGTGTCTTAATTGTGGAATGCATCCCAACTAAACTATGTTAGTTCGACCAAAAGGTATAGTAATAATTTTAGTGGATCATGGTAGCAGTGTCCTCCATGGATTTTTTATTCTTGGATAGTCTTCTAGGTAATCTTGGGATGTGGAAATTTTCATTAGTTCTGACCAATGTTCCAAATCACAAGTTTGAGCATTTATTATAGTATTCTTACAGAGTCTCCAAGTATTCAAGGTTCTTTTTTAGGATTGTTCAGGGGATTATTTCCTTTGAAGTGTTTATATCCAATGACTATTTTATTATTTACATGAATTTTTCATTCTTTGTTTATGTATTATTCTTGTAGGACCCTGATATCATTTTTTTTGTTTTTTTCATACATTTTTTTCCACTTGTTGTGGAATTTTCTTTAAATGTTTTTATATAGGGATTTTTTTAGAAATTTGTTGAATGGAGGAAATGGCATGTTTCAAATTCCCTTAAACCTATATTACAAAAGTGATTTTAATGGTGTATAATTTTAAATGGGAAATTATGTTTTTCAAATATTTGATTGGAATGTTTTGTTAATAATTGGAAAATAATGGGTTTGTATTAAAAAAACTACAACTTTACTTTTATTGTTAATGAGATTCAATGGAAAATCATTAAACTAGCATTTGGGTTTTTATGTTATGATTTTTGTCTTTTCAATAATAATTGTATTTTATAGATCTTTTAATTGTTATAAAAAATGAAATGGAACCAACTGAAATTTCATTCTAATGGTTTTCTATTTGGAAATAATATTTTATATGTATTTTCAAAACAACATTTATGGTGGGTAATATTTTTGTGATTTCATAACCACAGTGGGTGGTGACCAACTTGGATCTGAAAATCCTGAATATATATATATATATACACACACACACACTCCAGGGAATCCATGTTTCTTCCCAATTAGGATTTTATTCATTAGTCTATCGATTAGTGAGTTAGGAAGTGGTGAGAATCCAGATGTCTCTTGGACTTGGACTTGTGCTTGTTTTTTAAATTTTGGGTATGTTGATATATCTTCCAAACATATCAATCAAGTATCAATTTTTATATTCATATTATTTTATCTAATTATTATATGTTTTATTTTATTATTTATAGATATTGATTTTTTATGATTATGGGAACAATAAGTATTATTGGTTGATAATTTTTTTCATGTTTGTTTATTTTTGTCTATGCTTATTTCTTTGATGTTTCATGGTCATCATATTTATTTTTGGTCCATTCCAGATTCTTTTTAAAGTATTTTAAATTTTTTATTTTAAATTTTTGGAGAAATATTTTCACAAGGTTCTTCATGTGATTCATTGGAACTAGTTTCCAGCATGTGGGGATCGAAAACACCCTTTACGATACTGGTGGAAAAGGTTGAGCGCAAGGTCTAGTGGAAACTTGAGCTAGTTAATTGAAAATGGTATCAGATCCTAGTTTCTCAAAAGTTTCAAGGTTGTAGATGTTATCTATTGTTTTAGAGATATTATTAGTTCATATATAAGGATTTCAAGACTCATGAGGTAGGTACCAAAGGAGTTCTCAAGGTTCTTCTCTATTTAGATCCCTGAGCAGTGAGGGGTTGTAAATATTTTATTTTAGATACTTACTTATCAATTAACACATATATTGGATAATAATTTTTTTTATTGTGTAATAGAATTTATCCTAATTAGCATAGATTGACATAGCTTGGAAACTATATTATATGTTGGGATGGAGCTAAGAATGTAAATTAATTCATCAGGTTGGCCTTCTAGGCATGATAAACAACGTGGAAACCAATAGATTGATTTTGGATAAATTATATAGACCGTTGAATGATTGGAACATGGATATGAGTCAAACTCCATGATGATATTGGTCTCATATGCCATTTTGGATTTGTTATTTAGATGGTTCTCCCACTATAGCAAAATCATGACAGAGCGATGGTTTTTTTTTCCAGTTCGCGGCGGTATAAAACGCCGATAAATAGATTGGCATCGGTTTTGAAAAACCGTCGCGAAATCGTGCGTCAGGAAACTATTCGCAACAGTTTTGAAAACCGTTGCAGAACGTTTCGCGGCAGTGTTTCTGCGGCGGTTTAAACTGCCTCTAAATGATTTAGCGGCGGTTTTTTTAAAAAAATTTAATTTTTTTTATTTAAATTTATATTTATTTATATTTTTTTATTTTATTTTATTTATTTTATTTATTTTATTTATTTATTTTATTTATTTATTTATTTATTTTATTTATTTATTTATTTATTTATTTATTTTATTTATTTATTTTATTTATTTTATTTAATTATTTTATTTCGTATTTATTTTATTTATTTATTTTATTTTATTTATTTCATATTTATTTTATTTATTTCGTATTTATTTTATTTATTTCATATTACTTTATTTACTTTATTTATCCATGCATGCACATCCCATGCACATGCCTATGCAGTATAAAGAAATACTGTGTTTGGTGAGATTTGAACCCCTAACCTCTTGCATATTTTACAAAGACTTTACCACTCCATCAAGCTCATCATGTGGTTAATAAACAGAATTAAATACACTTTTATATAGTAATTGAAAAAATAAATAATACATAAATAATAGATATAAACTCAATAATAATAAATAATCAATAATCAATAATCAATAATAAATAATAAATAACAAATAATAAATAATAAATAATAAATAATAAGTAAATATAAATAGTAAATAATAAATAAATATAAAGAATAAATAAAGAATAAAGAATAAAGAATAAATAATAAATAATAAATAATAAATAATAAATAAATATAAATATAAATAATTAATAAATATAAATAATTAATAAATATAAATAATTAACAAATATAAATAATTAATAATAAATAATTAATAATAAATAATAAATTATAAATAATAAATAATAAATAATAAATAATAAATAATAAATAATAAATAATAAATAATAAATAATAAATATAAATAAATATAAATAATAAATAATAAATAATAGATAAATATAAATAATAAATAATAAATAAATATAAATAATAAGTAATAAATAAATATAAATAATAAATAATAAATACATATAAATAATAAATAATAAATAATTATAAATAATAAATAATTATAAATATAAATAATAAATAATAAATAATAAATAATAAATAATAAATAATAAATAATAAATAATAAATAATAAATAATAAATAATAAATAAATATAAATAGAAAATAATTAATAATTAATAATTAATAATTAATAACAATTAATAAATAATAAATAATAAATAATAAATAATAAATAATAAATAAATATAAATAATAAATAATAAATAAATATAAATAGTAAATAGTAAATAAATAATAAATAATAAATAATAAATAATAAATAATAAATAATAAATAATAAATAATAAATAACAAATAAATATAAATAATAAATAATAAATAAATATCAATAATAAATAATAAATAAATATAAATAATAAATATAAATAATAAATAATAAGTAAATATGAATAGTAAATAATAAATAATAAATAAATATAATTAATAAATAAATATAATTAATAAATAACTATAAATAATAAATAACGAATAAATACTAAATATAATTAATAAATAAAAGATAATAGATAATAAATAATAAATAATAAATAATAAATAATAAATAAAAAATAATAAATAAATATAAATAATAAATAATAAATAAATATAAATAATAAATAATAAATAAATATAAATAATAAAAAATAAAAAATAAAAAATAAAAAATAAATAAATATAAATAACAAATAATAAATAAATATAAATAATAAATAAATATAAATAATAAATAGTAAATAATAAATAATAAATAATAAATAATAAATAATAAATAATAAATAATAAATATAAATAATAAATAGTAAATAAATATAAATAATAAATAATAAATAAATATAAATAATAAAGAATAAAGAATAAATAATAAATAATAAATTAATATAAATAATAAATAATAAATAAATATAAATAATAAGTAATAAGTAAATACAAATAATAAATAATAAATAATAAATAAATATAAATAGTAAATAATAAATAATAAATAATAAATAATAAATAATAAATAATAAATAATAAATAATAAATAATAAATAATAAATATAAATAATAAATAATAAATAAATATAAATTATAAATAATAAATAAAAATAAATAATAAATAATAAAAAATAAAAAATAAATATAAATAATAAATAATAAATAAATATAAATAATAAGTAATAAATAAATAATAAATAATAAATAAATATAAATAATAATAAATAATAAATAATAAATATAAATAATAAATAATAAATATATATATATAATAAAAAATCATAAATAAATAATAAATAAATAATAAATAAATAATAAATAAATAATAAATATAAATAATAAATATAAATAATAAATAATAAATAATAAATAACAAATAAATAGTAACAAATATTATTATTATTATTAATATTTGATTATTATAAATAATAAATAATAAATAATAAATAATAAATAATAAATAATAAGTAAATATAAATAATAAATACATATAAATAATAAATAATAAATAAATATAAATAATAAATAATAAAAAAATCTAAATAATATATATTATATAATAAATAAAAAATAATAAATAACCAGTTACAAAAAATAGATAATAAATAATTTAAAGTATATTATAAATAATAATTAATAAATAATAAAGGAAACACATGAAAAATTATGAAAAGACGTGGTAAGGGATGAAAAATCATCGAAACGCATGAAAACAGATGAAGAAGCATATGAAAAATGAGGCATTAGAAAGAATGAGAATGCATGAAAACTCATGGAAACTTTGGAAAACCCCTTAATAATTCAACAGAATCATCATAATTACACACAAAAAACCATTGATAAAGATAACAAGTCATGGAAACCCAAATAAACAGTAATAAATGTAGCAACCGTTAAAAATCGTCAAAATGGTCATAAAGAGACAAAAACATTGGACTCACATTAACGGAGATAACTTATGATACGAGTGTCCATTTGAGATCTGCAACCTGTCAAATCAATGATCCTAAAACGATATTCGACCTGAAAGGTGAAAGAGTCCGAACGGACAGGCAGATCGGAAGTTACGACCATTTAAAAAAAAGCTGACGGGGAACGGGTGCTAGAAATGATGCATCGAAAAATATAAAAAACCTGATACCCACTAAAAACGCCATAACATATGATCCATGAGTGCATGTGGGCCCAGCGAATATTCAAATTGAAGCTCATGAACGAGCTATGATCTGGCATGTGGAGGAGTCTGAACTGACATGCAGATCGAAAGTTAAGTCCGTTTGAAGACAAGTTCGATGGGACACCGGTGACGGAAACGGGGTTTCATAGGCCTTCAAAGGGGGTTTTGGGGTCCAAAAATAGCGTAAAAGCTTTCTTCTATTGAACTAGTGCTTATCTCTCTTCGCTGGATTCTATTTGATATGTGGTAGAGCCCAAACGGACACCCGGAGCGAAAGTTATTGACGTTTGATGTTGGAGAACTTTTTTTAACATTGTTAAAACTCTAATATCTTCTGCACCTTACACCGTCTCGCGATTTTAGTTATATGTGCCTCTAGATTTCATCATGAGATTTGATTTGACAGGTCGTGGTGCTCCATCAGACGCTCAGATCAAAAGTTATGGTCGTTTTAGTGATTTATGGGTTTCTAATGTTTTTTTTATTTTTTCCTTTCATTTTGCGGCTGTTTTACCGAAACCGCCGCTATTTCGTGGAGGTCTTTTTAAAAAACCGCCGCTAATCCTCGTAAAAAAATAAAAAATAAATTTAGAAAAAAATAATAAAAAATATTTATTGCATTTCACGACACTTTTTACACGGTGGAACGATAGTTTTCTTGTAGTGTCCTTTTGAATATCCTGGAGTTAGCAATTGGAAAGGAATCAATTTGGACCTGTTTTATGTTGGTGATGTTGGGTTGGTTATAGGATTTATGTTGTGATGTGATTTTTCTATTTTTTTGGTGGAATTTTTCTGTGTGTAGGAAATGTTGTTTTAATGATAAAAGTTTTTCAGCTTGAAATGAGGTCGATGTGCTTACTAGTAAAATGATATTTTCAATTATCAAATATTATTATTGTTTTCAATTTCATTATGAAATTTGGAAGGATTTTTCCTTTTTATTAACATAAAAATTGTGTTTTAGTTTCATAAATTATAGGCACTTGTTTATAAACTAATTTAATCTATCATGGGGTGTTTTTAAATATTCATTGGTTTTAAAGTGTAAAATTCGTCATGTTTTTAGTGTTATAACAATTATGGGGGGTTTTGAAATGAGGCATTATCCTAAAAGTGGGATAATATTTTCAACAGATCCATTGGTTTCTAAATACAAACTCCTGAATGAGTATTGAAATGAGTTATATTAGTTTTTAATATAGGAATTAAGGAATATTGAAAAGGTAGGTCTCTTATTTTAAGAAAAGATGACGATTTCGGAAACTCGATTATTGGGTTTCATTTGCTTTTGAACCTCGGTGAGTCTCTAAAAGGTGGTTGATTTGAGGATACATAAAAATATTAAATATTAATAAATATATTTTTTCCTTGAATTAAATTTTGAAAAAAAAATTGGAATCATTTAAAAAATTGATGTATTTGGTGGATTATGTTTGAAATTTATGCTATTTTTATTTTGGGACTCTTTTTTAGGAGGCCTATGGTTTTAAAAGTAAATTGATTTGGAGTTTTTTTCTTCCTTTAGTTAATGGGTTTATATAAGAGTATTTACCATATTGATTGAATGTATTATGTTTTTTTATATAACCCTAATATTAAGGTACTTATTAAAGTTAGGTTGATTATCTTTAGGGGTGGATTATCCCTCTAGATTTATCAATAACCACAATCCAAATGGTGTTCCTAGTAATTTTCCCTTATTGGTAGTATGAATTAATGATTTTAAGACAGTTCCATTTATTTGGTTTTCTTGATAATGATATAGGTTATGTTTCTTTAGTAAGGGTATTGGTTTCATAGTTTGATTAGAGAGTGTTAGTTTTTTTAGAGACATTGATGAGAGCTCTAGTAGATGATTTTTTTGTATGATTGTTCAAAATATATTGGAGATTATTTTAATTATTAAGGTGACAATTTCTTAATTTATCTTTCATATATGTTGTTTTTTGGGTAATGGTGTGTTTTGGTATTTATTCTTGTTGAGTTTGACGAATTTTTTACTTTGATGAAATCATTGATTGGATACTTCATTCAGTACCATCTAGTTTCCCATTATGAGTAGTGATTTTTTTTGGAATATTAATAATTTGTTTTTTTGTTAGTTTAATTATTTCTTTTGAATAGTGGAATGCTTATAAAAGGCATTGTATTTTTTGTTTTGGACATTGTGAAAACCCATGTGACCTGAATATGTAAACGGGAGAGTTGTTTTGGTTTGGTTAGAAATTGGATGCCTCTGTGTGGAGTTTTTCTATTGGGATCACCATGGGATGGTGTTACATGTGCTTAAACCTACGTTTCTATTACATATAATTCATTACCACAAGTTTATATCTATTTTTTTCACGATGAGGCATGTCTTCAATAGTTGTGGCCGTTGAAATTTTAATATATCATGAATTTAGAGATCTAATCTCCTGGTATTTGGGGATGTTCCATGGAATAGATCATCCTTTATTATTTTCAGTTGTTTGGAGTTTTGTGGGATTTTGGTTTCTTGGAGATTAACTCTTTTCATGGTAAATAAGGAGAGTTTTGTTTTAATATTTTATATCAATATTAAACAATGGTGGAGTATTTCAGTTCTCCATTTTATTAATGATTTAGTTTTCATATGGTTTATTAATTTTTACTATGGTTTAATTATTTTCTTTGGGGATCCATTCATTCATTTCAGGTGTCATCTTCTTGTTTTGTTAGTTCATTTTAGTCGGTGGTCCTCCTCTCCATGGGGTTATTTTTTTTTAAATTCACCCTATAAATTCTTAGGATTCATTATTCATTGTCCTATACTTCAATGTAATAATTTTTTGTGTATAATGTGGAATAATGGAGTTAATTCTGATACCCACAATTGAATATACACACATATATATATATATATTATTGTAGTTTATTTTAGGTATAGGTGTTTAATTTTTTTTAGAGTTTAGACTAGTAATTTTGGAATTTTAAATTTTTTGAAGGGTTACATGGTTATCTTATGCGGATAGGTAAACTATGTTGTTCCCATGTCGTAGTGCAATAATTATTGAAAATTTCTCTTCAAAAAATTAATCAAAACTTACCTCATATTCATGAAAAATATGTATCTTGGATGGACCAGACAAACATTAAGGGAGTCCCTCTTGGATCTTTTATTTTGAGATATACCATCATGATTTTACGTGTATTTTTCCTTAATAATTACATCTAAACCCATTCCACTATTTTATTTATTATTTTCACATGATTGTTTCTTGTAGTTTGTTTCTACATTAATGAGGCCGATGATTCTATATTGATTATTAATATTAAAATTCCTAGAGTTATTGAGAGTTCAAAAATGGGATTTCTATTCAACTTACACATACACACACACACACACACACACGTGTATATATATATATACATATATATATATCCCATGAGGGATTAATATGGATTTAAATGTTGTATTAATCCTTTTCATGGAATGATATTCCATTCCAAGTGTATGTAAAAATCCCCACATGGATCTTCCAATGTATTTTAATCTTTCAAAGGGGTGGTTGAAACTGTTTTGAGATTTGTAAGGGTGTTTTATCCTAGATCATTTCCAATTTATGTATTAAAAATTTTTAAGATGGGTTATTTTATTAAGGAAATTCATGTTTACCCAAGTGGGTTATATTTTTGAAACTATTTATTTTATCAGTTCATTTAAATGATGGTTTTAAAGAATGTATTTTTTTCCAAATGGATTCCAAGAAATGTGTCTGTAATCTTACTCTCTCATGGTTGATTAAAATGAATTTAAAATGGTGTGAGTTCTCTTAGAATCCAAAAATTATTATTAAAAGTCCTAATAAGAACCTCATGATATATAGTTTATAGTTATGTTGTGAGACCCAATTTTTTATTCTTATGCTTGAATATATTTTTTTTATGGGTGGGGCATCAGGTATGTTTACACTGAGTGATGATAAAAGGGACTATTATTTCAAGTGTGTTGGAGGTGAGATGTGGTTTATTTAAAATTATTTGAATTATTATATATTTCAATCATCTGGATGATTACCTTCTAACCTCTATTGCTTAATGTCAAGATTGTTGTAGGAATATCATAGGTGACCAATATGAGTGAATTAACTAAAATAAATTATGCACTAACTGGGAACATAGGTTAGTTAAACCAACATGGTTGGACCGAAAGGGTGTATCCAGATGTTTAGTGGAGCACGGTAGTTGTGGTCCCCCAATTTTTTTTTTATAAATAGTTTTATAAGACTATCTAGGGAACAAACAAGTTATTTGGACTTACCCTTGGTTCCTCTTCTCATGTTTAGGTTGTTATTACTAGAGAATAAGAAAATTTTCAATAACTTTATGAACCTATTAATGATTTTTATGGGATTTTATCCTTTTTTGTATTTCATATCTGTTATATAATTTCAAAGAAGCTTATCATTGGACATTTATTTCTTCAAACCATGTTACATTCATATTTTGTTGCTAGTTTTTATAAACTCATTATTCCTTATATCATAGCTTGTTCATTAAATATATTTTTAAAGGGATTTTTGTGAATGGTTATTAACATACAAAAAGGGAATAGTTTGATATCCTATAAAACAATTTAGATATGTGATTTTAAGGGTTTTTTTTTTATTTTTGGGGTGTAATATTGTTTTTTTAAACAAGGGGACACTTTTTTGGGTTGAGGTGACCAATTATATGGATCATAAGTGTAACACCCCGAGCTTCCACGATACGCCTCTCTTTCAATAATGCAATAGCTTGCATTGTACGCAAGTTCGAGTTCTAAAACACCGCGACTAATCAAAGTAGCCGTTATGAATAGTAATAACCACATTTTAAAATTATAGAAATTTTATATTTCAAAATGGACTTCATTTTTGTATTCGTAATATTGAAATTAGCCTATGTTGAAGTTTTGGTATTTTTCTGAGAACTTCTAAATTTTTATGAATAGTGAAAAATACTTAAAAACAACTTTTTTAATCAAAATAATTTATAGTGATAAATTATAATATTTAGTGGTTTTAAAGTATAATTAGAATATATTTTTACCATTTTATCCAATGGTGGTCATTAGAATTAATTTAACATTGAAATTGGACATAAACAATTGCCAATCTTTTGATATAAATTGTTTCTTAAAACACGCTATTTGTTGTGACAGCGGGAATTAATTATAAAATTAATTAATGCAACTTATATGTTTGGAATTTTGTAAAATAGACATCATTTTTGAATTCGGAATATAAATTATAGCTTAGGGTGAAATTTTGGCCTTGTTCTGAAAAACTTCAATTTTTGATGAATAGTGAAACCACTAAGTGGAAGTTAAATAACTGATTTTTCGTTTAAATGAAATATTACCACTTCTGTGATTTGATTTTCAAAAATCCGACATACATAGTTGTCATTAAGAAGTAAAATGTGGTTCAATGAGATTAAAATAATTTTTTGGTGAATAGTAACTTTTAAGTTCTTAATCGCGATTAGAGGTAATTAGTGTAGTTTAAGGTAAAAATAATGTTTTAATAATATAAGATGAGCTTGACACTTGTCCTACTCCTATTGGATGAGTCATGTCCGACCAAGACAACCCATAGGTCAACTTGGGGACCCCATGGAGCCACTTTGGTTGGAAAATTACATTAATATATATTTATTTAATGTTAAAATTAAATTGACACAAACATGAGTTGTTTTACTAAAACAATTTTTAAGTGGGGTTACGCAAGATCGAATTTTGATTATAAATATTCATTAGAAATCTAAAAATATTTCCTACATCATAGTATTTTTTTTATAATTTTTAGACATTAAATAAATTAAATTATTTATGACATCATGATGATGCAGTGATGACCTCATTATTTAACGATTTAAATAAAATGGGAAGATAGTGCAAAATCCAAGGCTTACACTTGTCCAAAGCCAATTGGATGAGGATATTTCGAACCCTTATCACCTTATCCTCGAATTATATAAGTGTGGGACATTTAGAATCCGAAAAGCATTGTGTAATAATGTAACATTTCAATCTTTCCAAAAGAGCCCCTCCTCTCCACTTATAAAAGGACCCCACCTCTCCCAACTTATTCACACCATCAAGCCATTTGGATCGGCCAACCTCTGCCCAAATACTCTCCCAACATCCCTCTCTTACTCCTATAATCCTCACTTTGGGAAGAACTCTTCCCAAGGAAGCCTTTGGCTCAAATCAAAAAGAGTTACCCGATTTTGAGGTAATGTCTTCTCTAATGTTATTTTGGTTTATTTTTCTTCTCCAACCCCCTAAACTCTTTTTATTCATTTCTTTTGTAACAACACCAGTATCCTCAATATACTAGGATGTTGTTATAAGATGGATTATATCTACACTTACACACACCTACATCTAATGGTTAAATAACATACAGTTTCTGTGGATGGCGAATTTCTGCCTCACGAAACGATGATTATTCAACACTCATATAACACCTTCAAAGGTGACCATTAAGATGTCACTATTTTTATATATGATATATAATATGTTTATGTTTTACTTATGCTTCTGTATTTCTCATTTATGGCATACTTTATGATTTCCATTATGGGTAAAACGCGATAATTTCATTTTAGGATGTGCGGACTACCGCCCCCTCAAAGTGATGTGAATCGTTAATGCCATATGTGGGATGTATAAAGGATGGAGTAAATGATATTATATAAGATATTATAATGGAAATATATTATACCTTTATATAATTATGATTTCATTCCATTAAATATGAAATAGAAATGAAAGTAGCGTTCATGCGTACGTTCGGCTTACCGTCTCCATGAACGGTGCATTTCATTTCTTACCTCTAAATGTTACGTAATATTATAAATGAATGTATATACTGGATATATATGACATATATGACATCTAAATCATGAATATAATTCTGGAGATAATGGATATTCTAACACATAAAGAACTTGTAATTATAAGAAGTTTATTGTTGACTCAAGTACCAAAGATCGACAAAACGACCGTTATTAACTTAAATAATTACATAATGTTCATATCATTGTAATAAGTGATATAAAAAGGATAATGAAATTGAAAATGGTTCTTAATAAGGTATATATTAACTCTAGTTTATTATTCAGGAGGTTAAAGAACGGTTGAGTCAAGTCAGACATGAGGTAAGGGAATTTCTTAACCCAACTTCCATTCTTTGGGTTAATCTCCTACTTTCAAATTATGTCATGATATTATTATGTCCTATTTTGTATTTTTATGTTATTTATGTGTACCTATAGTGAATACACATAATAGATCTATTTTATTTTAAAAATGATCTTTTTAAGGACTTCGTCTCAATCCCCTTTCATTGAGGCATATTTGGTTTTATACACAATTTTCATTTATACGGTGTATAAACCCCTTTGACTTTTACGGTTATTCAAAAGGAATCTTTTTATACAAAGCGTTTTTCTAAACGACAAAAGGGAATGTTTTTCTTTCCGTACTTATGCGGCGACAACGACTTCTCCGCCGCCGTGACCATTATTTGAGTTTCGGCTTCCTCTATAAGCCATCTTTTTTTAATGAAAAATAAATAAAAAGTTTTAACTTTCTTTTATTTTGGTATTGAAAATGGTTTTGAAAGCGTTTTTATTATAACAATGTGTTGTATTGATATCTTGTGATTGAAATGTGGAAATGATATGTTTCCTTTATGCATGTTTTACGTGATACGATTATGTTATGGTTTATGATATGTTTAAACCTATTCATATGAGGAATGTATTGGACTTAATAAGTGACGGGTGGAGCCCGCTATAGCTCCTCGATGCATCGATAGGTCTCATGAGACAACTAGATGTGGATTTGGCCGAGGCCCTTTCCCAATTTGATTTATGGTTTTGGCCGAGGCCTTAATCATTTTAGACGTCTTGGCCGAGGCCTTGACAAAATGTTTCAGAATGTACGGCATTATACATTCCCTCATTATGAAAGTGGTTATTGTTATTGCATGTGATTATTCGTCTAGTAGAATATCCATGTGAGTAAGTAATGGCGTTATTTTATTTTACTTTTTTCATATTATGCTGAAGTTCAAGTTCAATAAGGCTTTTGTTTTAGTTATACATTGCCTTAAATGCTTATGTTTTCCTATAAAAGCTTCCGCAATATTGTTATCCTTACTGAGCATCTGAGCTCACCCCATTCAATGTTTTAATATTTTCCAGGATGTGAAGAAGTATTTTATGAATGGCCTGCAGGGATTGTGAGAAGCGGATATGAGGGTGGACTATGGAGACTTTGTTATTGTAGTTTTTCACTTTATGATGTAATGTAACGTTTACGAATGTATCTAGTGTTTCCAAGGCTACTAAACTAATCGGTCTTTCGAGACATGATATTTTGTGATCATGCCAATGTTACGAAGTAATGCACCGACTCGGGGTAGCTGGGGTCGGGGCGTTACAATAAGCCTCATGGGATTTAAAAACCATTATAGGATTCGATGTCCTATATTTTTTCCCAATGGCCCCTCAAAGGAATAGTATTGCTACGAGTACCCAAGCTACTATAATACCACCACCAATACAGTTAGTAGTGTTTTGACTGACATTATTATACTATCGTCGATGCTACTGTACCCCCACTTCTATTATATTACTACAGTAACACATCAATTCCACTACATTAGCCCTTACTAAATGAGTTTTTAACCCCCAAACATGATGTAGAATAATGAATAGTAAATAGTGGTTAGGTAATTAAAAAAAATAGATCCTTCCTTTTATTTGAAATTACTTTCAAAGGAAAACATTTTAACAAGTTTGTGGGTTTTAGTTTATGATTTTTGGACTACTGAGCAAGGATTTATTTCCAAATAGTTTTCTTGGATTTCAAAAAAGAAATTAAACTGACTAATATTTTTTATATTATTGTCTATATATAGGTATATTTACACTATCATTAATAGTGTTTAATTTTAACATGATTGCATAAAATTGGTGGTTGAAGATCTACTGGGATGTATGAATCACGACTATACAGATTATATTATCCATTTTTTCATCTAGATTCATGTTTTTTGTTGGGCCATCAATGGGTGAGTTAGGATGTTATGATCAACTATATATTGTATTGAACTAGACTTACGATTAATTTTCTTATTTTATTTTTGTGTATTTTGATATATTGTCTATGAAAAACAACCTTTTATCCACATTCAGTTCTTATTATTGGTTCATATTATGTAGTAGGTATATTTTACTATTAATGAAAATATTTATATTTTTGAAAATTGGAAGAATTAGAATTTTGTATGTAACTCCTTTAGAATATATATTTATTTTGGGTTTTGCTTGATCTTTTGATGTTGTATGGGAATCCAATGTATGGATATTCCATGAATCATTTTTAGTAAATTATCTCCTAATATGATAACTCGGATTTGAGGATAATATTAATCATAGGGTTCTTCCTATGATTTCCAGGTCCTAGTTTCCAGCCCATAGGTATTAGAATCACCCTTCGATCCTAAAGAATATCGTTCTCGGTGCTAGATGTTGTTGAAACCATATTCATTCATTTTATGAAAATTCAACTTCACACTCAGGTATATGTCTATGAAATTATTCTAGAAATATTTTTGTTTCCTTGAAAGAAAGGTATATCCTTTATTCTTATGTTTTTTTCCCATCCATATATTTTATTTTCTCATCCACTTCTCCAAAAATTTCATCAAGGTGATATATTTGATGTGGATCTTGATAAGACTCATATGTTGAAGTCTCCTCCCTAAAAATAAGGTATTTAATACCTCCTTCATAAATTAAAATCACTTTATCATGATAATTAATTAATGTGTTATTCATTAAGATCTAATCCCTTGTAAAGATTATTTCAAAGTAAATCATAGTTATGAATTTAGTTTTCATTACTTTTTTAAGGTGACTTTTCTATAAAAATTCACACTATTTATTATCTCATAATAGTATAAATATTTAATCATATAAAACTATCCATGTTGGATAAAAATATTCGAGAATATTTTATTGAATATGAAAATGGTTTAACAAAATTTTTGTCAAATATAACTATGATTTACTATATTTAATATCTAATATATAATATTTATAAAAAAATTTCTCTAGTACCAAATCTAACAACCCTAAATACCATAAAACAATGTTTATGCTAACCTTTTTAAAAGGTTATAAAATGAAAAAGTTCACATCTCATAGGATTTAAAATTTTTGTAGTCTTAGGAGACTAGATAAATACATGATTCTCAAATTACATTTGAAAACATAACATATTACATAAAATTTCAATGTGAAAATTATCATTTATTCAAGTATATGATTTAAATAAAAAAAGTTATCTTTTTGGAAATTTTGTGATAGAAAAAATAAAAATCACATATATTTAAAATGTTGAAGTGTTCTATAAAATAAAAAATATAACAAAAGGGAACAAATAAGTATTAAAAATATAAATTATAACTAAACATGACATGTAACTTATATCATGAAATAAGAATATATACATAGATTACATAAAGAGTAAATAGTAAAATAGACAAAAATAACTGGTTTTATAGGGAAATAATTTATAATAATTGATATTTTAATATTACTATTAAGGACTCCTTCCAACATAACATATATAAATAAGTCATTTGTCGGGTTACAGGACTTGTTTTTTTTTCATGGGACCTATTAATGCATTGAGGAGATATATAATTCCGGTACCTACCCATAACTAAATAATTTCAATGAATTGCTAATATTAAAATAATAAAAAAAACAATTCAATACATAATCCACATGACTTAGTTATTAATATACATTTTTATATGAAAAATATCATATGAAATATTAATATTTTAACAAGAAAAAAATTGAATAACTTGATTATTATTCACAAAGATAAATAAGGGGTATCATATCATTAATGAATATCCATAATGAAACATTAAAAACATAAAAGGATGTTGAAATTGAAAAAAGCCTTTAAAATTGAATTAAAATTTACTATGATAATGAAGAAGAAACCCCATTAAATTTTAGATACATTTATGAAAATACATTACAAACAAAAGGAATAGAAATATCCTTGTAAATCCATGAATCATTAGATGGTAATATTATTATTCAAAACAAATATAGACTTAGTAAAATTCATTAATGTGGACACCGTTAAAAAACATTCTTTTCACACTTTTATATAAATATTCAATATGGGAAAAATGATTGTATTGAAAATAAAAAAAGAATATTCATTTAGTTAAGAATTTAATGAATATTGAAAAATTCCATAAGAAATCATATATGTTGTTGTATAGATATACATAAAATAAAATAAATAATATGACCATGGAAGGGGAATATTCATGACAGAAAAGAAGAGGTAACATAATTTTATCTTACAAGTATCTATTTGATGGGATTACAAACCAAAGGGGTGGTGAAATGGTATAGTGACATGAAAATTTCATAAAATATAATCAAAAGATAGTATATTTTTTAATAGAATATCATAAAATTTCACTAAATAGAAATTTAGTCATAATAATCTTGAATTCAAAGTGACACTTGAACGAAAACTCCTATGATATTAATACTTTTTGATTAAAAAACATTATAAGATAGACTAATAATGGTTTCTGAATACCTTAAATTTCATGAAATTATTGATAAAAATAAAACCATTGGATTCATATAACCTAAATAAATGACTATTTTTGGGGAATATATATGATATTTTAATGAAAATAAAATTGATATGAAAAACCCAAAACATTAATCCCAACACCCATAGAAGATTTTTAAACTCCTATACTATAATAATGACTAACATAATCACATATTTCATAAACAATTTCATTTATATTATCTCATATTCTCTTAAATTAAATTATTCATTACATAGATATTATATATTTAATGTTTATTTTTATGACTACATTTATGTAATTTTTTTTGTTTCTTATAATTCTCATAATCACAATGTAAGTCCCCATTAATTGTTAAAAAGATAATCATTCCTATAGTTTTCATGTAAATGGAATCATTTTTTAATGATTTATGAAGTCCCATTCTCATTTGATTGAATGGATGGGTATGGATTTTGATAATTTAATCTACGGAGATCTATTTTTTAATTTATAGAAAATGAAAAGTTGTACCTAAATATTGAGTTATGTAATAGTAATATCATTATAAAAAAAATAAAATTATTTTCATATTAATGACATAGTTTTCTATTGAATAGTTATTTATATAACCATCCAGGTAATGTGTTTATGAAAAATAAATATTTTATTCATGGTGGTGCTTGTTCAAATATAACATGGGTGATGTTCTCTTTTTTCTAATAGATGAGAGGAAGGTAGACAATTTTTGTTATAAAGACATGTCACTTTAATTTTAATGTGTCTTAAAAATTAAATAGAAATGCATATAATTTGATTGATTTTCAAGAAACCTAGCATATGCACAAATAATGGATAATGATTGAGATATTTTTGCGGTTTCCCTTTAATTTTACTTTTTTCACAAAAATTTAGTTTCACTATTGATACTCATTTTATAACTTTAATATCGTAATTTTATAATATAAATATAATTAAAAATATAAAATAATTTGAAATTTTCTATTTCAAATATGAATCCTAATTTTGATGATTTAATTACTTGTGTTGGTGAAAAATAATTTTAATAAGAGTACGCTAAGCACAATAGAATTAGTTTTTAGTGTTTTTTAAGAATAAATAATAATTTACATTAAAATAATGTGTGATATTTTAAAAAACCCAGGTAATGTAGGAATAAATCATTTTAATTTTCTATTAGTATTTATTAATTATATTTTATAGGGTTATATGTATATTGGTAAACATTTTAATAAAAAGTAAAACAAATTATTTCTAACAAAATTTGATTTACAGGAATTATATGATTTTATTTAAATTAATTATTTCCATATAATAAAATATTAATTTTATTATAAATTAATATTTTAATACATAATGCTAAAATTATCTTAGAGTGGCCTTTTTTGAATTTTCTGAAAAGTTTTATATTTTAATGAATAGTTTAAAATACTAGTTTTTATTGAAAAATATCATTTTGTTCATAATATTAACATAGATAAATTTTCTGTTAAAAATTATTAAAAGAAAAAATTTATAAGTTATATTATTAACAATCCAACAATTATATTTGGAATGAATTTTATACTGAAATTTGTTATAAAATAATTTTTATACATAAAATGGTATTTTTCTGAAGAACGAATTTTCATTGTCTTTTTGGGGTTTAATATTAAATTGAATTCTACCACTTCTATTAATTGAGTTTGAAAATTTTGATTCCATATTTTTAATCATAATATATAATTTTTGGTAACATGTTGAAATTAATTTTTGTACATAATAAAGAGTAAAAATAGTAAAAAATGGTTACTGGAGTTAATGTTAAAAACTGTTTTCCAGGGGTTGGACTAATGATATAGTGTGAAAATGTCTTAAAAACTTGTCTAATTTTTATTTTATAGCCATATTTAGACCCTAACTCATATTATATTATTAAATAGTTTATTATTAGACATTTTGATTGAGTAACACACAAATATGTTTTATTTCATTTTAAAAATTCCAAATGTATCCTATCCCCCTTATAAGTGGACACCCTTTATCTTCTACTTTCTATTGAGTTGAATGTATTAATTTCTACATTTTCTTTCCTTTATTCTTGTAAATCACAAAAAACATTCTTTAAAATATTTTAATAACTTTTATATCTTTTAATTGTTTACGTATGTATTTTTTTTGAAAATATTCTTTTATATAGTAAGATAAAATTGATATAATGTAATAAGAATATAATTTTTTTTACACTATCAGTTCTGTCAGATTAAAGGTGTTTCTTATTCATCAGATGTAATTTTTTTATGATCAATTATTAGACTTATTTATTATCTATAAGGCTCAAAAAATTTAAGGCCATCAGACCAACATCGGTACAAATACCTTAGACTAAACGTTATTCAGTTTATTGGATTTAAAAACCATAAGGAAGAACATCAGACTGTCCAATGTTTATAGTCAGAGTACTTAGTTTTTTTTCTATTGGATCTAATATAGATTATCATTTTAATAGTGCTAAAAAATTTTATCATAAGTATATTTATTCCAGATAACTATGAGTAGTGAAGTTCATGTTGTCTAATTTCATTGCAACTAACTCTAAAATATGACCATTGGAGTATCTTCTATAAATAGAAGGTCATTTAAAGAGTTGGGATCTGATGAAATTCACCACTCAATTCATCTAAATATTAAATTATGTGAACACATCATTCCTTTTATTTTTAATTTATTATATACTTGAATTTATAATGAATCCAAGTGAAGATTGTATATTTATTATAAAAATTTTATTTTTGATTCACTCTCTGATCATGGTACTAATTATGGGATTATAGGAATAGGAAGATGGTGAATCCAATCCATCAAATCGAGGGATTCTGGGGCTTGTAAGATAAATTACAATCATCTTATCAATGAAATATGGGGATAAGATGACAGATCTATATCTATCATTGGGTTGAGGGACTTCCTAGTAAGGAAGGACACACCTAACAGTAGGTATAAAACTACAGATACTTTTTGTTAGTGTTTCTAGATAACTTAACTCTTATGTTTAAAATTGAAATGTTTTTTTACTAAGATTGTAATTAATTATTAATTTTATAATGTTTGTATTTTTATCTTAGTTTCTAGTTAATATTTACTCCATACATATAATTTAGAAAGTAAGTCTTTAATTATCCTTCCTAAATTTATTTTATTAGACGAGCTTTGATACCGATAAATTATGATGCATTCAAATAGATTTTGATTTTGATTATGAAACTCTAACCATTAGAAGATACTTGTGTCTTATATTATTTACTTAAATAGGTATTTTGAATTGGTTTATTTTTTAAAACTACAATTCAATCCCACTCTTGTAGCCATTGTAATCACTTATGATCCAAAAATTAGTATCTTAGAAAGTATTACTTCTAATACTTATTTAGTATATATTTTCTTTATCAACTACTAGTTTATTACATTTTCAATAAACTACTTATTTTTACACTATTTACACGAAAATTTATTTTTAGAAAAATATTTTCAATTGTTTTATTATATCATACGTCTTAATGTTGGAACATTAGAAAATTTCAATCCCAGTCGACCACCAATCATTAATTCTAATGATTATGAGTACTAGAGAGATAAGATGATACATTTTTTTATAATAAAACTATATTTTATAAAAAATTAATTCTTACTGGAGATTAAAATATACCTAAAAATGAAATTACAACCTTCAATCATCAAGAGAAACAAGAATATCATCTAAATTAGAGAGTAAGAAATTTGATTTGATGTTCTATAAAAAGGAATATATTCAATAAAATTTATTGTTGTAGGATGGTAATAGCATATAGAAAATTTTATAATTTACACACATTGGATCATCTAAAGCTTTTAAGACAATAAGAGATATGAATGGAGTATATTACCATGGTTTTGATTTAAAATATGGAGAATAAGTTGTAATAATACATCAATGATTTATAAATATTGTCAATTGTTTTCATTCTCTTGTAGAAAAAGATATTACTGACGAAATTATGGTTGACAATATAATTTAAATCTTAATAAATGAATGGGAATCAAAACTAACTAAAATGGATAATATATGGAAGATTAACAATATTTCTTTTTTATGATCTTATTATTTACCTCATGCAGTGTGAATGAATATTGGAATGAGATGATGAAAAATTGAAAAATAGGAATGGTGGAGTTTATTTTGGTACAACATTATATTATCCTACTAAATTTCATTCAGCTAAAAAATTAATGAAGTATTCCAAGAAAAAAACTTGTTATTCTTTTTTATTCTAATTTTTTACCAACTTATTACAATGATTTTGAAATTCCTTCTAGAAGGGTAAAAAATATAATATGAAAGAAATAATTTCAATAAAGATACAACAAAATTCCTTAACATAAGAATAAAAAGAAAGAGTCTTCCAATCTTATTTGTTATGTATATAAAAATTCAGGACACATTCAACTAGATTATCTAATGATGTAATAAAATACATCGAAGAGAGGAATTATGATCAAAATGAAAAAAAGTATTATAATTATAAAAGTAAGAAGAGTATAAATTATTTTGAATTTTGGAGTGAAAGTTGTGGTGATAGTCCTTCAAGAAGTTCTTCTTGTAATGAAAATTTAAAGTAGATGAATATTTATTTATTTTTCGATGAACATATGATAAAAAAATTATTTTCGAAAAAATTATAGACTACTAACTTCCTATCCTATATTTCATTATATACTAAATATATTTAAAGTGATCAAGATAAAAATTCAATATCATCTGATTAAGAATCATCCTCACATGAAGTAAATAATACTCTACCTAGTTATGATGAGGTATGTAGGTTTGAAAAACAACTTGACAATGATGGTTCTATGGTTTTCAAAAACACGTCATAATTCCCAGTAAAATATTGTAAAATTGACTTCAAGGATAACTATTTGTTCTTATGAAATATCAGATCTTACTAAATATCATGCTAATTTATTAAAAAATATACTTATTCAAAATTTTATTAAAAAATTATTTACGAGAAAAATACTTTTAAAAGTGATTTTATAATGCATAATTCCAATACTATTTCTAATGGGCATAAGAAATTAGTTGTCAAATAGAAATCTAAGATATATAGTATGAAGAAACATCTATCCATGTTTACCTCTATAAAGGAAAATTTTTATAAGATGCCTAAAAATTAAACCTTGAACTAATATTTCCAGAATGGATAATACTAATAAAAATATAATTTAAAAATATTTAATTTGTTTCTAAAATTGATCTATTTTTCACAAATTTCCCAAGTGTTGTAAATTGGATGAAACATTATTCTATAAACATAGATTAATATTTATGTGTCATAAGTCAAACTTTTAAAAAATAATGACATTTTCTCAATGAAGTAATGTTGAAAAAATGTGGATACCTCACATCTTATTTTCTAACAACACCATTACCAAGAAGGCTTAGGTTACAAAAAAACTAATTTATTTGTTTTCATGAAAAAAAGAGAGTACAAAAAACTATTATAGGGATAGTTATATTCCAAACATATAAGAAACAAAAAATAATTATTTAAGAATATAATAAATATGAAATGAGGCAATGTAACTTTCAAAGATAATTCTCAATGAGATATTATCAGTGTAGTTAATATTGTTCTTCCTAAAAATGTATTAATTTTAAATTTTTGAGTTGTTTTAGGACATAAGAAAAACCTTATAAGAATAGTCCAATTATGTGATGAAGATTATATTATGACCATTATAAATGAAAAATATACTATACATAGTACTAAATATGAATTTATTATTTTTTCAATTTGTATGAGAAGGTTTACACTCTAAACATATAAGACCTTAGGATCCAATACTTAACCTTTCTTGGTATAATGGAAGACAAATATTGGTTATGGAATATAAGGTTACAACATTATAAACTAATAAATTTTTCTAATCATTCTATGAAAGGAGTAGTTAAGGATCTATCAGAACTTATGTTTGACTCTTCACAAGTTTATAATCCTTGACATATCAGTATGAAATGTATGTCAGGATTAAAATATATTAATAAAAGTCTCAACATCCAATCTTTTACTGTTAGTGAACATGGATTTATTTGAACCTACCAAAAAAGGGAGTATTGGTGAAAAAATACTATGTTTATGTTTTAGTTGATTATTAAAATAGAGGGACATGGGTTTATTTCCTAACTATAAAATTAAAATATTTTAGTTATTTTAAAACTTTTATAGGTAGAGTTATAAGTGATAAAAATAACCCCAAAAAAAATATTCATAATGACCATGGTGGTGATTTTTAAATTTTTATTTGGAATAATTTTTTAGTAGAAAAGTTATTGAACATAAGTATTTGGAACCTTGGACACCATTAAAAAATGGTGTAGTTGAAAGAATAAACTGAGTTCTTTAAGAGATAACTGGAACTATACTGAATTAATACTTGGTTGCTAATTTTTTTTGGGGTTGATGTGGATTGTACTTCCAATTATATTATAAATTGTGTTTTAATTAGACTCTTTATTAATAAAAAAATTATAAATTGTGAAAAACTGATAACCAAAATTTTCTTAAATGAAACATTTGGGATGAAAATTATTCATCTTGAATACTATAGATAATATACAAACCTTTTCTCCAAAGTCTAATAGTGTAATATTTTTTGGTTATTACACAACTAGTAAGGATTATGTATTTTTTATTAAAAACCCATGTACTACTAAGGAAATAGTAAATGTTATGTTTGATGAAACCAATGGATTTATTTTCATAGAACAAAAACCTAATTCTATTTTTTTTAAACCGATTTTCAAGCTTTGTTAGAATGTTCTTCTCATAAAGAAATATGCAAATAAAAATTTTATGACATTATTCCCTAAGAATACATACAACATATTTTTGAATAAAAATATTTTGATAACCCAAAAAAATAGTTGTTTCATAGGAATCATCCTTGTGAAAATATCAATAGTGATGTTGATCATCCAATTAGGACAAGAATTTCATTGAGAAATGAAATTGATCAATGAGTTTTATTATCCGAAAACACAATTAATAATTTGGATGAGCCTTCAAGTCATGAGGATTGGATAAAATAAATTCAAGGACAACTCAATGGGTTTGAAAGGAGCCAGATCAGGAATTTAATTGAATGACCTAAATGTTCTTCTATAATTGGAGTAAATTAGGTTTTTTCAGAATAAATGTTATGATAATGGTATAATAGTTAGATATACGTCTATAATTATTTCTAATAAATTTAATCAACAAAAGAGAATACAAATTAAATAAATCTATGATATTGTATCAATACATGAATCCATTCATATACTTTATTCTTATGCAACACTCTTAAATTTAATACTATTTCAAATGGATCTGAAGTTTGATTTCCATAATTCATATGTTCAAGAAGAAGCTTATATAGAAAAGGAAACTATTTTTTAAAATAAAAAACATCTAGAAGATGTTTATAAACAAACCAAATGCCATTATGGACTTAAAAAATCCCCAAGTCCATGGTATGATAGATCAACATGATTTATTATTTCAAAAATTTTTAATTAAGGGCTCTATGGATCCAAATTAATTTTATAATAATTTAATAAAAATATTAATATTTTACAAATATATATTTATTAAATTTTATCTAGTTCACCTCAAAATTACTTAACATATTCCTTTATAGCTCTTTTGAATTTTTAGTATGAAATGATAATGATGGGAGAGTTAAGTTACTTTATTGGATTTAAAATCTCACAAAAAAACAGACGTAAATTATACATCCAAACATTATTATATAAATTTTTTACTTATGAAACTCAAGTATGAAAACACTAAATGTAATAGTAATCTAATCAGAACCACAAATACATTATATATAGATGATTCTAGGAAACTAGTTAATCTGAAAAATATTAGTGGTATGATTTGTTGATTAATTTACATAACATATTATCATCCATATATAAAATTTCCTATTTGATTATGTGAATGATATCAAACTATTCCAATATAGTCCCATATTAAAGATGAAAACTGATTTCTTTCATTATCTTAATGGAACTATGGATTTAGGATTATTGAATTCATTAGAATTTTTTGAACTAAATAGTTTTTCAGATGAAGACTTTAGTGGATGTAGAATAGATTGGAAGAGTACATATGAATCTTGTCATTTCATATGATGCTCTTTAGATTCTTATTCATGTAATAAAAATCCCTCAATATCACTTAGTACTTTTGAATCTGAATATGTGGTGGAAAGAAGTTATTTTTCTCAACTTTTGTAGACACATTGTCACTGATTAAGGAATGAGTTTAAAAAAACTAAGCATTACTCTGAAAACACATGTGAAATGTGTGTAATGTGAAACCCAACACATCAACCTATTTTTGATTGTATAAACATTAGAAAAAAAAATCTCTTAGTATCACACACTAAATAGAGATATAATTTTACAATTAATTAAAAATAAAAAAACATCTTGATATTATTTTTACAAAACCCCTTAGTCCTGATAGATTTGAGTATATTAAATAGAAGCTAGGTATGATAAATATACAGTTATAATTCATATCTATATCTTATTTACTAATCTACTCACATTAATAAACTCACTTTAAAATTGGGTATCATATTTTTTTTATTTTTCAGTAACTCTAGTCTAAAAAATATTCTTATCATGAAAACCTAATCAGACTCATGTTTATGGAGTCTAAATTTATTATAAAATGTTTCAGTGTAAAAAATGATCAAAATTATATTATCAAATAAACATTTTTTGGACTCATTAAATGTTATAAATTTTTTACAACAATATTTTAGTTATATACTATCATAATAAATTATTTTAAAATAAATTTCAGATAGTTTTTATTAAAAAATGGTGAATAATAGATTGTTTATAATAATGAAACATTTGAACTCTAAATGGTACTAATTTATTAATCTAGTTTTTATAAAATCTTGTACATTAGATTATACATGTTTTTATTAATTATTCTTCTAGTTTTAACACTTGTATTGGTTTTAAAACATAAATGTTTCTCTAATCAGAAAGATTCGCATTCTAAAAAAAGATTTCTTTAAAACAATAATCATTCAAAATTGTCAATAAAAATTGTCTTTCATTAAATACCAACTAGAAGTTAAAAATGTGTTTTAATAAGAACTACTTATTTAGTTTTTTTGAAATATACTATTCTCACCACACAAAATTTAAGTTTGGGACACCCCTTCTACCATTTGATTTCTCGACTTTGTCTATCGTGTGCCCTCCCCCTCATTTGAGATATTAGTGAAATGTTTTTTCCAATTTGTTTGATTGACCAGATAAAGTCTCATTATGATTAAAACTAAATAATATTTCATATTTTAGGATGTATTCCGATAATGACAACAAGAAACAAAATGGTACTAAAATAATTATTCTATTTTTAAAAGAATTTTCAGTTTTTAAGTATGGGAGAATGTTTTCATTAAAAAACCTGACAAGCATATTGACTTACATTACTTTAAAATTTTCATAGTATTTTATAAATCTATTGATATTTTATCAAAATTTGATAAGTAAGATGTATCTTTCACTTGGTTTTCTAATAATTATAAGCTTTCATAAAAATTAGTTACATATTTAGTTGGCCTTCCTTATCCAGGTGAATCTTATTTACCACCTCTCATATTACCTAATTGAATTGGAAGTTTTCTGAAATAGGTAGAAAAGTCATTATTCCCTTCTTATGAGAAATTTAAAAATGTCTATAAAATTTCACCAAATGAAATATTCCTCACTATTTAAATTAAAGGTTTTATTATACCATGAAATGGTGACAAGGAAACCCTCAAAGCTTTTGGAATATTGGTTTGGGATTACTTTATGAACTAAAGAAAAATGAACGTGGTAAAATATCTTTTGATGGTAGTGGAAGATATCAATAAAAAATTGATGAAGTAAAAGATCCTAATGTATCCTTATTTTATAAATAAGTTTCTTATTAAATGAATAAAACAATTCAGGGATTAAAAAAACCAATATAATAATAAAAAATATTTCATTGATTGGTGACGAAATGATCATGAGAATGAAGTTTGTATTTGTTCTTAATATGAAAAAGGTTCTTGAAAATGTTGATGGAGGTGTGTATGAAGCTTTACCAACTATAAAAAAATATGTTGTTAAGAATAAAAGAAATGATAAATATACCCCATCTAAAATGAAAGGGAAATAATATAGAATGATATATAACAAATTTAATGAATCCTTAGAACAAAATGGGAATAAAAAATGGGTATCTTGAGTTTTATATTGTTTTAGCTCTGGCCAAATCCCTAAAAATATTGATATTTGATGAAATTAAAGAAAAATAAATGATAAAGAAATTGAAGAATTGGATATAATAGGAACAAACTATTAACAGATTTATTAAAGGTGTTGAAAGAGATTCAAATAATATAACGTTATTAGATTAACTTTTTTAGTAGCTTATCTAGCTTAAACCGATCCGATCATTCCAAATTATGGGGTGAAGTTTGTTGAAACCATATATATTCCACTAATAGTTTAATCAATAACTAATAAAGGAAATGGGGAAAAGGTTTATAAATATTTGACAATATAATTCTTGAAAAAATAATCAATACCAAAAAAGATAGGTATAGATATCCTTAGAAGATCAAAGAATTTAGAGAATGATGTTGTGGATGAAGAAGAAAATGAAGAAGAAGAAAAAAAAGTAAAATAAGAAGTTGAAGAAAAAGTAGAAGTGGAATAAAATGATGATGAAGAAAAAATTAAGAATTTATAGATAATGGATATATTTTTTGAAATCAACATCATAATTTACTCCATTAAATTATTAGTTAGTTAAGGATGCTGAATTATAAGGATCAAAAGAATAAAAATAAAAATCACTAGAAGAATAGAAATCAATATCAAAAGTTAAAATATTGTCATCCTCAAAGGTGGAGGAAGAATACCAACAATCCCATAGAGAATGTTTTGATAATGATCGAACAGGTAGGGATGTAAATAGTATATAAACTTTATAGGATTTAAATGTTTCTCATAAAGGAAAATAAAATTTTAAGGATAAAGAGAAACATGATTCTAAAAAATCTAGACTAATTGTTATCAAAGTTTTATTAGAGTCATTAAACAATGTATGATTCATTGAACATAGTGGCTTCAATTACTACATCAAATCCTTAAGGAAGTTAAATTATTTTATTACATATATACTTATTATAGAGGAGTGGAAAAAAACTTTTCAAAATTGTATTAATGATACTTTAGTGTATTTTAATGTTATAACTGAATCAGCAGTTAATAACGAATTAGGCATGGAAAAATTCAAAGGGAAGGCAAAGGTACAATATGACTCCAATAATCAGATATTAATGTTGTCAAATCATTTTAATAGTGAAACTAGGGGCCATAAATACATGTTTATAGATTTGAAGATACATTATCTATAAATAGATGAATACTTTAATAAAATTTATATTTATGTTCTAGATTTTGTTATGTTTGTGGAAGAGTTCATAGAAAAAACTAATGAATGTAATGAGGACATAAATGTCTTGAAATAAATGTTCCAAATATGAAGTTAGATAATAATAGACTCAGAAAGTTTTAATATTTGTTTCTTTTCTTCAATGAATAGAATAAAAAAATCGACAAGGAAGTGGAAATAAATAAAGAAGAATTTCAGATGAAATTGATGATGGATGACCAGATTATAAAGCTTCAGTAATTAGTTTTATAATCGAAAAAGTATCATGATATGTTTATGAAATAGAATGACATTGTGAATATGATAATGAAAATAGAATTAACATACAATTTGAACTCATAATGTAATATTTTTAATCTTTTTTAATGAATGATTAAAATGACTGCCTTTTGATTCAAATACTTTGTGTCTAAATGTATTACAATTACAATTGGATTTATTTTATTTCTTTTATTTCTAGGATGATTAGTTAATTTATATAAAATGTTTTTGTGAGTTGTTACATTACTAAATTTTCATGATATTATATGCCGCTTCAAAAAAAAATCTAAATACAAAGGGTATTAAATTTATAAAGGGGATAAGTTTATAATGGGTTGGATTGGTTTTAAGAATATTTATTTTAGTAGGATTATTTTAAAAGGATTAAAATCTATTTGAAATGATTTTACAAAGGAGGAGAATATGAAATTTCAATTATTTAAATCCAACCATAGAAGAGTATTAAACTCAGAGGGTGTTATGATGAGATAGAAAATATATTTTTTAAATATACCATTAATAGAACGAAAAGAGAAAATGGTTTTATGTTTTTCAGGAAATTGTTTTCATTTTAAGTGTTGTGTTTTTTTATTTCCAAAATGGAGATATTATTGAGTTAAAAATCTTACGTTATAATCTTCCACTCCTTTTGTTTTGGAAATCAAAAACACTTTCTTAAAACTATGTTTACCAACTTTATTATATTCCATAATTTTCATCGATTTTTTTGTATAAATCCTTCCTTAATACTGAATGATAACATATAACTAATATAATATGAAGGAAATCTTCTATTACTAAATAGTGTCCATATGACTAAATGTGAGTCTAGTTCATTAGAACAGCCTATATAATGATAAATTCCTATAGTTATGTTCTATCTAAAAGACTAAAAAAAGTCATGACCATCATAATTACATATATATTGATACGTTTGACTAATCCTTATTTAGTTTATCTTAATGAATAACAATAAAGAATTCCATTTTATCATCCAAATATTATAATAAAATTATTTAGTTTCGTTTCTATCATTAAATGTATATATTATCATTGTAATAGTGCTAAAAATTACAATGGGAATTTATTTTTTCAATATCACTATAGGCTGTAAAGTGAAACATACCTGATGTCATTGAAACTAAATCTAAAATATGACAATTGTAGGATATCCAATAAAGAGACGGTCAATTAAATGGTTAAGAGCTGATAAAATTCACATCTAAAGACATATAAATATTTCTATACATTAACAACTCATCCCAAGTCTTTATAATTATTTATAGAGTTGAAGTTATAAGGAATATGAGTGAGGATTACAAATTCATTACAATAATTTTACTTTATACAAATTTTCTGATCATGGTACTGATCAAGAGTTTATGAGGATTTGAATGTGGTGAATTTGATCTATCTAATTGAGGGATTGTGGGGATAGGAAGATATAGTGCAGTTATCATATCGAGTGATTTTAGATATAGGAATATTGGTCAAGACTAATCATCCCATTAGGGGAGTTTTTAGAAATGAAAGATAAACCATACAGTAGGTACAAAACTGTGAATTTTTGTTGTTTGGGATTCTAGATACATTAAATATTAAGGTTATAATAGTTAAATACTTTTTTAATCATGTATTTTATTCTTAATGTTATGATATTATTATTATTTTTTATTGTAGTTAAATATTTCCACTGTGCATATACTTTAGAAAGTAAGTCTTTACTTAACATTCTAACATTTATTTTATTGGAATGGTTGTGATACCGATAAACTGTGATATAATTAGACATGATCTGATTTTTATTCTAGAACTCATATAATTAGACAATTCCAAAGTCTTATCTTTTTTACCTGAAAGGGTATTGTGTTTTTGTTTAGTTTAATTTTTTTAAACAACAATTCTACCTCTCTTATAGACATCATAAACTCTTACGATGAAAAATATCCACACTTGAAGTGGATTTTATTTCATCTAGAACATACCCAAATCCATTATTATGTTCCTCGCCACATCCTAGAGTCCTTAGTTTGATCAGAAAATTATCATAGGAAGTCATTTTGTATAAAACTATAGTGGTTTTACGATGATGATGTATTGTTTTAAACAATGGAATTTCATTTTATTTATTCTTAAACATCCATAAAATCATTTCTACCATGATAAAATAATAACAAAGACAAATTTTATATACTGAGATATTATTGTGATAATGGAATTTCATATATCTATCAACTAAACAGTCAAAGAGAAAAAAAACCATTATGTATGTGTATGGAAGGTTCTCACCTCACAAGCCATGGTAATTAATATTCCCTCATCTCCTCCCAAACTAGGTTATAATGATGTATTTAATGTATATATGTGATATTAATTAAATATTTAATAGTGTGAAAATGTAATATATCACATATTTTTTACTTTTCCAGTCATTGGAAAATGATAATGTTATTTATGAATACGTGTGGACTACAACCTCCCCAAAATAATGTGATCCGTTTTTAACCACCCCATCACATGGATGGTATATATAAGTTTATTTTAATAATTGATATGTTATTTAAGAGGTAGTTATAATTATATAAAAATAAAATAGTAATAACATTTTTTCCTCATGACTGGTGAAAAATGGAAACATCATTCATGCATACTGACAACATACCGTCTTTATTATTCTAATGTAGTTAATTTTTAATAACATTATTTATTGATATGTTTTAAATGTGTTGTTGTGAAAAAATATCACAAGGTCCCATATTGGGGTTTTAGGGGTGGTTGTGTTCATTGAAAAAGCTAGACGACTACGTTTTATTATGGTTGGTGATGTCGAAGCGGATATTTAAGGTGGTGCAGTTTCCCAGGGTTTTGCAAAAAACATTAGCCTCAAAATCAAGAAATTATTTTCTGGAAAATTATGGTTTTAAAAAATTTAGTGTTTGAATATTAGTTCATTGGTGGTGAATCATGGAGTTCACAGACCATGTAGTAGCATAACTATACTATGCATAATGCAAAGGAGGTATGCAAACTGAGGAAGCATTCTATGCAAACCGATTAGCGAAATCTATTCGTGGGAGGGTCATTTTTTGTGGGAGGGGAATAATTATTGTGTGGATCATAATTGATTGATTGATTTATTGATTTTAGGATCCCTAAATGGTATTTGGTTTTTGGATTATATTAGATACCACAAAGGATTAATCCACTATCCATACTATATATCTTTTCATGGTGAAGTCTGTACAACATCCAATTTTTCAATATTTGGGGTTAGTTGGTTTTGTGGGATTTATTTTCCTATATAAATGAACCAAATCACATCACTATAAAGTGTTATTTTCATTAGAAGATATTATTTCTGGATAAAATCTGTTATGTAAGAAGTAGTTTATGAGGGAGGACTCTGAGAATGTGTAAAGTTTAATGAGGGAGAAATTCCAAGAAGGAGACAGTCTATAAAGATAATTTGTGGTAGGGTTTTTTGGGGTTCTAAGGGTCATAAAAATGGTTTTGAGAGGCATCGGGGGTTTACAAGTCAATAGTCACTTGTGAAGTATAGGAAATCCCTAAAGGAATGGTTGTCCGCGAAGCTCTCCCACCACATTGGGTAAGGCAGTTCATGGAAGATGCAACCTAGATCATAGTTGGTTCATGGATGTTTGTGATGGGATTAAAATATACTGAAAAATATATTTATTCCATGTAAAACATCCCAAAAAATTGTATTTCATCAAAATTTTGAAAACCTGACTTCATGTCACACTCATATATGTGTGAAAAAATTCTATGTTTATTCATACACATCATGATATTATTCTAGAGGAGCACAAAGAACACTTCATTTGAGAGAGAAGTGAGTTTCAAAATTGTGATTGGTTGTAATCTGGTTGGGATACTGTGTTTTCTCTTATCATTGTAAGTGAAGTGAGAATGATAATAGAATTGATGTATCCCAAACCATATTTTTTTAGTGAGACTTAGTGTATTTGGTAAATCAGAACATTACCATTCTATTCCCCTTGTACATATCCATGTGAGCGTGAAACAATTAAATTTTTTGTGTCTCGTGCATTCTTTCATCTATGTCCATACATTTCTATGGGAAAGTGGACAGAAGTGTGCTCTGTTTAACAACAAAATATGATCAAATAGAGTAGTTTTTTTCTTTTCAAAGCCTGATTCCCCACCTCTCTAGGTATTTAACCTAGTTGGTCTAAAATTGGTATCATAGGGAATGTTTAATACCAGTGTTTTTCTCTCAAGGGTTTCCATGGAAATTTTCAATCATGAAGGGATTATGATCTTTTATGGAAAGAATTTCTAGTTATGAAATAATATAATGCATCAATACCTACAATATTTAGGAATGAATTTATTTATAGATTCAATTCATGGAATTTACGCACATATTAATTGTGTTTTTTTATCATAAGATAACCAAATTGAATTGGATGATAACGCTAAATGAATCCATGATTTAGGGGGATCCCTATCCAATGAAATATATTTCATGATAATGTTATGTAAGTCATAAAATTCTTTATGGAAAATGTTTCTGAATATTTGTTTGTGAGAATCCAATGTCTTCTATAAAAAATTGTTCTTTGGAAAAAGTATTAGGAACTCAAAATTCACCATAACGATTCTATTAAAGCATTTTTTTACTGGGTGGATTTTGTTGTGGAATACATGTGTGGTCATAGTGAAATTTTTGAATATATAGATATTTTCATGAATATCTTGAGACTTCATCTACTTCAGTTTAATAAAAATTATTTTGTATTGAAGGAAAAAGATCCAATATAGTATACATTTGGTAGATTGAACATAACTCTTATTGTGAAAGAGATGAGAAATAATGAATATGAGTCTATGGAGAAAATAAATTCTTAGGATGTGGAATTTAAGGCAATGAAGTATCTCACTATTGAATATAAAAAATAAGAATAAGAGGCAGATAAATTCACGTAAATACTTTCATTAAATTAATTTAGAGGAAATGTAAATTTCAAATGGAATATACCACTTACATTCTTCTAATGTAGCGTTGTTTAAAATCATTAAGAAGGGTTACCAAATAAGTTTCAAGATGATGATTTGGATAAAGTCCAAATTCCAGTGAAGAAGTATTCAACCTTCATTAGAGGTATGAATTGTTTTTACAGAATGTTCTTCTAAAAGAATAATCTACTCAAAAGAAGATGAAAATTCAGAAGATTCAGATGCAGAAGAGTTAGAGGGATTAAAAGTCATGATGTAAATTCTATGGTGGAAGTTATTAGAAATTTCCAAAAAACAAATGAATATGATGATGGAAAAGGAGAAGTGGAAGGAAGAGTACACCTTCAGGTTGAATTAGAAGCTTATTTTTAGGAGATTAATATATGGAGAGAAAAAATAGTAAAATTTAATAGGATGGATTATGATGAAAAACTGCTTAATTTGGGGATGGAATAAGAGAAGTCTGATATTATAGATGAAATTGAAAATATGAAGTCTTTAAAGCCAAAGAACTCAGATACAATCTATGAGTATAATCTCAATATTGAAGAACAAAAAAGGGTAATCTCTTCTTTGAATAACATGGTAAAAGTTCAAGAAAAAATCATCAAGAAGAATGGGGAGGAAGTTATCATCCAAAAAATGAAAGTGAAATATTAGGAGAAACTATTGAATCCAGAAAACCTAACCAAAAAATAGATCATAAAATGAAAATTTAGAGTTCAATGCTCTAGTGAAATTGGAAAACGAATGTTAGGAGAATAAAATTATAGATCTAAACCTTACTGGTAGTGTGGTTATTGATCAAAAATAGAAAGTAGTAAAGGATGAATACAAAAAAACCACTTGATGATTGAAGACTAATTTGGGAATGAATTAGATCTTGAAGATTCACAGAAAACAAGGGAAAACCATTTATGCAGTAGAGACACACATTAATGCACCCCAAATATGTTGTTGTTGTTAGGGTTGATGGGACACCCAATTTTTCCATTCCTTGTCCAATAGGTACCAAAGGGAATAAGACCAATATAGGCATCTATATAGAGATCAATATTCTTGGATGACATTTGTTGATCACTAATTAATTTGTGGACTTTTTGGAAACATGGTATGATATTTATCATCAAAAAACGTAGAGAAATGTGATAAAATAGATTGAATGTTGTCATAAGTAGCAGCTCAATGTTTCATTAAATGATCTTGAAATGAAAAAATTATTTCTGAATCAATTAGATGAAACAGATCCATTATACCTTGAGGAAGATAATTTTTATCAATCAATACCAGTTATGAAGTAAAATAAATTGATGAGGAAGAATATAGATGAATGAGGAGTGATTAAAGATATATATTTTAAAGCATCAGATCACATTGGAATATGTGTCATTTATAGTGGATGTACTACACATATGATTGGAAATAAGGAACTAGTGATATGAATAATATATGATAAGGAAGGTGTTGTGAGATTTGGAAATGATGAAGGCCTGAGAATTAGTAAGATATGAAAATCCATTTTTAGGGAAAAATCATGATACATGTATATTTCTTTATTGTTGATTGTCTCAATCAAAACCTACTATGATCCATTCAATTATGTGACATAGGAACTCCATAATATTTTCAAATAAATTATTTATCTTTATAGAAAATCATAGTGTAGTTATTTTTTAGGGAAAACAGGTGAAGGGGAATCTCTACCATATACATGTTGAAAAATATTTGTGCTTTTTTTTCATGGGAAGAATAAAATATGTTATGGAATAGAATCATTGATTATTTGAACCAATCATTATTAGATGTTTTTTTAAATTTTGATACTTCTCAAGAACTCCCTACCTTTTGATGTGATCATACCCACACATGAAATTCTTTTAAACAATGGAATATTATTCAAAATACATATAAGGAAAAAGAGAAAATGACAAAAAAGGCTTGTGATGGTTCATATTGATATGTGTGGACATATTTCACTAAGATCTATTGAGGGGGTGATATTTTAAGTTCTATTCGTTGTTAATTTTAGTAGATTTGGGTGGGTTTTATCCATGTTCCCAAATATATAGTGTTCGGTATCCTGAAAACATATCAATGAATTTTGAAAAGATGATGGGTCAAAGAATCTAGAAGATCTGAATAAATAATGGAACAAAGTTAAAAATAATATCCAAGTGGAGTATTATATTGAGAAACATGGTATATGTAACCATGATTTAGCTGTTATGAAACCATATAAAAATAGACTTGTTGAGAGAATAAATAAAATTATAAACAACATGGATAAAATATTGCTCATTGAGAAAGACCCTCTAGAGTTTTTTTGAAAGTAAATGTGATGGAATTATTCTACATATCAAATAGTGCATGATTCTGTTTTATAGAAGATGAGACTCTACATGAGATATGGTATTGAATGAATTTGGCATTATAGTTCATTCATGTCTTCAAAATTGAGTGTTTTATTTAAAATATACAGAGGTGCAAGAAGTTCAAATTGCATGGATATGAAGGGATACTCCTTGGATACTCAAGGAAAATAAAAGCATGTAAATGTTTTAATATGTGGATGGGTATTTTATTTTAATGCAATGATATAAATATAGTTGAGAATGAGAAGAATCATCAGAAAGTACATGATCTGTATCAGTAGGATATTGATGAGTAGATAAGAAGCTCATTGGATAATCGAGTTCAAGAGTCTCTTTTATAAGATATTCAGATAATTAAAAGTATTACCATAAAGCATTATTTTAAAAAGACATAAAGGAAGATACAAATCTAATACATAGAACATAATTAGTTATTAGACTATGCCAGTATATACATTGGGGATGGAAACTCTATAACAAGAATTTTTCTTGTCATAATTTGATCATTTAATGTTTTGGGGAATATTTTGGAGAAGAAAACTAGATTAATTCTATGAATGATGATCTTGAATAAATTAAGAAGAATTAGATGTGGGAGGTTGTTTCAAGTCCAACAGATAAGAATGTAATAAGAACTAAATGGTTATCCCTCAACAATTTGAATGAAGATGGTGTATTGACTTGAAAAAAGATCAACTATTTTACAAAGGGCACTCCAAAATGGAGGGTATCTACATTAAGAAAACATTTTCACTTGTTTCAAGGTAAGAAACAATCAGATTATTCTTTCCCATAACAATTCAAATAAATTTTAATCATTATTCTATGGACGTTAAGTCATTGTTTCTTAATGGGGTTCAAGGATCAATCATTTTTTTAAGAATAATGGTTTATAGTGTGGTGGAGTTGATTACAATACATATGTCAACAATGACAGAAATGAAAGGGTCATGATGCTAGATTATGTCGATGAAATTTAGGGAACCAGATGAATCTCTGTGCAAAATGATCACAAATTTCATGAAATGTGAATTTGAAATGTCAATGATTGGTGAACAAAATTTTTTACTTAGTTCGAAGGTGACATAAGGAATTAATGGAACAATTATTCCATAATCAAAATATCCCAACATTGTTTTGAGAAGGTTTAGAATGAATAATTCCAAGTAGATAATGACTACAGTTTCTACCCAGATGAAAATGTCATTATTTAAAGATGGAAATGTACTTAATTTGATAGAATATAGGAAAATCATTGGCATTCTATTGTACATGATAAAAAACGACCTAATATATTATTTTCCATAGGCCATGTATCACAATTTGAAATAAATCGCTTTTGAAGACACTTTCTTGCAGTGAAAATAATACCTCAGTATATCAAGGTAACTATGTGTAAGAAACTGGATATTCATTTCAGGTATGTTTTTCCTTTTTCTGGAGTTTTTGGAAAAAATAAGGTTTCTGGAAATTTTGAAGTACATGTCGTGTACTTGTTGAGTACACGTCGTGTACTCTTTTCCCGCTCGAAGTCGTGTGTTGGTAATGTCTAGGCCACATACACGGTGTGTGGGGGTGACGTGGAGGCCAATTTTGGCAGAGTACAGAAAAATCGACTACACGCCCTGTACTCTAAAAATACACACCATGTACTTTTCTTTTTTATCATTAAATGGATCGGGGTCACGTCTAATCGCCAAAATCGTCTTCTTCTAGGCCTGGTTCGACCGACAGACATCGTACGACTTTGAAACTTCTCCAGATTCCTGATCCTCCATCAGTTATCCAATTCGAACTCTGTTGATTGTATTGGAAGCGCAGCGGTGAGTTCTCCATTCTGGTTGAGCCTTGTTTTCCAATTCTTCCTCCTTCTCAAGTTATCTAAGGTTGAACGTTTTGGTCATTTTCTCGTATATATGACATTCTATGGAGAATCAATCATCATGGTTCAAGTATATCGATCTCCTAGGATCGAGGTATGTGGTTTGTGCCTTACCGTTCAATGTCTCTGAGTTTTATGTGCAAATTTCCACTGATACCCATGAACAGGGTATTGCGTGTTTACCTTTTTTCCCTTGTTGTTTTTCTGCCTTTCTTGTATGCTTGTGTAGATGTAAATTGACCATGTTAGAGGATATTTCGTTGTTCTTGGATGTATTTTCCCTTGCTTTGTTATATTTATGACCATTGGGTCTCATTTTCCTTTGGCTGTTAGACCTGTTTCCGTGTCTTGCGGTTATACGTTAAAGTGAGAATCATGACATGCTTGTTTCCTTGAAGAATCTTTATCTAAGTAGCTCTATAGGTGTTCTTTGGTTAGCCAAGTAGATCTATAGGTGTAATTTAACCTAATAGATTTATTATGCTCTAACTGGCATGGGGCTGAGAGAACCTAGTGCTATATACTATAAGAGATATACCAAGTGATCTTCCCAGAGAGTCTTAGAAATTATAGACTACAGGAGGGTAGACCGAGAGAGATTCCTCAGAGAGTCTTGGACATTAGACTATAGGGTATGGACCGAGTGAGCTCCCAGAGTCTTGGATTATTATAGACTACAGGAGGGTAGACTGAGTGTTCTTCCTCAGAGAGTCTTACCTTATTTGTTTCTATTTAAGAACCTTCCCAGGCAAGAGGAGGAATTGACCGAGATAGCTTCCTCAGATAGTCTCTAGACCTTGGGGCTAAGAGGGTTAGACCGTGTGATCTTCCTCATAGAGTCCTTGACTACCCTAGACTATAAGGGGAATTGACGAAGTGTGCTTTCCCTGAGAGTGTCATAAATTTTTTATGACCAAACCAGAGGGGTTCAGATGAGTGCACTGCCCAGAGGGTTGTGGTACTTCTTGGATAGGACCAGAGGGGATGAATTTGAGTACTTCCCATAGGGTTTTCTTCTAGTTAGATGTTTGGTTCACTACTGTTGTTGGTTGTGTATTGATTACTATTGTGTACCATCCTTCTTTACTTCTTACTGTTTACTGCCTATTGCTTTGTTGTTGTTCTTTACTGCTTACTTTAGTTTTACCTGCCATATACTCACTAACTGTTTGGCACAGATCTTCGGCTGTATTCCAACTGGGATTTTATCTCACACCTTGTTTGGGCCATGCTTTTGGGCCCAAGAAGACTATTTTGTTTCAGGTATAGACAAGGGAAAGCACCCTTCGACTTCTGGTACTTGATTTCTTGGAGTAGGAGAGCATGAGACCAAGATTTTCCTTGCGATGCTGACAAGCTGTTTACATTTCTTTTGTACTTGTTTTGGTACTGTGGTGTTTTTCAGTATTGTGACTTGTTGGCTGCTTTCTTAGATATGTATCTTGCATCATTTCATATATATACATATGTGCTCTAGTTTTTTTATTTAGTCTTTTTTTGTTTATTATTGTTGGTTATTTACTACTTCTACTATTGCATGTTTATTACTTCCGATGGGTACTCTTCCAATGGGGGAAGAGTTTCCCCACTACCACACCCAAGGCCCTTGCTGCTAGTCAGCAACCTTTGGCATTTTGGGAAATTCGCTTGAGGCCATGTGACTAACTGGGTACGGGGCGCCTCTGGGTGGCTTCTAGAACCAGGACGTTACACTATGGATTTCAGTTTGTTGTAAAATTACAGGTCTCAATAGGATTTTTTGGGCTATAAATACGTAGATTGGGTTAGGTGAGAAAATTATATGAAATAAATGTAATTTTCTACATTATATAACGATATATTGTGTATTTTTTGTTGAATAAAGAAACATGATTTAATTTTGTTGAGAATAATAGAAAGTGAATATATTGAACCAACTCATGCATGGACACTATTATTGTGGATAAGCACGAGGTTGATTATATGGGAGTTGAAGTGATGTCCTAGATCATAATCTATTATGATAATTATAGTTCTATAAATCATACCAAAAATTAAATCCATCAATAAAAGACAAGGAACCTTGAAATCAAGTATCATTTTATCAAGGATAATACAAATCAAGGGCTTGTGAAGTTGGATTATATGCCTACAGACCTACATGTTGTAGACATTTTGACAATGGCCTTACCTAAAGAATAATTTTAACTTCATCGACTGGCTCTTTGAGTTCATTCGACTCTCAAAACATGAAAAAGTGTGGATGTGGCCCCCTATCTCTCTGAGGTATGGGGTGTTTGTCCCTAATGTGATGATCTGTGTTCTTTATCCTAATGCAAACCACAAATTAGAAACCTTGGTTTTCATTGAAGAAGGGGGTAAATTTGGGTCACATAAGTGTTGAAAATTTATTAACCACAATATGGGAGAATCTGATAGGTGGATCGGTGAAGTATGGGATTTTTCCATACATACAATGCTAAAGATGATCTTTCAAAGATTATATATCATGAAAAAAATCTTCTTGATTAATGTTGTTGAAAGATTTAGAATGAAGTGATTTATTGATGAAATTATCATGATACTCTTGTTTCCCATGGCGAGTATAGATCATGTGGGGATTGAATGTGTATTTATTAAATCCTTGCTCCCTGTCTCAATTGAAATAAGTGAATTTTGGTAGAATAAGTTAGAATCTTCAAGATGTTAAAAAAATGTGAAGAGTTGTCCACAAAACCAAAGTGGTGATTATTGGGAAAAATAACTCAAGGTTCAATATCACTATTTTTGGGGTTAATGTGTTTGTTGGATAATCTAGATGATCTTTTTCATTATGGTAAGCTTAGTCAAAGTACATTTTTTAGTTTATTAGGACCCATCCCAGAGGGGAATGTTCCATGACCACCGATGTTCGCCTCCAATAGGTCAGGCACAACTGACTACCACCAAGTAGTCATATACCACAAATGGGAAGAATTAGCCTAATGTACTTATATGTACAGACACACCTCTAAGCCAAAAATGATGAAATGTAAAAACAAAAATTAAACAATCTAGGAAAAACACTATATCCCATGAACACAGTAGAATATGGAAATAATAGGAAAGTAAATAGGACTAGACTACAAGCCCACCAAAAAATAGGTTCTGTAAAAAAGTTCCTAAAATTCATCCGTAGAAAACCCAACATAAAGGCATGGTACTTAGGGTATTGTCTAAGGGAATAGGGACACCATGGTCTATCTAATATATCAAGGCTCAGTCCAGTCCTGGTCCACCATAGACTCTGTAAAAAGGACACTCTTCTGCACAAGACACAACATGTGTGGGAAAATCCCGTGTAGGGGTGAGTATAGAAGTACTTAGTAGGACACCCCAAAACCACAAACCAGTACACAAAAGAAAGTATAGTCACCTCTACATAGGTATATGTCTATAACATATGACAATAATATTAAGATATACTCAATCCATACCACACTGCCTATGGTAATTCGTAACAATAGCCTAACAACACTAGGTATTCGGTTTGATTTTTCCTCACATCACTAATCTAGGAGAACACACTCTTGTAACCGATTTCCCTGATGAAATCCATCTAAGAAGTATTGTTCATTGGTAAACGCAATGATAGAGATATGATATATTATCTAAAGGGATATATGATACACCAGACGATGATCAAAATTAGGGCCACATTGTGGTACTGACAACTCAATGTGGATTAACCCCTCTATGCAGAGAATCAACCCTCAATGAAGTTGCTCACGTCAATACTGAAGACTCTTCCTAGGGAACGAAGAAGGAATAAATTATCTACTCTGGGACTCTCAAGGATTTCCAAAAACTCTATCATGGACTTTATAATAAAGGGATGAAACTCTTTTGAGTGGGAAATGATACCAACAAAACATCAGGGAACGATAAAGGGAACTAACAATAATGAAACAAGTCCAAGATATGGTGGATGAGAGAATCAAATCACCTATAAAAGAAAGGGTTCATGGTGAGTAGTAGTCACACATTCCATACCTCTTCACCCTAGGTACTATCCATGTAAACATACCATGTTACTATAAATATATACACTTTAAAACCCACCATTGTTATCATAGGTATCATCTCGTCTCAAGTGTCCTAATGCCAATGATGACACGTCAAACAGATTCTCTATTTGAATGTTATGATTGTTTTTGCAAAAGGATTTGACTAGGGTCCAGTCCGATTCTGACCCAACCTTCTGGGCTAAGCCATAACCCACTGGTCAACCTAACTGAGTCTGACCGAGCCGACTAAACCTAGCCCGCTGGGCAACCTGGGGTAGCCCGCTTCCCATCCTGGCCTACTATTTATTGGCCCACCTCTCTTGTTCTGTCAGTTTTCCAAGCTTGACATACCCTGTGGACTCTCAATGTCATGCATTACCCACATGGTACACCACCTCTGCCGGCCAGCTCCTACCTCCATGTCTTGCAGTTCACATGTGGTATTGTTTCCATGTCCAAATGGTTCCTTCTACTCCACGTGCCGCACATCCACCTCCAGCTATCATCACCTCTAGCCACCGCTCTGTGTCGTCTCTCACCGCCTCTGGTCACCGCACTACCATTACTTCACCTTTTTGGAATTGCTTGTCATACCCACACCGTTGTTCCATTATCTAGTATATTATTCCACCATTGGTGCTCGTATCTCGAAATAGTTGAAGATCTGGGTTTATCCGGTCCCGGTCTTCAAAAATCCAACCTCTCATATCGATTTCCCACAAATACGAGGGTATGATCATGCTTGGAGCCACTTGAAAACATCGATACATGGTTGTGGGGTCCCAAAATAAATCAATGCGGATAAATAGGGGATAAAATCACATTAACTCCCATGAAATGTCCCTCGGCCTTTGTTTGTTTTGGCCTCGATTCATTCTCATTAGAAGTATTAACGGATAAAAACAATTCCATCTAATTTAATCCATATGATGATGTGTGTGTCAATTCTTAATCTATTAATTGATCTACCTTCATAAAATATTATGAACATGATGGAAAATAATTAAAAATATCCTTCCTAGAGTTTGAATCAATCCTTGATGAAGAACAGTTGTGAATTTTCCTTAAAGAGATCCTCTAACTCTATTAGTGTGATGATCAATGATCTTCTTAATCCACCTTTGTTGTTTTCCTAAATGGTTCCTCACCACACCACATAGAAATTCCAAGGTTATGGGGATAACTCTAAATTTCCTAAGATGAATTATTTTAACGATCTTTTTACCATGTTGAATAAAAATATTTTTAATCCTGTTATGTTCCAAAATTAAATTTCACGGCTGACCCATACCGGATGATGTTAGGACTCTCAAATAGTAAAATCACTTCCCTAAATGAAATGTTTCTATCAGATTTCTAATCCAAGAACCCATTTATATGTTATTCCACTTTTTTTTGGAAAATATCTCACACATGCTTTTTAAAGAATTTATATTTTTCAATCATTTATTCTGAGAACACAGGGCCTTAGAATCGTACACCCTGTCTGTGAATGGTCTAAAAATAATTCCCTATAATATTTAAAATAATATTCTAAAAAATCCATGACATTACATTCAACCCACTTTATCGATTTTAATCCCCAAAAAGAAAAAAATGCTACTAAATAAGACCTGGGTACTGCACATGAATATAAGCCTCCCACTCACACGTTCTCTCCTAATGATTCCCATGATTCCACTGGACACACACCATGGGAATCACTCACCCATGAAGAATCATCTCTTATAGATCCTTGATCTTTACTATTTACTTAGTAAAATTCACTCCATCCTCGATGTCCAGCTGTCATAGTCGATGACGTGCGATGGTTTACGCACATATCTCTTTAGATTCGATATGTGGAAGGAATCATGTACCCGATTAAACTACAGGTGTAGATATAGATGATATGCCACGTCAACAACTCTATGCATTAAATGAAAAGGACTGATAAAATATGGATATAACTTTATACCCCATCCAAATCTCTGCAAGCCACATCGAGGTGAGACCTGAAGTAACACATGGTCTCCCTCCTCGAACTACTAGGGTCTCCATATCCTATCGACATAGATTTCTATTCATCGAGTCTCCTCCCTTAGGATTCCCCAAGCATAATGGTAGAGTAAATGGTTCTAAGAGGATATCAAGGAATCGAAAAAGATATGTGGCAAGAAATGAATGATTAGAAAATGTGTCTATAAGTATTTCCTCTAAAGTAGAAATTACATTGATCGTACCTTAAATCATCCATATATCCCCTAGGTTATAAGACTCGACTGCTTTCAGTTGTCGTCACCACTGTACTCCATCTCCCAAAGCCTAGGGAGGACCTTCTGGGGGTGGTGGTGGTAAAAATTCATAACATCGACCACCTCCCACCGCTCTCCCAGCTACTCTACATCATCCACCTCCATGATTATATTCTTTATCTTACTTCACCCTCTACCTCGGTGGTCCATCAATAGTCTCCTTGTCGGTAGCATAGTGAGTGGACAATCTCGAGGGAGATGTCCCCTGCCATCACATGAGCATCACCGCCTCTCTCTTGGCTGACTGGATACACCATGTGAACCCTGAAATGGAAATCCTCTTTTTGAGGTCCTCATCATAAAACCTCTACCACATTAGGATTCCTAAGACTGACATTGAACCTCTTCTGTTGAGGTCTCTACTCCTTCCCATCCACTACTAACTATCACTAGTTGTCTCTAATCAGCCAGGAACTCTTGACGACCAAAGCCCACTGAAACACCATAACATATGTATGGATGCTCATAGCTATAATGATGGCTCAGATATCTCTACAAAAACCACTCTTGAAAGCCTAATCCCAGATATACTGATCCATGAACATATTCATTAACTACCTGGAAATGATGGGAAACCTCGATGAATAATCTTCTACAACCATACTACCAGGCCAGAGCTAGAGAAGCTCCTGTATATGCAAAAATATCTTCATAACTGGTGATAATTCCTCCATGAAGAGGATCTCAAACTCTATCCATGAGAGTGTGTCCTTTTTGTGAGTCTTGGTAGCCGAACTCCACCATATCCTTATTGATCCGTGTAGAAGGATCACTGACATGACCACCATATTATTAGTAGATGTCTTAATTAGATGAAATTTCATGTCACTAACTCATGCCAGTCCTCACATACCTAAGGGACAGGATATCCTTGGAACTTGAAAGGTCTCTATCTCCAAAACATTGAGAGAACTCTAATCCTGCGCTCCTCGTCGTCTGGTACTGGAGGTACCATAGATATCTCTATAGATGGCAGTATATACGGTGCACCACTTAGAGGTAACATTTCTAAAATTAGTCTTTGTACTAAAGCCTCATCACTGAGGGGGTCATCCATATGATTGGGATGCAGAATACTAGCTGGTATGCATCATGAAGGCATGTTGTAGGGAAACAGGATATACCATGATCAATGAGTACATCTGGATAGTTGCCTCAAGAAGCACATGTAAATCACAACCCATTCCTATATGATGCATGTACTATAATTTTTCCTTTAACTAGTGTTTTCATGTACCAATTTTACGATCTGGTTATCAGAGTCCAACTGTTTGGATACATCAACCACTGCACATACACTAGATTCCTTAGCTTGAAATCCCAACTTGAAATACATAACACTGTTGCTGCAAACCAATCTCACAGAGTCTCGGTCCAAAGGTAGAACCAACATCCCTATGATAAGACTTTATCATGACCCATACCAAAGGGGCCCCTCCCATAACTACCCCAAGACCACCGTCAATAGGCATGGTGATGGTGACTAGAACTAAGTAGGCATATCACACAAGTGGGAGGCATTAGCCTAATGTACCTATACACATGCACCCATCTACAATCAGAAAATTATTAAGTATAAAAACACTAAGTAAACAATACATTAAAAGCACAATATCCCACAACTAGAGTACAAAAATGAGATAATTGGAATGTAAAGAGGGCCTGAAGACAATCCCACCAAAAACAAAAGTCTTGAAAAAACATCTTGAAACTTATCAATAGAAAACCCTACCTAAAAGCATGGTTCTGGCGATATTGTTTGAATATATAGGTACACCATGATCTATCATATCTCATAAGGATTTTTTTGGTCATGGTCTTCCCTGACTATATCGAAAGGATGCCCATTTTCACAATACAATACATGTATGGGTAAATCCCATGCATGAGTGAGTATAACAATACTTAGTAAATAATATCCAGTTATACTCAAACCATACCACACAGCTTAGGGTAAGTCATAACCACAACATACCAACACTAGGGACTCAGTTTGAAGTTTCCATGAAGCACTCATCTCTGAGGACACACTACTGAGTCCGATAGCCCTAATGATGTATGTCTAAGAAGTATTTTTCATTAGGAAACACCATGGGAGAGATACAATGAATGATTTTAAGGGACATATGATACATAAGATGGAGATCACATCTAGACCCACTAGGTGATACCAATAAAACAACCTGGATTAACATACTAAATATAGGATTGACGGTCCGTGATGTTTGTCACATGAATACCAGAGACTCTACCTAGGTCATGGATAAGGATTAGAGGATCCACTCTAGGCCTCTCAAGTTATTCCAACTTCCCTATCATGGATGTTTTGATGAAGGGATCATACTCTAGTGAGTTGAAAATGATACCAAAATTAATTTAGGGAATGAAAAAGGAAACAAACCCTAACAAAACTCTTCCATGATATAGTGGTTGAGAGAATATACTCCCATATAAAAGAGAGGGTTCATGGTGAGTAGTAGTCACACCCACCATACCCTTTGACCCCAAGAATTTATAATGTAAATGGGCCATGTCTCTAGAAATATATCAACGTTAAAATCCATCATTGGTATCATAGGGAAATTCTCGTCACAAGGGTCCCAATGGAATCGATGGTGCATTAAACTGATGATCCGTTTAACGTTACAATCATTTTTGTAAACCGATCTGACTCGGGTCTGGCCTGGGGCTGACTTGGACCACTAGACGCCGACTGACCCACTTGCCGACCTGACCTGGTCTGGTCAACCTGACCTAACACAGTCCTCTGGGTCACCCAGCCCAGCCTGTTGGGCCACCTCTCATAGCCTAGGACCCTTTATCCCGCCCACCTCCCCTAACTTTCACCAACCTGCCTGGCCTACTCCCTCACCCCACTTGGGATGCCAAACCATGTGACCTCTCTATTTCTAATAGACCCCATATGGTTAGCTGTATTTACTGGCATGATTTGGTATCTCCATCTTGTGGCTCTCATACAGTCTTATCTCTGCATCCACATTGATCCACTGGCTCCTAACACTGTCTGGCTGCCTCCAGCCACCGCTGCCAACTCCAACCACTGCTAATCACCACTGCATGTCGCCTTTGGCCACCGCAACACTACCGCATTGCCTCGCCAGACCATTGCGCTTGAACTGCACTAGTGGTCCCTTCCATAGAACATCAGGCCACATCTGGTGCCTATATTTCAAAAAGGATATATATTCGGGTTAATTGGTTTTAGATCTTCATAGATCCAGCCTTTGATAGAAATTATCTTAGATTTAGGGGGTCTGATCATCCTCTGATCCACTTAGAAACATCGATCCATGGTCGTAGGGGTCCAACGACAATGAATGTGACGAATGGGGAGAGAAAATCACAATAAATACAAAGTAATTATACTCATCCTTTGTTCATGTATGCCTCGATTCATTCTCTTTAGAAGGATGAACCAATAGAAACCATCCCATATAATTTAATCTTATGGATGACATGTGTATCATTTCTTGTTTGTTTAATTGTTCTTCATTCTTCCTTGATGATGAATATGGTGTAAAATCATAAGTCAAATTTCATATTTGGAGTTTGGTTTGATCGTTGATGTTGAATGGTTGTGTTTTTGTCATCGAGAATATCTTCCTACACTATTGGTGTGAGGATCTATGACCTGCTCGATCCCTTATCAGCATTTTCTAAGAGGGGTCTCCACCACACCTCAGAGGAATTCTCAGGTTTTGCTGATAACTATGAATATCCAAAAAAATTCTTATTTTAAAGAAATCATAGCCACGTCGAATAAAAATATATATTTAATAATATTTTTATTCATGTTACATCAAAAAAAAACTTTCATATCCAACCCACATCAGCTGATGTTTGGCCATCCCAATGGTCAACTCGCTGTTCTGAATGTGATGATTCCCATAGATTTATGATCCCAGAACCCATTTAGATGTTATTACACATTTTCAAGAAACCCTCTTGTATGTGCTATTTAATGTTTAATAGTTTTCAAACATTTATTCCTGGAACACCGGACCTCAAAATCACATACCGTCTAAGATCATGGTCTTAAAATAATTCCATATAATATTTAAAATAAAACATGAAAAGATCCCAGACATTAGATAATTTTCATAGTTTACCAATGTTTTCTAAATATATGGGCATTAAAATCTAGTGTTTTTTATGAAAAAGGAAGGTTTTACGCAGTGGATTTCATGGAACTCATTTCATATACCATGAAGCATCAAGTTCGTGGACCACATAGTAGCACAACTATGCTATGAAAACCACAAAGGAGGTTTGTTAACCATTAAGTGTGCTACGAGAACCACATATTTAAATCCCTTTTTTAGAAGGTAGTGCCTCAGTCAAAGACCGAGGAACAATTTATTTTATAAAAATAAGGGAAGCTACAAAAGTCTGAATGGTGGAATCTTATTACAATCCTTATCATAAAGAGGGAGAAAATCACCCAACAAGTCATCAAGCCAGGTAATATCCTGGTTGAATCCCTTGTTAGAAAGACTGTCAGCAACCATGTTCGCTTCACGGTATGCATGTGTGGAAATGTAGGTGAGGTCCGAGAGTGAAGCAAGGCATTGCATCCAAAGAGAAGTGAGCGGCCATGCAAGATGCACCACCCCTTCCAGATTGCTTGCACCACAGTGGTTGAGTCACATTCAATCCACATCTTGTTCCAACCCTTTTGTTTGGAAAAGTCCACCGCATGAATCACACCCAGCATTTAGGCTTCTAGAGCCGAGACTGTACCACAACCACCAAAGAAGCAGCCCTGGAACCTGCCATGATTGTCTCTAAAAATGGAACCACAACCTGCCGGACCTGGGTTTCCTCGTGAGGCGCTGTTGAAATTCACTTCGATCCATCCTGGAAGAGGGGCTTCCCATAATACTTCATAAGTGTGCCGAGGCTGTCTGTAAGATCCCACAATCCTAAGACAAAGAAGGATCATAAAATCACCAACAGAATTGTCACAATGTTTTTTCTAAAGAGATGCAGCATCCTTGATGGCCATGAGAATACATGTTTTACCTGCAGTGTGACTGAATGAACAATTGTTATGAAGTAAATTATTTCTGTCATACCAGATCACATGCAAGAGTTTCGCCACTACAGTGAGAAAAATATTCTTGATTTTCATGGAGCAAGCCCCGTTAACACAACATTGTAATTGGGACATGATGGAGTCAAGAAGTGACAATATGTAACCAAAAATGTCAAAAGTGTAATTACAAAGAGCTGCAGTTGTATCACAAGAAAAAAACAAATGATTAGCATCCTCTCAGTGTTGATTACACAAAAGACATCTAATGAAAAGAGTAATCCCAAACGATTGTAGGCACATATCAGTGGGAACCCTGTTATGGGCAATACTCCAGATAAGAGTAAATCTTGAGTGTTTTATCCAAGGATTGTTAAAAGTTTTCAACCAGGCCAAGCTAGAATTTGAATTGCTAAAATTGTTTTTGTAGAAACTTTTGGAATTAAGAACACCATTAAAAGCAGGTTCCCAAATGAGGAAATCATCAGTGTTGGAGAAATGAGAATTTTAAATTTTATGACCAATGTCATCAAGAAGAGTGATGTCTTGGGAGTTTAGAACGTCCCTAATAGAGAAATTGGTATTTCCCAGAGGAGTGGTGGACATGAGCATTGAGATTAAGGGGACACCAGTCCAATTATACAACCAAAAATTCATAGTGGAATTATCACTAACCATCCATCTAGAGTTGATCATGATATTAAAGAGAGAGCGTTTAATGGATGGCTAGATGGAAGAAGTTGTGCAACTCAGATTACCCTTTTTATGCTTGGTGATGAATCTAGACATGAGAAAGGCTGTTGAATCAGAATTGCTGTGAATGAGATTCCAAGTCATCCGGGATTTAAGAGATTCATTGAAATGCTTAAGGTTTTTGATGCAATGACCACCCTTATCCAACGGTTTACAACAAGTGGCCCAAGGTATGGTCACAAGTTTTCTTTCAATTGTACTACCGGTTCAAACAAAATGTTTTATGTAAACATTGATTTTCTTAATAAGACTACCTGGCCAAGTGTAGACCATCATCGAGTAAACCAGTTTGGAGATAATGGTAGATTTGACAAGACAAATTCTTCCAGCCAAGGAAAGAGATTTACCCTTCCAGGAAGAGAGTTGATTGATAATTTGATCAATGATACTGTTAAAGTAGCTGGATTTTGGTCTTCCCCAAAAGATTGTAACCCCATGATAAGTAAAGGGGAAGGATCCCTCTTTAATGCCTAAATAATTAATAATAAAGCCTTTTCTATTCGGGGAAAAACTTTTTCCAAAGAAACCAATGGATTTGCTCTGACATATCGCTTGGCCCGAGACATCTTCATAATGAGCAAGGGAACTGTTTAGGTTTTGGATGTTCCTTTTATCACCCTTTAAAAACAAAATAATGTCATCAGCATATAATTGGTGGGTAGGGAAATTTAAGTTTCTAGAACCCTAGATGGGGTTAATCTTGTTTTGATTCACAAGGCTCATGAGAAGTCTACTTAAGTAATCCTCAACAATATCAATGAGAATGGTAGAGAGAGGGTCACCTTGCCGAACCCCCTTGGTGCGTTTAAAGAATCCTTTAGGAGTCCCATTAACCAACACAAATATAGAATCCGAATTGAATAAGGAGCGAATCATAGTGGAAAAAGAGTAATTAAACCCAAATCTTTTTAGAACCCTTAAAATAAAACTCCAATCCATGGTGTCAAATGTCTTACTGATGTCATGTTTGATGGCAACACTACCTCCTCTGGTGAATTTATTCATCATATTAGTACATTTTGAGGAATGGAATATACAATATTGAATAGATTTACCTTTAATGAAGCCAAATTGATGCCAAGAAACAATTTTGTTACATATGGGGGCCAATATGTTAGCACAGAGTTTAGTAATAATTTTAAAGATGGTGTTGATGAGGGAAATAAGCCGAAAAAGATGAATTTCTACAGCATTTTCCACTTTAATAATCAAAGTAAGAAACTGATAATTAATCCCACGTGGAAGGAAACCAGTGGAGAAAAAGGATTTGACCAGTTTACACACGTCCACATGAATTATTTCCCAGTATTGTTGGAAAAAACCATTCTTGAACCCATCAGGTCCCGGAGCACTATCAGGGTTGAGGATGAAGATAGTGTCCTTGATTTCATGATCCAGGGGAATGCTTAAAAGATGGTCATTTTCTTCAACAGTGTCCATATTAGGAATGATATTAGGGATAAGATCTTTTCAAACCTCTGGACCATTGAACAAGTTATGAAAGTAATTGAAAACATGATTAGAAATGGAATCCTCTGTGTCAAGAAGAGTGTCATCAACACTGAGAAAGGCAAGGGGCCTAAAGGCTTTCCAGACCCATTTGAGAGAATTGTAGAACTTAGTATTCCTGTCACCATCCGAAAGCCATTTGTTTTTGAAGATTTGCTTTCTCAAGTTATCTTTGAGATTTATTAGGGAGTTGAGCTTCAAAGGCGTAGTAATTTTAGATTGAGGATCAATAGAAAAATCAGAGCTGGTGTTGGAGCTTTGAATGCGAATAAGGTTATTCTCCAAGGTGGACATGTCCTTGTCAAGCTGTTTTGTTTTAGATCTGCACCATATTTTAAGGCATTTCTTCAAGAGGTTTAATTTAGAAATGCAAGAAAAATCATCATTTTAATGTTGCATGCCTACCCAAAATCTTTTATCTTATTAATGCATTCTGGGTTTGTAGCACAGGTATTGTTAAATTTAAAAGGGATAGGAGATTTGGAAGCCTTGGAGAAAAAACTGACAAGAATGGGATGATGGTCAGAGTTGATCTTAGTAAAGTAATACTAGAGATATAAAACCATTTATCAAGGGAAACAGAATTAGTGAAGTCCTTGTCAAGTTTTCTATCCAATACCCTATTGAGGTACTTTCTATACCAAGTATACTTATCCCCAGTGAGGTTAATTTCTATAAGATCACAATCCTCAATAGAATCTTGTAATTCCCAAGAGGAGATAGAAGAGTGTGATGGTCCAATATTTTCACTAGTAAGTAGAATTGAATTAAAGTCTCCAACCACAAACCAGGGTTCTTGAATAAATCTAGATAGGGAAAGAAGGTCATTCCAAAGGGTTCTTCACTCTTGATACCTATTCTTAGAATATATCAAAGTGTAGAAAGTATGTACTCCAGAAGAAGAAAAATCAGAAGTAATCATTTGATCAAAAAATTTAACAACATTAACAGATTGCAAAGGTGAATGGTAAAAAATCGAAAGGGTTTCAATAGCAGTTCAATCCTTGCAAGCACCAAGAAAATTATATCCAAATGAGCCAAAATGCATGTAGTTCGGCAAAAAAATAATTTTAGGCTCAGCAATAGCAAATAATTTAGGTTTTTGACTCAAAGAAAATCTCTTAAGCACTATAAAAGTGTCAGAGTTTGCTATATCCTAACAATTCCAAAATAATCAATTCATTTAAACCTACGTTTGGAGTCAGAACTGCCTTTTTTTTTGCACCACCTGAGCCCTTTTTCCTTCTTGACCTTCTAGGTCCATGAGAGGAAGCTGGGATGGATTTATTCCCATGTATATTCTTGGAAGGGGGAGAAGAGACATTAGAAGTACTTTTATTATCAGCACCCAGATTTTTTTTTCGGAGGGATTGCAGGCCCACTTGGGGTCATTGAGAAATGTTTTGGAGTCAAATCAGGTTTAGAAACATCAGAGGTGCTTGAAGAGACAGTCACAATGACCAAAGATTCCATTGCCACTGTCTGGACATATTTAAATCACTTCAATTATGTGTTTGAATTTATTATAGGATCATTATTTGTGGATTGTAGTTGTTATTTAAGAGCCATAGAGCTTTTTTATTTTGTGTCTGACATTGTTCGTCAGAAATAATTAAGGTGCTATACAGACCGCATATCAGTTCACGGTGAAGGTTTCACCGCATCGAATCTTTGGGTATTTGTGATTATCCAATTTTTTAGGATTTATTTTCCCCTATAAAGAAAAATAATCCCATAATTTGAAATATTGAATTTCAATAGAGGGGATATTTTTGAGAAAAATGAGCATATATGTTCATTGATAAAGGAAAAGAATGATTACAAGATTCTGAAAGAAGGTATTTTACAAATTTCCCAAGGCAATGCGGAAAGAATTTCACTAGGTAGAGTTCCCGTGATACTCCCATCATCAGTTACCCCACTTTTTTTGAAGACCATAACCATGGTAGTTGGTTTCACCAATGTTGTGATTGATGATGTAGTTCACAGAGGAAATAAGGTCTTGAAAATTGTCTCATTTCACTATCAATTTCCAAGAGAGATAAATCCTTCCCATCCTGATTACTTGAATATTGGTAGTGAAGTAACACTAAAAACATATGTTACTCTAGTTTCCTTGACATACATGGTCTACCTCCATAATTATTCCCACCATTTCCACTTCTATGGCCATGGAATGGCCATAAGAACCATTGAGATAATCAACGACATCCCCATTATGACATCAGAAAATGGTCACATATCCTAATGGCTCTGGGTTTCCCCTCGAGGATCCATCATTATTTAATTTTAGGCATCTAGGGGGGATCTGAAATACTTAAAATATTCCATGAGGTGGTGGAGTGTTTCCTGTAATCTTTATGTGGCTCAAGATAATGTGGTCACCCATTAAATTACTGAAAAATTTATTATACAGTGAGTTTTCACATTGAATTTCCCCTATGAAACCAGCAATATAAAGTTGATTGTTGAAGCGTAACTAGTTGTAGATATAATTGTTCCTTCCACTCCATATTATGTGAACCAATTATGTGTAGGCCACCCTGAAAAGAATAGTAACCTGATTGGAAATATGAATTTTGAGTAGATTAGCTAAATAGTGTAGGAAAGTGTTGGCATGAGGAGAGTGGATCACAAAAATATCAAAGACATCCCTACATAAGGATTATGTGGACTTTCAGAACAAGAAGAGGTTGTTTACATCCTCTCAATGTTGGTGACACATGACACATTAGGATATCATTTGATAAGATCATTTCTAGAAGAATTCATGTTAGTCCGATGTACTTCACGAGGGAGGATTCCACGACAAAGAAGAGTTTCATGAGGGATAAATTATGTGAAGGAGATAGTTCACAAATATAGTTTCCTGAAAGGGTTTACAAGGTTCAAAATATCAGAGAGATAATGTGGCCAAAAAAGTTTCATTGGTTCATGAGCCATCAATCATCCATGAAGTAGAGGACGTCCACAAAGAAAAGGATATATCTGAGGTACTCACACCACAAGGTGTAAGAATTTTCACTGAGTAAGAAAGATAGTTCACAATTGGTGCTAGTAAGTTCGCAAAGGGAAAAAAATAGTTTGTGAATGAAATTTACACAAAATAATTGTTCTTAGTAAAATGGATTTCAACTATTGGGAGAAAACATGACTTCATGTCACACTAATATATGTCTGAAACAATTCTGAGGTTATTCACAACAACTGTCACGACCCATCCTCGGGGCCCGTTTCGTGACTAGCCCAAGCTCGGCTTCCATAGGCCAGGGGTTGGCAACTAGCACCAAAGGTGTAAATCCCTATAGAATGGGAAGGAATTTCCTTTATAAAGTAAACAAACACCACATAGTGCGCAAGATGAGTAGGCACTAAGTAAACTGAGTACAAAAGTAAGTGCTGAAAAGTAAATGGGCCGGAATACAAACCCAACTGAAAGTAAAGTACAACTAAAATGAAAGTACTACAACTGAAAAGTACAGTAGTGAGTCTGATCCATCCTATGGAAATCCCACCTGAAGGGTTGGTACAGAATGTCTCCTCTACTCCTCGGATCCAGCTGTCTGCTCCGTGTACGTCTCGTCCAGTGATCCAACTCCAGGTACCGTCCAACTCCATCAGCTCCCACCTTGATCAGCGTTGTCCGTCGCTTGCATCCAACACAACGTAGTGCGGGCATAGCCCGTGTAGGGGTGAGTATACGCTACTCAGTAGGGACCCTGAGACCCCCGAAGGTCTCCCAGAATCCACGAAGGATAAACCACAAAGGAAAGATACAATCAGGAAGTAACAACCAACTCTACTTAGGTATATGCCCATACATATACCTAAGTCATCTATTCCAGATCGGCTCCAGCACACAAGCACAAATACAACCCAGTCCACACAAGAAAACATAACCCATTCCACATAGGAATTCACAACCCAATCCACACAGGAAAGCACAACAATCATATCGATGATATTGATTTTAAGTTAAGACTCAGATCACACAGGTATACTCTTTGTAAAGAGATAGAGATGATCAGATGTAGCCACTGATTCATCTAAGCTATCGGACCCACATAGGATACAAGACCAGATAAGCTGTCAGACCCACAAAGAATAAAAGACCAGCTACTATGCAGGACCCATATAGGATACAAGTACATAGTCAAATACTGTCGGACCCACATAGGATACAAGAACAGTAGTAATCACCGTCGAACACATGGAGGATTCCAGTATGGTCATCATCGCTTCCGAACCCACAGAGGATCCAAGTACAGTCGTCATCGCTTCCGAACCCATGTAGGATTCAAGTACAGTTGTCATTGTCGTCGTAACTAGCTCTAGGGATTCCGAAAACAGCACGCTCGATTCCAGGAGGGTCCGCTCAATGAGCCAGGGGGTGAATACATCAAGTGTCAAGAAGTCCTGATTTGATATATCACAAAGTTCCGTCTCGTCAAAAGGAACTCAACACGATAGACAGGGCGTCAATCGGATGCCCGATCTGAGAGTTATTGGCTTTTTCATCATAGGGGCCCAGTTGGTTTTTAATATAAAACCAACCGAACCATACTTTAACTACATCCAAACATTGAGTGGAGTAATCCAAAAGAACCATCTCACTAAGAGGAATCCAACAAAGTCGACGACACGTCAATTAGGCGTCCGGAGCTCAAGTTATAAGTGTTTCCACTCTGAGGGCCCGGTTGGTTTTGTGTTCAAACCAACCCGACCGTACACAAAGTTCTCCAAAACAATGAGTTTAATATACAAAAACGACCATCTCGATCCAAGGATCCCAACACAAATAATGGTTCATTGATTGGAGGTCTGTAGCCCAGGTTATGGGTGTTTGAACGGATCTGTCCGAAAATAGGGGGTTTGGGCCCAGTACGACCCGGCCCAATACCCCCAGGGTCGGCCCGAACCGGGTCGACCTAACCCGGGTCCGGGTCTGACCTGTTAGGGCATGGCCCAACCCGATGTGGGCAGTCTGGTTTGGCACGGGTGTCCCGGCCAGGCGCGGGCGGTCAGGCCCCGCGCGGGCCGCGGCTCGGCTAGAGGCTGAGTTGGACGCGGGGGGGGGGGGGGGGGGATGGACGCCGCCCCCGTATTTTCTTGAAATGGTGGACCTCTGTGGGGTCCTCCCTAGGTGGATACCGGGGGTTTCAAACTCGTGACATTTGAGGAAATGGACGACCATTATGGTCGGCCGGTTGTGCCACGTGGGACCCGCGAGGGATCCCGCCTCCTTTAACTCCGGAGGCCAGCTTGGCCGACTGCATCATGCCGCTCCGTAGTGGCCGAAGGCTACAGCCCCTATCCGACCGGCGCGCCGCGACGGCGCTGCGCCCCTCCACCGCGGCCCGCCCTAGCCATGACCCCTTGATGCTCTGATGCGGCACGATGGCGCCGCTCCCCTTTATCGCGGCCCGCTCTTGGTTGTAGCCTCCTTCGACTTCACCGGCGCAGCGTGACGATGTCGCGCCCCTTCACCGCGGTTCGCTCCGGCCGCGGTTCTCACTTTCCTGTGCAGTGCAATGGTCCCGCCTCCTTTTCAAGCCCGAAGGAAATCAATCAACAAAAAAAGGGGAGGAGGTTCGACCATGTTCGTGCGGTCCGACCTCCTCCCATTATAATTATAACAGGCGGCCAATATTAATGATAAACGTCAAAATAATCATGAATGTGAAAACAAACCCAACCTCGATTCATGAATGTTGATCACTTGGTGAAGAAAGGAGAAAGCTCAGCTGTTCCATAGACATTTCCGTGGAATGAAGACATCGCTTCATCATGCGTTGATAAAAAGGAAGCCGAGGTTGGCACTGGTGTTCTTCAACTTCCTCAACGATGAGGAAGATGGAGTTCTTCAAAGACATAGAGTTTTTCACTGCAAAATCTCCACACAATGAAACAAATCCAATAAAATATGGCATTTTCCTTATTTTATTACTTATAAAAACAAATCAAAACCTCAAAAAGTTTAATTCACCTAATTAATTTTGAGTTGTAAAATTAATGGTGTGCTAAGTTAGAAACATTAATGTGGGGGTGAGTCACATAATTTAAGAGGGGAGGTTTAGAGGAGTTAGGGAAAAAATGAAGGGGTGGGGCTCATGTGGCCCCCACTCACAAATATCCTATCAAGTGGAGTTAGGATGTAGCGGGTCCCACCCTAACTTTCTCTCAAAGGTTGTAATTACTTTGAGTAGGAATAAAATTGTAACACATATTTTATTTCACTCTTCAATTATAACATTTATTTAACAACACCTCCCGAGAAAAAGAAACTCTAGAAAAAGTCTTCCTAAGCAATTACCGGCACTGTGGTTTCTTCGGTACCCTCAGATTTTGATTCCGAGCACCGGTTCAAAAGTTAGAAACACTCGCTCATTCATTCACTGAACGTACCTGAGCTAAACTTCGAAAATTGATTTATGGCACACCAGGCCTCAGAATCAGGTACCGTCAAAAACTATGTAATCATAAAATACTAATGAATTTAAGAAAAAAATTCCTTGAAATTTAAGGGTCTTTAAAATAACATGTGATTCTTCTAATGGTGCAGTTAGCATACTTCAGTTGAGAGAGAAGTGAGTTTTCAAATTGTGATTAGTTGTAAACCAGGAGTTTTAGTCAGGCTAGTCTAAAAATAGTAAGGGTAGTGATCATTGGCATATATGTGATGTATCCCAAACCTCATTTTGGAAGTCAGATTTAATAGATTTGGTAAATTGGAAAATTTTAATTATATGCTCCTTGGACATATCCCAGTGTGGGTTAGCCAAGTAAAATTGTTATGTCTCATGAATGAATTCATTTCTTTTCATAAATTTCTATGGTAAAGTGGAGAGAATAGTTTTTTTGTCTAATGAAGGAACATAATCCAAAGGTGGGGATATTTTTATCTATCATACTCGGATTAACCACCCCCTCACTCCGAGTATTTAACCTAATTAGGTTATTAGTTTTTGATGCAAATAGAATGATAATTATATAATTTTAATTATTTATATCATTGAAAATAATATCTCCATTACCATATTCATCCCACAAAAGTCACTATAAACATATAAATTGAATATCATCAAAACGTTTGATGTCATATAAATTGATTACATATCTAAATATAACATGTTAATAAGTAAAATAAATGGAATAATAATCAATAAATGGTTTCTTAACCCAGTAAATAATAAAAATTTTATTTTTATTATTGAAAATAAAGGACCTAAAGTATGAGTCAGACCTTAGTTTAGTGGTTTCATAACTCAATTTCCATTCATTGAGTTATTATTTGACTTCACTCACTATGTTATTCCTTGATTATTTGTAAGATTACCTATGATTGTATTATATTTTATTTAAATAAAATTCCATGTGTTTACATTTTTTATAAATAAAACCTTCATTGACTAATTCTCATTTCAATATTTTGATATTTTAAAGGGATTTCATCTTGATTTCCAATATATTGAGACATATTTCGTATTATGCACCAATTTATTTTTATGTTATGTTTATCATTCCCCTTTGAGGTATTAAAAATGAATTTAAATTTATTCATGAATAATAAATTTTCAATTCATGTTTAAAATTTCATGTGGTTATATTTTTAATGTAACTAAAGTGGTAAGAATTTATTATACAGTCGCATTTTTGGGATTTCCTGTATTTTAGTTGATTTAATTTTATTGTATTTACTTTTTAATTTTTGTCTATATTACTAACATATGCATATTTAAGAATATACCATATTTTATTCAATATTTTCCTTCCTTTTCACTTGAATCGGGAAAATAAATTTTTGAAATAAAATACTATCTTATTTACCTTTTTGATCTGGTATATTTTCCTTCAATGAAAATTTTTTAGACATTTATTTACAAAACTCCATTAGATTAACAAAATAATTTATTAATTAAATTAAATTTTATTATTTAATTTATAAATGGTTCAAAAGGAATCATTTTATTTTTTCAAATGGTTATTTTTTTATATTCTTTATAAAAATTAAAATGAAATGTTTTAATTTTAACACATTAGGTGTTAATGGACTTTCCCACTATAATGACCATTTTATGATCTTTAGGTTTTCCTATAATATTTATATTGTTTTACAAAATAATTTTTTTTATGAAAAATTATTTCCAATATATTTATTTCATTTTTTTATTTTATAAAAGACATTATTTTGTTATATAAACTTCTTATCTAATGGTCACCTCTTATCTCTTGGTTATCCTTGTGGTCATTTACATTTCCTTGAAAACATGATGTTATTATGATCTTTTCTCATAGGAAATAAAATTTCAATTAAATATCTATATTCTTTATATCATGGAAATTATTATTTCTTAAACTATACATCATTTCTATATATAGTAATTTATAATGAATTTTTTTAAATTGACTATGTAAAACCTTGAAACAACCATATTATTTACCCAATATAGATAATTTCTTGTTAGGAACATTGTTTATGAATTGAATTGATCATTAAATATATGAATAATGAATTGGAATAACAATGATGGGTGGAGCCCAGTTATGTATATAACCTTTGTTCAGCGATAGGTCTCCTAAAGAAACCCATTGGGATAACCTTATTTTAAATTAGTTTATAGTACATTACTTCCCATAGTTTAAAAAATCATAATAGCTGGTATTTTTGTTAGAGATATCATAATGTAGGAGATCATGAATCCAATATTATAAATTTCCTTCATTTATAATTCCATTATTTTTATCCATGAAAATATTTCATTCTATAATATCCCTGGATGCATTTAATGCCCATTTTTTTATTAAATGGAACGTGTTTTCAATTATTTTCCATTCCATATTGATTATGAATTATTAATTCATGATAGTTTTTTCTATATGAAATTATTATTAAGAATCTAAACTCATCCTTTATTTGTTATATTTTAAAAAATATATATATAAGGATACTATTAATAGTATCAATGATGAAAGGATGTCTTTTTTCTATTTATTTTATATTTACAATGTAATAGATAATCATATATTTTTTTGGTTCTTCAAGACTACAAATCTGACTAGTCCTATTGGATGAGAACGTTTTTTTATTATATCAACGTAATAATGTAGACACTAAATCTAGGTTACTATAGTTGAGGTAGTTAGTACTCATATTAGTGGAAGTTAAATAGAATAACTAAGAACTAGATTTTAAACAAACATAAAAAATAACCATTCCCGAATGGAGTAACCTATTCTTACACAATGCTATTATCCTATTCTGGATAACTTCATGTGATATATTCCTCTATATTTTAGGAGATCTAACAATCTAATGGAAATTTAGAAATGGATTATGTCTATCGAATGATATTCCTCACTTTAGGATGTAATAAAAGTAAAAAACTATTATTATAGTTAATATTTTTAAAGGAGATACAAATCAATGGTGGTCAAAGATTTAGAACAATAAAGTGTTTAAATAATTAAAAATCATGGAATAGAGAACTTTTAAGGTGTTTTTATTTGAAAAATACATCTCTCGTGAATAGTGATATGGAATTATTGGGAAGTTCAATACAATAAATGATAATGGAGAAGAATGGGTGGAAGAATATGTGGCTAACTTTATAAGATTATCCTGACATGCTTCATACTATCTACAAAATCTGGAAAGTAAGAATGACCATTTCATTGATGGGATTAAGACATGTCTTTTATCAGAACTAATTTCTATAATAATATCCCCTTATGAAGATATGGTATATTTTTCCATTGAGGTGGAAATTTAATTTTCTATATCCATCATATTCCTGACAAATAAATAAAAGAAGAGGTCGACTAACCACAAATTAAATGGGAACACCCCAAAGAAGAAAAAGAGGATGAATAAATATATATTATGATACAATTGTAGAAAGAAACATCTAAGAAAATTATTTAATGGAAGTGGAGTTTATAAAATGTGTAGAGATACGGTTAATATGACTAATGACTATAAGGAAGAAAAAAGAGGAAACAAAAATGGTGACCCAGCCCTAGTAAGCCAGGATCTAGTATATACTACCATTATATGGCCATGATTATAGGGAATAAAATTGTGAAGGGCTGAAGTATGTATTAATCTTGGTAAAATATATACATATATGAGTCTTCTATAATTAATGAATACAGTTATAAAAAAATATTTTTTTTTCTTTCAAGGGAATATTTATTCCATCTACAACATCCTTGCTTATCATTTTTAGTAAAATTCAAAGAATCAAGGGGAAATAAAAAAATATGGGTGAGATAAAATGTTCAATAAGGGTCATGTATAGTGTAAGTATTAATGAATCAGTGTAAATAGTTAATATGGAAATGTAATAACTAAATATACAAGTGATGTAATCAATAAAATATGATGGAAATTTATAAATAGTATGACAAGGTAAATAAATGAAAAAAATCTATTTAATGAATAAACTGAGTCTAAAATACATACATGGATTTTATCATGAAGTAAATATCATGGATAATAAATACAAAATCTATATGATTCAAATTCATAATTATCAAATGTCAGGTATCTGGCTCCTGAAAACCTCAACAGTCACGATATGTCCTCTATATAGTTTAAAACTACCAGTTGAAACTTACTTAATTTTATCAACTAATTTGTCTCATGATACCCTATTTATGAATCAAGGAAATATATAATGTCTGATCTCCTACCATCACTATCTTTCTAAAGAAATCCTCATATCGAATAAGCAATATGTCATTCAAAATTTCTGTATTAAAAAAGGATACAAATTAATCAATATTTCCCTAGAAAACCAAATAAATATCAAAGTAAACAATGAATGTAAAAAGGATATAAGGTTTTCGAAATAAAAAAATCCATGATAAATCATATGGACTATTTGGGTATATTCAATTTATAATGATCGTTATAAAATATATATTTCAAATGGACTAATAAAGGAATCAAGGAATTTAACTACATTACTATCCTGGGAAAAATCAATCATAAAAAATAAAGAGAAATAATAGGGATGATATAAATACATTATATTTCATGGGGATTAAAATAAATGGTTTTATAATTGATGAATATAAATACTATAAAAATATGTTTTGAAAAAATTATTGAGGAAAATATCAATTTATTTTGAAAAAACATCTTAAAAGCCATTTCATTGAAAATGACATTTTAAAAACAAAAAAAAATTATTTAAAGGGTGAAAATTAACTTGATAAATCACTTTTGAATGGTTGAAAATATTTTTGATATAATTTATATAAAATAGAGTTTGTTGACGAAAATAAGTTCTCTGACTAAAGAGAGAAATGAAATCTTGGTTTCTTAAAAACATTTTATAAAGCATTTTGAATACCATTAAGTGTTAAAATGGTAATATTACATGAAAAATGTTATTAATAATCAAATGAGGATAAAATTGAAGGATTTATTAAAAGCTTATCCATAAATTTCTTCTAATCTAAATTCAGGTGTAAACAATCCCAAATAAATTGAGATTGTGAATTAAACCCTTGAAAAGACAACTAGATTGATGTGAGAATCAATCAATGACTATATTATGTGTGTAAAATGTAAATACACATTAAAAATGGAAAAAAATAATATATAGAAAAAATATACTACGCATATCATCTTTGAATAACAATGATAACAAGGAAGTAATATAACCTAATGAAAATGAATCGAGTTATAAAATCCATTACCACTTTGTAACTTTAAATTCAAATAAACTATGATGAAATAATTTAAATTGAAACTCAAAATACCATGAAGAAAAAAAACCATGAAATAATAAATCAAACTATGTAGTAGATAAACAGCACAAAAAAAAGTATGTGGTGAACAGGAAATTTGTCTCACATATGTAAAATGTGAGGTGGGAATACATTACATTCCGTTTCATTTAATGTCAACATCATTTATCGTAATTTATAATGACTTTAAACATGTAAATAAATTATAAATGAACCATAATAATATTTATAATATCATATATTATCTTCTAATATTATCTTATCACCTATTTGTTAATAATATTTCATTTTTTCACTCTTTCGGGTGTTAATTGGCCAGTTTTTTTAGTATATTTTGACTCAATATTTGTTATTCCTATTAATTAGATCATTTTATATGATATATGGAATGGAGAAATGATTTAATTATAATATAAATTCAGAATATATATAACTATATTTTCAAAATAATCCACAAAATTTGGAGATAGGAAATGAAATGCACTGTTCACTATAATGGTAGGTCGTATGCACACATGAACACTACTTTCATTTATTTTCCATATTAAAATAATGAAAATTAAATGATATATATATATATTATAATTAAATTATAATATATAGTTAACATATTTCACATTTTTTTGTTAAAACTATCCTTTTTATGGTCTATGTATCATGTGAAAAGATCACATCATTTTGAGGAGGCGGTAATCCACACTTCTACAAATGATGCTGTCATAATTACACAAAATGTAAAACATGAAGGTATGTGTTATATAAAAATTCAATTAGTATTAAAAAAATAAATATCATATATATCATATAGAAATAAAATTTCAATCCTAATTCTATTCCATGAATGGTAGTAATGGAAAAGTGAACAACATCATTTTTACGAGGTGGTAATTTGTCATACACAAATGATAAGTTCATTAAAAATTTGGTTGAAGTGTGTGTAGGTGTACTTAAAACCCATAAAATTAGAAAATATAAATAAATTTAAGATAATTATTTTATTATGTCATTATTAAAATAAAAATAATTTAAGTGGTGGATAAGTAAATGAAATACAATTTATCATTGATAAACATGATGACTTATTCCAATCACTCATTTTTTTAAACCAAATTCCTTATTTGGTTATATTTGTATAAAATTTTAGGATTCTACGTGGAGGGTATGGATTTTAGTAGATTATTTGAATATAGGTTACATGAAACAAAGTTATTTTGAGGTTTTAATAAGTGGTAGGGTGAGATCATTTTTACAGTGAATGAGGAGTGGTATTCTTGTAAATGTTTGAAAAAAGACTTCCTCTAACGTTTTCCCCATCAAAAATGGCTAAAATAATGAACCTAATTATATAAAAGGAAGGATTTGGTCTATATATGAACATAAAATGTATTTTTAGAAATTTTATAGGTCATTTGGGCCCTTATTTTTAAGGTTTTGGAACTAGTTAAGATAATTTCCTAATTAAATGTTGTAATTAATTTTAATTGCCTTAAAAAATATTTTCCGTCAAAAACAAAGATTAATTGTTAGAAAATATAAGTAATTATGATTCTAAATATTGAATACATTTTTTTAAGTGGAATAAATTAATTTAAATTCAATACCATAGACGGGATGACAAAATAGGTTGTTCAAGAAAGATGCCAAAAGTTTTCTATGTTTTTTTAATCAATTTCAAAATTAAATTGATTAAAATGAACTAAATTGAATAAATTGATTTTTTATTAATCTATTTAAAATTTATAAATAATATTAAATTCAATTTATCCTTATAAATAAATTAGAATAATGAGTATTTTTAAGGAAAATTCAGTATTTTTCATTATTCATCAAAAAATCATATTTCTCAGAAGAATAAAAAAATCACCCTAAGCTATTTTGTTATTATTTTATTTAAAAATGAAGATTATTTTTAAATATAAATTTAACAAATGTTCCAAAAAATTTATTTAAAATAGTATCTCAATTAAAAGGATTTAAAATAATCATTATAAAAATATATGTTTTATGTGTAAAATTGGGTTTGTTCTTATCCTATAAATAAAAAATATATTGGATGAATTTAAAAATTAATTTATTTAATTTTTAATATATAGATTAAATTAATATCACTCAATAATTGTAAATAATTTAATTAATTATATATAATTTATTTAATTTATTAAAATAAAAATACTCAGTGAGAATAAAAACACTTTCTTTTATATTCAGTTGGTTTTTATATTTATTTCATTATAATTGGTAACTAATGAATAAATTTTATAATTGTGAAACCCATATATTTTTATCATATAGTTAATAAAATTCATAACAACTTATTTGACGTCTATATTTTATCTTATTATGTTAAATGATAATATTTTAAAAATATAGTTTTTCTTAGTAAAACATTATCTTTAGTGGAAAATAAGCTATTGATTCATGTATAAATTGTTTGATATAGAACCTAAATCAGTATTTCAATAATTGAAACCATTATGAAATAATAAATTTATTTAAAATATTAAATATATAATAAATCCTCAAGAGTTTGGATTCCTTCTTACGTTTAATGTTTCATGTCATAAATACATTCAAATAAAAGGTACTCTTTTTTATTATATTAGGGTGATACATTATGCCAACCATAAATAAATTGTGGCCTCACTAATTTAACTAGATCTCAGAAATCAAGGGATTTATATTTAAAAAATATTTATTTAAAATATTACATCATGAGAAGAGTTAATAAAATATCCTCTTTATATGAGTGAATGATAAGTATAGAGGTAACATGTAACAAAATCCCACTAGGTCTCTAAGTAGGAGAAAATTAGTGGCATGTGAAAATATGGACTTAGAAGGAAAGTGTAAATATTTATATGGTGTGTCTGAGGTCATCGATCATAAAAAAGTGGATGATCAATGTTTAGTTTTTGCCCTGAAATCTATAATACATTGATAATTTAGAAGGCCATAAGTTCAAAAAAAAATAGTTATTTGGACAAAATTTTATTTTTAGATCATTTTCAGAATTCTGGGTAAATGTATTACTTACTGCGGATATAAGGGAATATACATACTTGATATGTTTCAAGTTCATAAGAAAATTTTCATCTTTTGGTTAGGGTTTGATCAAATTATAATTCATCAATTACTTTATGTAATGGATATCCAAGAAAGAGAATTTTTTATTTATAAAGAACAAAAATTTAATTTTTTAGGAATATAAGATCAATAAAACAAGATTTTATTTTTGTCTCTATTTGTTTTTAAAATACAATATGGTTAATAAATTAAACCCTAAACTATAAAATAACACTAATCGTTCACCATTAATTTTCATTAATCATATTTTTAACTGAAAACAATGACATATTATGCAGGACATTATATAGGTTAGTTGTAGGTGTTAAGCCCTTATCATTCTTCATTCATGGGTTTATGTCTCACAAAAATTCTGTATTTTTTGGGTGGTCACCCAGTTGACATGTTTTCCTTCATCTAAAACCCTATTACTATAATTACAATGATGTTCCCAAAAATAATTATGAATATCCTTGAAATATGTTTTATCACTAAATAACCTTTTAAATAATGATTAAAACGAAACCTAAATACATTAAAACATCATCTATTTTATTTTCATATTATTCCATCATTGACCGAATTTTTAACCTCGGTCATTCATTATAATTATATATTCAAATGCATCATAATGGTTTGTTAATAAAATGTGGGTTATCCTAATAATATCCACCATGTGTGTCAAACCACATGTGTAGTAAGGCCTGTTGTTGTGTATAGGGTAACGCTCCATTCAGTCATGATGCATCTTTTTAGTGTTGTTACCCATAGATATATATGTTCCAGAACCAAATACACTTGTAGTATCCATACACAGATGTATTCTGGGAATTCCTACAGAATCTCTACATTACCAATATTCTAGGATAATATTCTATACTTATCCTCAAATTCATTCTTAGAGTTATGTTACCTAATATATTTTATCTAAATCATGTTCTTAAGGTTGCTACAAAATATTCTATGTTCCCAACAGAAGGTAACCCACCCCTGTTAGCCTATATCTAGTTTCTACTTCCATTACATTGACATGATTATAGGTAATAAAATACAAATGTATCAAAGAGTTTAGTAGTATTCATATTCTATATATATATATATGAGTCTAGTACTTCAAATGAATACACTGATTACAAAATAACCGTTTCTATTTTTAGGGTAACATTATTGTTTCTATAATATCCTTCAATAACATTATTATTACACTTCCTGGAGTCTATAGGAATGAAAAAAATAAGGTTGATCTCAAATTCATTGTAAGTGTAAAGTATAGAGGAAGTAATAATGAATCAATGTAATAGTAAACATGGAGATGAATAAGTAAGGACACATTCCATGAAATCGATAAACTGAGAAGGAAATAAATAAAAAATATTTAATGGTACATAAATGAAATCAGATCACATTTAATAAATAAAATGATAATGAAATTCATCCCTATATTTTATCAAAGTAAAAATATGAGAAATAAAAATTATGAATCAAAATGAAGTAAATGATTAATTACTGGACATCATCTTCCAGAAAAAAGAAAGCTTCTACTGTAAATTTATATCCTCTAGAATGTTTAAAATTATAGGTAAAAAATAACATAATTTTCATAACATCTTTTTCTCATTAGAACCTATTGATGCATAGAGTGGAAATAAAAATTCCGAGCCCACCAATCACTATAATTCCAAATCATTTCCTGTATTGAATAAAAAATATGCCTTATCAAATTTTTGTTTTCAAAAATGGATAATGATTTATAAATAATTCCCAGGAAAATTAAATAACTATCAAAGTAGAAAATATATGTAAAAATGATATATAGTTTATGCAATAAACAAATCTATGATAAGTGATATGGATAATTATTAGAAATTCAATATCGAATGATGTTAGGAAATTAAATATTCCAAGGGGACTAAAAAAGGAATAAAGGAAGAGATTTAAAATACAATCCTTGGAAAAATAAATCATAATCCATCCTAAGGAATAATAAGGATGGTATTAGTTCATCCTATTCCAAGTGGAGTTAAATAAAGTGTCATTTTTGTTGATGACTAGAAATTCTATAAAAATATCTTTTGAAAACACTCTTGAGGAAATTATAATATTATTTTGAAAAGAATTTTATTATAAAATAACTTTAATAAAACAAAAAATAATTATGAAAATGGTAAGTATTATTTTCATAAATAATTTTTAAAAGGGTAAAAAAATTTTGAAATTTTTTTTACAAAAAGAGTTTTTTTATAAGAAAACATGTTCTCTAACTAAAGTTTGAAATGAAGTTGGGTTTTCCTAAAAACATTTTGAATACCAAAGAGTGTAAAAATGGTACTACTACTTGAAAAATTTCATGTAGAATTATAGGAGAATAATATTAAATGATTTATTAAATATTTATCAATTAGTTTCTCCTAATGGAAATTCATGTGCAAACAATTCTGAAAAAAATGAGACTGTGAAGTAAACCCTTGTAGAGGCCATAATGTTGATGTGAGAACTAGTAAATGTATAGATAATGTGTTTCGAATTTAACACCACTTAAAACAAGTGTATATATGAAAATTTATAATGAAAATTTATTACACATATAATATTTTAATATTAATAACAATGAGAAGGTAATATAACCTAATGAAAATGAATTAGGTTATGAAATTCATTACCACTTGTTACATTTTAATTAAACCCCCATTAGAATAAATAATAAAAATTACAACTGAAAATAAAAAAAAATGAAAAATAATTGGTGAGATAATATATCAATATTTTTAGTAGATACACCACACACAAATATTTGGCGGTTAATATTAAATTTATTTCACATATATAAAAATTTGTAATAAAATCCCCTACATTGTGTTTCATTTCATGTGAATGTCCTTTAACCACCTTTATAATGGTTTTAAAAAAATCACTATGTTATTCCCAAAAAATAATAATATTTATAAATTCATATATGATGTTGTTATTATATCTTATTACCCATTTGTTGATATTATTTCATTATTTGCACTATTTTGATTATAAATTGCTTAATTTTTTGACTCTATTTTAACCTATTAAATGTTGTTACTATTACTTAGATCATGATTTAATTATATAAATAAAGTAATAAATGAATTAAATATCATATATATTAAGAATATATATATTTATAATAATCCATAACATTTGGAGATAGGAAATAAAATGAACTGTTCATGGAGACAGTAGGCCATTTTTATGCATGAACACCACATTCATTTAATTTTGATTTTAAAATAATGAAAATTAAATCATATAAATTTATATTATAATTATTATATCATATATATTTCCAATATGTCCAATATTTTTATTAAAACCATATTTTATTCATTCTATGTATAGTGTGAACAAATCACATTGCTTGAGGAGTTGGAAGTCCACACTTCCATAAATGATGTTATCCTATTTACACAAATTGGAAAGCTGGAAGGTATCTATTATATAAAAAATAAATAAGTATAAATAAATCATAATGATAATATATATAATATAAAAACATCATGTCAATCATAATTCCCAATCATGAGGGCTAGTAAAGAAAAAACAAACAATTTCATTTCACCCGGTGATAGTTTGTCGTACACGAACATCAAGTTTGTTACACATTTTTTGGAAGTTTATATTAGTGTAAATAGAACCCTTAGAAAAATATATCTACCTATAATTATTATAATATTGATTTTTATAAGCACTATAAGAAATTAATTTAAGGGGTTGGGAAGTAAATGAAAGAAAAGTGTTCGTTGAAGAATGTTACCCCTTATTCGGGGAACTCCTTTTGCATTAAACCAAATTAATTCAATATTTTGAATTTTTCAAGAAGATAATTCTATGTTGATGAGATTGATTTTTTGAGATTATTTTATAATATTTTTAGTGATCCAAATGTATTAAGAGGTGTGAATATGTAGAATGGCTGAGTTTCTTTTTATAGTGGAGGAGTGGCATTCTTGCAAATTTTTGAAAAATGAATTCCACACATGACTTTCCCACGTAAATAGGAACAAAAAATGAACCAAATTATATAAAAGGTAGTATATGGTATAAATATATCCATAAAAGTGCTTTTGGACATGTTTCAAGGTCATTTAGGTCCTTAAGATTAAGGATTACTACATTGTTATGCTAATTTTCCTCTTAATCATTGTAAATAAATTTAATCACTTTCACTAATATTATTGGTTAAAACTAATTTAATCTTGTTATAAATAATTTATTATTATTATTTAAAATATTTATTAAAATTTTTTATATTCCAATCAAATATGTGACAGAAATTAATATAAATTAAATCCTATAGACGAGACGACAATGCAGATTTTTAAAAGTAAAATGTATAAAAGTATTCTATGTTTTTATATTCAATTTTAAATTTAAACTGATTCCAATGAATGAAATTATATTAATTGATTGGAAATTATTCTAAATAATCATTAAAACAAAATAAAAATTTAATTTATCCTTATAAATAAATTAGATGAAAGAGTAGTTTGGAATTAAAATTCTGTATTTTTCATTATTTATCAAAAGTCAAAATTCTCAAAAGAATGCAAAACAAATCACCCTAATATATTTTTTATGATAAAATTTAAAAAATTATGTTTATTTGGACATATAAGTTTTATTAAAATTTCTAATTCTTTTTTAGAATTGGTTCTCCATTAATGTACGGAAAAACTATCTTTAGAAATATATTATGTTTTAATGCTTAAAATTGGGTTTGTGGTTATATTATGCCTATCAAATCTATTGGATGAATTTAAAAAATATTTTATTGAATATTTAATATATATATTAAATTAATATCACTCACTAATTTTAATTAATTTAATTTATTTCAATAAAACACCCTTGTGAGCATAAATATATTTCATTCACATTCAATTTTTTTATATTCATTTCTAATTAATTGTTTATTAATGAATTAATTTTATATTTATGTAAAAAATATATTTAAAAAAATTAGTTAATTATATTTATAATTATTAATATAACATGAAGGTCATATCTTATTATATTTAATAGTAATATTTTAATAATATATTATTCTTCTCCAAAACTCTGTTTTAAGTGCAATGTATGTTATCGAATAATGTATTAGTTTCATGAAATGAAATATAAGAGGGTATTTTGTGCATTGAAACCCTTAGAATATATTAAATATATTTAAAAAATTATATATTATATAAATGAACATGTTTTAATATTCTTTTCTATATTGTGTGTTGTGTTTCATACACACCATTGAATAAAAGTTATTCTTTTAGAATTATCCAGGGGTTAAAAAATAATCAAATTAGTAAAATATAAATTAATTGGGGAATTACTAAAACAAATATCCCAATAATGAATAGAATATAACACATAATATTCCAATGGGAAAAGTCCAAACATATTTGATAACTGCATATGAGGTTGAAGTTCCTAAACATGTTGTGGTGGGTTCTTTCATCATTGTCTCAAATTTAGAAAATAATTTATTTGATTATAGACTATAAAAATATGTTATATCGTTCATGTTTTCCATTGAAAAAATTTATTCCCTAACACATTGTTATGAGAGTTTCAAGTAAAAACTCCTAGTGGAAATCTCACCGCTACAAGGATGAGTCAATTTGTTTCCACTTGGACACATAAATTCACCATATTTGTAGACATGGTTATTATACATATGATCGATTTTTATATAATTCTTTGTATGGATTTTCATTCAGAATTTTATGATAACATTTATTGAAATGATAATGTAATTAAAATTTGTAATGAAGATATGGAATTCATTATATTTTTAGGGGAGACTTCATCATCCAATAAATGTCAAGATCCACCCCAGTTGCTACACAAAATGAAATTGTTGTGGAAGAATAGTAGGCACGACATATAGATGGAAAATTTAATCATCAAATTGAGAATGAACATATCATTCATAAATAAATTTATGTTTTTTAGAGGAATTGCCTACAAATCCACCAGAATGTGAAGTTGATTTTCCATTGATTTATCCCATAATTAAAGACATGTATCATTGAGTCTATATGGAATGAACATTATTTAATTTGTGGTGGTAAAGAGAAAAATATAGTGTTTTTAATAATTTATTTATACACCACAGTGTTTAACATTTGTATCCATTATTATTTTTGTTAAGAATAATGATGGATCTATGAGGTTGTGAACTGATTAGAGGTAAATAAATGATATTATGAAAAAAAAAGTATCCCCTACCTTGCATTTATGACTTATTCCATGAAATTTATAGAGCTCAATATTTTCCAAATATTGGCCTTTATTCTAGGTATTATCAACTAAAACTAAAGAAACATTATATTCCAAGGAAAATATTTCATACATGGTATGGACATTATGAATTTTCTGTAATTAAATATGGATTTTCTAATTTACCCGATATTTTTATAGATCTAGTTAATAGATTATTCATGGAATATCTTGATAATATTTTTGTGGAATTTATTGATGATATATTGGTATACTCTAAAATATTTGAGGACTATAAGAGTCACATGTAGATCATTATAGATAATCTTATAGGAAAAGAGTTATATAAAAAATTTAGCATGTGTTAATTATCAATAAATATGGATTATTTTCATAACCATATTATCTTCAGGAATAAAATATCAGTTGATCCTAGAAATAATAATTAATTCAAATAATCATCTACAATAATGATCATAACAAAGTTACATAGTTTCATTGGTATGGTATGTTACTATTGGAATTTGGTTTAAATGGTTTCCCTATTGTCTAACCAGTTAACCAAGATTACATGGAAAGGGTTCAATTTCACATTCAAAAAGGAAAGTGATGAATTTTTTTAATTAATTAATATGATATTGGTCAATGATATAGTTTTCAATCAATCACTAGGTAATCATGTAATTTTCATATATAGTGATTAATCATATGAGGGAATTGGTTATTTCTTTATTAAGAGTGATAAATTTTTTTATTATAAATCAAGGATATAAAAGAATCATGAACAGAACTATCAAACTAATGATCTTGAGTTGGAATCGATGATTTTTTATTTGAAAATATTTATAAAGTATCTCTATGGTGAATGATATAAGATCTACACATATCACAAGTGTCTAAAATAGAAATTTAACAAAAAGATCTCAATATGAGGAAAAGAAAAAGGATTGAAATACTAAAGGTTATGATTTCCCAACACACTTCCTCCTTGGGAACTAAAATAATCTACCAAATTCATTAATTAGTAATTATCATGGTGTTATTGATAAAATATAAATTGACTCTGATAAAATTTGTATGTATTTAGTAATGTTAAATCTAGGAATTATTAAGGAAGTGGAAACTTCACAACTTCATTAAATAATTACAAAAACATTTTTTTATAAATGATTAAAAAATTTCGTCCTAATTATTAGAATTTAAAGAATTAAATTAAATTCCTGAAATATTAAAAATTAAAAAACTTAATATATGAATATTGTGTTATGAAATTTGGAAATAAGATATGTGTTATGTCTATACATAAGATAAAATATTAATTATTTGAAGATTTTAATAGCTTGAATTTATCTTTATGCCATTGAAGGACTAATATGTATTGGGTTTTGAAGGAATGTTTTTTTTGAGACAATATGAAGTGGGAAATTGATCATTGTGTATTAAAGAAGATTGGTTTTTTAATATTTAAAGGCTAAGAGGTATCATCCTAGAAAATTTAGGAACCGTCTAAATATTCCTATTTAGAAATTGGAAGACATTACCCTGGACTCTGAAATCGGATTACCAAATACTACTAGAGAGAATAATATAATATGGGTTATTGTTGATCAACTTACTAAATAATTACCTCTACTAACTATAATAGAAGATTTACCTCTTTGTCATATTTTATAGATCTATATTAATAAATTTTGAAGACTTCATGGAAAACCTCCTTCAATTTTTTTAATGGTGATCCACTATTTATATCCAAATTTTAGAAAAGGCTTCATAAGTTTCTTGATAATGATCATCATTTAATCAATTTATATCATCTTTAAATTTATGGGTAGTTGAAAAGGACTATTCATACATTCAATGTAATGTAGTGGTCAAGATCACTTGACATTCAAGTTATGTTGGGACTTTATGTACCTTGTATAGAGTTTGCTGATAATAAAATTACATCAAGTTTTCAAATGGTTCCATATGATGCATTATATGCCAAGAGATGTCACACTCCATCATGTTGAGGTTAATTTTTTGAAAGGAATATTTTTTGCCCGGAAATTGTTGACGATATAATGAAAAAGGTAAATTCAATTCAAATTATTATTAAGGAATCTAATAGAATAATACATAGTTATGATGATAACCAAAGAAAAGATTTTTTATTTCAGGAAGGAGACTATGATTTATTTCTAGTATCTCAACGGAAAGGTGTTATAGTGTATAGTATTAAAGGAAAATTGAGCCCATAGTTCACAATACCTTTTTAAAAAAAGGAAATAATCGAACATGTGTATTAAAAATTAGAAATATTAACAATCTTCTATAAAGTACATGATGCATTTCATAACTCTTTATTAACGAATTATGTTCCAAACCCAATGAATATGCTCACCTTGGAAGAAATAAAATTGAAATATGATCTATCATACTATGAAGAGTATATCTAGATTATTGAAACTAGATGCATAATGATTAGGAATTGCATGACTCGACTGGTAGAGGTACTTGTGAGATATCCTAAAATAGAGGGAGCAATGTGGGAACCTGAGGATCTTATAATGAAAAACCACCCTAATAAATATAGAAAGTAATATCCATGAAAATTTCAAAGATGAATTTATTTTATGAGGAAATAATGTAAAATTAAAGTTAATATTAGAATGAATCATTTTTAGGTATTATTAATATTCAATAATTTTATTTCACTGAGTTATAAGAATATTATGTAACTTTTCATTAAAAAGGGTAAGACTTATATCTAAAAAAATTGTAATTCCATGCATTATATTTATTTAGTTGAAAATTTTATTTAAATATTATGGAAATGTAATTTGAAGTAAATGAGCTAAAGTTTTTAATTCAACTTGTAAAAATTATATTAGGGTGAATTTCCTGGATTTTTCTAAAAAAATTTATTTTTAAATAAATATTGAAAATATTGTTTTTTATTGAAATCTATATTTTTGTTTCACTAATTTACAAAGATAAATTTCTTTTTAAAATGGTTTAAAAGAGAATTTTATTCAAATTTATTATCTATAATCTATTTATAGTCTCTATAATTAATTTCATACATGAATTATGTATTAAAATATTTGAATGCATAAAAAGACTTTTTAAACCTTATTTCATCATGTTTTTTCTAGTGAAATTTAAAATTAAATTCTAAAAATTCAACTCTTATAATTCGATATTTTTTTACATATATTTAATTATAATAATTAATATTTGGTAATAATTTTAACTTATTTTCATAATGAATATTAAAAACAATAAAAATCTATTTTCATAGATAATGTTAAAAGATATCTGCTTGAGGGTTAATGTAATTCGATAAGGGTTAAAAGGGCCTAAAAACTAATATAATTTTTATTTAATTGAAATATTTATACCCTATCTAATGTAATATTCTGAAATAGTCGATTATAGATTCATTTTTTCGGAGTAATTCATTAAAATACTGTATTATTTTTAAAAAAAACAAGGTGTGTCCCCTCCCCCACTTATAAAATAACACATCCTCTCATATCTTATGCATTGTTTTAGATCATTTTGTTTCATATAAGACCTAAAAATACACTAATTATTTCCTCCTTACAACCTATAGTCCACTTTATAATCATAAACTATAATAGGAAGGCTGTAGTAATAAACATAAAGAGGTTGTCCAAAAAAGAGTTATAGTTCTTAACCATGTATTTTTATTTATTTATTATTTCAACTCCTTAAAATATTATGAAAAAAAACATAATAATTACATAATTATATAGAATATATTTATATTTTAATTTTAATGGAATAATCTATATCCCTGTCCTCTTCGATGATATGGGAAACAGAATTGTTGTTCATGTGTTTGATAGACAACCGCTTTGTGAACCGATGTAATTATTTTTCAATTAACACCTACGATGATTGGTTATAATGATGTATTAAATTTTTTTATTTTAAATTAATGAAATATTTATTAATATTGAGAAATTATATATCACATATTTTCTAACCCTTCCATTCATTGAAAAATGAAAACATCCTTCAAGTGTATGTGTAGACTACCACCACCACAAAGTAATGTGATTTGTTTTCTCTATAACATCACACGGATGATATATGTATGTTAGTTGAATGAAATAATATTTTATTAATGAAATATTTATAATTATGTGAATATAAAATAATACTTAACCTATTTCCATTATTATCCTTGGTAAATGGGAACTTTACTCATGCTTACATACGACTAACCTTCCCCATGATTGTAACATAGCTAATTCTCCATAAAAATGTTTATTATTGGTTACAAAATTATAATTAATTTAAAAAAATGATAATTTTTTCATTTTAATTATGGTGATGATGTAAAAAAAACCTATTTTTCCATGTTCAACCTACCAAAGTCATTTTAGAAATATGAAACGAATATCATCAAAACGTCTAATGTGAACATATTTAATTATGTCATTAAATATATCATTATAATAAATAAAATAAGAGGAATAATAAAGATGAGAAATTATATAAATAAATTAAATAGTAAAAATATGCTTCTTATTAAGGAAGATAAATAATACATGTGAGGAGTTAGAGTTGATGTAAGGGATTTCTAGACATAATTTCCATTAATTTGGTTTTACGTATACTTAATTGACTATGTAATGAAATTATTATCTGTGAAATGAAATCAGTTTTTATAATATTGTATATAATATATTTTTTTATTTGGATTTCTGTTTTACACATAATTAATTCTTTATAAAATTCTCATTTCAAGGATATAATGTTTGTATGGGATTTCGTCAAAATTTCCTTCCAATTGTGACATATTTATTATTATAAACCTATTTACATTTAATTAGTATATATATTTCTAATTTTAGTCATTTAGAATGATTATATATTTTTTAATGATGAATAAAATTACATGTAATGTTTACATATTCAAGGGGTTACATTTTGAATGTTACCAAAGGGGTAAGAATTTATTTTACAATCTCATTTTTTGGATTTTTTATTTTATTTTGGAGGAATGTTATAATATATCATTCTTAAACTCCATATATTTCTTATACTCTATATATTTTTGGATTTTCCTTATTTTCATCCAAATTTACCTCTCTTTATAACTGTAATAATGAAATTATATGTTTGAAACAAAATTAGATTTTATTTCCTTTTTTATGAAGTATTATTTTCTTCCATTAGCATATTTATTAAAAAATATTTAGAAAATTCATTTTTGTTACTAATTTGATTTATTATGTAAATTTTAAAATATCAATAAATTTTTTAAAAGGGTTTCAATTAATATATCAAGTACTTTATGTAAAGGACAATTTATTTCCTTTATTTTTAAAAAATTCAAAAGGAATGTTTTCTTTTTAACATTAAAATATTATTTGATTTTCCCACCACCAGAACTATTTTATACCTTTACAATCATCTATAATAAGTAAATGATTTTAAAGACAATATCATTTTATGAAAACTTCTTTTATTTTTTTCATTCACTTTCTTATATTAATTAAATGACATAATTTTACTATAAAATCAACTTATTTGATTGATACGTCATATATCATGATTAATTTTCGGGTCATAAAATTTCTATTGAAACCATAACTTTCGACCTATAATTTTTCATTGGACATTAAATTTCATATTAATAACCATGTATTTTGTATCAATGATATATTTATTTCTTGAACTATATATCATTTCCACAAATAGTGTCTTATGATAAATGATAACTAATTGAATGGGGAAAACCTGGATAACTTTTTATTCTTTAATTAATATAGATATATGTTGATAACGAATATTGTTTAAGAATTTAATGGATCAATTGATATATTTGGAATTCATTGGAAATTTGGTGATGTGTGGGGCCCTATAGAGACCCATGATTCTCAAACATTAATATTACACATTTTTAGATGGATATTCAATACATTTCACAAATACCCACTAAGGGACCATAAAATATTTATGTCATTAGAGACTAGTAACAAAATCTTATTATTTTATAAAAGATTTTATCATTTATTACTATTGATAGAAATATTATACATAAAAACGTTCATCTTAATCAGGGAAATGGATAGAAAATAAATGGTTAGCTTAGTTTCTCAGTAGGTGTAATCATGGGAAACATCAATCAATGATTATATGAAACCATTAGAAAACTATAAAGTTAGGAGATCAAGAATATGTCATAAAATGTTTATACCCAATATATCATGGAATGTATACATGATTCATTGGATAAAACATTATCATTTGAAAATATATGAATCATAAGAGTGAGAAATCATCATAAATTAATCATAAACTATTATTTTGGGTAATATACATGTGGAAACATCATTTGTATAGAAACTATTTCATATGTCAATGTTAATAAAAAAATATAATCAAATAATAGTATACCATTAATCAAAACATCTTTCTAATAGTGGATCAAGCACATTGACTTGTTCCCATAATGAATCTAGAACATCATCTTTTTTATCATAGAGGATCAAGCACATCAACCGTATTATCCATTATTATCACATGAAATATAATACTTTATGAAATACATTTAAGGTATATATATTTATTGTCCCTCAAATCCCATAATATAAATAATTCATATTTTTTCAATAAAATCATTAAAAATTTATCATATCATTATATCAAAACCCATGCTGATAAATAAGTTTTCAAAAAAAAAATCATCAATCTATTATAGTATAAACCCTTTAAAATGATTGGCTTTCATAAAAAAACATCATAACCATCGTAAAAAATATAAAAACAAATAATATGTATCCTACAATTCAATAATATCATCATTAAATCATATGAAAGACCAACATTTTTGTTTTCTATGAATAGAAATTCCACAAAATGATCATTAAAACATTATTGAGGAAAATAACTTTTCCTCTTTGAAAATAAAAAATTTAAAAAGAATAATTAAAAAAATAAATTTAAAATACTATTGAAATGAAAATAATTTTTGAATATTATAATGTAATATTCAAATAATTGACTGCTCTTGGTGGAGGTATGTTTTGTTCATTCGATACAAGTAAAAAAGATAACATTCCTAAAACATTATTATAAAAAGGGATAAAAGTATCTTCTTATAAAATGACAAGAAGATTAAATTTAAACTAATTTTAAATCATTAAAACTAGGGTAAAAAAGTATTTAATCAATCTTTTGAGAGTATTTAAAACCTTATTTATTTTTTAGAAAACTCAAACATGGAAGAGAACACTATTTCAAATGAAGAGAAAAATTAAGTTGATTTTACATAAAAAACTCCTTCTCATATATTTATTTATTAAAGAGAGGAAAATGAAAGGAAAACATGTATTCATCAGAAATAACCATAGTAGAAGAAATTTCATTAGTTTATTTAGATATATATCATTATACATCACCATCAGGTGCATAATCCTGAAAATTCCTGATAAATAATGAGATTGTATCATAAGACCCATACCACTTTGGTAACCTCTTAATCTTAAACCCATTGAAAGAAGGAAACTTATATGGATATTTATATCCCAAAATATTATAGAGAATAATAATAAAATATATTCATGGTAATAATATAAACCACACAATATTAATAAGTAATATATATCTAATTTATCCCATAGAAATAAAACTAATAAGAAAATCCCATACATCAAGTTTCAGATTTCATCACACACGTTCAAAAATATAGTATAATAAATATATGTTAATTATAAAAAATTTGTATCACTATAATAATTTATATATAATATGATATATTATTTACTTATAACCTTTTATCAATAATTTATTAACAATTCTCTATTAAATTCATTGTTCTGGGTGATAACATCATCATTTTCCATGTATGTTTTTATTTGGTAGTTTTGGTAATTATATATTGATTATAATTCCATCATAAATATAATTTTAATAATGATATAAGTATCATATAAATTCCTTATATGAATATTTATATTCATCTATATATATTAATATTGAATAGTGAATTTAATTGTTCATCGAGACGGTATGCCTTACATTCCCATGAACATTGTTTCCATTTTTTGAAGTATGGATAAAAAGAATAGTAAATATTAATTAAAATTTAAAGAATATTTATTATATAACATATATCATATATATTTATTAAAATGAATTTTATTACAGTCCATATCCAAAATAAAAGGAATCAATGTATCACATCACTTAGTGGAGGCGGTAGTCTACAGATATGCATGAGAAATTTGTCACATTCTAATTTTAATTTGGATTTAATTAATATATTTATTTTGGTTCTACCTTTATCCCTTGGTTTACCCTTGATATTTGGAATGAATTGGATAATTTGATCTTGCCAGCATATGGCACATGGTTGGGAGCCAACGATGGAAACTGTGTACCCGTGCCCTAGAAACCATGTGATAGATGTTGGGTTTGGACAGTAGCTACCGCATGGTTAGCTCATAGGTAGGTTGGATGTGAGGGAAAACTGTGTGTTGAGTGACTCATTGAATGTGAGGGGAACACAGTTGACATAAAATTTTTCAAACTGTGAGGGAAAACCTTGCAACATATCTGGATCATTAAAAATTAGGAAATTAGCTTTATTCCCTAGTAGATTTCAACACTAAATAACCTCCCATCAACCCTATTATAAATTGTTAGCCATGGGAGCTCCATCCAATAAATATTAAGCCCTTATAAGGTAAATCATTTGGTGTATCTGACCATGATTATTCAAGGAAATATCATGTTATTCTATTTCCTCTTGATTTATCCCTCTTTTTAGGATTATTCTCCTCTATTTCTAGATTCTCTATTTTCAAGTGTGGAATACGACTAATGGGGTGTTTGATATTTTATTTTTTGGGGATATATTGATGTTACGAGGTTTAGTCTTAACTTTTTTGGGAATTTTAGTTGTGAATTTGTAGTTTCAAGTCAATTTTATGAAGTTTCCAGGTGAGATATAGGTTGTTTCATGTCTTTACATTGTTATATGATTTTAATATGCATTATTGGTTTCTTATATTTGTTCTATGATTTAATTATGGGGTTTAAAACGTGTTTGTTTGGTTTTTTACAGGAATATGTGATGAAATGGATTTTATAATGGAAAATGGTAGTGTTTTATGTGATCCCCATTGTTGTATTTATTGGAAATGTTATATGAATTTTAAGAATGATGTGAAATGTATTTTAAAAGGAATTTGTTGTGTCAATTTTTTGAAAATAGTATTTTCAAGAGGAACAGGTACTATAGTATGTTTTATACCTTATTATGAACCTTAAATGAACCTTTTCTATTTTGAAGCATGTTATAAAAATGGATTTTAATGTCAATATGATTTTAAAAGGGGACTTTCCCATGGAAAATGGTTTTATTCCAATTGTGTTCTTCATGTGGTGTTTCTAAATGGGTTTTATAAAATTTGTATGTGGTAATTTCCTTGTATTCTTATGATTCATGGAACGAATATGTGGTATTTTTTATTTCTGTGACATGTGAAAGGGAATTCGAGTACAAATGGAATACTAGGTTTGTAGGTGGGAGAACTAGAAAAAGTACGCTAGTAGATTCAGAAGTGGATGAGGCTTATATTCATCTACCTGGATTGAATATTGAAACATAAACTAAACATGTTATATTATTGGTTAAAACATGAACTTTGAACTTTATTTTATCTAGTGGCTCATTCATGTGAATGATGTTTGGCCACTATAAATTTATATGAGGTCCTATATAGTGGATATTGCATGAAAATGATGTTGATGGTTGATTTTGATGATTTTAATCGCTGAGGTATGATATTTATAGGGTCCCTCTACTGCTAATTACATAGAGGGTTTTTCCCATTGTGATCTCCTATGAAATGAAACTTATGTGTTGTGGTGTTGTCCATATGTGTATGGTATAACTTTTATGAATTATATTTCCTAAAATATTATTTTAGAAATTATTTTCATCAAAAAATATAAAAAATATTTCAAATGTTCTTATGAAAATGTGTGTGTTAATATTAATTCTAATATTATATCACGCGTTCCTTTGTTTTGGTTGGAACTCTACTGGGGTTTGGCAGGCACCCTATACATCTAGGCGTATGTTTTCTCTGTTTTTTATAAACTAGGTAAAGGAATGACGTATCATAGTGGATAGGGTGGATCTGCTTTCTATAGTTCCATTACTTGTAAGATTTCATGGTAGTAGCTTGGGGGTGATGCCTCTTTTGTCGCATGGTGGTTTTTAGAATAGTTTTTAATTCCCATCCTCTTGTATCAACTATGGGGTTTGGTTAAAGTTGTAAATCCTTTAATCTAAAAATTGTTGTGCCTCTTCTGGTATTGGACATAAAATATAGGTATGTTTATTTCGGTTGGTTTTTTTCTTATAAAAATTAGTGATATCATTCCCAATGCCTATTATTGATACCCATGAACTAGTTGTGAATATGTTGGGATATAGAATTCCCTTCGAGTCATGCCACTAACTAGGTCAGGTGTCCAATTTGGTGGCACTCCATATTTGTTTGTGACACAATGGTATTAGGGTAGGTCACACTCTTTTAGGTCATGTTATTCGGGATGAATTTGGAAAGATAAGATCTAGGATTTTAGAGGGATGTTATTCTGATTGTGAGTAAGGTTCCTAGAAAATACACCTCTTGATAGGACTTGAGCCTCCATGGGATATTGGTATTTGATTTTACTTATCATCCAGGTGAGACATATAGGCTGCAAACTATATATAGACACATGGTAGGGCTGTATTTGTATGATTTTCTTTATTATTGGGAGGTATATGGTTAGTTTTTATTTATGAAAGTGTTGTATAATTTTTATTATAGCTAAAAAAATTATAAGGGTTGTATTGGTTGTTTTCATTATAGTTATTACTTTTTTGGCAAGACGCCTCCCCAGAGGCTTCTTACAGAACCACGAGAAGAAGCTAGAGAGAGTTCTCCATCACTAATTGGTCATATTTTACTCGAAGCCATGGTTCAAGTTGTCCAATAATTATGAAAAGTATTGGAATCTAGTCCTGCTCAGGTTAGAGAAATCAGTCCAAGTCCTAGAAGGGACAAGGCTCAAAAGTTCCCCTATAACAAGCCTCCAACTTTCTAGGGAAGCACAAAACCATTGGAAAATGGGGACTAGATTGAAAAAATAGAGGTTTATTGATATTCTCGATACACCTGAGGCAGTTAAAGTGAAATGTGTTTATTTTTGGCTGGAAGGTCCTAGTTCGATGTGGTGGGACTCAATAGTGCAAGCTGTAAAGAAAGAGCAGATGGGTTTGAAATAATTTAAGGTGATTTTCAATTAAGAGTATTATCCTAACGTTTTATAATTTTCACAATTAGGGGAGTTTATAGAGATTTTCTATGGAGATAATTTGGTCATTGAGGCTAATAGGGAAAGAATATAGGTGGTAGAGATTTATCATATAATCAAGCATGGTTTTTATATAGTAGTATCAGTAGTGTAGAGTGGTCATTTTTATAGGAATAAGAGGATGCAGGATGAGTAGGGAAAGAAGATACGTTGTAGTTTAGGACATCCTTCCCTGTTTTATTCATCATTGTATCATGATGTTGGGTTGTTGGGGTTCCATTAGTGTGGAAAATCAGGGAACACATGAACAACATATAAATATCGACCCAAAACATAAAACTTGTGCAGAATTGTAGGGTACTTACAACTGTTTTGCAGAATGGTGCACCCATATCAGATTGGTGTGGGATCTGTGGATTTGAAATGATTTGCAGTATGATTAGTGCAATCCAAGATAGCGGGGTCTAAGTTTGTAATTCATGGAAACATGGTTGCGTCATCTTCGGAGAGGAGCCGGTTCAAGGTAGAGATATAGGATAATGGCCATTCTCAAGCACAAGCAGAGACAATGTAGCATCATGTAGTGGATTGAGAACCAGTGGAATCAGATACATGGACTAATATAGTTCAAGGTAATTTTATCATTTCATCATCTTTATATATTTTTTCCCTTGGTAATGGTGTTTATGTTTATTTTATTTATACCCACCTTGTTGATGTGATAAAGTTGTCATCTGAGCTTATACCATATGAAATGGAGTTGGTAACACCATTTGGTATGTAGTGAGGTAGGGTTTTAGGTGTCTGTGTTGTGAAAATACCATGTAAGGGTTTGAGATAGAATGTAAAATTCTAATTTTGTACCTGGAACTCTTTGATGTGATCCTATGTATAGATTGGATGGTGTGTTTTTAGGAGAACATCCATTTCTATAGGCATCAAGTGAATTTGAGAAAACTGATGGAAGTACCCAATTTTTTCATGGCGAATGGGATCCTATGTCTGGGTATATTGGACCTCCACTAATAGTGTTGGGAAATATAAATTTTCTTATATCTTTGTTCATGCTGGAGGATTATGATTGTGTTCTATAGAGTGGATTACATCCTCTGGTGGATGTGTTCCAAGAGGTTTTCTATAGCAAATTTTGTGTTTCCCTCTAGATAGGGATGTTTAGTTTCCTATCAATTTGGTTTTGGGAACATAGCTAATATCTCTTACCTTGTACTATAGAGACCCCACAGAGTTGATGGAATTAGCGGTACAACTGGACGAATTGGAATCTAAGGGATTCATTCACCTGGGTGTCTCACCATGGGTCAGTCCAGTTCTATTTTCTAAGAAGGTAAATGGATCTCTATGGTTATATGTTTATTACCAGAATCTAAGTAAAGTGATAATAAAGGAAAATATTCAGTTTATTTTATTTATGACCTTTTTTGTTAGCTTATGTGGGCATGGTGGTTTTCTAGGATTGACCTGTGTTATGGGTATCAACAATCCCATGTTAGGGAGGTGGAAATTCCAAAAGAATCTTTCTAAAGTTGGTACAACCATTTTGAATACATGGTCATGCATTTCAGATTAAAAAATGCTTCAATGGTCTTTATAGCACCCATGAACATGATTTTCCATCTGTATCTAGACTCTTTTGTCATGGTGTTTATGGATGACATCTTGTTCTATTCCGAATCTAAGGAGGAGTATGAGAGGCATTTGAGGATTATTCTTGGAACTCTTCAGGGCCAATATCTCTATGAAAAACATTCCAAGTGAACCTTCTAGATTAGGGAGGTGAAGTTTCTATGCCATTTTAACTCATAACAAGGGGTTTAGATGGACCCCAATATGTCTAGTGATGTGATTTCATGGGAAGTTATAAATAATTTTTTTGAGATCAAAAGTCTGTTTTTCATTGTAGGGTATTACAGGAGGGGTTTTTCAAGACATATCTCATCTTGATTCATACATAATGGAGATAACTCAAAAATGGGTAAATATTGAATAAATTCCAGAGTGTTAATAATATATTGATGAGATTAAGTGGTGGTTGAACATATCCCATCTGTTGCAATTTTTGGAATATGGAAAGGGATATGTGGTCAATTATCATACTTTAATTATAGGACTTGGGTGTGTTCTGAATTAGGACGATCATGTGGTGTCTTATGGTTCTCACCAGCTCCCACAATATGAAATGAAATACACAAACCCTGATCTAGAGTTAGCAGTAATGATTCATTCCATGAAGACATGACACCATTACCTTTTTAGAGTGAATTTTATAGTATATTCATATCACAATATCTTAAAATAAATTTTCTCACATAAGGATTTGAATATGAGGTAACATCATTAGGTTGAGTACAATTAGTGGTTTGATTTGAAAATATTATATACCCCAGGAAAGGGAAATGTGGTAGCAGATTCTTTGAGAAAGAAAGTTTAAGTTCCAACATTGAAAAAGTTCTATGAAGGGTGGATGTTGATGGTTCTATTTTCGAAAATGAATCCCGAGACAATTGAAAAATGTGGAGGTGTGTTCATGGATAGTTTTTACATAAAACATTCCCATAGAGAATTGATTCAGTGGGAAAATCCTAGGGATGAGTTTTTTCAGTAGTCTATGAAATTACAGAATTTTGTACAGAAACCTTATGAATACTCATTATCACTTCTAAGAGTTTAGTTCTTAATGGGTTGATTTGTGGTTCCATAATCATAGGGGGTGGTTTTGATGCAGGATAGATAGCTATATTTTTTGTACATTAATCTTGGTTATATTAAAATATACTATGAATTACGTTGGTAGTTCTTGTGGCTAGGAATAAGGTTGGATTTAGTTGAATTTGTATCGTGGTGTTATACTTGTCATCAAGATAAAGAAGATCACCAAAGGTCCTTTGTTTTTATTTAGTCACTACCGATTCCTACCTATAATTGGGAAGAGATCATTATAGAATTTATTTTTTCCTATACTCATTCAACTTGGGGGAGGAATTCCATTTTTTAAATAATCAATTATTAGAAGAAAACATCCCATTTCATTCCAATCCAAGATTTAGTGAAGTTTGCGTTATTGGATTGGTTATATATTCTATAAGTGGTGAGGATTCATGGGGTATTTTCAGAAATTTTCTTGTACAGGGACCCCAATTTTACCTCTTGGTTTTAGGAAGGACATCAGAAGGTGATGGGGTTGTAGATCAATTTTAGTGTTTCATACAAACCTCAAATAGATGTTTAGATAGAGTAGGAAAATCAGATTTTAGAAAACATTATATAGACATGTTTCTTAGATTTTGGAGGCTAATAGGATATCCATTTGGGATTGGTTATGTTTCCATATATCAACAGTTACCAATCCTATATTTAAATGGTTCGTTTTTTTGGAGATTTATTGCCATCTTTGTCGATCTCATTTGTGTTGGGATGAGGTAAGTGAGACCTTATATCTAGGACTGAGACTTGTGTAGGAGAATTTTGATAATTTCAAGTTGATCTGGCATAAGTCATTAACAGCTTAGATTCATCACATCTCCTTTACCTATCTAAGGAACCATGCTTTTGAGTTTTCTATGGGTGACCTGGTTTTTCTGAAAGTGGAAACTTGCTTAGTTCATGGTATTTTGGGAATGAAAGGGAATCAAACACTGTGATATGTCAGGCCCTTTGAGATTACTAAGTAGATTAGTTGGGTGTAATACATGTTATATTTTCCCTTATATTTGAAATCTATTCATGACATGTTTCCTGTCTCCCATTTGAAAAATTACAACCCAGACCCATCTCATGTGCCGAATTGAGAAAAATTGGAATTGGGGCTTAATTATTATTTATTTGAGATACTTGTGCGGATTTTGGTTTCATAGGATAATTTAAATAGAAAATGAATTTGATATGTCCGAGTTCTTTGGCAGCATGTAAATGTTGTGCATGAGACTTGGGAGTGAATGTCATTGGATGAAGAGGAGTATCCTTTTTTATTCTATGATCAAGGTTCAAGATGTCCTTTTGGGGGTGGAATGTTTTCATGTGGGGCAGAATTTTCACATTTATTTTTTCATTTTGAGGTACTTCTTTTGTTTATTTTTATCTTAACATTATCCATTGGGTTCCCCATGAGTATTTGGTGAAAATTCGGAATCTGGGATTCACATGGTATGGTGCATGGCTAGCACATGTGTAACACCCCGAGATTTTATGAGATGTATTATTTTTAATTTCATTGATATCTTCTATTATACACTACATCAAGATTTTCTTGTACTATATGCAACACCGTATTAGCATGTAGTATACGCAACACTATTCTTTTCTCGTGTTACACACAATTTCAAGTTCGTTTTGTGGAAATTATTCTACGCAACATTAAGTATAGATTTTGTTAAATGTATAAATGAAATAAGTTCTGATTTTGTTATACGCAACACCAAACGATGCTTTCACTACATGCATCCCTGACATGGCTTGCATTACACGCAATCAAGACCTTCTTCGATAGTGTGTGTAGTACACAATACCAAGTTTCACTAAATGAGATATTATTATAATATTATTATGAACATTCCATTATGAATATTAATAACCACTTTTTTGAGATTTTATAAATTTTACCTTTCCAAATGGACTTTATTTTTGGATTCGGAATATCAAAATTAGCCTAGGGTGAATTTTTGGTATTTTTCTGAAAACATTCAATTTTTGATGAATAGTGAAAACACTGGGTTACTATTTAAATACCGACTTTTTATTTAAAAAATTAGTTATGTTATTTAAATTTATTTTAGGTCAAAATTGATAGATAATACCTATATAAGTTCAATTTAATTCATTTGAGTCATTTTATAATAATTTCAGATATATTAATATTTTATATAACTTTTCACCGTCTTTTACCCACCTCATAGGAGAATTTGAAAATCTGCATAAAACATAATTTTACCGGTTCTGTGAGTGAATTTCGAAAATCCAAGACACACGGTTAATATCAAGGAGTAAAATTTGTTTCAATAAGATAAAAATAATTTTTGGTGAATAGTAACTTTTTACTTTTATTTACCACGGTTAAAAGTAAATAGGGTAATTAAGGGTAAAAATGATATTATTATTACCCAAACATATGTCCTAATTCTATTGAATAAGTTTAACTCGACCAAAAACAACCTTAGGAATAAAATATTACCCTTTAGTTCCACTTAGATTAGATTAGGACAATTATTATTATTTAATTTAAAGAAGAGTTAATATAGTTAAAATCAAAGTTTAATTACTAAAACATTTTTAGTATTAGGTTATACATAAGATAAATTCGACTATAAATATTCATTAGAAAGATAAAAATATTCCCTACATAATGGTAGTTTATTTATAATTTTTGGACATTAAATAATTTGATTTAGTTATGAAACAATGATGATGAAGTAATTACCTTATTAATAAAATATTAACATATTGATGTTATAAATACCCAAATAAATGTAGTTTCAAACTTTTTATGAATTAAACTAATTTTTTAGGTTAATATAAAATTTTATTAATGATTAAATTACCTTTTTTAGAACTAATCTTGTTGTTATGATTTTCACAAAAATCAATTACCAAATAGTGTCAAAATTAACACAAAATAGTTTTTAAAACAAATACTATATTATTAATTGTTATTATGTTCCTAAAAATATAAAGATCGTCCAAATGACTTATAAAATGTTATATATATTAATAATTAACCTCTTGGGGTTCGTTTTTCTTGTTATTGTAAGTTTATTAACCATATAGTGTAAGAAAACAAGAAGACACAGTAAATAGTAAATTTTTTAACTTAGAGTTAAATCTAAATGATATGGTTAAAATAGTAACCTAACTTGTCTAAAACCAATTGATTGAGAGGATTTCGACCCATACCCACTTTATATTAGAAATAAATCTATTTGGAGCTATTATAAACCAAATATGACATTATTATAAAATAATATTTTAAGTTTTTCCAAAGGTGCCCCTCTGATCCCTTATAAAAAGGGAACCCCTTCCCTCATTTCTTCACACCCTTTCGGGCCTTGAAGATCGGCAAAAACCTGAAAAATCCCCTTCTAAACCTCTCTAGTTATATCATAGAGGTTATGGTATTCTCAAAAGACCAACTCTGGTGCCCTAAGAAGAAGTTTAAAGGAGGTGCGTCAAGGAAGAGGTAATCTCTTCTATCGACTCTTTCAAGTATCTTTATTCTTATACTTCCTCTTATTTAGATTTTACATTATAAAATAATAACATCAGTATTACTTATATACTGATATGTTATTATAATATGAAAAAACCCTATTTTACCTTCTATCCGTCCTACAGAAATTGAAATCACCCTGTGTCCGTATGTACGGAATACCGTCTCCACGCCGTGGTGTAATCAGTTTTTCCACCACCACCATACTAGGATGGGTTTAATAGTGTGAAGAATAACTATATATGATTATTATATCATCATACTGATTCTATGATATTATATCATCCACTCTAATTCCATTCAATAAATATAGGAATGATATCATCGCTCCTGAGTACGTACGGATTACCGTCTCCACGACGCGATAAGATTCATTTTCCATGTTAACAATTCAAGAATGATTATAGAGTATATATAATAGGTAATCACGAAATATATAACATAATAATGATACTGGATTTATGTATATATATATGTATTTCATCTACTTAATTCCATTCAATTCAATAAGGAAACGAAAAACATCGTTCATGCGTACGTACGGCCTACCGTCTCCATGAACAGTGTATTTCTTTCCATTTATCGATCTATTGTATAAATGTATATTCTGAATATATATTATATATAAATCAAATTTTATATTCTGGAATTAATTAATCATGATCTATGTAATCATATTAATAATTACAAGTCAAAACACAGACGATAAATGAAATGCTATTACCGAAAACACTGCATTAAAATGGAATTTACAAAAGAACGTGTAATATAAAGTCATAAGTGAACCATATATGATATTATAATAATGAATATGATTCTATAATAATTCAATGACATTATTTAAAACACTATACAGGAGGTTCGGATACATATGAAGCATATCGGACATAAGGTAAGGGATAATTATTCCAATCTCATTCTTATTTGTGATTGTTTATTCTTAAGTGTTTACTGGGGTTATGTTTATTATCCATGTCCATATGTTCTCAAAATGTTTTCATTAAATCATTAATTTTCTACCATGTATTTTTAAATTCATTTTTACCCTTTTTACTTTTACCACATCATATGGATGGAATCTTTCTTTTGTTTACCATACGAGATACGTTTTTGAGTTTTCCGGAAAAAGTATGAGAAGAATGTTTTTTTAACTTATACAGCATGAACAGATTTTTATGGTTTCATAACGCCTTATTTTTATGAAGCTTAATCTGCAAGATTTAATGACTATTTTCCACAAAATCCTTTTCTTTTAAAATTTAATGGCATTTTGTGAAAAGAAAATTATTTCGAAGAAGAAAGGATATTTCCTCAAGAATTCAATTCAAGTGTTTTATCAATACCATTTTCCATATAAGATGGCATTATTTCATTTTTGTATCTTTCAAGTATAATTTCTTTATTACATACATGGTTTCACTTTTCTTATGACGAAATGTTATCCATTTTTTTGTATGGATTACGTTATGATGGGATGATGTTTATGAAACCCATTTTATACTTTGGGTAATGATGAATGATTTATGTTCATGTTGTGGCACAAGTAAGAATGATTTCTTTATGAGATGGGTGGGACCTATATCTCCCTCTAATGCATTGGTTAAATATTTATATCTCATGTTATAGACATGGATGGGAAAGTAAGTTAATATGGTTCAGTGATACAGGACTGGAACGAAGAGTGAACTCGATTTAGAAAGGGACTTTTTCCACTAAGATGGTCTTGGAAGCAATGCCTTGTCTACTATGGAAATCATAACATGTGCTTAATGGTTGCCATAATATCATGCTTTATTCCCATGATATTTTATCATGATTGACGATCCATTATGATATATGCCTTACGTACAACCATGTTTTATGTCATTGCTCAAGATTTTGATGTTTGAATATTATGTTCATGTTTTGAAGTTCAAATGTATATGGTTTGTTTTATTTTCTCCATGCTTACCCTTACTGAGCATTTGAGCTCACCCTTTATATGTTTTCTTTTCCCTAGGATATAAAGAAAGGATTTAGTTAAGAAAAAAAAGTATGATCTTTATGGGAGATGTTGAAGATATTTCACCAAGATTAGAAGATTATATTCCGAGTTTCCAAAGACACTAAACTATTACGGTCCTTTTGTGTATGTTTTTGTTATGTATTAGATATTCCGGAAAATTAATGTAATGTCTATGAATGTCAAGCATTGGGTCTCTACAGTTGGTATCAGAGGAAAGGTTTAGTTAACCTTTGTGAACTAGGATGTGAAAACTTTAGTGACATACCTAGAGATATATCTAAGGTATTTCTAGGGAGGTCCCTAATGTTAATTATAAGTATAGGTTATAGTTCTAGAATTACTGTAACAATATTAGAATTAACCCTAAGATGTTATATATTGTAGGTACTCCCCCTTTGTTATGTTGTTTTCCCTAGAATGTTTTTTTCCTCTCACACTATTCTTTTTAGGTTTTATACGACGGATGGAACCCGAAGGAAACGTGTTGATCAATGTAATAAACAATGCAATGATTGTCCTCCTAAACAAACCAATGTTATGTAAGATGGAGTGAAAAATATTATTTCTATACTTACACAAGCTATGAATAATTCTGTACTTCCAAATGAGAAGAGAAGGTAACAATATTCTATTGAGTCCTTCATGAGGCAACTTCCACCTTCTTTCAGTGGGTCTTCTGATCCACTTGTTGCCGAACAATGGATCAGTACCATTGAAAAGAAATTTTCCATACATCTCTATTCAAAACATGAAAAATTAATTCTTGCTATTTACCATTTAGTAGGTGAAGCAGATCAATGGTGGACTCTAATTAAGAATATGAGGCCCCAAGATGAAATTGAATCCGTGGAATGGGATGAGTTCACGAACTTATTTTTCAATAAGTACTTCCCTCGTATTCTTAGAACAAATATGGAAAAGTATTTCCTTGAGATTAAGAAATGATGAATCTATTGGTATATACGAAGCGAATTTTACAAGGCTTGCAAGGTATGCATCTAGTTTTTTCATCCAACCTAAAAGTAAAGTTGATCGATTCTTCAGTGGCTTAAAACCAAGTCTTAGTAGGGCATTAGCTACAAGAGACTTCAATAGCTATGAAGAAATTGTGCATTGTGCTATCAAGGTATAAATTGAAGTTTGTGTTACAAATCCATCTCATGGTTTTGACAAGAAACAAAATATGCATTTCAAAGAGAAATCTCAAAATAATGGTGAAAATAAGATGAATGTTTCTTTATGCTCAAATTGTGGAAAGAAGCATGGTGGAGATTGTCTTAAAGGGACTAGAAAATGTTTTAAGTGTTGAAAAGAAGGTCATCAAGCAACTGAGTGTCGAAGTAATGGAAAAAGGGTTTATAATGATGTGAATAATGAAAAGACTGCAGAGAATACACCACCAACACTTCAATGCTTCAAGTGCAAGGAAATGGGGAATTATGCTAATCAATGCCCTAATCCAAGGGTTAATGATGATAAATGTGAGAAACCTTTTAAGGAAAAGGATAAAAGGAAGTCACATGCGGTCACTATTTGTGATGTTGAGTATGATAATGATGTTGTGTAATGATTAAGTGTTTAGGTAATGGGATTTAAAAATAGTATCATGGAATCTCATTTATGGCATCGTGGAATTTTGGAATATCTATGTATTGGTTTTCAATAATTATATGGTACCGGTAACCATGAAAAGTGATTCAAATATTTCGGAAAGTAGATTATATACACATAATTAATGGATAAGTAGAAAATAATAAGTTTGATAGTATTCATGAGCTCATGATTGATGTAAGGACTAAGTGATATCATAGATTGAGTATATAGAAATTTTGTGACTTTGGTATGTGGAAAGTGTTAAATTTTGAAAGCATTCATGTTTTCACTAAGGGTCAATGGGTATTCATTTTTAAAGAGAATACATGATTAAGGTATTCACATGTTTTTAATTTGACAGAAAAGATATATCGTATGCTATATGGAGGATAAATGATGGTTTTCACATTCTCGGCCGGTGACATTTCTAGAAATTGTTTTCTTTATACTATGATCTTGGACAGAAGTATATTAGATAAGCCTAAAGATTGGAATGGAATATGTTGGACATAATTTAGTATTTTTTTATGCTATAATTATTTTTGTTATTATTTATGGAAAGTTATAATAATGTAGTTTTAGAAAAAGGACAACCTGCAGGACGTGCGACAACCCATTGCGTCGGACAAGGCTGTGGGAATCGAACCCACAACGGAAGTGCGACAGGCCTTTATCGCCTACCACTGGCCTACAAGAAGTCCCTTGTTATTAGAAACTAATTATATTATATTAAGAAGTATTATATATGAATTATAAGTCCATTTTAGGAACCATATATGATTAATCTCACTATAGATGGACTTATGTATTTTTGATAACTTTTTCTAACCGTTTGTTTGAGACAGATGGAATGACCCATCATTCTATCACATGATCTGCTTACACTTCACGAATGACAAATTCAAATTCATTTATTTAAGATATGAAGTAGAAATTGTCCATGTAACGAACAATGGTGAGATTGTAACAAAATCAAGAATGTATTTCTTCTAATTCCAATTTCATCAACTTTAAGGAAATGATCTTGAAAACCAAAAATGTTGTCCTAGTACCCTTATATCTGATTAATTATATGGTACCATAGATCATCACTAATTTATGGCTTTGTGATTTTTGTATTTTTCATAGCCATGTCCTCTACCACTCTTCATCAAAAGTTAATGGTTATATTTCTCTTCCATATCCATATTTTCACATATGATGTCCTATATGGAAAACTAGTGCTGAGTTACTTTGGGTGACTGTTATGATTCAAATTCCCTTTTTAAAATGAAGTTTTAGTATTCCTTTTTATAATGTGGGTTTCTATGAAATAAACTTTCAAGTAGTAAACCATTTATAACCCCGATGAATTTCGAGGGCGAAATTCATTTTAAGGCTGGTAGATTGTAACTCCCCGAGATTTTATGAGATATATTATTTTTAATTTCTTTGATGTATTCTATTATACACTACACTAAGATTAGCTTGTACTATACGCAACACCGTATTATCTTGCAGTATACGAAACACTATTCTTGTATCGTGTTACACACAATTTCAAGTTTGTTTTGTCGAAATTATTCTACGCAACGTAAAGTATAGATTTTGTTTAATGTATAAATGAAATAAGTTTTGATTATGTTATACACAACACCGAACAGAGCTTTCACTACACACAACCCTGACTTGGCTTACATTACAGGCAATCAAGACATTCTTCGATAGCGTGTGTAGTACGCAATACCATGTTTCACTAAACGAGATATTATTATAATATTATTATGAACTTGTCATTATGAATATTAATACCCAATTTTTGAAATTTTATAAATTTTACCTTTCCAAATGGACTTTATATTTGGATTCTGAATATCAAAATTAGCCTAGGGTGAATTTTTGGTATTTTTCTGAAAACTTTCAATTTTTGATGAATAGTGAAAACACTAGGATACTATTTAAAAACCGTCTTTTTATTTAAATAATTATTTATTTTATTTAAATTTATTTTAGGTCAGAATTGATACAAAATACCTATATAAGTTCAACGTAATTCATTTGATTCATTTTATAATAATTTCAGATATATAAAAAAATTTAGAACTTTTCACCGTCTTTTACCCACCTCCTAAGAGAATTTGAAAATTTGCATAAAAAATAATTTTACTGCTTCTGTGTGTGGAATTTCAAAAATTCGAGAGACACAATTAATATCAAGGAGTAAAATTTTGTTCAATAAGATAAAAATAATTTTTTGGTGAATAGTAACTTTTTAATTTTATTTACCATGGTTAAAAGTAAATAGGGCAATTAAGGTTAAAAATGATATTATTATTACCCTAACACATGTCCTAATTCTATTGGAGAAGTTTAATTCGACCAAAAACAACCTTAGGACTAAAATATTACCCTTTAGGTCCACATGGATTAGATCAGAACACTTATTATTATTTTATTTAAAGAAGAGTTAAAATAGTTAAAATCAAAGTTTAATAACTAAAATATTTTTAATATTGGGTTATACATAAGATAAATTCGACTATAAGTATTAATTAGAAATACAAAAATATTTCCTACATAATTTTTATTTATTTATAATTTTTAGACATTAAATAATTTAATTTATTTATGACATAATGATGATGCAGTAATTACCTTAATAATGAAATATTAACATAATTGATGTTATAAATACAGAAATAAATGTAGTATTAGACTTTTTATGAATTAAACTAATTTTATAGGGTAATAGGAAATTTTAGTATTGATTAAATTAACTTTTTTCTAAATAATAATGTTTTTATGATTTTCACAAAATTCAATTACCAAATAGTGTCCACATTGACATAAAATAGTTTTTTTTTTTAAAATATTATATTATTAATTGTTATTATTTTTATAAAAATATAAGGTTCATCCAAATGACTTAGAAAAGGTTATATATATTAATAATGAACCACTTGGGGTTTGGTTTCTTTTTATAGTAAGATTATTAACCATATAGTGTAAGATAACAAGAAGACACAACAAAATTTAAATTATTTAACTTAGAGTTAAATCAAAATGATATGGTTAAAATAGTAACCTAAACTTGTATAAAACCAATTGGTTGAGATGATTTCTACCCATCCACAGTTTATCTTATAAATAAATCAATTTGGAGCTATTAGAAACCAAATATAACTTTATTATAAAATAATATTTTAAGTTCCTCCAAAGGTGCCCCTCTCCTCCCTTATAAAAAGGGCACACCTTCCCTCTTCTCTTCACACCCTTTTGAGCCTTGAAGCTCATACAACCCCTACCAATTAATCTTATCAACCTCCCAAGTTATATCATAGAGGTTCTGGTCTTCTCTAAATACCAACTCTAGTGCCCTAATAAGAAGTTTAAAGGAGGTGCGTCAAGGAAGAAGTAATTTATTCTACCGACTCTTTCAAGTATCTTTCTTTTTCTACTTCCTCTTATTTAGTTGTTTCATTATAAAGTAATAAAATCAGTATTTATTATATACTGATATGTTATTATAAATATTAAACAACCCTATTTCACCTTCTATCCATCCTACAAAAAACAAAATCACCGCAGGTCCGTACGTATGGAATATCGTCTCCACGCTGTGGTGTAATCAGTTTTTCCACCACCACCTTACTTGGATGGGTTTAATGGTGTAAAAGTTAACTTTATATGATTATTATAAAATAATAATAATCCTATGATATTATATCATCCACTATAATTCCATTCAATAAATATGGGAATGATATCATCGCTCGTGCGTACGTACGGATTACCGTCTCCACGACTCGATGAGATTCATTTTCCATGTTAACAATTCAAGAATGATTATAAAGTATATATTATAGGTAATCATGAAATATATGACTTAATAATGCTACTGTATTTATGTATAAATATATATATGTATGTCATCTACTTAATTCCATTCAATTCAATAAGGAAACGAAATACTGCGTTCATGCGTACGTACAACCTATCGTCTCCATGAACTGTGTATTTATTTCCATTTATCGATCTATTATATAAATTTATATTCTGAATATATATTTTATATAAATCATGTTTTATATTCTGGAATTAAATAATCATGATCTATGTAATCATATTAATAATTACAAGTCAAAACACAGATGATAAATGAAACGATTTTAACCAAAACGCTGCTTTAAAATGGAATTTACAAAAGAATGGGTAATATAAAGTCATAAGTGAACCATATGTGATATTATAATAATTAATATGATTCTGTAATAATTAAATGATGTTATTTAAATCATTATTTAGGACTTTCGGTTACATACGAACCATATCAGACATTTGGTAAGGGATAATTATTCCAATCTCATTCTTATCCGAGATTGTTTATTCGTAAGTATTTACTTGGGTTATGTTTATTATCCATGTCCATATGTTCTCAAAATGTTTTTATAAAATGTTTAATTTTTTTCCATGTATGTTTAAAGTCATTTTTACCCTTTTTACTTTTACCACATCATATGGAAGGAATCATTCTTTTGATTACCATACGAGTTACTTTTAGACTTTTCCAGCAAAAGTATGAGAAGAATGTTTTTTTTAACTTATACGGAATGAAAAGATTTTTACGGTTTCATAACGCCTTATTTTTAGGAAGGTTACTCTATAATATTTAATGACTATTTTCCAAAAAATCCATTTCTTTTAAAATTGAATGGAATTTTGTGGAAAGAAAATGATTTTGAAGAAGAAAGTATATTTTCCTCAAGAATTCTTTTCAAGTGTTTTATCAAAACCATTTTCCATATAAGATGGAATTATTTCATATGTGTATGTTTCAAGTATAATTTCTCTATGATTTACATGTTTTCACTTTTCTTATGATGAAATGTTATCCTTTTTTTGTATAGATTATGTTATCATGGGATGATGTTTATGAAACCCATTTTATACTTTGGGTAATGATGAATGATTTATGTTCATATTGTGGCACAAGTAAAAATGATTTAATTATGAGATAGGTGGGACCTATATCTCCCTCCAATGCATTGGGTAAAGATTTATATCTCATAAGATAGACATGGTTGGAACGGTAAGTTAATCTTCTTCAGTGATACAGGACTGGAACGAGGAGTGAACTCGATTCAGAAAGGGACTTTGTCCACTAAGATAATCTTGGCAGCAATGCCTTGGCTTCTATGGAAATCATAACATGTGATTAATGGTTTCCAAAATTACTTGCATTATTTCCATGATATTTTATCATGATTTATGATCCATTATGATCTATGCCTTACGTACAACCATGTTTTATGTCATTGCTCAAGATTTTGATTTTTAAATATTATGTTCATGTTTTGAAGTTCAAATGTATATGGTTTGTTTTATTTTCTCCATGCTTACCCTTATTGAGCATTTGAGATCACCCTTTATATGTTTTCTTTTCCCCAAGATATAAAGAAAGGTTTTAGGTAAGAAAAAAAGGAAGATCTTTATGAGAGATTTTGAAGATCTTTCACAAAGATTAGAAGATTATATTCCCAGTTTCCAAAGACACTAAACTATTACGGTCCTTTTGGGTCTGCTTTTTTTATGTATTAGATATTCCAAAAAAGTAATGTAATGTCTATGTATGTCAAACTTTGGGTCTCTACAGTTGGTATCAGAGGAAAGGATTAGGTAACCTTTGGAAACTAGGATGAAAAATCTTTAGTGAGATCCCTAGAGATATTTATAAGATATATCTAGGGATATTTCTAAGGTGAAGTATAAGTACAGGTTATAGTCCTAGAATTATGGTAACAAACTTATAATTATCCCTAAGATGTTATATATTGAAGGTAATCCCCCTTTGTTATGTTGTTTTCCCGAGCATGATTTTTGCCTCTGACACTATTCTTTTTAGGTTTTAGACGATAGATGGAACCCGAAGGAACCGTGTTGATCAATGTATTGGACAATGTAATGATTGTCCTCCCGAACAAACCAATGTTATGGGAGATGGAGTGCACAATCTTATTTCTATACTTACACAAGCTATGAATCATTCTGGACTTCCAAATGAGCAGATAAGGGAACAATATTCTATTGAGTCCTTCATGAGGCAACGTCCACCTTCTTTCAGTGGGTCTTCTGATCCACTTATTGCTGAAAAATGGATCAGTACCATTGAAAGATATATTCCATACAATTCTATTCGGAACATGAAAAAGTCATTCTGGATATTTAGCATTTATAAGGTGAAGCAGATCAATGGTGGACTCTAATTAAGAATATGAGGCCCCGATATGAAATTGAATCCATAAAATGGGATGAGTTCAAGAACTTATTTTTCGATTTTTTCTTTCCTCATATTATTCGAACAAAGATAGAAAAGGATTTCCTTGAGATTAAGAAAAAGGATGATGAATCGGTTGGTATATATGAAGAAAATTTTACAAAGCATGCAAGGTATGCATCTGGCTTTATCATCCAACCTGGAATTAAAGTTGATCGATTCTTCAGTGTCTTAAAACCAAGTCTTCGTAGGGAATTAGCTACAAGAGACTTCAATAGCTATGAAGAAATTGTGCGTTGTGCTATCAAGGTAGAAATGGAAGTTGGTGTTACAAATCAATCTCATGGTTTTGACATGAAACGAAAGATGGAGTTCAAGGAGAAATCTCAGAATAATGGTGAAAAGAAGATGAATGTTTCTTTATGCTCAAAGTATGGAAAGAAGCATGGTGGAGATTGCCTTAAAGGGACTAGAAAATATTTTAAGTGTGGAAAAGAAGGTTATGGAGCAACTGATTGTCGAAGTAATAGAAAAAGGGTTACTAATGATGTGAATAAATAAAAGACTGCAGATAATGAACCACCATCACTTCAATTCTTCAAGTTCAAAGAAATGTGTAATTATGCTAATAAATGCCCTAATCCAAGGGTTAATGATGATCAACGTGAGAAACCTCTTGAGGAAAAGGATAAAGGGTAGTCACATGCGATCACTATTTCTGATGTTGAGTCTGAAAATGAAGTTGTGTAATGATTAAGTGTTTTTGTAATGGGATTTGAAAATAGAATCATGGAATCTCATTTATGGCATCGTGGAATTTTGGAATATCTATTTATTGGTTTTCAATAATTATATGGTACCAGTAACCATGAAAAGTGATTCAAATATTTTGGAAAGAAGATGATATGCACATAATGAATGGATATGGAGAAAATAAAATGTTTGATAGTTTTCATGGGATCATGATTGATATAAGGACTAAGTGATATCATGGTTTGAGTATATAGAAATTTTGTGATTTTGGTATGTGGAAAGTGTTAAATTTTGACAGCATTCATGATTTCACTAAGGGTCAATAGGTATTCATTTTTCAAGAGAATACATGATTAAGGTATTAACATGTCTGTAATTTGACCAACAAGATATATCGTATGATATATGGAGGATAAATGATGGTTTTCCCATGCTCGGCAGGTGACATTTCTAGTAATTGTTTTCTTTATACTATGAGCTTGGACAAAAGTATATTGGATAAGCCTAAAGATTGGAATGGATTATGTTGGACATAAGTCAGTATTGTTTAAGGCTATAAATTTTTTCAATATTATTTATGGAATTTTTTAATACTGTAGTTTTAGAAAAAGGACAACCTCCAGGACAGGCGACAACCCGTCGTGTTGGACAAGTCTGTGGGAATCGAACCCACAGCTGAAGTGCGACATGCCTTTATCGCCTACCACTGGCTTATAGGAAGTCCCTGTTTAGTAGAAACTAGTTTTATTATATTAATCAGTATGATATATGAAGTATATGTCCATTTCAGAAACCATATATGATTAATCTCATTATAGATGGACTTATGTATTTTTGATAACTTTTTCTAAAATTTTGCTTCAGACAGATTGAATGACCCATCATTCTATCCCATGATTTGCTTACACTTCACGAGTGACAAATTCAAATTCATTTCTTTAATAGATGAAGTGGAAATTGTCCATGGAATGACCAATGGTGAGATTGTACCAAAATCAAGAACATATTTCTTCTAATTCCAATTTCTTCAACTTTAGGGAAATGAACTTGAAAACCAAAAATGATGTCCTAGTAAACTTATATCTGATTAATTAGATGGCACCATAGATCATCATAAATTTATGGCTTAGTGATTGTTGTATTTGTCAAATCCATGTCCTCTACCACTCATTATCAGAAGTTGATGGTTATATTTCTCATCCATATCCATATTTTCACATATGTTGTCCTATGTGGAAACCCAGTGCTGAGTTACTTTGGGTGACTGTTATGATTCTAACTTCCCTTTTTAAAATAAATTTTTAGTATTATTTTTTACAATGTGGGTTTCTATGAAAGAAACTTTCAAGTAGTAAACCATTTATATCCTCGATGAATTTCGAGGGCGAAATTCATTTTAAGGGGGGTAGAATGTAACACCCTGTGATTTTATGAGATATATTATTTTGAATTTCTTTGATGTTTTATATTATACACTACATCAAGATTATCTTGTACTATACGCAACACCGTATTAGCTTGTAGTATACGCAACACTATTCTTGGATCATGTTACTCAAAATTTCAAGTTCGTTTTGTGGAAATTATTCTACGCAACATTAAGTATATATTTTGTTTAATGTATAAATGAAATAAGTTTTGATTATGTTATAAGAAACACCGAATGGAGGTTTCACTTCACGCAACCTTGACTTGGCTTACAATAGACGCAATCAAGACATTCTTCGATAGCGTGTGTAGTACCCAATACCAAGTTTCACTAAACGAGATATTATTATAATATTGATATGAACTTTCCATTATGAATATTAATACCCACTTTTTGAAATATAATAAATTTTTCCTTTCCAAATGGACTTCATATTTGGATTCAGAATATCGAAATTATCCTAGGGTGAATTTTTGGTATTTTTTTGAAAACATTCAATTTTTGATGAATAGTGAAAACACTGGGTTACTATTTGAAAACCGAATTTTTATTTAATTAATTATTTATTTTATTTAAATTTTTTAGGTCAAAATTGATAGATAATACTTATTTAAGTTCAATATAATTCATTTGAGTCATTTTATAATAATTTCAGATGTATAAAAATTTTATAGAACTTTTCACCGTCTTTTACTCATCTCCTAGGAGAATTTGAAAATTTGCATAAAACCTAATTTTACCCCTTTTGTGAGTGGAATTTAGAAAATTTGAGAGACACGGTTAATATGAAGGAGTAAAATGTGGTTCAATAAGATAAAAATAATTTTTGGTAAATAGTAACTTTTTACTTTTATTTACCATGGTTAAAAGTAAATAGGGTAATTAAGGGTAAAATGATATTATTATTACCCTAACACATGCCCTAATTCTATTTAATAAGTGTAATTCAACCAAAAACAACCTTAGGAATAAAATATTACCCTTTAGGTCCTCTTGGATTAGATCAGGACACTTATTATTATTTTATTTAATGAAGAGTTAAAATAGTTAAAAACAATGTTCAATAATTAACCCATTTGTAATATAGGGTTATACATAAGATAAATTCGACTATAAATATTCATTAGAAAGATAAAATTATTTCCTACATAATGGTTCTTTATTTATAATTTTTAGACATTAAATTATTTAATTTATTTATGACACAATGATGATGTAATAATTACCTTATTAATGAAATATTAACGTAATTGATGTTATAAATACCCAAATAAATGTAGTTTTAGAATTTTTATTAATTAAACTAATTTTTTAGGTTAATAGGATATTTTAGTATTTATTAAAATAACTTTTTTCTAACTAATCATGTTGTTATGATTTTCACAAAAATCAATTACCAAATAGTTTCAAAATTGACATAAAATAGTTTTTAAAACAAATATTATATTATTAACTGTTATTATATTCTTAAAAATATAATGTTCGTCCAAATGACTTATAAAAGGTTATATATATTAATAATGAACCACTTGGGGTTATTTTTCCTTGTTATAGTATGTTTATTAACCATATAGTGTAAGAAAACAAGAAGACATAGTAAAAGTTAAATTATTTAACTTAGATTTAAATCTAAATGATAATGTTAAAATAGTAACCTAAACATGTCTAAAACCAATTGGTTGAGAGGCTTGCGACCCATACCCACATTATCTTCTAAATAAATCAATTTGGATATATTATAAACCAAATATAAATTTATTATAAAATAATAGTTTAAGTTTTTCCAAAGGTGCCCCTCTCCTCCCTTATAAAAAGGGCACCCCTTCCCTCTTATCTTCACACCCTTTTGAGCCTTAAAGCTCGGCCAAAACCTACCAATTTCTCTTATAAATCTCTATATTTATATCATAGAGGTTCTGGTATTCTCAAAAGACTAACTCTAGTTCCCTAAGAAGAAGTTTAAAGGAGGTGCGTCAGGAAAGAGGTAATCTCTTCTACCGACTCTTCCAAGTATCTTTCTTCTTCTACTTCCTCTTATTTAGTTGTTTCATTATAAAGTAATATCATCAGTATTAAATAGATAATGATATGTTATTATAAATATGAAACAACCCTATTTCACCTTATATCCATCCTACGGAAAATGAAATCACCGCGCGTTCGTGCGTACAGAATATCGTCTCCACGCTGTGGTGTAATCAGTTTTTCCACCACCACCTTACTTGGATGGGTTTAATGGTGTAAAGAATAAATATATATGATTATTATAAAATCATACTGATTCTATGATATTATATCATCCACTCTAATTCCATTCAATAAATATGGGAACGATATCATCACTCGTGCGTGCGTACAGATTACCATCTCCACGACGCGATGAGATTTATTTTCATTGTTAACAATTCAAGAATGATTATAAAGTATACATAATAGATAATCATGAAATATAAGACTTAATAATGCTACTATATTTATGTATATATATATGTATGTCATATACTAAATTCCATTCAATTCAATAAGGAAACAAAAAACAGTGTTCATGCTTACGTACGGCCTACTGTCTCCATGAACGATGTATTTCTTTCCATTTATCGATCTATTATATAAATGTATATTCTGAATATATATTATATATATAACATGTTTTATATTCTGTAATTAAGTAATCATGATCTATGTAATCATATTAATAATTACAAGTCAAAACACAGACGATAAATGAAATGATTTTACCCAAAATGCTCCTTTAAAATGGAATTTACAAAAGAACAGGTAATATAAAGTCATAAGTGAACCATATGGGATATTATAATAATGAATATGATTCTATAATAATTCAATGACATTATTTAAATTATTATACAATAGGTTCGGATACATACGAACCATATCGGACATAAGGTAAGGGATAATTATTCCAATCTCATTCTTATCCGATATTGTTTATTCGTAAGTATTTTCTGGGGTTATGCTTATTATCCATGTCCATATGTTCTCAAAATTTTTCTATAAAATTTTTAATTTTCTTCCATGTATGTTTAAAGTCATTTTTACCCTTTTTACTTTTACCACATCGTATGGAAGGAATCTTTCTTTTGTTTACCATACGAGGTACTTTTTGACTTTTCCGGAAAAAGTACGAGAAGAATGTTTTTTAACTTATATGGCAAGAACATATTTTTACGGTTTCATAACGCCTTATTTTTATGTATCTTACTCTACAATATTTATTGACTATTTTCCAAAAAATCCTTTTGTTTTAATATTTTGTGGCATTTTGTGAAAAGAAAATGATTTTGAAGAAGAAAGGATATTTTCCTCAAGAATTCATTTCAAGTGTTTTATCAAAAACATTTTCCATATAAGATGGAATTATTTCAAATGTGTATGTTTCAAGTATAGTTTCTCTATGATTTACATGGTTTCACTTTTCTTATGATGAAATGTTATCCATTTTTTTGTATGGATTATGTTATGATGGGATGATGTTTATGAAACCTATTTTATATTTTGGGTAATGATGAAAGATTTATGTTCATGTTGTGGCACAAGTAAGAATGATTTAATTATGAGATGGGTGAGACCTATATCTCCATCAAATTAATTGGGTAAAGATTTATATCTCATGAAATAGACATGGATATAACGGTAAGTTAATCTGGTTCAGTGATACAGGACTGGAACGACGAGTGAACTCGATTCAGAAAGGGACTTTGTCCACTAAGATGGTCTTGGCAGCAATGTCTTGGCTACTATTGAAATCATAAAATGTGTTTAATGGTTTCCACAATTACATGCTTTATTTCCATGATATTTTATCATGATTGATGATCCATTATGATCTATACCTTACGTACAAACATGTTTTATCTCATTGCTCATGATTTTAATGTTTAAATATTATGTTCATGTTTTGAACATCAAATGTATATGGTTTGTTTTATTATCTCAATTCATACCCTTACTGAGTATTTGAGCTCACAATTTATATGTTTTCTTTTCCCCAGGATATAAAGAAAGGTTTTAGGTAAGAAAAAAAGATGATCTTTATGAGAGATGATGAAGATCTTTCACCAAGATTTGAAGATTATATTCCGAGTTTCCAAAGACACTAAACTATTACGGTCCTTTAATGATTGTTTTTGTTATATATTAGATATTAAGAAAAATTAATGTAATGTCTTTGTACGTCAATCTTTGGGTCTCTATAGTTGGTATCAGAGGAATGGTTTTGTTAACCTTTGGAAACAAGGATATGAAAACTTTAGTGATATCCCTAGAGATATTTCTAAGGTATGTCTAGGGATATCCCTATGGTTAAGTATAAGTATAGGTTATAGTCACAGAATTATGGTAACAATCTTAGAATTAACCCTAGTATGTTATATATTGAAGGTACTCCCCCTTTGTTATGTTGTTTTCCCTAGCATCATTTTTCCCCTCACACTATTCTTTTTAGGTTTTAGATGATCGATAGAACCTGAAGAAACTGTGTTGATCAATGTAATGGACAATGCAATGATTTCCCTCCTGAACAAACCAATGTTATGGGAGATGGAGTGAAAAATATTCTTTCTATACTTATACAAGCTATGAATAATTCTGGACTTCCAAATGAAAAAATAAGGGAACATTATTCTATTGAGTCCTTCATGAGGTAGAGTCCACCTTCTTTCAGTGGGTCTTCTGATCCACTTGTTACTGAAAAATGGATTAGTACCATTGAAAAGATATTTTCCATACATCGCTATTCGGAACATGAAAAAGTTATTTTGGATATTTACCTTTCAGAAGGTGAAGCAGATCAATGGTGGACTCTAATTAAGAATACGAGGACCCGAGATGAAATTGAATCCATGGAATGTGATGAGTTCACAAACTTATTTTTCAATAACTACTTCCCTCGTATTCTTCGAACAAAGATGGAAAAGGATTTCATTGAGCTTAAGAAAAATGATGATGAATCTGATGGTATATACGAAGTGAATTTTACAAGTCTTGTAAGGTATGCATCTAGCATTATCATCCAACCTGAATGTAAAGTTGATCGATTCTTCAGTGGCTTAAATCCTAGTCTTCGTAGGGCATTAGCTACAAGATACTACAGTAGCTATGAACAAATTGTGCATTGTGCTATCAAGGTAGAAATGGAAGTTGGTGTTACAAATCCATCTCATGGTTTTGACAAGAAACGAAAGATGTAGTTCAAGGAGAAATCTCAGAATAATGGTGAAATGAAGATGAATGTTTTTTTATGCTAAAAGTGTGGAAAGAAGCATGGCGGAGATTCTCTTAAAGGGACTATAAAATGTTTTAAGTGTGGAAAAGAAGGTCATCGAGCAACTGAGTGTCGAAATAATGTAAAAAGGGTTGCTAATTATGTGAATAAAGAAAAGACTGCATAGAATGCACCACAAACACTTCAATGCTTCAAGTTCAATGAAATGGTGCATTATGCTAATCAATGCCCTACTCCAAGGGTTAATGATGATCAATGTGAGAAACCTCTTAAGGAAAAGGATAAAGGGTTGACACATGCGATCACTATTTTTGATGTTGCGTATGAAAATGATGTTGTGTAATGATTAAGTGTTTTTGTAATGGGATTTAAAAATAGTACCATAGAATCTCATTTATGACATCGTGGAATTTTGGAATATCTATGTATTGGTTTTCAATAATTATATGGTACCGATAACCATGAAAAGTGATTCAAATATTTTGTATAGAAGATGATATGCGCATAATGAATGGATAAGGAGAAAATAATATGTTTGATAGTATTCATGAGCTCATGATTGATATATGGAGTAAGGGATATCATGGTTTGAGTATATAGAAATTTTGTGGTTTTGGTATGTGGAAAGTGTTATGTTTTGACAGCATTCATGTTTTCACTAAGGGTCAATGGGTATTCATTTTTCAAGACAATAAATGATTAAGGTATTCACATGTTTGTAATTTTACGAAAAAGATATATCTTATGATATATGGAGGATAAATGATGGTTTTCACATGCTCAGTAGGTGTCATTTCTAGTAATTGTTTTCATTATACTATGAGCTTGGATAGAAGTATATTGGATAAGCCTAAAGATTGGAATGGATTATGTTGGACATAAGTAAGTTTTTCTTAAGGCTATAACATTTTTCGATATTATTTATGGAACGTTATAATAATTTAGTTTTATAAAAAGGACAACCTGTAGGATGGGCGACAACCCATCCCATCAGATAAGGCTGTGGGGATCGAACCCACAACTGAAGTGCGACAGGCCTTTATCTCCTACCACTGGCCTTCAGGAAGTCCATGGTTAGTAGAAACAAGTTTTATTATATTAATCAGTATTATTTATGAAGTATAAGTCTATTTTAGGAACCATATATGATTAATCTCACTATAGATGGACTTATGTATTTTTGATAACTTTTTCTAACCTCTTGTTTGAGACTGATTGAATGACCCATCATTCTATCACATGATCTGATTACACTTCATGAATGAAAAATTCCAATTCATTTCTTTAAGAGATGAAGTGGAAATTTTCCATGGAACGACCAATGGTGAGATTGTACCAAAATCAAGAACATATTTCATCTAATTCCAATTTATTTAACATTTGGGAAATGATCTTGAAAACCAATAAAGTTTTCCCAGTACCCTTATATCTGATTATTTAGATGGTACCTTAGATCATCACAAATTTATAGCTTTGTGATTGTTGTATTTTTCATAGCCATGTCCTCTACCACTCTTCATCAGAAGTTGATGTTTATATTTCTCTTCGATATCCATATTTTCACCTATGTTGTCCTATGTGGAAACCTAGTGCTCATCTACTTTGGGTGAATGTTATGATCCTAACTTCCCTTTTTAAAATGAATTTTTAGTATTCCTTTTTATGATGTGGGTTTCTATGAAAGAAACTTTCAAGTAGTAAACCATTTATAGCCCCGATGAATTTTGAGGGCGAAATTCATTTTAAGGGGGGTAGAATGTAACACCCCAAAATTTTATGAGATATATTGTTTTTAATTTATTTGATGTCGTCTATTATACACTACACCAATATTAGATTGTACTATACACAACACCGTATTAGCTTGCAGTATATGAAACACTATTCTTGGATCGTGTTACACACAATTTCAAGTTCATTTTGTGGAAATTATTCTACGCAACAATAAGTATAGATTTTGTTTAATGAATAAATGAAATAATTTTTGATTAAGTTATATGCAACACTGAATAGATCTTTCACTATACGCAGCCCTGACGTGGCTTGCATTAGACACAATCAAGACCTTCTTCGATAGCATGTGTAGTACTCAATACCAAGTTTCACTAAACGAGATATTATTATAATATTATTATGAACTTGACATTATGAATATTAATACCCACATTTTGAAATTTTATAAATTTTACCTGTCCAAATGGACTTCATATTTGGATTCGGAATATCAAAATTATCCAAGGGTGAATTTTTTGTATTTTTCTGAAAACATTCAATTTTTGATGAATTGTGAAAACACTGCGTTACTATTTGAAAACCGACTTTTTATTTAAATAATTATTCAATTTATTTAAATTTATTTTAGGTCAAAATTGATACATAATACCTATTTATGTTCAATTTAATTCATTTGATTCATTTTATAATAATTTCACATATATAAAAATTTTATAGAACTTTTCACCATCTTTTACTCACCTCCTAAGAGAATTTTAAAATTTACATAAAAAATTATTTTACAGCTTCAGTGAGTGTAATTTCAAAAATCCGAGAGAGATGGTTAATATCAAGGATTAAAATGTGGTTCAATAAGATAAAAATAATTTTTGGTGAATAGTAACTTTTTAATTTATTTAACACGGTTAAAAATAAATAGGGTAATTACGGGTAAAAATGATTTTATTATTACCCTAACACATGTCCTAATTCTATTATATAAGTTTAATTTGAATAAAAAAACCTTAGGAATAAAATATTACCCTTTAGGTCCACTTGGATTAAATGAGGACACTTATTATTATTTTATATAAAAAGAGTTAAAATAGTTAAAATCAAAGTTTAATAACTAAACCATTTTCAATATAGGGTTATACATAAGATAAATTCGAATATAAATATTCATTAGAAAGCTAAAAATATTTCATAAATAATGGTTCTTTATTTATAATTTTTAGACATTAAATAATTTAATTTATTTATGACACCATGATGATGCAGTAATTACCTTGTTAATGAAATATTAACATAATTGATGTTATAAATACGCAAATAAATGTAGTTTTATACTTTTAATGAATTACAATAATCTTTTAGGTTAATAGAACATTTTGGTATTGATTAAATTAACTTTTTTCGAACAAATCATGTTTTTATGATTTTCAAAAAAATCAATTACCAAATAGTGTCAAAATTGACATAAAATAGTTTTTAAAAAAAGTATTATATTATTAATTGTTATTATATTCCTAAAAATCTATTGTTCATCCAAATGACTTAGAAAACGTTATATATAATAATAATGAACCACTTGGGGTTCGTTTGCCTTGTTATAGTAAGTTTATTAACCATACAGTGTAAGAAAACAAGAAGACACAGTAAAAGTTAAATTATTTAACTTAGAGTTAAATCTAAATGATATGGTTAAAATAGTAACCTAAACTTGTCTAAAACCAATTGGTTGAGATTATTTAGTCCCATCCACACTTTAGATTCAAAATAAATCAATTTTGAGCTATTATAAACCAAATATTACTTTATTATAAAATAATATTTTAGGTTTTTTCAAAGGTGCCCCTCTCCTCCCTTATAAAAAGGGAACCCCTTCCCTCTTCTCTTCACACCATTTTGAGCCTTGAAGCTCGGAAAACCCCTGCCAATTACTCTTATAAAACTCTCTAGTAATATTATAAAGGTTTCGGTCTTCTCAAAAGACCAACTCTAGTGCCCTAAAAAGAAGTTTAATGTAGGTGTGTCAAGAAAGAGGTAATCTATTCTACCGACTCTTTCAAGTGTCTTTCTTCTTCTACTTCATCTTATTTAGTTGTTTCATTATAAAGTAATAACATAAGTATGAATTATATACTGATATGTTTTTATAAATATGAAACACCCCTATTTCACCTTCTATACATCCTATGGAAAATGAAATCACCGCACATCCGTACGTACGGAAAACCGTCTCCACGCTGTGGCGTAATCGGTTTTTCCACCACCACCTAACATGGATTTGTTTAATGGTGTAAATAATAACTTTATATGATTATTATAACATCATACTTATTCTATGATATTATATCATCCACTTTAATTCCATTCAATAAATATGGGAATGATATCATCGCTCGCGCGTACGTTGGATTACCATCTCCACGACGCGATGAGATTCATTTTCCATGTTAAAAATTCAAGAATTATTATAAAGTATTTATAATGGGTAATCATGAAATATATGACATAATAATTATACTGGATTTATGTATATATATATGTATTTCATCTACATAACTCCATTCAATTCAATAAGGAAACGAAAAACAGCATTCATGCGTACGTACGACCTACCATCTCTATGAACGATGTATTTCATTCCATTTATCAATCTGTTATATAAATGTATATTATGAATATATATTATATATAAATCATGATTTATATTCTGGAATTATGTAATCATGATCTATGTAATCATATTAATAATTACAAGTCAAAACACGGACAATAAATGAAATGATTTTACCCAAAACACTGCTTTAAAATGGAATTTACAAAAGAACGTGTAATATAAATTCGTAAGTGAACCATATATGATATTATAATAATCAATATGATTCTCTAATAATTCAATGACATTATATAAATCATTATATAGGAGGTTTGGATACATACGAAGCATATCGAACATAAGTTAAGGGATAATTATTCCAATCTCTTTCTTATCCGAGATTGTTTATTCATAAGTATTTTCTGGGGTAATGTTTATTATCCATGTCCATATTCTCTCAAAATGTTTTCATAAAATTTTTAATTTTTTTCCATGTATGTTTAAATTAATTTTTATCCTTTTTAATTTTACCAAATTTTATGGAAGGATTCTTTCTTTTGTTTACGATACGAGGTACTTTTTCACTTTTCCCGCAAAAGTACGAGAAGAATGTTTTTTTAACTTATACGGCATGAACAAATTTTTACAGTTTCATATCTCCTTATTTATATAAAGATTAATATACAATATTTAATTACTATATTCCACAAAAACCATTTCTTTTAAAATTTCATGGCATTTTTTGAAAAGAAAATTATTTGGAAGAAGAAAGGATATTTTCATCAAGAATTCATTTCAAGTGTTTTATCAAAACCATTTTCCATATAAGATGGAATTATTTCATATGTGTATGTTTCAAGTATAATTTCTCTATGATTTATATGGATTCACTTTTCTTATGATTAAATGTTATCCATTGTGTTGTATGGATTATGTTATGATGGGATGATGTTTATGAAACCCATTTTATACATTGGGTAATGATGAATGATTTATGTTCATGCTGTGGCACAAGTAAGAATGATTTCATTGTGAGATGGGTGGGACCTATATCTCCCTCCAATGCATTGGGTAAAGATTTATATCTCATGAGATAGACATGGATGGAATGGTAATTTAATCTGGTTCAGTGATACAGGACTTGAACGAGGAGTGAACTCGATTCAGAAAGCGACTTTGTCCACTATGATAGTCTTGGAAGCAATGCCTTGGATACTATAGAAATAATAACATGTTATTAATGGTTGCTACAATTACATGCATTATTCCCATGATATTTTATCATGATTAATGATCCATTATGATCTATTCCTTACATACAACCATGTTTTATGCCATTGCTCAAGATTTTGATGTTTAAATATTATGTTCATGTTTTGAAGTTCAAATGTATATGGTTTGTTTTATTTTCTCCATGGTTACCCTTACTGAGAATTTGAGCTCACCCTTTATATGTTTTCTTTTCCCCATGATATAAGGCAAGGTTTTAGGTAACAAAAATAAGAAAGATCATTATAAGAGATGTAGAAGATCTTTCACCAAGATTATAAGATTATATTTCGAGTTTCCAAAGACACTAAACTATTATGGTACTTTTGCGTCTGTTTTTGTTATGTATTAGATATTCTGCAAAAGTAATGTAATGTCTTTGTACGTTAATCTTTGGGTCTCTATAGTAGGTATCAGAGGAATGGATTAGTTATCCTTTGGAAACAAGGATGCAAAAACTTTAGGGAGATCCCTAGAGATATTTCTAAGGTATGAATAGGGATGTCCCTAAGGTTAAGTATAAGAATAGGTTATAGTCCTAGAATTATGGTAAAAATATTAGAATTAACCCTAAGATGTTATATATTGAAGGTACTCCCCCTTTGTTATGTTGTTTTCTCTAGCATGAGTTTTGCCTCTCACACTATTCTTTTTAGGATTTAGACGATGGCTGGAACCCAAAGGAACCGTGTTGATCAATGTAATATACAATGCAATGATTTTCCTCCAGAACAAACCAATGTTATGGGAGATGGAGTGAAAAATCTTATTGCTATACTTACACAATATATGAATCATTCTGGACTTTCAAATGAGCAGAGAAGGGAACAATATTCTATTGAGTCCTTCATGAGGCAGTGTCCACCTTCTTTCAGTGGGTCTTCTGATCCACTTTTTACTGAACAATGGATCAGTACCACTGAAAAGATATTTTCCATACATATCTATTCAAAAAATGAAAAAGTCATTCTGGCTATTTACCATTTAGAAGGTGAAGCAGATCAATGGTGGACTCTAATTAAGAATACGTGGCCCCGAGATGAAATTGAATCCATGGAATGGGATGAGTTCAAGAACTTATTTTTCAATAAGTACTCCCCTCATATTCTTCGAACAATGTTGGAAAAATATTTCCTTGAGCTTTAGAAAAAGGTATATGAATCTGTTGGTATATACAAAGCGAATTTTACAAGGCTTGAAAGGTATGAATCTGGCTTTATCATCCAACCTGAAAGTAAAGTTGATCGATTCTTCATTGGCTTAAAAGCATGTCTTTATAGGGCATTATCTACAAGAGACATCAGTAGCTATGAAGAAGTTGTGAATTGTGCTATCAAGGTAGAAATGGAAGTTGGTGTTACGAATCCATATCATGTTTTTGACAAGAAACAAAAGATGGAGTTCAAGGAGAAATCTTAGAATAATGGTGAAAATAAGATGAATGTTTCTTTATGCTCAAAGTGTGGAAAGAAGCATGGTTGATATTTCCTTAAAGGGACTAGAAAATGTTTTAAGTGTAGAAAAGAAGGTCATCGATCAGCTGAGTGTTGAAGTAATGGAAAAAGGGTTGCTAATTATGTGAATAAAGAAAAGACTGTAGAGAATTCACCAACAACACTTTAATGCTTCAAGTGCAACGAAATGGGGAATTATGCTAATCAATGCCCAAATCCAAGGGTTAATGATGATCAACGTGAGAAACCTCTTAAGGCAAAGGATAAAGGGAAGCCCCATGTGATCACTATTTGTGATGTTGAGTATGACAATGATGTTGTGTAATGATTAATTGTTTATGTAATGGGATTTAAAAATAGTATCATGGAATCTCATTTATGGAATTGTGGAATTTTGGAATATCTATGTATTGGTTTTCAATAATTATATTGTACCGATAACCATGAAAAATGATTCAAATATTTTTGAAAGCAGATGACATGTGCATAATGATTGGATAAGGGGAGAATAATATGTTTGATAGTATTCATCATCTCATGATTGATATAAGGACTAAGTGATATCATGGTTTGAGAATATTGAAATTTTGTGATTTTGGTATGTGGAAAGTGTTAAATTTTGAGAGCATTCATGTTTTCACTAAGGGTAAATGGGTATTCATTTTTCAGGATAATACATGATTAAGGTCTTCAGATGTTTGTAATTTGACCAACAAGATATATCATATGATATATTGAGGTTAAATAATGGTTTTCACATGCTCAGCAGGTGACATTTATAGTAATTCTTTTCTTTATACTATGAGCTTGGAGAGAAGTATATTGGATAATCCAAAAGATTGGAATGGATTATGTTGGACATAAGTCAGTATTGTTTAAGGCTATAACTTTTTTCAATATTATTTATTGAATTTTATAATAATGTTGTTTTAGAAAAAGGACAACTAGTAGGACGGGCGGCAACCTGTCGCGTCTGACAAGGCTGTGGGAATCGAACCCACAACTGAAGTGCGACAAGACTTCATCGCCTACCACTAGCCTACAGGATGACCCTGGTTAGTAGAAACCAGTTTTATCATATTAAGCAATATGATATATGAAGTACAAGACCATTTTAGGAACCATATATGATTAATCTCACTATAGATGGACTTAAGTATTTTTTATAACTTTTTCTAACCTTTGGTTTGAGACAGATGAAATGACCCATCATTCTATCACATGATCTGCTTACACTTCACGAATGACGAATTCAAATTCCTTTCTTTAAGAGATGAAGTGGAAATTGTCCATGGAATGACCAATGGTGATATTTTACCAAAATCAAGAACGTATTTCTTCTAATTTCAAATTCTTCAACTTTAGGGAAATGATCTTGAAAACCAAAAATGTTGTCCTAGTACCCTTTTATCTGATTAATTAGATGGTACCTTAGATCATCACAAATTTATGGCTTTGTGATTGTTGGATTTTTCATATCCATGTCCTCTACCACTCTTCATAAAAAGTTGATGGTTATGTTTCTCTTCCATATCCATGATTTCACCTATGTTGTACTATGTGGAATCCCAGTGCTGATTTACTTTGGGTGACTATTATGATTCAAACTTCCCTTTTTAAAATGATGTTTTAGTATTCCTTTTTACGATGTGGGTTTCTATGAAAGAAACTTTCAAGTATTAAACCATTTATAACCCCGATGAATTTCGAGGGAGAAATTCATTTTAAGGGTGGTAGAATGTAACAACTTGAGATTTTTTGAGATATAATATTTTTAATTTATTTTATGTCTTCTATTATGCACTACACCAAGATTATCTTGTACTATACACAACACCGTATTTACTTGCAGTATACGCAACAATATTCTTGGATCGTGTTACACACAATTTCATGTTCATTTTGTTGAAATTATTATATGCAACATTAATTATAGATTTTGTTTAATGTATAAATTAACTATGTTTCGATTATGTTATACGCAACACCAAATAGAGCTTTCACTACACGCAGCCCTGACTTGGCATGCATTACATGCAATCAAGACCTTCTTCAATAGCGTGTGTAGTACGCAATACCAAGTTTCACTAAATGAGATATTATTATAATATTATTAGGAACTTTCCATTATGAATATTAATACCCACTTTTTAAAATTTTATAAATTTTACCTTTCCAAATGGACTTCATATTTGGATTCGGAATATCAAAATTAGCCAAGGGTGAATTTTTGGTATTTTTCTGAAAACATTTCATTTTTTATGAAGAGTGAAAACACTCGGTTACTATTTATAAACCGACTTTTTATTGAAATAATTATTTATTTTATTTAAATTTATTTTAGGTCAAAATTGATACATAATACCTATATAAGTTCAATGTAATTCATTTGAGTCATTTTATAATAATTTCAGATATATAAAAATTTTATAAAACGTTTCCCCGTCCTTTACCCCCCTCCTAAGAGATATTGAAAATTTGCATAAAAATTAATTTTAACGCTTCTGTGAGTAGAATTTTGAAAATTCGAGAGAAAATGTTAATATCAAGGAGTAAAATGTGGTTCAATAAGATAAAAATAATTTTTTGTGAATAGTAACTTTTTACTTTTATTTACCACGGTTAAAAGTAAATATGGTAATTAAGGGTAAAAATGATATTATTATTACACTAACACATGTACTAATTCTATTGGATAAGTGTAATTCAACCGAAAACAACCTTATTGTTAAAATATTACCCTTTAGGTCCACTTGGATTAGATTAGGACACTTATTATTATTTTATTTAAGGAAGAGTTAAAATAGTTAAAATCAACGTTTAATAACTAACAAATTTTTAATATTGGGTTATACATAAGATAAATTAGACTATAAATATTAATTAGAAAGATAAAAATATTTCCTACATAATGGTGTTTTATTTATAATTTTTATACAGTAAATAATTTAATTTATTTAGGACACAATGATGGTGCAGTAATTACCTTATTAATAAAATATTAACATAATTGATGTTATAAATACCCAAATAAATGTTGTTTTATACATTTTATGAATTAAAGTAATTTTTTAGGTTAATAGGACATTTTTGTATTGATTAAATTAAATTTTTTCGAACTATTCATGTTGTTATGATTTTTAAAAAAATCAATTACCAAATAGTGTGAAAATTGATATAAAATAATTTTTAAAACAAATATTATATTATTAATTGTTATTATATTCCTAAAAATCAAAGGTTTGGCCAAATGACTTATAAAAGGTTATATATATTAATAATGAACCACTTTGGGTTATTTTGTCTTGTTATACTATGTTTATTAACCATATAGTGTAAGAAAACAATAAGACACAGTAAAAGCTAAATTGTTCAACATAGAGTTAAATCTAAATGATATGGTTAGAATAGTTACCTAAACCTGTCTAAAACAAATTTCATGAGATTATTTCGACCCATCGCCACTTTATCTTTTAAATAAATCAATTTGGAGCTATTATATACAAATATGACTTTATTATAAAATAATATTTTAAGTTTTTCCAAAGGTGCCCCTCTCCTCCCTTATAAAAAGGACACCCCTTCCCTCTTCTCTTCACACCCTTTTGAGCCTTTAAGCTCATACAAACGCTGACAATTACTCTTCTCAACCTCTCTTGTTATATCATAGAGGTTTTGGTCTTCTCAAAAGAACAACTCTAGTGCCCTAATTAGAATTTTAAAGGAGGTGCGTCAAGGAAGATGTAATCTCTTCTACCGACTCTTTCAAGTATATTTATAATTCTACTTCCTCTTATTTAGTTATTTCATTATAAAGTAATAACATCAGTATTAATTATAATCTTATATGTTATTATAAATATGAAACAACCATATTGAACCTTCTATCCATCCTTCCGAAAATGAAATCATCATGTGTCCGTACGTACGGAATACCGTCTCCACGCCGTGGTGTAATCAGTTTTTCCACCACCACCTTACTTGGATGTGTTTAATGGTGTAAATAAAAACTATATATGATTATTATAACATCATACTAATTATATGATATTTTATCAAAAACTCTAAGTACATTCAATAAATATGGGAATGATATCATCGCTCGTGCGTACGTACAGATTACCGTCTCCAAGATGCGATAAGATTCATTTTCCATGTTAATAATTCAAGAATGATTATAAAGTATATATAATAGGTAATAATGAAATATATGGCATAATAATGCTACTGGATTTATTTATATTTGTATGTACGTCATCTACTTAATTCCAATCAATTCAATAAGGAAACAAAAAACAGCATTCATGCATACGTACGTCCTACCGTCTCCATGAACGGTGTATTTCTTTCCATTTATCGATCAATTATATAAATGTATATTCTGAATATATATTATATATAAATCATTTTTTATATTCTGGAATTAAGTAATCATGATCTATGTAATCATATTAATAATTACAAGTCAAAACACAGACGATAAATGAAATGATTTTACCCAAAACGCTGCTAAAAAATAAAATTTACAAAAGAACGGGTAATATACATTCATATGTGAACCATATATGACATCATAATAATGAATATGATTCTGTAATAATTCATTGAAATTATTTAAATCATTATACAGGAGGTTCGGATACATATGAATCATATCAGACATAAGGTGAGGGATAATTATTCCAATCTCATTCTTATATGAGATTGTTTATTCATAAGTATTTATTGGGGTTATGTTTATTATCCCTGTCCATATGTTCTCAAAATGTTTTCGAAAAATGATTAATTTTCTTCCATGTATTTTTAAATTCATTTTACCCTTTTTTACTTTTAGCACATCATATGGAAGGAATGTTTCTTTTGTTTACCATACGAGGTACTTTTTGACATTTCCAACCAAAGTACGAGAAGAATATTTTTTTTAACTTATACGGCATGAACGGATTTTTACGGTTTCATAATGCCTTATTTTCATGAAGCTTACTCTACATGATTTAATGACTATTTTCAACAAAATACCTTTATTTTAAAATTTCACTGTATTTTGCGAAAATATAATTATTTTGAAGAAGAAAGGATATTTTCCTCAAGAATTCATTTCATGTGTTTTATCAAAAACAGTTTCCATATAAGATGGAATTATTTCATATGTGTATGTTTCAAGTATAATTTCTCTATGATTTACATGGTTTAACTTTTCTTAAGATGAAATTATATCCATTTTTTGTATGGATTATGTTATGATGGGATGATTTTTATGAAACCCATTTTATACTTTGGGTAATGATGAATGATTTATGTTCACGCTGTGGCACAAGTAAGAATGATTTAATTATGAGATGGGTGGGACCAATATCTCCCTCCAATTCATTGGGTAAAGATTTATATCTCATGAGATAGACATGGCTGGAATGGTAAGTTAATCCAGTTCAGTGATACAGGACTGGAATGAGGAGTGAACTCGACTCAGAAAGGGACTTTCTCCACTAAGATGGTCTTGGCAGCAATGCCTTGGCTACTATGGAAATCATAACATGTGCTTAATGGTTTCCACAATTACATGCTTTATTACCATGCTATTTTATCATGATTGATGATCCATTATGATCTATGCCTTACGTACTGCCATGTTTTATGTCAATGCTCATGATTTTGATGTTTAAATATTATGTTCATGTTTTGAAGTTCAAATGTATACGGTTTGTTTTATTTTCTCCATGCTTACCCTAACAGAGCATTTGAGCTCACCCTTTATATGTCTTATTTTCCCCAGGATATAGAGAAATGTTTTAGGTAAGAAAAAAAGTAAGATCTTTATGGGAGATATTGAAGATCTTTCACCATGATTAGAAGATTATATTCTGAGTTTCCAAAGACACTAATCATTTACAGTCTTTTGGTGTCTGTTTTTGTTATATATTTAATATTATGCAAAAGTAATGTAATGTCTATGTACATCAAGCTTCGGGTCTCTATAGTTGGTATTAGAGGAAAATAGTTCTCCCTTACCAAGGAAACCATGTAGAAGATGATCGGTTTGGATAGAAGCTACCATACAGTTAGCGTATAGCTAGTTAGGCCGTGTTAAAAAACTATTCAGTTAGTGACACTTAGATGGTGAGTGACGTTTGTTTTCCGTATGGTTTGTCAAACCATGCAGCTTGTCTTGGTCATTAAAAATTAAGAAATTCCCTTTTTACCTCATTAATTTTTACCCTTAATAACCTCCATTTAGATTTTTTTTAGTTTTTATAGTAATGGGATATCCCTCTGTGCTTTCATAAATTCCTAGAACTTCAATACATGGGTTGTTTTGACCCCAAATCTTCATGAAAATATCATGTAAGTATGTTTCTTCTAGATACCTCCCACTTCCTGTGATGCTTATCCACTCTTTCTTGACCCTCTATTTTCAATAGGGGTGTATGACCAAGGTTGTGTTTGACCAGGTGTTTTTGGGAGTTATTTTGATATTTGTGGTTTAATATTTCCTTATTAGTGTCTAATCGTGGTGTGGTTGTGGTTTCACATAAATTTCTAGAAGTTTCCAAATTAGAGTTAGATGTTTTCATTCCTTACATTGTTATATGATTTTAATATGCTTCTATGGTCACATATATTTGTTATATGATTTAATTATGCGCTGAAATACATGTTTTGGAATGTTTTGACATGAATTTGTGATAAAATATATTTTCTAATGAAAAATGGTTGTATTTTTAGGTGTGTTTCACTTTTGCATTTCATCAAAATGTTAAATGAATTATGTGTATGGTTTGAATTTATTTTTCAATGGAGCTTTATGTGAGCATATTTTTAAAATCGGTTTATAAAGAGTAATGTATTTTTAGCATGTTTTTTACCTTATTGTTCTCCTTAAACTCACCTTGGAAATTTTGAATCATGTAATAAATATTTCATTGATGTGAATATAATTTTGAAAGGGGCTTTGCCCAGAAAAAATGGTTGTATTTAAAATGTTTTCTTCAAGTGGATTTTCCAAATGTTTTTCATAAAATATGTAAGTGGTGATTTCCATGCGTTCTGATGGTTTTTAGCATGATTATGTGATAGTTTTTAATTTTTTGATTAGTGAAAGGGAATTTGAGAACAAAGGGAATCTTGGGTATCTTTTTGGGTAAACATGAACTTTTACACTACATGATTTGGATGTGGTTGGGGCCTAGAGTTTTCTAGTAGGATTGACAATTTTAACTCTAACTAAAAAAATGATATGATTTTTGACTACTATAACATTGGAATGTATCATCTCCACTTTATCATGCATGAGAAAGTTGTTGGACCACTATAACATTGGATGATATCCTGTTTAGTGGATCATTCATGAGAACATTGTTTATAGTTGTGTTTGAGGATTTTAATCAGCGAGGTTTGATGTTTATAGGGTCCTGCTAGTGCTAGTTAACAATAGGGATTTTTTCAATGTTCTCTCTTGTGAAATGACACTTATCTAATGTGGTACTAGATATCAGTATACGATTTCCCTTGTGAGTATTTTCATTGATGTAATCTTATTTCAGAAACGGTTTCCCTTAAAATGTTTCCTTAAAAATGATTCAAATTTTCTAATGAAAATTTTATTGTTAATCATTCTTCTAATGTTATAGCATGGAATAATTTATGTTGGGTGGAAACCTACTAGGTTTTGGCTCACACCGTCCATATACCATTGGCTGTATGTATAATTTATTATATATGAACCAGGTAAAGTAAATATTTATCATAGAGGAGATGGTGGATCTGTTTACTAAAGTTCCACCTATTGTAGGTGCTGGTGGTAGTGAATTTATGGTGATACCACTCTTGTCACATAGAGGTTTTTGGAATATTTTTTTATTCCTATCATATTGGACCACCTCTGGGGTTTAACTAATGTTTTAAAACCTTGAATCTGAAAATTATTATGCCTCGTTTGGATATGTTCATTAAATATTGTGATGTTTATTTATGATGCATTTTATGATTTTCAAAATTGGGGAAATTGTTCCTAAAGAAATTTTTTGATACTGTAGAATTGGATTTAATCTCATGGGGAACAATAATTACCATCAGGTCCGACCATGGATTGGGTCGGGTGTCGGGGTGGAAAGAACCTCAACTTGGTTCATGACACCATGCTATCATTTTTCTAAGAATTGGAATGTAATAAAGAGGATGTTATTATAATTATAGAAGTATATTTATGTCGTAAATATCATATATAAATATTAAATCAATTATTATATACTATCGTGATAGGTAGTGGTGGAAAAATAATTACATTGGTTTGTGAGGTTGTAGTCCACCTTACAAAAGATCAACAACTTCCATTACTGTTTGATGGATGGGGGGATGGGTTATGTTTATTAAATTAACATAATAAGATATAATTATAAATAATATAATTATTTTATTATTTCATCATGTTTGAATAATATTTTAATGAGGTGGAAGAAGAAATAAAACAAAAAAAATTGGTTAAGAATGATCTCGCATCTTTAGAGAACATCTTTAGGTTTTCCACAAATGCCTTATAAGGAGGATTTCCTCATAAATAATGTAATATAAAACATACAAATTTATATAAGGAAATTATTTGGATATGTCCTATCTGAAGCAAAATTATTTTCCAGTGTGATGAAATAAAGAGAGGTGGTTCCCTCTTATAAGTGAGAATTAGTGAAATTTCTGAAAATACCCAATACTATTCAAGGATTGGAATTTTCTCTCAAGAAATGTGCCTAAAAAATTATAAATAAATTATTTAAGGGTAGATCGGTTCTATTGACCTGTATAAAACTAAAAAAGATCATTTTAAAATCATTTTTTCCTTACCCTGTAATATGATGTACTTTTACCATTTTATTTTTTTCTACGGTAACGAGTTTTTTATTCACCTATATAGTTTATCCTTTACAATAAATATTTTTTTTATTTTAGGATAATTAATACCCAATTATTCTAAATATTAAAAATAGTTCATCAAATAAATTTCTTATGTTTGTAGAAATTTAAATTTAATATAGGCAGTTGTAATGCACCAAACCATATTTTAATGTTAATTGAGGCATTTAATTTTACTATATTTACTATTCAACTAGACCAAAAATTATGTTGAACTTATTACATAGTATTAATTAATAATATGAAAAATATGGAATCAATTTTATAGTATTAAATTTATATAAGTGGTGGAATTTAATTTAAAAATAAGCATGCAAGGGTGAAGAAAATATGGTTTTATAATGAGAACTTTTCTTAAGTACAAAATGTTTTTATTTAAAAAATAAAAAATTATGTAAATTATGTAAATTTTACTAATTATAATATACATGATCTAATTATTATTTAAAAAAAATTAAAACATAATAGAACTTTGTAAATTCTTTAAACAAATAAGTAGATTTCAATAAAAATTAATATTATCACTATTCATCAACAAAATAATATTTTTGGGAAATTATTCCAATTATTCTTAGATAATATTGACATTGAGAATTAAGAAATTTAGTTTTTGTTTCAAATATATTTCATTAAATTAGATGAAACTAATTTTAAAATTAGTGCATATATTACTATGAAGCTTCTTTTTGGAAAAATGAAATTTTAAGCATAAAATTGGATTTATTGTTATCACGTGAGTAGAGTTAAAAAATATATGAATGTTAAAAAATTCGATTGTTTATAAAATATAAAAGTTTTGTTAAAATAATTCAATAATTGTGATTAATATATTTTTTTAAGAGTAGAACACTTTTTGTGCATAACTTTTTTCATAGAAACATTTATTTTACTTTAAATTTATATTTATTTTCATTTATTATCAATTTACTACTAATGAATTTATTTTATACATGCTTAAACAATATATTTTTCATAAAATATATATTCCTATTCATACCCACCAATTAAATGGATATGTTATAACTCCATAATAAATTATTGTTTCTCAAAAGTAAGTGTTGGGTGTAACAAAAGATTTAGAAGAAATTAAATTTATATGGAAGAAATATTTCATAACATATGAATTTGCTACATGACTAGTTATAGATTGACCCTCGATGCATCAATAGTTCTTATGAGATAGTTTAATTGTCTAGGAATACTTTAAATTAGTTTTTTGTGTATTCCTACCCATAATTTAAACTATCATGGAGCAGGGATTTCATGTTAAATATATCCTGATATATGAGATCCTTAAATCCAATAGTTTCCATTTCCATTATTGAGAATTCAATTATTATAATTACTGAGATTTATTTCATTTGATATTAACCATTAATTCCTTTTTTTCTCATGTTATTTATTAAATGGAATATGTTATAATGATATTTACCTTTCTATATTTATTATACCATATAAATTCATGATAGATTATGATGTACATGACACCAACTAAGCTTCTGAGATTACTGTTTTTTTTGGTTTTCCATAGGATATGGAGAAGGATATTATGAATAACGTCATGGTTGAAAGAAATTTTTTAGGCCATGTATTTTAAGATTGCAATATAACATGTGAATTATATATGTATCTGGTTCTTTAGTAATAATAAACTAACCAGTACTTTAGGATGAGATCACTTGTATCTTATACCAATATAATAAAGTAGCCATAGGATCTGGGTTACAAGTGTTGGGGTTATTATAATATTGATTTCAATGATATTTAATGGAATATTTTTAAATAAATAATATTTTGTGACTTTCATCAAAAACTATAATCGAATGGATCATTGTTAATAATTAATTAAAGGAAAATTTCAAAAAAAAATTAGTATAAAATATATATTAGGTTTAATAATGGTAGTCATAGATTTATAAACTCATATTAATATTTTGGAATTCAGTATTTTACATTCTTGAATACATTATGGTTGATCAAATGGTTTCATAATTTTCTAATTTATTCTTCAATTAGGATGATCTCATTAAAATCATAGTATTGGAAAACCATACTTTCACTATTCGCCCAAAAAATCATCCTCTATAGAGAATTCCTAAATATTAACCCTAACATAATTTTTACCTGATAAATCCAAAATAAATACAATATAATAAAAATTATTATTATTATATTTATGAATAATTCATTAAAATAGGTTCATGATTGAATCTATTTCCATCGTATTAAAAATAGAATGTGAATTATTCCAGAGTTTGGGGATGTAGTTTTTACCGGGTATAGTTGAATTTTGGTTATTAGATGGTATATTTGGTATTAACATCATTCCCTATCATTATACCACACTGAATTCCATAATTTTTTTTAATGGATGAAAATTTTGATCCTCTATTCATTTCCTATGGAACTAGTCTTCATTAAACGATGTCTTCATATGAAAATGGAAACCAATTAATTTTATTCATAGTTATTATTTTAGGGAAATAAAAATCATTTACCAATGGAAATTTTTATCTATTGTGATACCACGCATGATATTTTCTTTGAATCCTTTTTTTGTGATATGGTAAAATCTCTTCTTCACATGTTAAATATACTCTTCTAAATAAATTAAGACAATGGTATGGAATAATTTACAATCTAACTCATTATTTTATAAAATATTTAAAAAAATAACCTTCATTTTAAACTTATTTCTTATCCAAACAATGTTTTTAGTTTAAATTATATTCATTCTAATATTAATGTACACAAAATTTATATTAATTTTATTTATTATTAATGAATTTATTATCTCACTAAATATATCAATATGAATCTCTTGGAGTGTTGGGTTATGGTGGGAGAATCAACATAATGTGGATGAAGATTCATCACATAAATTTAGTTAAATAATATTGAGGGTATTTTTTTGAATACCTGAATATTCCTATTTTATATAGTAACTGTTGAGTCTGATCATTTCTGAATAGGTCTTTAAGGAAGATAATGACATGTACTGATAAAAGTAGAAAATAATATCTATAAACATTTCTTATGAATTAAAATTTATTTATTTTATACAATATTTGAAATTGTAATTTACAAATTGTAAAAGTTGGATGATGTTATAAGAGCCAATCCATGGTGTGTTTCACTTGAATTTTAATGAATATTGTGATTAACATCTCTTGGATGAAGGATTAAATTTTTTGATGTTTAGATTGTACCAAATATCAATTGAAGTCATTTGATCCTATTATTAGTTTTTAATTTTTCATGAAATTAATATCATTTTTTCCATAGTGATTTGAAGTAATTATAAAATTAGAAGATCAAAATTAAAAAATGGGCATGTAATAGAATTCCATAAGGGTGATTGAAATTTCAATAAGTGTCATTTCAAAAGTAGAGATACCAAAAATGTTAATGGAATGTATTCACAAAAATCCTCTTATACTTCATAAGGATTATTCTAGACTTCATCAAGATTATTTTTCACTTCATAAGGATGAGTCCTAATGTTCATAAGGATGATTCCAAGACATTATAATGATGATTAAAAAGACTATAAGGTTATTTTTCTATTTTCAAAGTTAAATGGTATAGTTTGTAAGATTATATCAACTGTCAAATGGAAAATTAACAAACACATGATTTCATAGTAAGAATCATACATAACTTTTTAAGAGTTTTCTTACTCCTAGAAAATCCTATTTGAAGTCAATAATAAGAAAATATAGAAAACATGTTTATTCATTAAGGATTTCATAGATACTTTGATGATTGAAATTATTTTACAAGGTTCATCTAGAATTCATAAGGATTATTCCTTAATGAATATTTGATAGTCCCAAAAAATGAAAGGGCTGATATTTCCACAATAAATATTCTGAAAAATGAATTATTTGACAGTGAATAATATACTTATCATGGAAAATAATATCTTAATAATTGTTTATGTAATATTCTAGACATGGGTTATATATGATTAAATGAGGATATCATTGTTCCATTAATCTAGGATTTTTAAATATGAGAATATAAAAATTAAAATTATAGATCATTGTTTAATGAAAAATTCCAAGGAATTAAATTTTCCTTTGACCAATGTATCATTCATTGATTAAAATATTAAAAATATATTTAAATTCAACGTAAATTAAAAAATGTTGGTATTATTACCATGGATAATTAAATAACATGATGGGAACCACTGAATAAGTATCAATTAAATTTGTGTTGATTCTATTAAAGTAAAAACAATATAAAATCACTACAAAATATAAATGTGATGATGCTTCACATATTCTTATGTGGATTGAAATATTTTCAAGAGATTTATGTGTCATATTGAATGAGGAAAATATGATTAAATTGAGTTGAAATACAAGAAGTTAATATTTATAATGAACCATGTACTATTATTTCAATTGTTTTGGCATCATTATGGGAGGTTCCACACTGAAACACAATAGTCTTGTATGATTTTCATAACATATTAGATAGTTTTTATCACTATGTTATTAATGTTATATCATTTTAAGAGAAAATGGTTATTTAAAAAAATAAATATAATGATATTTGAAGAAAATTTTAATGGAGATTTATTCATTTGGTATTGAATGTGAATGAAACATGAAAAATATATATTTTTTAAATTTATTGGAGGAACGTTATTGAGTAAAAAGGAATATCTACGATTATGGTAACACATCCACATGATTATGTTTTGGAAAATATTATGAGATAATTGTACTAAGTTTTGTAGAATATTTTATATATTAAATATATTGTAAATATAATACTATTATCCTAGAATGTAAAATATTAAAATAAGATAGAAGAAGATATTTCTCTAAGAAAAAGTGAGACTCTCAATGAAGTGAATATAAATCATGATATAGTTATAAAGAAGATGAACCTTAATTATATATAAGTATAATATGTAATTTAATTTACTATATTAATTAGATCTATTTGGTTAAAGTAGAAGTTGTTGAAGAATAAGACATGTGATACTTGGTGTTGTAGAAGTCTAACACCTTGATAAATAATAAGGATAGTAAGAACATGATGGAGTATTATAAGGAAGAAGAATATATTGTGGAAGAAAAATATGTATGAAGTACTAATATTTATTTATAACATGTTAAGAACCATTAGGGTTTATTTTAGAGAATTAAGATATATGATTTTGAAGAAAATTCGAGAATATGGATATTCATAGATACTAAGTTTCATTCTAGTACTATTAAAGATACAATTAATTTAAATTTTTAGGATGAATATTTGATCATGTTAATGAAGTAATATCCTGAGAAGATTATTGATCTACTTAAATTTTTTAATGGATATTTGTAATATTAGTTGCAAGACTTAATATTGTGTTATATAGTTAAAATAATGTGGGATTTTGGAGATCAGAGTGATAATATTTTTATGTGACTGATGCGCTATGGGTTAAGGATTATCCCTATTCTTAACAATATTAATTTTTAATTAGACTATTGTGGGAAATCAGTGACACATAGATCATATTCACAGAAAAACAAGTAGGTTTTAGGTGTCAGATCCAAAACATGGAAAAATAATATGAGAAACTATCTAATTTAAATTATTTATTACATGTGGATATTTCAAAGTGGGTAAGAGTTAAATAGATTGATTTATTATTTAGTAGCTAATAGATGCTAAAATACAAATTTGGCTAAATGATAATTAGAATATTTGGAATTTGGTTTAAGTTTATCACACCTGATTCACCCATCCGCTCGGTTGACTGCAATGGTTCTAAATGAATCTAAAATATAAATAAACAGATTGTTCATTAAATTTACATTCCAATACCCAAAACAACTTAAAAATTTAAACATTTTTAACATTGATAATTTTTTTATGTAATGGTTGTTTTTTAAAATAAATCAATGGTATTTGGAATGTACATCACAAACAAATATATATATCAATAACTTATATTTTTCCATAAACTAGAAAATATAATAAAAAATATTATCTCATAAAGCAATGATAAGAATATTTTTGAAGAGAATAATTCCATCTAAACTATTATTCAATGTAAATCCAATATGGTATATGACATATTTAGAAACATATATTTTATTTGATCACTATAGTACATAATTTTATTTCCTATTTTATCATGAAAAAAAGGATTTCTATTAAAATTAAATAATTCAATTAAATTTATTTTGATAAAATATAATTTTTTTATTTGAACATTATTTTAATTACAATGATATTTCCCTTAAAATCAATCGTACTACTAATAAGATTCATCAAAACATACTTGAAATTATTTTCTATCTACTTAAGAAAACGAACAAAAAAACTAATATTGTAGATGTCTTCAATCGATATGTGTATATATATCCATGGTGTAAAATTTGAAGCCATTTTATAAATTCTTTCAACCTAATATTCATTTATATTATTTTTAAAAATATTCAACAAAAATTGGATAAGAATATTCCAAATTATTCACATCCAATTTACACTAAAAAAATTCATAGAGAAATAAAAAATAATATTTTATTAGGGGATTGAGTAAAAATACTTGAATCTTATGATTAATTATTATAATAATTAATTCTCATTAATAATTACCATAAAAATAATTAATTTATATCACTAATTTCCATCATAAATATTAACTATTATACAATAATTTATATCCTTATAACCCACACAAAAATATTTTCCAATATCCAAATTCAACACTCCTTATGGGATGCAATAAAAAATATTCATTTTGAGAAATATATATAGAAAATTAATAATATTAACTTGAATAAAAATTGAAGCATAATAAATTGGGTTAATAATTTATAATACATATTTACCATAAACACTACCCATAGTAAAATATTTATTTACAATAATGATCAAAATGAATGATGGTTTTTCAAGGGTAAGAAAATAATAGTGATCACTTGATGTAATTATCATATATATAATGTAAATTAATGGTCGTGGAATAATAAAAAACCATAGATGATGTATTAGAGACAAAGAAAACTTATGGGTTGTCACATCTAAAAAAACACCAATGATCAAACTGAAATAAGGAAAAATTCTATATTGTTACATATTATTGAAACCAAATATATAAAGTAAGGGTTGATTGAATCCAAATATGGGATGGTTGAGAAAAGCTGAAAATTTTCAATTAGTGGATAAAATCAAGTTAGTGGTAGATTGGGAAGGGAAGAATAAGGGTGTGTCTGAGGTTAGATTAAGTGAATGTACTTGCACAACCATTAAAGACCATGAAAATTATTACACCACAACCATGAACATAGCTTGTGGAAATATTGTGTCAAAAAGAATATTAATATATGTAGGAAAATATACCCTTAGAAATATTGTGACACCTATAATGCATGTTTCAACATGTATCTTGTTCCAATGGAATCATAATTTCACCAAAAAAAATTTATAGACATAGTCATCATGTGAGTGTGGGAATCTTTTTCTTTCAAAATGCAACTATCCCAAAGAATCATGATCCTATAGCTATATAAAAATTACCCATGGATAAAAAATCAATAAACTTCTTACCATTGGTATATCCTACCTATATCCATGGCCATTTTAGAGTGGTTTTAATTCCCTTGATATATAAATAATTTCTAGTTGTTCATGTAGGATGTCGACTAATCAATTTTCTCAGATAGATCCCCCCAACTGGACATTAATAGTTAAAAATATGTAATATGGAATATTTTCATGATATGTTTGGTCTGATTAATTTTTCATCTAGCTATGATAGTTTTTCCTCATGGTAATAAGTTAACTTTAGCGAAATAATGTGAGTGGCACTTGTAATGATCTCTAATTTACATACCATATCCAATGGCCTAGGATCCCCTTCGATGTTCAAATGAAGTCATTTTCATCTGCCAACCCTCATGAGGGATTTTAAGATAAATAATTTTATAATCTTCATCAAAAACCCATAGTGTCAAATTACCATCCCACATATAATATAAATAAAATAATTACCTGATCATTTATCCATTAAGGGGTTCAAAAACTAGAATAAAGATCAGTTAGTGGAAAAATTATCTATAGTATATGTTTAATACTATAATCTTGATCAATCTAGAAATCAAACTTTTTTTAATGAGAAGTTATACCTAAAAACATATGAATCACTAGGTTCTTCTTCATATATTGTTTTATTACTAAAATATACAATTTAGGTATAAATTATTCTTCAGCGGCTATCACTAAAATAATAGATGAAATTTTTTAAAACTAAATATCAATTGAAATTTTGAGATAGAAAAAAAATATACCTAAATCATTGGTTTAGATCCTATTATTTGAGCCTCTAGAATCAATAGGGAATTTTTAGGAAACCCAAATCATTTATATATTTTCTCAAAATATGTTATTCATATTTTGAATAAAATTAATAGTATGTTTATATTTAGTTTTCTAGTTTAATATTTTTATTTTTAGAATGAGATTTATCCATTTAGATTAGAAGTAATATGAGAGATATTTTAGAGTCTAAAATTTAAAAGAATTGATGACTAATGGGATCTAAATATCACTACCTTTGATAATGGATCACATATTCTCACTGGAATACCATTTTTCTTCCACTAGAGAACACAAGATAAAGTGTACAATAATATTAATTTTTTATAATTTGAAGTATATATGTACTTTTATGGAAATTATGATTTTACGTAGTAAAAATTATATTACTTATTATCATTTAATTTCTTATAATTTTCACATCACTTTAAAAATTATAAAACATACATCTAATTATAAACCATATATCCATGATCAAATTAAAAAATGTTCAAATTATTCTGAGAATAAAAAAATGGGATAAATTACCATTCCACCATTCATAAAAATTAAATAAAAATTTCAAAAATTATTTCTAAAAACAACTAATTAGTTATTATAAAAGTATCATCATGGGTGAAATTTGGGTTATTATATCCTTTTCTCTTTAATATTGGTTTTCATTGTAAATATTTATGAATATACTAAAAGAATTTTTCATTAAAAAAATTATTCTATGAGATGGGTATACAAATTTTTCATCACATCATATTACTTCTAGGTTCACCCATGAACTCCTCTGGGCATCTATTGCACCATGACTAGAGATATATTATAGCCTTACAACACCAAATCTCTTTGATCATGTATCTACATAGAGTTCTTTATGATGTTAGCATCTTCCACCAAGTCTAGATAATCCCAAACAGTAATATTGGATTTGTTGAAGAGACATATATGAATTTGGGACACACGGAATACATTTCATATTCACAAGATTATTTGTTGTGATAACTGATAAGGTAATTATTTAACACACTTTATGATATAAAAAGGTCCCATGAAACTCTGAGTCAACTTGGTACTTTACCAAACCTATACATCCCTCTTTTCTAAGAATATTTTAATAAGACATCACGCCCCAACTACAAATCCAAGGACCACCTCAAACTATCCACATAATATTTTTCATCATTCTGAGATTCAATCATTTTATCCCTGGTCAACTAAATGGACATCATCATATATCACAATTTTAGGGACTAATGTGTCTGCATGAATATCCTTGTTATAATATACAGTTGATCTAAAAGGCATTTTATATATATACTCAAATGATGCCACACTGATTGAAGAGTGATAGATATTGATTTATATGAAATCTAAAAAGTAATATTCCCAGAAAAAGAACCTTTGGAAGATAAAATTCATGCTCCTAGATTGTCATCATGAGTGTTAATGGTACTCTCCATTTACCCATCATTTTGGTGATATAATGTCGTATTAAGGCATAAAATAGTACAAAAGGTTTCTTATAACCATCTCCACCTTCTCAAACTGAATTACACATCTTGATAAGAATGTGTGGTTATATGTAATCTATAAAGATTCAAAATCACATGGACACATTACATTTCTAGGTGATAAACTTGTTTCTTCTCCCTGATAAGAAAGAAATGGGAATAATTCATGAGGTTTTCCACTACAACCCACAATAAATCAATCCCCCTTGAAATATAAGGCATACCTAATAGAAAATCCAAAGAGATATAATTCCATATGCACTCTTGATTATTATGTTCATGAATCATATCAACTGGGACATTGTTTTTTTACATCAACCTATGGTTGGTGAGTCATCAAACCAAAAACTAAATTATACCAAGATTCATCTTGACCTACTTAAAAACTTTATTCAGGACATGATACATCATCCCTACACCAATGTAGACTGATTAGGGATAATATGGGAACTATGATAACACCTCTTTACAAAATATGTATGGAACTATATACACCCCATGAAAGGGAATTTTTTGTTCCCCTCCTTCAGTCTAACTCTCATGTAATTCCTTACAGATAATTTAATCATTCCAAATTTGACACTAATAGTCACTAGTATAAGAATATAAATCCCACTACATCATCCATGACCATTAATCTTCCCAATAACGAGGTATAAGAGATCTATCTTCCATTTCCCTTCAACTCATCTTGGCCCCAAAAAATTATCTCCTCTTAGGAATTATGACTCTTTGATTTGGTAATAAATTTAACACCAAGATTGTTTGGTTTCATATTTTCTTTAAATAATTTTTATTCTTATATAGATTTCATTGCAAACAATCATGAGATTAAATGAATGAAAAGATTCCTTTAATATAAAATTACTATTATTGCCTAGCTGTTAGGTTAGGAGAAATAATTGTAACTAACTTATGAAAATGCATTATGAATTCATTGGCTATTAATTATTAATGAAAATATAAATCAATTAGATATATTTATTTTTAAATGAAAACATTTTGAAATAAAATTAAATAGATATAAGTGTTATGTACTTAATAAAATATTATTGATATTCATCCAAAGGACATTTTAGTCATAGGTTACAAAAAATACCATATTTTATTTATAAGGACCTTTTTTTAAAAGGTTAATTTTGCACCATTGATTGGTGAAACCATTTTAAATTAATATTTTTACACATTAATAATTTATATATGAAAAAATAAATATTTTATTTTAAAGAGAGATATAAAAATATTCTTTGGATAAATTTCTGATAAATTTCTAATAACTTTCATGTTTTGATGAATGGTAAAAATACGCTAACTTTAATTAAAAAAAATTCATCGAGATAATTTCTATGGTTAAATTATAATATTGTATGGGTTTAAAATATAAATATAATATATTTTTAATATTTAATATAATTTATGTCATTAACATTAATTTTACATTGAATTCTTAGATAAAAACATCTGAATCTTTTACTATGTTTTGACTTTTGAAACCCATTCTGTCATTTCAAAAATGGTATTAATATTTTATTAATTACTACAACTTTTGTATTTTAAAATTTGAATAATGGATACTGTATTTGGTATAAGTATGTCAAAATTTTGTTAATTGGCAACATTTATTTTTGGGTATTATGAATAGTAACATTGATAATTATTTTATTACAATGGTTAATGGTAAATCACATAATTAAGGGTGAACATAATATTATAAAATTATCTTAACACCAATAAAAATCCTATGAGATGACTAAATTTGACCCTTATCATCTTTTTTTAGAAATTGATTTACTTTATAGCCAAATACTTATGAATATAACATGAATGTAATAAAAACTAATGAATGTGAAAAAATGTCAAAATCTCAATTAATATAGGTATATTAATTTTAATATATGTTTAAATAGGAGATAATATCAACAATAGATAGTATATAGAAATTTAAAAGAATTAAATACATCATCGAAATTTATTTATATTTTTTAGAAATTAAATAATTACCATTAATGATGACACAATAGTGATGTAAAAATTATTTTATTAACAGAAATATCAAATAAATGGTATTAAAAATATTAAAGGATATATCATTTGAACTAATTAAAGAGATCCACTAATTTAATAGGTGACTCTAAAATTTTGGGAGTGTATTAAATATTTTTATTTGAATTTATATCCTGTGTGAAATTTATTTTAAGTCAAATAAATGAATAGTTTCAAAATTGACACTATTGACATTTTATAAAAATAACATTTTGTTAAATTATTTCAAAGTCATAAAAAAATATTTAAAAATTATAAAATGATAATTAAAAGGTCTAAAATGAACAAAAATATCCATTTATAGTTATTAACACCACATAAGTAAATATTTATAACCATTACAAATTTATAATGTTATTACAACAATTAAAATTAAATAGAATAACTAATTGTTAATTAAAATGACAATGCTTAAATTGAAAAAACATATTGTCTAAAAATTTTTGGTTGATGATATATCAATTTTATATCAACTTATCTTAGAAATTGAGAGATTTTTGGTGGATTTCGAGTGGGTATTTATTTTATTTTAAATTAATATTTTGGAGGTTTCCAAAAGTTCCCTTGGCTCAATTATAAAGTGGAACCTCCTCCCTATCCACTTAATTCATTTTTAGAATTCAAGATTGGCCACCCCAGCCATTTAGCCTTATCAAATTATTTTTTTTCATTCTATAGGTTACAATTTTTTTGAAAGACCAACTCTACTACACTAAGAGAAAATTTAAAAGGAGTTATATCAAGGAAGAGGTAATCTCTTCTACCGATTATTTCAAATTTATTTCTTCTTATACTTCCTCTTCACTAGTTATTTAATTATAAAGTTATAACATCAGTATAACTCATATATTTATATGTTATTAAAAATATGAAACAACCCTATTTCACCTTCTATCCATCCAATGGAAATCAATATCATCACGCATGCATACGTATGACTTACAGTGTCCACACAGTGGTGTAATCTATTTTTCTCCACCACCTTACATGTATTGGTATAATGGTGGAAATAATAAAAGTATATGATTATTATGAAAATATAATAATTTTGAGATACTATACACCATCCAATTCAATACCATTCAAAAATTATGGGGACGATATCATAGCTCATGCGTATGTACGGCGTACCATCTCCACAATGTGATGTGATTTGTTGTACATAATCTTCATTAAACCATGATTATATAAAGTAATTAAATTAATAAATATGATATATATTATACTAATACCATGATGTTAATTAAATAACTATAACCTAAAAATAGTAATAAGAACTTATCCGACAAAACCTATATAAGAACATTAAGATGTTAATACATTAATAACGAGTAACAATGAAATGTTACTATCAAACAAATGAATATATGATCCTAAATGTTTTCCTAAAAATAATTATTATTCTGTAATAAATTTGTAACATTATTTAAATCATTATACAAGATATTTATAAGTATATGAAGCATATTGAAACAATGTTAATGGAAGACATTGTAAATCTTTTTTTATCTGAGATTGATTATTCATAAGTATTTAATGGGGTATATTTATCATCCATGTCTATGTTTTCTAAATGTTTATTTCAAAATATTCTTTATATACTTAAATAATTATTAAAACAAAAATTCACCCATGCATAAATGTTTACTAATTGGTTTGAATGGAATCGTTTTTCATTTTTGGTATGGGGAACTTTTTGACTTTCTGATAAAAATAACACCAATAATGTTTTTTGAACTTGTACGTCATGAATGGATTTTTACTCTTTTATAATTATTTATTTCCTTGAATCATCTTCTATAATTTTACAAGGTTATTTTCACATAAAATTATTTCTTCTAAAATTGGGTTATATTTTTTCGAAGGAAAAAGTTTTTGAAAAAGAAAGGATATTTTTCTCAGGAATAATGATCAAGTTGTTGTATCAAAATTATTTTACATCTATTATTAGATAGGTTTATGTTTATATCCATATTATTACATTTATTTTATCATGTAAATTATGGAATTATTTTTATGAAATCCATTTATGGATTATTTTATGAGGGATTTATGTTTAAGAAACCCATTTTTATGGGTTATGATATAGTAAATGTTTTTAGGTTTTTGTGGAACATGTAATAATGGTTCCATTATGAAATTGGTAGTACCTATATCTCCCTTCAATTCATTGATTCAATATTTTTATCTCATGAGATCGACATGGCTAGAACGACAAGTAAATTCGGTTTAGTTATAATGGGCTGGAATGAGGAGTGATCTCAGTTTAGTAATGGACTTTGTCTGCCATGATGTTCTTGTAAATTAATATTAAATAATATGAGATGACTTTATATGCTTCTGTGTGTATGAAACTAGATTTCATGTCTTCTTTTATGACTATTTGTATTACATTCAACTTTAAAAATTTATCCCATGACATGATATTGTGATATTTTATATGTAGGATAAGATTATCAAATGTTATGTTCTTATGAATATGATATGATTGATATTTCCTTTCTTTACCCTTACTAAGCTGTTGAGATCACCCTTTTATATGATTATTTTTCCTAGGTTATATATAAGGGTATTAATTCTGATATTCTAAAATGAGTCAAGTTATGGTGAAATAAATGGGAGACAATGTAGATGTTTTGTGAACCAGTTGTGTATATTTCCCAGGTTCTAAAGAAAATATACTTATTCAACCCTCTCATGGTTTTTTTATATACTATAATAAATATACTTCAATTCTGATGTAATATGAATTTATGAAAATAATAGGTCTCTATAGTTTGTTTTAGAGGAAATGTATAGTTATCCTTTAGAAACTAGTATGAGAAATCCTTAAGGATATGTATATGTACATGATACAATCCTAGTGTTTTAAAAATGACCATGAATAACCTTGGATAAAACCTAAAGAGTTGAAAATTGATTTTTATTCTTGATTATGTGGTTTTTCTATTATGATTAGTGTTGGTCACACTATTCTTCTTAGTTTTATTCAATGGTTGGAACCTGAAGGAACCACGTTAATGATGAATGTAATAGGAAATGCAATTATTATCCCCCTGAGAAACTAAATGTTATGGGAGATGGAATGAAAAATCTGGTAGCCTTTCACACAGTACATTCTCAAGCTATGAATCATGCCGGACATCAAAATGACCAAAAGTTGGAGCAACATTTCGTTGAATCCTCCATGAGGTATCATCCACCTTCCTTCAATGGGTATTCTGATCCATTAGTGGCTAAAAAATGGATAAGTACCACTGAAAAGATATTTTTAGTTCTGCAATGTTCTGAACATGATAAAGTCATCTTAGCAGTAGATCATTTTAATCTGACATTGATCAATGGAGGAATCTTATAAAGAATACGAGGAAAGAGATAAAATTGAGTAAATTGAATGGGACGAGTTCAAGAACATATTTTTTAACATGTAATTTCCTACTATTCTGCTAACAAAGATGGATAATGAGTTATATGATCTTAAAAAAAGGATGAAGAATCTGTTGGTAGCTATGAAGAAAATATTACAAGACATGAAAGGTACACTTATGGAATTATTATCCAACTGGAGAGTAATATTGATCAATACATTAGTGGCTTAGAACTAATTTTCCAAAGGGAATTATCCATTAGGGACTTCAATATCTATGAGGAAATATTTCAATGTTCTCTCAATGATGAGATAGATATTGGAGTAACCCATTAGTCATATTTGTTTGATAAGTAGAGTAAAATGGAATTCAAAGGGAAATTTAAAGACCACAGTAAAAAAATGAGTTTTCCCTTATGATCAAAATGTTGAAAGAAACATGGATAGAAATTTATTAAAGGGACTAGTAAATGTTTTATGTATGGAAAATAATTTCACCATGAAATTAAATGCTGAAGTGATGGGAAAAATATTTCTAATGATGCGAACAAAGAAAAGGCTACACTGAATGCACCTCATTCACATCAATATTAAAAGTTCATGTAAATGGGGAATAATTCCTATAAATTCCCTAATCAATGGTTTATTGATGATAGTAGATGTAGAGGAACTCTTATGTACAAATACGAAGGAATTACACATGAAATTACTACTGGTGAAGTGGAGTACGATAATGATATGGTGAAAGGTACCCTTATAATGCACTATAATGTTCAAAATGTTTTATTTGATTCTGGATCCACCCACTCTTTTTTTTGAAGAATTTTCTATGTTTATTGTCATATTACTTATAAAATTAGATGTTGAGTTAGTTGTGAGAACTCCTAATGGCACAAAAATCACTTGAAAAGTTTATAATTATTTTCCGATTGATGTTTTTGGGAATGTGTTTCTTACAAATCATGTGATCCTTCCAATAGTGGAATTTGATGTGATTCTTGGCATGGATTGAATTTCCTTATATGGATATCCTTTAAATTTACAAAAAAGGTAAGTAACATTTCATATTCCATATCAGTATATGATCATCGATCAATACAAGGATGAATATTACTTTCTAGTGTAAATTTCATCCATATTATTGGTCTTGATTCTTATAAATAAAGGTTATTTATCTCAAATGTTTGGGGAGAAACTCGCGATTAATAATACACCCATTGAATGGGAGATTGATGATGTCTTTCTAGTGGAATTTCTAGGTCTTCCTCCAAATTGTGAAGTTGAGTTTTCAAAAGAACTCATATCTAGTGATATTCCTATTTCAAATACACCTTATACAATGGACCAATTGAGTTATAAGAATTGAATAAGAAACTCCAAGAGAATCTTGATCAGGTATTCATACATCCTAGTGCATCCCCATGGGGAGAACATCTTCTGTTTATTTTGAAGAAATATGGATCAATGAGACTCTGTATTGATTATTGAGAATGTAACAAGATCACTATCAAGAAAAATATCATCTCCTATGAATTAATTACTTATTTTACCAACTAAATAGAGCTTAATACTATTCCAAGATTGATCTTTGTTCAAGATATCATAAATTAAGGGTAAAAAGGAGGATATACTAAAGATGGAATTTCATAAAAGGTGTGGACACTATGAGTTTACAGTGATGCCTTTTGGTCTTACTAATTCCCCCACTATCTTCATGGATATACTAAATATAGACTTTAGATAATTCCATGATCAGTTTGTGGTAGTATTTATATACGATATACTTTTCTATTCAATGGGAATGGAGGATAATGAAGATAACTTGAGAATTGAACTAAAGAAACTAAGAAAAGATAAGGTTAATTCAAAATTAACCTAGTGTGAATTTTTCCTTCAAAATATTTCATTTCTGGGTCCCATAATTTCATGAGAGGGGATATTTATAGATCCCACAAAAACAGAGGTTATTGAAAGATGACTGAGACCAACAGTGTTAACTAAGATCCAAAGTTTTCCTGGTTTAGATCTATATTATTGAAATTTTGTGAATGATTTTTCACGATTATCAAATCCACTAACCAAGATTACATGGAAAACAGTAAAGTTATATTGGATAAATGATTGTGAAGAAAATTTCAATGAGAAAAAAATTTGGTTTTCCAGTGCACCTTTTCTCAATCTACCTTGTTGTGGAGAGAGTTCTATGATTTATAGTGATGCATCAAGGTAGGGAATGTGGTGGTTTCTCATAAAAAAATGTTATGGTGGTTGCTTATGCCTCATGGTAGTTAAAAATCCACGAGAAAAATTACCCAACTCCTAATTTGGAGTTATCTATGGTAATCATTTCAATAAAAATATGGAGGCATTATCTTTATGGAAAAAGGTGTGATATTTATAATAATCATAAATGTTTAATGTATATTTTCACACACAATGAGATGAATATGCGCCAGATAAGATTGTTGGGTTTAATTAAATATTACTACTTCTTAATACATTACCACCATGGGAAAGAGATAATGGTGGAAGATTGTCACATAAATAACTTATTTTAAAGTTATTTTTAATTTATTTTCCATTCATTTTTCCCCTCTTTGGAGCTCGTTTTCATCGCTATTGAGTGCTGAATGTCTCAGGGTTTCAAAAATCGGGCAGATTTGAGAAGGTAAGTTATTTACATCATAACTCTCTCAATTCTTACTATTTTTCCCCCATTCCAGTTCCTATATGATATTATAATCCCTATTCGAACATCCCATGAATTGTTGGATGTTTTCAAATTCAGATTCTGGTGGATTTTGAGTCGTTTTCTTCAAGATTATTTTTGGTAATGTTTCTCTTTTCAATTCTTCTCTTCTCCTTAGGGTTTCCACCCTATCTCAAGAGTTTATAGAATGTCCAGAACATAGGGTTCGAACATATGGTCTTATTTGGTATCTTTTGGGTCATTTTTTTGGTGGTTTAGGTCTGGATTTATATTCCTTGGGGTGCGGCGGTGGTGCGGTTGATGTTTCGCACCATATTTTGAGGGTTTCGTCATAAAAGGTAGGTGATTCCATGTGTAAACATTTATAGATGAGTTAGTTTGCTTGAATTACTTATTATTCATGTTCCTAATATGTTGTGTGTGGTGCATGAACTGTTTATGTTGTATTTAGTAAAACATTTGTTTTTATAGTTTCATTTTAGCTTTAAATTTGGTGTTTTCATGTGCAACCCTTTGGGTATTGTTTGGGATTGTTTTATAACATATAAATTTTGTTTAATAAATCTTTTTCGGGATGAAAATTCTGATTTGGTGGGGTATTGGTGTTCCACTAGGTCTTAAAGAGGTTTTTTTAAGGGTTTAAGGTGTAAAACATTATTGTACTTCTTGAAAGTGATCTTGAAAACGTGTGTGTTTCATGTGGATCTTTTGTACTGTTGTTTGAGGTGTTTGTATAACACATGGGGGGTTTTTTTAATAAATATTTTTAGAGCTTCAAATTCTGTTTTGAATTTGTATTGATGTGATTTTGTCCTTGAAATATGGTTTTGAAATGGGTTTTATTTGAAATGATTTGGTACACTATTTAGAATTGTTTTATGAAAGTTTTGAGTGGTTTAATGATTTATGTAAGAGGTGAAACCATATTGGAAAACTGTTTTGGATTGTTTATACATTCAAATGAACCATTGTAAATGTGAATAGTTCTGTTATGTGATGTTTATCATATTTTTAAGGACTTCATAAAATTGTTAAAGGATGTGTTGGATTATGAAAGTTATGAAAAATTGTTGTGGGCTATTTTGGTGTGAGTTTGACTTCAAAATGAATTTGAATGAAAAGTTAAAATTGTGACTTGTGTGTTGTTCATGGGGATGTTTGGATAATGTGTGATGTGGAAGTGATATTTTCATGTGAAAAGTATATTTCTTGGATTGTTGAACTTGTTTGAGCATAAAGGGAAAACCCGGGTATCTAGGTGGGTGGACGTGTACTAGTATGCTAGTGAATCTGTGAGGTTTGGACTCAGTTTAACTTAGCAGGATTGACGCTTACAACTCTAACTAAACTATGATGATGATGATTGGGGACCACTAGGTTATGGGTATGTTCCCTACTAGTGGCTCGTGCACGAGAACAGATAATTTTTGTGGTTACTCTCACCGAGATACGAGGTACCTAGGACCCACAGCTAGCTAGTGCCTAGGGGTTATTTCCTATTGGTTATGCTCATTAGATATTTTATACTTTCCGTCGGCATACGGTATATTTGGCTGGAAAAATTAGTGGCTTTTTAATTTATTTTAAAAGTGTTGATTCTTTAAATTAGCCCACTCGAAAACTGTTTTTTTTAAGTTACATCTTTTAGAAATTGTAACTAGAAATTACATGTTTTTGAAAACTTGCATGCTTTTCGTCTTTGAATGTTTATCACAGGGAATTGCTTAGTGGTGGTATCCTATTGGGCTTTGTCTCACACCCTACTTACACCCTTGGGTGTAAGTAGACTTGGTTATTTTTTTGTCGCAGGTTTGGGTATAACTTTTGTGCCAACAGTTCGGGTTTCCACCGGTCATTCATGATGCGGTGTTGTGGAGATGGCGTGAGGAAGATGCCTCTTTCCATGTTGAGGTTCTTGGGCTGTCTTTTCTTGGGTTTGTACCTTTGTAATGACCTTAAAACATTGTTTAAAATTGTGCAATTCAGTTCTGAATTTATTAAAAAGATGTTTCGGTTTGAAAAATCCAGATTTGGTTTCTTGGATTCATTTGATGTTTCAAGTATAAAAACTCGGGTAAATCGTTCCCAATTTTCAGTTTTTGATACCCGGGCACTTGTGCCAGCCCGTGGGGATCGGGAACGCCCTTCGGGACATGCCACAGGTCGGGTCGGGTGCCAGTTTTTGCGGCGACCAGATTCGGTTCGTGACAAAATGGTATCAAAGGAGGTTCGCTCCTTGGGTCATGTTATTTGGGGAAGAGTCAGCATAGTCTGGAGCTAGGATTTTTGGGACTTGAAATTTCAGTCATGGGTAGTGTGCCTGGCCAGCACACCTCATGAATGGATTCAAGTCACCATGGGAATTATGGTTTTATCTGAGTCCTTTGGTTTTCTTGGTTTAATGATGACTATGGGAAATGAAAAGAGAGTTGGGAGAATAATCTCAGTGTGCTCGCAGGGCCTGGCAAGCCATGTGGAGCGATGGATATTTCCCTAGAATACTCTCTGTTACGGAGAAGTGATTGGAATATGGCTTCCAACCATATGTCCAAGTCACCCACCGAAACTAGTTTCCTCTTGCATTGTTTTGTGCTTTAGTTTTGAAATCTTAACACTTTGGTTTTAAGGTGACTTGTTTTTAAGAAGTGTAAAGTTTTTATGAAATGATTTTCAAATAAAGACGGAATGGTTTGGGTTTATCAAATGGCAGAACTGAATTTTCAGAATTGTTTGGAAATATAAAATGGTGTGCTTACACCTCTTTGAAAGAAGGAACTATATTGAAGTTGGTTTTGAAAAGTGTTTCCAATAGAGTTTTCTAAACAATCAGAGTGTGTTTTAATGGGATGAGATGTTTTGAAATTGATGTGAATATCTTGAAAGTGAGTTATTTTCTAAATGGTTGTGACTTTCTGAAAAAAAAATTAAGATGTGATTTGGGATTTTGATCTCGTGGTTATCGGTTTTGAGAAAAAGGATGTGTTGGTTGACCGTTTTGGTTTTGAAAAGTGGAACAAATTTTTGTTTTAACCTTTGGTATTTTCGTGAGCAACCACATGCATGGAGTTATATGGGAAGATGGATGGTTGATGAGATGACTCGATGAGTGTCGAGATGGATATGAGGAGGGTGCCATGTGTGGCACTGAAACATGCATGTGTAAGGCCCATGGGGTACCATTGGTGGATGCGCTAACCGCTGAACCATTTGTTTTCAAAGAAATGTTTTTAAAGAGAAATATGAAGACTTGATGAATTGTTGGGAATGGTTTATATTATGTATTTTTGTAAAATGTTGATGTTGTGGGATGTCTTGAGTCCAAGAACCCCTCCTGTTTGAACTGTGTTTTGGGTTTGGGTTTGGTCAGTAAGTTGTGTTATAGGGATAGTTAGTGGTCTCTTTTGAAAAATGTTTTGGGATGCATTTATGATGGTTCCATTCATGTGTTTAGATCTGGTTTTTGGTATATCTTGACTAATGGACCATCTTGGTTGGGTCCTTGGGTTCAATCGTTGGATAAGGTACACCCCCATTAAAGGTTAGTGCACAACTGAAGTGCAACTCGGATTGTTTCGCCGTTTGAAGACCCTCCAGTTGATCAATATAAGGAATATTTTTTTTCTTGAGATTTTTAGATTGAGTCTACACCCATTCCTTTCTTTGATTTTTAGATCCTCTTGTAATGGGAGAGTGCTTGTGGATGGGTGAAAGAGACCATAGTTTCTTGTGTTTCCTAATTCGTTGAAGGTGGATGTGGTCTAGGGTTGTTATTTTGGATGAGTGTCTTGATGGTGTCTAAGAGGGCCTTTGGGGTTCTTCAAAGTTTCTTTGAAGCATGAGTTCATGTTAAACCACCCGTTTGAGAAATATGGTCACGATAGGATATTGTGGCCACTTTCTAGAATTGTGTGTTGTTTGGGGATGTTGTATATGGTCCCTCTCCATGCATTGTTTATATCAGTCACAATGGCCATGTTCGGTGATACCTTATGATGTCATGTGCTCGATTGACCATATAGGTGAAAGTCGTGAAATCCTCCGAGAGTCCCTGTTGTGTTGGGTGAATGTCTTCATTGTAAAAAACATCAAAATATTCCATTTTAGAGGAAGTTGAGTGTAGGTGTTATTTACTTCTGTTGTTTCTCACCTGAAGAAACAAGGTGTGATGTGTGTGCATCTTCTTAGCCCTTATTTCAGTGAAATATTGGGATAGGGTAAAGTGAGTATGGAATTTGTTATGTTTGGAAAACATATCTTGGGTTGTGGTGTAGTTGTTGGTGGCACCGAAAGAATAATTCTCATTTAGTGGGTTTCTGAAGACTAACTGTGAGGCCGAAGATGCTTCAATAATTTGAGCTCCAACCATAGGTCTCGGAGAGAAGCTGGCTCGCAGTTAGGGGAAATCACAGGGTCATTTAAACCCTTGTAAAATTTCATATCCTCAGTGTGAAAGATAGGAAGTGTTTAAACCTATGGTGTCATCATATTCCCTCTGTTGTTCTCATTTGGTGGAAATAGGTGGTGGGCCTTGTACCCATGTCATCGCCTAATGTCATTCCCTCCCCCTTTGGTTTCCATTGAGTGTTTGGAGAATGGTTGGAAATTTGGCTAGACATGCTGAGCACATAGTTTGTGAACGATTAAGAGAGACTGTGTGCCTGGAAGCCATGCAGGAAGGTTGATCAGCACAGTTAGTTCACAGTTTCAAAAACTGTGCAGACTAACGGTGCAACCTTCCCAAATCTTGAAATTTTTGGGTCTTTCTGTGATGACATGTGCTGGTCGATTAAGATGGTTGGTTCATATGATATGGAGAACCACTATGATTATCATGTATGTTCCTTAGGAAATTTCGAATTGAAGTCTACCCTTGGTCCCAGGGAGTCCATTCAGGCCTCCCCCTATTAGTGTCCTGATTCTGTCTCGAAAAAAATATTGGTTGTCTATTATAGTGGGGAGCATATTAGTGTCCCCCCGTACCAGTAACATAGATTTATCTATGGTTTTGTCTTGGTTTAGATAGTCTCGTTTGGAGATATCTAGCTACCAACATCTTCCTTGACTAAACGTTGGGACTAGAGAGTTCCCAATGGTTTAGTTAAAGTAAGGTAAGTGTAACCTTGTTCAGAGTTGTTGTTCGTTTGGGTGAATTGCTTGAGTCTTGTTCAGATAGTGTTTGAAGAGTTTTATTTTGGGATAAAGTATGAATGTTATTGATCCTTTCAGGAAAGTAGTGTAAGTTATGGTTCTGAGATTAATCCTTCCTTAATTGATCACTGGAGGTGTTTTGGCCTTTGGGGGTGAAACCTTGCAAGAGAGTACCTATTGGTTTCTCAGTGGGGTTTGGTAGTTGCTTTAACCTTGCTGTGACTTTCCGGGGCGGAAATTTTTCAAGGTGGGGATAATTGTCACATAAATAAATTATTTTAAAGTTATTTTTAATTTATTTTCCATTCATTTTCCCCTCTTTGGAGCTCGTTTTCATGGCTATTGAGTGCTGAATGTCTTAGGGTTTCAAAATTCGGGCAGATTTGAGAAGGTAAGTTATTTACATCATAACTCTCTCAATTCTTACTATTTTTCCCCCATTCCAGTTCCTATATGATATCATAATCCCTATTCGAACATCCCATGAATTGTTGGATGTTTTCAAATTCAGATTCTGGTGGATTTTGAGTCGTTTTCTTCAAGATTATTTTGGGTAATGTTTCTCTTTACAATTCTTCTCTTCTCCTTAGGGTTTCCACCCTATCTCAAGAGTTTATAGAATGTCCAGAACATAGGGTTCGAACATATGGTCTTATTTGGTATCTTTTGGGTCATTTTTTTGGTGGTTTAGGTCTGGATTTATATTCCTTGGGGTGCAGCGGTGGTGCGGTTGATGTTTCGCACCATATTTTGAGGGTTTCGTCATAAAAGGTAGGTGATTCCATGTGTAAACATTTATAGATGAGTTAGTTTGCTTTAATTACTTATTATTCATGTTACTAATATGTTGTGTGTGGTGCGTGAACTGTTTATGTTGTATTTAGTAAAACATTTGTTTTTATAGTTTCATTTTAGCTTTAAATTTGGTGTTTTCATGTGCAACCCTTTGGGTATTGTTTGGGATTGTTTTATAACATATAAATTTTGTTTAATAAATCTTTTTTGGGATGAAAATTCTGATTTGGTGGGGTATTGGTGTTCCACTAGGTCTTAAAGAGGTTTTTTAAGGGTTTAAGGTGTAAAACATTATTGTACTTCTTGAAAGTGATCTTGAAAACGTGTGTGTTTCATGTGGATCTTTTGTACTGTTGTTTGAGGTGTTTGTATAACACATGGGGGGTTTTTTAATAAATATTTTTAGAGCTTCAAATTCTGTTTTGAATTTGTATTGATGTGATTTTGTCCTTGAAATATGGTTTTGAAATGGGTTTTATTTGAAATGATTTGGTACACTATTTAGAATTGTTTTATGAAAGTTTTGAGTGGTTTAATGATTTATGTAAGAGGTGAAACCATATTGGAAAACTGTTTTGGATTGTTTATACATTCAAATGAACCATTGTAAATGTGAATAGTTCTGTTATGTGATGTTTATCATATTTTTAAGGACTTCATAAAATTGTTAAAGGATGTGTTGGATTGTGAAAGTTATGAAAAATTGTTGTGGGCTATTTTGGTGTGAGTTTGACTTCAAAAATAATTTGAATGAAAAGTTAAAATTGTGACTTGTGTGATGTTCATGGGGATGTTTGGATAATGTGTGATGTGGAAGTGATATTTTCATGTGAAAAGTATATTTCTTGGATTGTTGAACTTGTTTGAGCATAAAGGGAAAACCCGGGTATCTAGGTGGGTGGACGTGTACTAGTATGCTAGTGAATCTGTGAGGTTTGGCCTCAGTTTCACTTAGCAGGATTGACGCTTACAACTCTAACTAAACTATGATGATGATGATTGGGGACCACTAGGTTATGGGTATGTTCCCTGCTAGTGGCTCGTGCACGAGAACGGATAATTTTTGTGGTTACTCTCACCGAGATACGAGGTACCTAGGACCCACAGCTAGCTAGTGCCTAGGGGTTATTTCCTATTGGTTATGCTCATTAGATATTTTATACTTTCCGTTGGCATACGGTATATTTGGCTGGAAAAATTAGTGGCTTTTTAATTTATTTTAAAAGTGTTGATTCTTTAAATTAGCCCACTCGAAAACTGTTTTTTTAAGTTACATCTTTTAGAAATTGTAACTAGAAATTACATGTTTTTGAAAACTTGCATGCTTTTCGTCTTTGAATGTTTATCACAGGGAATTGCTTAGTGGTGGTATCCTATTGGGCTTTTTCTCACACCCTACTTACACCCTTGGGTGTAAGTAGACTTGGTTATTTTTTTGTCGCAGGTTTGGGTATAACTTTTGTGCCAACAGTTCGGGTTTCCACCGGTCATTCATGATGCGGTGTTGTGGAGATGGCTTGAGGAAGATGCCTCTTGCCATGTTGAGGTTCTTGGGCTGTCTTTTCTTGGGTTTGTACCTTTGTAATGACCTTACAACCTTGTTTAAAATTGTTCAATTCAGTTCTGAATTTATTAAAAAGATGTTTCGGTTTGAAAAATCCAGATTTGGTTTCTTGGATTCATTTGATGTTTCAAGTATAAAAACTCGGGTCAATCGTTCCCAATTTTCAGTTTTTGATACCCGGGCACTTGTGCCAGCCCGTGGGGATCGGGAACGCCCTTCGGGACTTGCCACAGGTCGGGTCGGGTGCCAGTTTTTGCGGCGACCAGATTCGGTTCGTGACAAAGATGGTTTCAGTTTAAAATAAAATGCGTGCTTATCCATGGTGTGGATCATGAAAGATCCAAAATTTATGGATTTTGAAAGGACTGATCATGAAATATAATGGATGGGAAGAAATATTATCATTATAAAATAAATGTTCATCCATCTATACATGTGATGATTAAAGAGGAGTAGAAGGAAGATATAGAGTTACAGAAGAAGGTGAGAAACATTATGGAATTAAACCTTGATTATGATGAAATAATAATGTTTAGGAACTAGGTTTTTTTTCTCCCATACCAAAATTAAATAAGTATCTACTGGATGAGGACCCTAGTTATTCATTATCTATTCACCCTGGAAGAAAAAAGATGTATGTGGACCTTAAAGAGTACTACTAGTGGGATGGAATGAAATGATATTCAATGTAATATATCTCTTGATGCTTGGTACTTCAGATAGTTAATGTTGAGAGATAGAAGTATAAGGGTATGTTACAGTCATTACCCATACCCGAATGAGAATTGTAAAAAATCACTATGTAATTTTTCATGAGACGTCCCAAAACATCCCAAGGCATTAATTCTATCTAGGTTATAGTTGATCTTCTTATGGATTCAGTACACTTCATTACTATTAGAGAGGATTTATCTCTTGATTAGATTGTTAGGATATATGTAAATTAATTGGTAAAATTTTATGGAGTACCACTTTCTATTTTATCCAATGAGGATCTAAGGTTTACATAGATTTTCTTGTGAAGTCTTCATCATGCTACGGATAAAAAGTTAAGTTTCAGTACTTCTTATCATCCTCAGATAGATGGCCAGTTTTAGAGGAAAATTAAAGCTCTTGAAGAAATGTTGAGAGCTTTATCTGTGGATTGAAAAGGTGGTTGGGATAAACACCTACCTTTGGTGGAATTTTCTTACAATAATAGCTTTCAGTGCAATTTTCAGATGGCTCCTTATGATGCCATATAAGGAAAGAAGTGGAGAACTCTAGCTTATTGGGATGAAGTTGGGGAAAGAAAGCTATTAGGACCTGTCCTTATTGGTTAAATGGAAGAAAAGGTAAGATCTATCCAACAACACATAAAATCAGCTCAGAGTCAACAAAAAAGTAATCATGACAATCGAAGAAAAGAAATAGACTTTGATGTTGGTGATATGTTTTTCTTAAGAATATCTCCCTAGAAGAGATTAATGATATTTGGAAAAAAGGGAATATTGAGGCTGAGGTATATCAGTCCTTTTGAAATACTAGATTGTGTTGGGAAGGTAGCTTACCGATTAGAAGATCCAATGAATCTCTCTCAAGTTCATGATGTGTTCCATGTATCTCTCTTGAGAACGTACATACCTGATGCTTCACATGTACTAAGCAAAGAAGTTATACTGTTGGAGCTAGATCTTTATTTTGAAGAAAACCTGATAGAGATTTTGGATCATAGAGAAAAAGTTCTACAAAAAAGACCACTCACTTGGTTAAAGATTTATGGAGGAACCACCAATTTGAAAAAGCTACCTAGGAACTTGAGGATATCATGAGTGATTGTTATCCTCATCTTCTTGATTCCATGTGATGAATTTCAAGGGAAAAATTTATTTTAAGGGGGGTAGAATGTAACAATTGGATATTTTTAGGAAATATTTTCATTAAATAATTTTTATTATTCAGTATCTTTCTTTTCATGCAATAGTGAGTTTAAACGAACCATGAGACTCCCTTAACATAAAATTAAATTTATATCCAAGGTGTTAGGTTAATGGGAATAATTATAACAAACTTATGAAAATGTATTATGAATTCATTGGCTATTAATTATTTATGAAAAATATAAATCATTTATATATTTTTATTTTTGAGTGAATTACTTTGGTAATTAAATTAATAAGATATATGTGTTATATAATAAATAAAATATTTTTTACATTCATCCTCGGGATATTTTAGTCACAGGGTATGAATAAATCCCCATGTTATGTATAAGAACCAATATGATTAAAAGGATTATTTTACCTTTTTTAATGGTGATCCCATTTCAAATATAGATTTTGAAACATTAATATTTTCTATATGATAACATAAACAAGTTATTTTGAATTCAGATATACAAAATTACATTGAATGAATTTTTGATATTTTTTCTGATAACTTTAATGTTTTAATAAATAGTAAAAATGAGCTAAATTTTAATTGAAAACTACTTTTTTCCTTGAGAAAATTTATATGGTTAAATTATTACATTTAATGGTTTGAAAATATAAAAAATATATTTTTTCCGTTAACTATAATGTATGTCAATAGAATTTATTTTTATATTAAATTCATAGATTAAAACATTCCAGCCTTTTGCAATGTTTTATCTTTTAAAACTCATTTTCTCATTTCAACAATGTGATTCCTTTTAAATTAATCTCTGAATCATTGATGTTTTGAATTTTGAAAAATTGATTCCAATTTTTAAATAAGTTGGTCCAAATTATTTTAATAGGAAACATTTATTATTTGGAATTATGAATAATATACTTGGTAATTATTTTATTACCTGGGTTAATGGTAAATCTGGTAATTAAGGGTGAAAATAATATTATAAAATTACCATAACACCTGTAAAAATCTTATTTTATGACTAAATTTGACACTTATCATTTCCTTTGGAAATGGAATCAAATTATGGCCACTTACCTATGAATATGACATGAATGTAATAGAAACTAATGAATGTGACAAAATGTTATGGTCTCATTTTATATAAGTATATTAATTTTAATATATTAGAGTCTAGGAGACAATATCTACTATGGATAGTCTCTAAAAATATAAAAAATATTCCAAAACTATAAAGAAAAAATTATAATTTTTATAGATTAAATAGTTAAAATTAATGATGACACAATATTGATGTAAACTTTATATTATTAATATAAATATCCAATAAATGGTTTTATTAATATTATAAGAAGTATAATATGAACTAATTAACGTGACACACAAATTTTATAGGTGATTATGTCATTTTAGGAGTGTATTAAATATTTTTATTCTAATTTTTCTCCTATTTTAATTTTATCTAAATTCAAATAAATGAATTGTCCCAAAATTGACACTATTGATATTTTAATAAAATAACATTTTATTAAATTATTTAAAAATCATAAAGAATAATTATAAATTTCAAAGTGATAATTATAAGGTTTAAAACATCAACAAATATCCATTTATGGTTAATTAATATAACAAAATTAAATATTTATAACCATTATTATTTTAGAATGTTATTACCATTATTAAAATTAAAATAGAATAACTAAGTGTTAATTAAAATGATAATGCATAAATTGAAATAAACACCTATCTAAAATTTATTGGTTGATGATATTGAAATCCTATCTCATTTCATCTTCAAAATTCAGTCATTTTGGAGGATTTGTAGTGGTGATTGATTTTATTATAAATTAATATTTTTGAGGTTTCCAAAAGTGCCACTCACCTAAATTATATAGGGTAACCTCCTCTCTCACCATATAAATTTATTTTGAGTCTTCATGTTTGGAAACCCCCTAACATATTTCCTTTTCAACATCCCTATTTTAATTCTAGAGGTACTGGTCTTATTGCATTACCAACACTAGTGCCCTAAGAGGAAATTCAAAGGAGGCACGTCGAGGAAGAGGTAATCCCCTCTATCGGTACTTTCAAATTTCATTCTTCTTCTACTTCCAATTGTATTGATGTTTCATTATAAATTAATAACATCCATAAAACTCATATGATTATATGTTATTATAAATATTAAACAACCCTATTTCATATGCTATCAATCCTAGAAAACACAAAATCACCGCGTGGGTGTACGTATGACTTACCATCTTCACGCCGTGGTGCAATCTGTTTTTCCCCACCACCTTACGTGGATGGATATAATGGGGTAAATAATAATGATATATTATTATTATAATAGTATACTAATTCTGAGATACTATATATCATCCACTTCAATACCATTCATCAATTATGGGAACGATATCATCGTTCGTGCGTACGTACGGCTTACCGTCTCCACGGTGCGATGTGATTACTTCAACATAATCATTATTAACCCATGATAATATAAAGGAATTTAATCAATAAATATGATATATATTTTACTAATACCATGATTTAAATGATATAACTATAACCTAAAAATAGGAATAAGTACTTATCTGACAAAACGTACAGAATAACATAAGGCAGTTCATACCCGAATAATGAGTAACAATGAAATGTTACTAACAAAAAGATGAAAATTAGATCATAAATGTTATCATAAAAATTAATATGATATTGGAATAAATTATTAACATTATTTAAATCATTATATAGGAGTTTTAGATACATACGAAGCATATTAGACCTAAGGCAAGGGATAACTTTTCAAATCTCGTTTTTATCTCAGATTATTTATTCGTATTTATTTACTTGGGTATATTTATCATCCACATTAATGTATCCTAAATATTTATTTCAAAATATTATTTATATCCTTCTGTATTTTTAAGAGTCATTTTTACCCATGGGTAAATTTTTACTAAATGGTATAAATGGAATCATATGTCATTTTTGGTACGAAGTTCTTTTTGAATTTTCCTGAAAAAGTACAAGAAGAATGTTTTTTAACATGTATGAAATGAACAAACTTTTACACTTACATAATAATTTATTTCCTTGAAGATTCCCATACAATAATACAAGTTTATTTCCACATAAAATTATTTCTTCTAAAATTGTCTGTTATTTTGAGGAAGGAGAATTTTTTGGAAAAAGAAATGATATTTTCCTTAAAAATGAAGCTCATGTGTTTTATCAAAATTATTTTCCATCTAAAATTACATAGGAATATTTTTATATCCATATTATTTATTTTATTTTATTGTGTAAATGATGGAATTATTTTTATGAAATCCATTTATGGATTATGTTATGATTCATTCTTATTTAAGAAAACCATTTTATTTCATGGGTTATGCTATATTGAATGTTTTTATGTTTATAATGGTTTAATTATGATATTTTTGGGACCTATATCTCCCTCCCATGAATCGGGAAAATATTTATATCTCATGATATAGACATGGATGGAAGAACAAGTAAATCTGGATCAGTGACAAAGGGTAGGAATAAGGATTAATCTCGGTTCATTAATGGAATTTTCTTTTATGATGGTCTTGGAAATTATCCTCGACTAATATGAAATGATTTTATATGATTATGTGTGTATTCCACAAAATATCATGTCTTATGATATCGCTATGGGGAATACATTTCACTTTTATGATATATCCCAAGACATGATATTGTCATCTTTTATATGCAGGATAAGATTTTCAAATGTCATGTTCTTATGAAGATGATATGATTGATATTTACTTTTTTTACCCATACTGAGCATTTGAGATCACCATTTTATATGTTTCTTCTCCCCAGGTCATGAAGTAGGGTATTAAGTATGATATGAAAAAAAAGAATCTAGTTGTGATGAAATAAATGGGAGACAATGTAGATGATTTATGAAAATGTTTTTTATGTTTCCATGTTTCTAAAGACACTATACCTATATGGACCTTTCATGGTTTGTTTATATATTGTAATAAATATACACCAATTTTGAATTAATACCAATGTATGTAAATAAAGAGTTACTATAATAAATTCCCCTTTCCGGGGTATTATTATATCTCAAGATCAGAATCCAAAAATAAAACCACCAAATTTCACTACCTCTTGTCCATATTGAGTTGAATGAAAATATTACATTGGATATTTTGGTGAGTGAAAACTATGAATAGATCTATGATAAGTAATGTCTAAAAGAAATTATCGGAAAAAATACCTACTCCAAGTCATGATTAGCATAGCTAAACTGATGATAATATGAAAAACTCAAACCATAGGCAACAAAAACAGGCTCCTATATCAACACATAGCCTATGCCATAAGGATAATAATAAAAATAATGTAATAATGAGTCCCATATACAGGAACTCTAATAATAAATGTACTAGCTATCTTCTCCTTCATATGATTGGAAAATTTAAACAATCCACTTCAAAAACATCACTCCTCTTATTCATTAAGAAAAAAATTTATTGATATATCTGATGAGATTGGGATGAGATGAAATAAGTAATTAACAAAACCTATAAAAAGAATGACCTAAAATATTTTTCTAGGTCGATCCGAAGCCAAAAAATACCTCTACCTTTTATAATTTTATAGAAACTCCTTCCTATGATAAATAATTCCCCAAGAAATAAACCTAATGATCTTAGAAATGGAATTTTGATAGATTCAAATACAAGAAATTCTCTTTTAGGTTATCCATTACAACCATCAGGTGGAATAAATTATTCTCCTCATATCGGGAGTAAAGTGGTATGTAATTTATGAACACCACTACTAATGTATCCATATAAAATATGTTTAATTTATTTTTAAAACCCATGAACACCATTGGTATTTTCAGCATTAAAAATTGAGTCATAATGATATCATTATTCCCATACCTACACTAAAATATTGGCTTTGGGATCAATTTATTTGGAACACCCAACTGAAAATACCCGAATATAAGATCAATATTACAAAATAATTGATCCCCTACCAACTAACCAATCAGGTCCCCAGTATTGGGTATAGTATATTTGTTATTAATCATCATATATAATACACTCTAGTAACCTATATATAGTTGTATTCTCCAATATATCTTATTCTGAAAGAGGATAGAGGCACTGCATGCTGAAACACTTCAGTGAATAAATCATCTACAGTGAAACTCATCTATATATATTCTCGACTCAAGGAGCTTAATGGGTGTCATATAATAACTAATAAAGTTTATTATTATCTCCCCATGTTCCACATATATATAAAACACAAACTCCCACCTAGGTAAAAACTAACTATATCATTTAGAATAATATTAATATACTCCCTCAAAAATATAGGTGGGTATTGGACCTCTACTTCAGGACAATATAGGGTAAGGTTCTCCATCTTTTGGTGATAGTATACCCCCTTTATTGGTTCCCTAAATGAATACATACATATCATTAGTATAATTATGTAGTAAAATATTTGGATTGGTATAAGAAACCCTCTGATGAGATTAGTACAGGAAATATCTCATAGACTCCAACTAGTCAATGTTAAGGATGATATCATATTTTCACTCATATAGGATTACCGGATCCCATGTGAACCAACTAGAAATGGGGAGAAGGAAAAATCCTCATGAGACTAATATCATATTGAAAATTATACAAATGAAGGTAGATAATATTAATGGTATGTGTATTTTGGACACAAAAATATCCATTTATCATATGAGGCATGAGGTTACTAAGGAATGGGAAGACCATATATCTATAAAAAGAAATGGAAATGATTGAAATGGTTCCTCAAACACCGTTATCTATTATTGGATCCTTATAATTTTATACTCTATCCACATACATCTCTCTCCGATCATTACAACATTTACCATGTTTGCCTCTCCATTCAAATGCCCAACCTCAGGGTCTACCCATTACTCACTTCAGTCCACATGGTGGAAGTAGTGTAATGAGAGTGTCATAAGATGGACCTAATTTTCCAATATATTTCTCTCAAATATTCAAACCTCCACCCATACCTTGATTCAAATATTGGGTTTTATTATTCTCACCCAACCTGATGGCCCATCCATAGTCATGATCCCTTGATGTCCTAAAAAACCATTGATAAATCCACTATTATGTGACACATCCCCTTTCTTGTGAATAATACTTATGAATTATTAATTTTCCATAAGTTGTATGATAATTTACCACTCTATATTCCTAGGATGGTATGGGATAGTGTTGAGAGAGATTCTAGGAACCCTACATTTATTTATGACATGATTTCCCCAAAGACTATTATTTATTATTAATGTGCAGTAACTACTAACCATATACACATCCTCTATTTCATTGATTTCTTCCATTTCTCTATCATATCCCTTTCAATACTCAATCATCCAACATTTCACTCTCCAAGACCTCACTATAGTTTTACATAATTATAAACATGATTTAGAAACCAATGTATAAATAAATACAATGCTCAAAATTCCTAGACCTCAACCCATCACTTTCCATCATGTTGGGAGAGTATTAAACTAAATGCACAAATTGGGTAAAATAATCTGAGACTATGGAATCTTCTATTAATATTCATAAGAGAAGCATTAACTAAAAAATATCTAATTCCATAAATAATAACTCTAGAATAAAGAGGGTATGAAACAATTCCAATGTATATGTTTCTTTTCATAGTCCTCATATAAGTGGAGACACCAATGAATAATAATATCCTGATATAAATTGGATATCAACTTCAAATGATAATAATTCTGGACGGATAATAATTAGAAGAAAATCTAAAACTCCTTAATATACTATTCAAATATCCTATTAGAATCTTTAACTTATAACATTTAAAATCACATCCATTGGAAGAAGATGAGTATTAAATAACATGAGCATGCATCATTAGATACCCCCTCCACCCTCATATTGTCATACTCAGGAACTTGGTGTTCCTTGTTATCTCTTTCCTTCATGGGAACTTAGGATCATGAGGTACAATATCTCCATACTAAACTACAACCATTAAATCCTGATGGACTGAATCAAACCCCTTATGACCAACTCTAAATCATTTTGGTTGCATAATGGTAGTTTAAAATTCTATGAATAAATATTTTTCAAAAAATCAGATACATTTTCATTTTTTATTATTTGGATTCTAAATTATAACCAAACCAAAATAATAATAATGAAAAAAAATAAAATCATGTAGGATATATAAATACCTATAATATATTCCCAATGTTTCCATAGATAAGTGTTCTAATTTTTTTCCTAACAGTAAGAGTATAACTCATAAATACATCGATCATCACTTATTTTCTTACTTATATACTTTTTCTAATCATACTGACATTTATTTTGTTTTTTCAGTTAGGTTATCCTAACCAACAATCACAATGTTTCTACTCCATAATCTATCATATTATAATATTAATTTATCACATCCAAAATTATTACTTATTGAACACCCAAAACCCACCTCCACTATATTTAGTTCTATGAATAACACTAAGTTAACCACATTATAATATGAAGTATTACTTCTAATTAGCATTATAACACCCACTAAAATGATGGAATGGAATGAAATGAAGATCATAATGAAATTTAAAAAAATAATGACAAAATCAAAATCTATGAAATTAAAATAAGAAACATGAAAATAAACATAATTAAAGCATACAAACAAATAAAATTAAATTAAAAATAACTATAACTGTAGGAAGGGATTGATAATTACATCCTTCTCCAACACCACAAATATTGTAGCTCCCACTCCAAAGATACCAATAATATTTATTGACGATTTTCATCGACATAATAGAGAGAGAGGGAGACAAAGTGATAACAAGTGTATATTAAGGGGTGGAAAATAATACTAAATGTGGTTATTCGAAGTTGTGTATAGACTAATAAAAATTTAAAAAAAAACACTGCATGAAAGAAACTAAAAAATTATTTGAAAATACATAATCCTTTAATCCCATTAAATCATAAAATAATTGATTGGTATCACATAACCTCACGTAAATCACCTTCAAAAACATGATATGTAATAGTAGTTTATACGTAAAAATTCACTTATTTACCATAGGATTATTTCGTTAAGAAAAATTCACCATTGATGGGTCCAAATTGATTGCAGATTAAATAAATGTCTCCCCCTATCAGTAGAACTTTTTATGAAATACACATATTCATAGATAAAAATATATATTTGAACCGTAGAATAAATTAATGACTGTAGGGATATTGTCACATATCTAACATCAGGAGGAAATACACATCTCTAGAGTGTAACTATCTCACCAACTATAACTATCATAGTGTCATGGGTGATATGAGAATAGACATAGTGGATTTATTTCTACACAAATCCATAATGTCATATCTCAAGGGTGAATATTCACTAACCTGACATGGTATTTGGTTCATAAAATTAGTTATTATCATTATATTCATCTCAAACATTACTGAGAGTAGTTTGAGATAATTAGTAATGTCTCAAACTTCATCATCAAAATATCTTTCTCTAAAAATTCTAGGAATACATGATAAAAAATTATACACATCGATGACATCCATCAATAAATTTCTTCCAAAACAAACTTTTATTTTATTAATGAGGATTTCCATAAAGAGATCCATTTTACCACAATATAGTCATAATATTTTATTCTACTAAAACTATAATCCTCCATTAATAAAATATCCATTAATCACTTTGATCCATTATCATAAGTCTTAAAGGATAACAATTAAGGAATTCAAGTACTTATAATATCATTCTAATACTAATAAAAAGTAAATATCGAATAATGACTTTATTTGTGTTCATGGCTTTATAAAACTCATCAATGTATCTTCATAGTTTTCCCATGAATGTTATATGGTCGTAAACATAATCAAATAAGTGACACCATAAAGTTTGGAATTTGGGTCAGTGATTTGATACTCATAAAGTCCCATTTAATTGCATATTACTTGAATTCACTTTCGTAGGGTGTTTATTATGGTTCAAAAAATGTAATAGTCTGAATAAGGAATCAAGAGTGGCCTGGGGTAAATATTGGGATCAATAAACTCCACCCCATTCACACAAATTCATTTTGGGTGGGTTCTCAATTAGTGGAGGGGTTACACTTATATGGGAGGGACCCACCACGCCACATATGTGGAAACATTCCAACCTATAAATATTGATCAAATATCCTATATTTATCAAGATCAATTTTGGTTAGTGAAAACCTAAATGAACTACATGTTCATGTAGGGAACCATCTTATTTTAATGATGAGATGGACTTTTTTAAAGGGATTTGAATTCCCACATGGTTCATTTTTCTATATGGGATACTATATGATTGGTTCAATTGAATGGTTTCAACTTTACCTATTGTAACTATGTATAAATAATTGATAGATTGGCATGGCATGATATATGTTATCTGATTGATTAATTAAAAGATTATGATAATTCATGACACTATTTGTATGTGAAAGTGTGGGAATAATCCTCAGAGGACTATGTGTGAAGATAATACATATCCATGCCAGATCTAGTGTCCTCGGATCTCTAACACCTCAATCTAGCTCTAATGAATTCATCTCCATACACAACCACTCATGGTACATTTTTGGGGAGATAAAGTGGAAAATCAAACATAAAATTAATGTATCATCACATCATTTTATAAATCGATTAAATTAAATCAATAGATGATAATTAATTCATTACGGGGCCTAAAAACATGAGATAATTAGAGTTAATGGAAACATTTTATTATAAATACTCAAAGGAATTATTCAAATAGATCTCAAACTATTTTTATTAGGTTTTTATGACAATATCAATGTAGAGTTAAATTGATTTATAGGTGATTCTTCGACAATTTATGTTATTACTAAACTTTCAAAATATTGGAAAAAAAATCTCCCATTATTATTTTCCAAAATATTATTTCAAATTTTTAACACTCATATTCATTAACATTTTTGAGATTCATTGTAAAACATAATTAACTCTTGGTTTGTGATATAATATTTAATCCCCCAAAATATAGAGTGTAATATTTGAAATTAAAACTTATTTATATGTTTTTTCAAATCCCTTCATTATATTTTGACCAAATTAAATATCATGTTTTGATTTTTTTCTCCAGTTTAATAAAATTGAATTCAGGGATGTGATTAGGCCTTTAAATTATATTTAAACGATATATATTTATTAGGATAAAATATAATGAAATATAAAATAACAATATCCAAATAAACATACCATAGAGGTTGGATTTCATTATCTCTCTTAAAAAACCTCTTGTCTCTTGAGCATATGAGAGTAAGGGTTTAAAGAATGATCCTTTCTATGAATTGGAATATATTTGAATTTGGGGGGAAATTAGTTTTTTAAATCAATAATAATAACACTTATGGAAAATGAATTTCTTATAAAATGGGTATTCCTTTAGAAATTCAAAAACATACTCTATAAAAGAATATATCCATCCAAAAGCATATTATAGAGAATGAAAATTATTTAAGCATTTTGAAGGAATAAAAATATATTGATACCATTATTAAAAAATAATTAAAATTTTGAGAAATTATTTTAAAAACCTTATCGAACTAAATTGTAATAATAGACCCTTGATATAAATATTGGATATTTCTGTAATATGAGTCATGAGATCATTATTTATTGTCATATTCATGGACTTGATTTTAATATTATAGTGTGTAAATATTTTTATTTTGAGGTTCTATATCTTATCATATTCTATATTTATAAAATTTTTGAACAATATTTTTCTTAATATAAATGGAATTATGCCCATGTCGAAAGTTGTCTTAAAAATTATGTTTCTGTTTATACTAGGCATATAATGATATTTCTTGAAAATAAAAAATATTTTATTCGATAGTGTGGGATGGTAGTACCCAATAGGCTATGTAAATATTCATACACCTTTTGAATCTTGAATAACTACCTCACCACTCGTAAAATTTCAAAATCTATATGGGATATGTATTTGGATACAAATGTTTGAAACACAAACTATATCTATTAACTAATAAATATAAATGGAAATATTTTACTTCATAGAGAATATATTTGGTTCTTCCCCTTACTTCTTCAATGAGGTACAATTATTCTCATAGTTGACCTTATTTCCATAAAAAATATAAACAATATCCTTATAATTATCCTGCTTCTAGATCTTTCAATCCAATAAAAGTAACTGTAAAGGTCCCTTCGGCATAGATCCAAACGTAGGTAATTTTCCCTTTATTTTCAGTTTTTTTGTTATAAGTTATAAATACATGTCCTTCTTCGTTTTCTTATTCACATGGTCAAAAAATTAAATAGATAAATAATGGAATTACAAATATTTTTCATGTCCAAATTGAAAATAATGTTCATTAATCCTAAATGAATCAAAAAAGACGTGGTATTCACACTCCACTTTGTGTATTTGGAATCCCAAAATCTACAAATGCTCAATGATTCAAATCATCATAACTATATGAGGACCTATAGCAGATCCTTATATGATTCATGTAAATAATACCATTGATATTTCATACCTCTCTTGTATTGAATTTTATTCATAGTGATCATAGAGATGATACAAGGATGGATATCCATACATTAATTATTGAACTATATGATTAAAACTAGTCATTAATTATAGCAAGAGACATTAGACAACTAGAACATCATCCATGTATTTCTAGATGAAACTATTCACATCATTAGTATACTAATTAGTATATAAGGGTACTAATCAATGTGGATAGACCCTTTTCTTCTTTTCGTGGCTTTCAGAGCTCAATCGAGGCATACATAAACTCTTGGGGAGGTCGGGTTCTGAGAACAGGGAGTATGGAACTTTAACAACATGAAATTGGGTTCCACTCCATGTAGTATTATTGCAGGATTTGAATGTGGGATTCAAATAATTTAATAATTTTGGGTTCAAAAAATAAAATAAATTCGAAAGGTAATGGTTTTTTCGGTGGATACTAACCTCAAAGAATTTAACAATGTGAAAGGGGATAACACATCATGTAATCCCTTAATGTTGTAATGTTTTAAAACATTCCTACTGCTCAGGTTGTAAAACCCTAACACTAATTCTTCCCTACCTCTCATACCATCCAACACAATAGTCCCCTATTTAGAATTTTGAGATCCCTTCGGTGGGGATCAATCCTTAGGTTTCTATCTTCAATTTGTGGTGACTCAGCTTGATCTTGGGTGTGTTTTCTTTCATTTTCAAGTGGTTTCTCCTTGTTTGTTCATTTTTTTCAACATGTTATTCTCACCATGCTATGGAGTTTTCGTACCCATGTTTCTTGTGGGTTTAATATTGGTTGTTGTGGGTACATAATTTCCGTGGAATTCCCAGAGGGATGCATATCTTGTGGGAGAGGTGATCAGGGATCTGTTGTGTGGTTTGTTCTAATGTGAAGAACATCAAGGAAATTTTCATATATGGGATTCATTGGTTCTTTATTTTTTTTATTTGAAATCATATGTCTATCATGACTTATCTACTTGGATTGTAATGAAATTTACCTATTAATTATTTTAAATGGATTAATTAATTGATATCGATATCATAGTGATGTGGTTTCTTTGTACCGTTATAATGTGGTGCCTATTATTTTTCTATACAGTGTGATATATAATCCCTTATTGATTTAGAATGTTTTTCGTGATGGAAATTTTTAATGAATATAAATCCAAAATTAATGGATAATTAATTGACCAATGTAATTAAAGATGAATGTTTAATGAATTTGGTAGTAGTTATTTTAATTTGATGATAATCAAATCAATGAATGTTTTCATTTTTTTAATTGAATTTGTTAAGGAACATGAAGCATGATGATGATTGTTGAATAACTAATTAAAATAATGTTAAATTAATTATTTAATTAATTTATGACAGTTTCGATAGCCTGTTTCTTAGTATTCCGATAGTTAGAACCTGTGATAATGAATCAGTTAATTCTAGATGGAGTAATAACTTCTTGTGTGATAAAATATAATACCATTATAGGGTTTGAGTTTCCCTATAGATTTTAAAGGACAGGTGAATTCTGCCTTGGAGTTGTGATAGGTCGTTGTGTGTAAAGGTTGAATGCCTTTATTTAGGTCCAAGATCCCATTTCTATTTTTGTTTCCTACATCTCATAATGTGACGTGATCCTAGGATGCATGATCTTAGAGGGATATTAGGGTATGAGGGGCAGGGAACCCCAGTTTTTGTGGGAGCAGTTGACACCTGGAGTGGAATGATGCAACAGTATATGCATGTGGTTGTCAGGGAGGACATCAAAGATGACAGAATGGGTTAATGATGACCATACCCATTGTTATGAAAGATGGAAGCTTGTTGAATGTATTTCTTTAATGAAGAACATGTTCTGGTTTATCTTCATTATTTCCCCACTAATTGAGGTATATGGTTTTTCTAATTCTTGTACCAATTGATGGGAAGACATGTAGGTTATTCCATGTGATTTCTATGATTAGTTCCTCATGGTTGGATATGTCTATACTACTGATATAGGTGGAAAAGGATTGATGGGTTTATCATCAAATCCCCATGTTGAGCCCCTTGTGTTAGTTAGCTTAGAATTTTTTCCTATAATACCTATTAATATGGGAATTAATATTTTTAATAAATGAATAAATTTGAACCCTTGGGGTTAGAGGTTGCTTGGATACAATACTAAGTTTATAATTCTAAGAAGCCATGAAATCAGTTTTCTTATGTCGGGAGAGAATAGATCTTTGTTAAGATTCTAATGAAATGTTCTGTGGAAATTGACAATGGATAAGTGGTGGTTAAATAATTAATTAACGTAAAGTGAAACTAATAAAAAGTGATAAATTAATTTATTATAGATCTTTAAATTGTTGGGTGATTATAGGTTATCTAGTATTTTTAGTGTCATTTGAAACTCTGAGATACATTAGTTATAGATGGGAATGATAATACATTATGCAGATAGTATGGTTGTGATCTATATTATAGTTTTTAAATTTTGTGTTTCTATATGATACTCCACCCTATCTGTTCGGTCAACTGACACCCCACGTATTCTCATCCATGAGGGGGTGTTATCCCCAACATCCCGGTGGGGGATAGATGTCTGACTACCCTCTTTATCTCCACTCTCTTCTCCTGGTAGTTACTTGTGCTGGTATGAATAGAGGTTAGTTTTCCTTAAATATGTGTGTTGAGGGATGTAATGTATTGTGGTTATTTCACACAAATATATTCTTGTTATAGTTTTCTATGGACTGTTATAGGTACAACATATATGGGCTATGATGTCTTGAGTAACCTTACTCGATGTATGGGCTATGATGGATTAAGTTATAATACATGATGTATGATATATGTCATATGAGCTATGGTGGCTCCTAGAAACCACATGGTTACTTTGGTTACGTGGATGTGGTGGTGTGAGGCACAAGGTTCTTATTGACGCATGAGGTGTTTTTTGTGTTTCTTCATTGAGGTATCAGCGAGATAGCATTTTTGGAAAGAGATGTTAAGGACGCGAGACATTGGGGAAGAGCAGAAAAACAATGTGGAATTGGTAGTGGGGTACCCATTATATTATTTATTATATTATATTCCCTTGTATGTGACACATAATGAGAGTAGACATGGTGATGATGCCAAATTACTATACCTATTTAGGTGATGACTTAGTTTCACTTTTTATTCATCGTGATTTAGCATGCTTTCTGTACCTTTACATAGAGGTTATAGGGAAGATCCTTTTGAGTATACTATTTTATTCACCCAAAGTATTTATAAACTATTTTCCATGTCTGTTGGATATTTTTGGATATTAAGATTGTCATTACTAGATTGGGTGTTGTAGGAGTTGACTGGGATATATTGTCATTTTCGTCTTTACATTCTTTTGGTAATTACAATATTCCATTTCATTTTTAGTTGTTCTTCCATTAAATTACATTTATGTATTTGGGATTTTTTTATTGTATAAATAGTATGATTAGGTTGTTTTCTGGCTTATCTCTCTCTTCTGAACACGTTTCTCTTAGAGGGTAATGCCTCCCATTTGCATATTTTTTATACCCATTATTGTCCCAGGAAGTGTACACTTTGTTGGGTGGGTGTCATGAAAGAGTGGTATTAGAGGTCCTGTTGAGGGATATGATGATGTTTGGAGTTAGGCACATGTGAGGTTGCATGGCCTAGTAGGGAAATAGTGTCAGTTATGTTTAGAAAACACTGTAAACATGGGATACCAGCTAAGTCATGGGTATTTAGGTCCCTATGTGATTCTATTCAAAGACCATTAAGCTTACAAAAAATACAAAATCATGAGATACTGGTTGTAGGGTAGGGACCTAAGAAAGGATCATGCATCATTCTTCATTGTTCCTGTGTTTGAATGGGTAGCCATTATGATAGGTTAACCTAAAATTAATAAAAGAAAAAATTAATTAATGTTTAATTATTCAATATTTTAGTTTTAAGTGCTCTAATAATATTTTCTTTTTCATGTATGGATCTAGTTTGATGTCCTTGTTAGGTTTGCATAGAATATTTCTTGATGTTTGTGCCAATAGATCTCCGCAAATTAGAGGTTTTATGATGATAACACTTCAAAGAGGAAAATCAGAGAGTTTCAGTGCCAGAGACTATAGAGGTATGAGGTCATTGTTTCAACTGCTGTCTCAAAAGACTAGTTAGAGTAGGTTGTTATATCCTTTAGTTCAATCTGTGGATGGAAGGAGCACAGGGTATTGTTGGTTGTGACGATGCGACATGGGTTAGCGAGGTCGTGGTGTTTCATGTTCCATAGAGATCATGAGGAGTTGACAGTCTAGTGGAAGGAGCTCTAAGACTAGTTTAGAGGTGAGTTTATTTCATCGACTGTGAAAGTGTCCAATTACCAAGAGATTCTTACCCTTAGGCAAGGATTATCCAATGTGAGAGAGTTTTCAATCCCTTTTAGGATCCTTTTGCAATATGATTCGGACCAATTTCCAGATAAGGAGGCCATGGAGAGGAATTTTGAGGAGGATATTGATCCAAAGAGCCAGTACAAGGTCACCCCTTTTATACTAAAGTCATATATTGTGTTTATGGTCAGAGGATATGTCATAGATAGGACGTTATCTAGAACCATATCATCATGAGATGAGAGTCATCATGATTCCTCATGAATTAGATATTTGTTTTGTGGTTCCCAGTTGTCAGGATATAAGAGCTTATGATAGTCCGATGGTACCTCATAGCCCACAATCTCTCATATATCTAGGGTAATCAGTTCTCAAGCATATTCTATGTGATTAGATGCATTAATTTCTTTTGGAGGTTGGGTTCATTAGGAGTATGAGTGCATAACATTTTTGAATATTTAGTGTGTTCTAGTTGTTCCACTTCTGGTTCGTCTATTAATGGAGTTCCAATTCAGGCACCAGTAGGGGGTTGCTCAATTTTGGGATCAACGAAGAGAAAATGGGGTAGGCGGACAATATCTTTAGGATGGTCTCCATCCTCAGAGGGAATTTCATGACTTTAGAGGTAGCCTTCAGGATGGTAAAAGAGTTCATGGATTAATTCATGGTCATATTCATGTTATAGAGTTAACAGTGCCAAGCAACCCATATATCTCTGGAGGTACCCTTTTCTTGTTTTCTACATTGGGGAATGGTCTGTTTGATCCAAGAGAGACACACTCCTTCATTTATCATAACCATTTCCATGATTTAGGACTTGAGGAGGAGAGGATACCAGTTACCTTAGCATTGACCATGCCAATTATAGGTCAAGATGACATGTTTGAATTATATAAAAATTGTGACGTAGTGTTGGGGAAACACCGCTCTTGGGTAGATTTTTTTATATACAGATACAACCACATCACATCATCTTTAACATGGAATGTTTTTTCTTGTTTAGGCTATCATGAATTTATTTAGGAGGAAGTTTGTGTTCTTTATTGCTGATAGAGTGATAATGGAGTTTTTTGGAGAGTGATGCACTCAGATAGGTCATAGGCATGTTTCATCCTTTTCATCCTTCATGGCTGAGATAATAGTGAGTTTGTAAGAATTTTTGTAGATTTTATTTCCTAGGGTCATAGAAGAGTAACCCGATTTCATTCTATATGAGGTTTTAGTGTTACCACTTAATGATTGATCGAGTTCAGGATCTAACTACAGCCAGGCGTGTCATGTATCTACATAGGATGGCGCCTTATGAGTTGCGAGAGTTGTGTATACTACTCTATGGAATGTCAATGTGTGGTTTGGTCTTCCAAGTGTGTCATTGTGGGGTGAACCAATTTTATAATTAAACAAAGATAATTAAAATTTTAAATTTTGTGTCAATTATCATATCTTGAACCATGTTATTGTGGAGAGTTGCTATCCTATTCCATGGATTGATGATTTATTTGATCAACTAATGGGGGAAGTTGGTTCTTAATGATCGATTTGTGGTCAGAATATCGTCAGATGAATGTAATAAATGAGGATATTTTGATGGCCAATTTCTATTGTTTACATGGAAATTACGAGTTCATTGTGATGTTGTTCAACGTAAAAAATTCTCCATAAGTGTTAATGGGGTTAATGAATTGTGTGTTCTTTGAGTTTTTGGATAAGTTCATGGTGGTTTTCATTGATGACATCCTTATGTAATCCATATCTAAGGAGGAGCATGTATAGTATCTACACATAGTTTTAGGAGTTCTTCTGCAACACCCATAGCTTCTATGGTACGTTTCCCTTTGAATAATGCAATAGCTTGCATTGTACGCAACTTTGAGATTCTAACACACCGCGACCAATCAAAGTAGTCGTTATGAATAGTAATACCCACTTTGTGAAATTTTATAAATTTTATCTTTCAAAATTGACTTCATTTTTGGTTTCGTAATATCAAATTTATCTTAGGGTTAAATTTTTGGTACTTTTCAGATAACTTTTATATTTTGATGAATAGTGAAAATTACTAAATTTTATTTAAAAACAAAATTTTTAATCAAAATTATTAATAGTGATAAATAATGAATTTGAGTGGTTTTAAAGTATATTTATAATATATTTTTATCATTTAATACAATTTTGGTCATTGGACATAATTTCACATTTAAACCGGACATAAACAAGTGTCAATCTTTTGATAGTTATTATTTCTTTAAAACACGCTTTTTTGTTTTGAGAACGGGAATTAATTTTAAATTAATTTCTTCCACTTCTATGTTTTGAATTTTTAAAAATGGATTCCATATTTCGAATCAGGATTTCCAAATTTTGTAAATGGGTAACTCTTATTTTTAGACATTTTGAATAATTACTTTGGTAAATATTTTATTTACCTTGGTTAAAGGGTAAATCCGGTAAATAAGGGTAACAAATTAATATTATAATAATATTAATTTACCCGAAAATGTGTCCTAACCCTATTGGATGACACATTTCCAACCATGTTCATCTTTGGATCGATTTTGGGACCCCATGCAGCCACTTGAAGGTGATAATGACACTTTATATTAATTAAGTTAAAGTGAATACGAAAACGAGATAAGCATATATCTTTTAGAAAAATAATTGTTACATTGGGTTATATATGTTATATTTTGACTATAAATATCAACTAGAAACCCAAAACTATTTCCTTGAGAATGGTATTTTATTTATAATTTTTATTCATTGAATAATTAAGTTTATTTATGACACAATAATGATGCATTATTTTCCTTATTAATGTAAGAATCAAATAATTAGTATTATAAATGTAAAAATAAATATAATTTGAATGTTTTTATGATATCCACGAATTTAATTGGTTAATATGAATTTATATGATTTATTAAAGTAATTTGGTTCAAATTAATAAATTTGTTAAGATTTTAACAAAAATCAATTATTAAATATTTTCAAAATTGACATAAATGAGTTTTTTTAAAAATATTATATTATTAATTGATATTCTATTCATAAAAATATAAGGTTCGTCCAAAGGACTTATATCATGATAGTTGTATTATTAATGGACCACTTTTGGGTCACTTAAATGTATATAGTTAGTTTATTAACTATATAATATAAAAATACAAAGTGACTTGGTAAATGACAAACTAATTAACTAAGAGTTAAAACAAAAAGATAAGGTTAATATAGTGACCCAAACATGTATAAAATTTATTGGTTGAAAGTATTTAGACCCATTCTCACCTTAATCATTAAATAGTTCACTTTGGAGCCATTAGAAACCGAATATTAATTTATTATAAAATAACATTTCTAGCTTTTCCTAAGGTGCCCCTCACCCCTCTTATAAAAGGGCACTACCACTTCTCACTAATTCACACATTCAAAGCCTTTTGGCAATGCCAACCTCTGCCCAAATACCATCTCAACTATCATCCCTTAATCATAGAGGCCTTAGTTTGATCATAAATCCATCCTATGGAGCCATTTTGTTAAAATCAAAAGGAAGAAGCCGAAGAAGAGGTAATGTTTTCACCACCCACTTTCAAGTTCCTTTCTTCTTCAACTTCTTCTTTATTTGTTATTTCCATTATAAAATAATAAATCCAGTATATTCTATATACTATGATGTTATTAAATATATGGTACAACTATATTTAGTATTCTATCCATCCTTTGAATGACATGTCACCAAACGTGCGTACGTACAGCTTACCATCTGCACGTCGTGGTGTAATAGTTATTCAAAACATTATTATTTGGATGGGTATGATAATGATGTGTAATTCATGTAAATAATAAATATAACATGATAATGATTCTATATATATTATATACCATCGAATTATATATTATCTTAATATCAAAAGAATGATATTTTTGCTCATGTGTACGTACGGACTGTCGTCTCCACGAACGCGATGAGATTCATTACCCATCGTATCCATTAAAGACTAATTTTCATTTGATAATTAAAAATAACGTTTAAGGACTTGATATAATTCTGGATATGAATAATATACAACCTATCTATAACAAACATGGCCTATGTAACAAAACATATAAAATAAAATGAGTAAGTTAACACCCAAAATGACGATAATACTAAGATATTATTAACAATGCAATGTTAAAAGATCATATATGATATCATATTAATGTATATGATTATTTTATAATTTAATAACATTTATTTCACCATTATACAAGAGGTTAACATACCCTCATCCAAGGAAAAGTACAAGGTAAGGGTTTATTTCACAATATCTTCATTATCTGAAGTTGTTTATATGTAATTATCTTCTGGGACCTCTTTATCATCCACATCCATGTTTCTTAAAAATGTATTTCAAATCATTATTACTATTTTACAGACTATGAGTTAAAGTCATTTATACCCTTGTTTGACTTTTTATAAGATGTTTATAAAGGAATCTTTCGTCTTTTTCCAATCAAGGTCCTTTTTAACCTTTTCAACAGAATTAATGTAAGAATGTCTTTTTTTAACTTATTTGGTGAGTGAGGCAATTTTCCACTGTTATAAAATCTTCAAAGCTTCCCTTACATGCTTATAAAAAAATTTCAAAGTAAATGTTTTCTTTTATAATAATATGACTTTTAAATGATTTCAAAAGAAATATTTCTCTCAAATAGTTTTGAATTCACTTATGCCAATATCCTTTGATGGATTTTAAGATTATTTGAAGTTGATAAAAAACTTCCATATATATTGAATGTTTTGTGATATGTTTTACAATGTATGTGTTATTTTTAAACCATTCATGGTTTATGGAGAAAGTATTTACATTTTGTATGCTAGTATTAATACAAATTTTTATGTTATGTTTAAACCTATTCATATGAGGAATGAATTGGACTTAATAAGTGATGGGTGGAGCCCGCTATAGCTCCTCGATGCATCGGTAGGTCCCATGAGACAAACTAGTGTCTTGGAACAAGGCCTTGACAAATTATTAATTGTAGTATTGGCTGAAGGCCTTGACTATATGGTTATGATAGTCTGACATTATTCATTCCATCATTATGAAAGTAGTTATTGATATTGCATGTGATTATTCGAATAGTAGAATATCCATGTGAATAAGTAAATGGAATTATTTCATTTTATATTTTCCATATTATGCTGAAGTTCAAATTTAAAAGGATTTTGTTTTAGTTATACATTACCTTAAATGTTTATGCTTATTTATGAAAGCTTCCGCTATATTGTTATCTTTACTGGGCATTTGATCTCACCCCTTTCTATGTTTTATTTTTCGTAGGATGTGAAGAAGTATTTTATGAATGACCTGTTGGGATAGTATAAGGGGATATGAATGTGGAGACAATATGTTGTTGTAGTTTTCACATTATGATGTAATGTAAACTTTATGATTGTATCTAGTGATTCCAATGCTACTAAACTAATCGGTCTTTAGAGACTTGATCTTTTTTGATCATGCCAATGTTATGTAATAATGCACCAAATCTGGGTAACTGGGGTCAGGGCGTTATAGTTGGTATCAGCGGAATTTTACTACAAACCTTGGAAGATAGATTTCAATAAACTCTGATTAGATCACATAGCCCTAAGATATAATTTGAGGATTAGTATAGAAGAACTTCCGTAAATTTTGGTATTGTAGTGATTTTGTGATTTTTATGAGCAATACATCTCTTTCTGGATATGAGCAGGTATAGGCGGCTCTGGCACAGACATACCTAGGGGTAAAACCTGAAAAAAGTGGTTTGATCTAGACTCGAATGGGAACTAGTGCACGATAACGGGCCTTACTACACTCTTGGTTACGACACTCCTGGGGGATATGCTTAGGATAATTCTCATTTTCTTTAAAAATCATTATGAAGGGTTTATGAGTATATACTTCCTCAATGAAAACATTTTTTTTATTATAGATTATATCCATAAATTGTTCAATTTATGTAAAGTATTTTACATGTTTGGAATTATGTATTTTGATTCAAAAACTGATCTAGTTTATGCCACTGTTTAGAAATGGCGCCTAGTGGAAGAAATGGAAACCTTAACAATGCACACACTCCATGTAGGGATTTCCCTCCTTCTCAAGATAATTATAGTGGAGCTGGTGATACAATTGGTGCTGATCAGCTAATCACCATATTGGGACAACTCACTCAGGTTATGAATAATAACCTTACCCATATGGAGCACCCTGATTCGCAGCATGGAGGATCAATGTTAGATATCTTCATGAGGAAAAAACCACAAAAATTTAATGGGAGTACTTATCCCTTAGTAGCTGAGCAATGGATAAATTCTTTTGAGAAAATATTCCATGCCTTGGGGAGTAGCAAAAGGGAAAAAGTTGTCATGGCAGTTTACCGCCTCACTGGAGATGATGATCAATGGTGGTCATTGATTCAAAACATGAAGGAAGATGATGAAGTATCAAATATGTAATGGAGGGAGTTCAAAGAGATTTTCATAGAAAAATACTTTCCTCGTGACCATCGAGCAGATATGGAAAGACAATTTCTGAGTCTGAGACAAAAGGAGGATGAGAATGTAGCAAAGTATGAGGCTAACTTTACAAGGTTAGTGAGGAATGCTGTAGATTATATATGTAATCCAAGAAGTAAGATTGATCATTTCCTTTATGGGTTAAAACCTTTTCTTTCTCGAGAATTAGTCTCACAATCCTTCTCTTCGTACAAAGATATTGTCTCATGTGCTATCAAGATAGAAAAAGAACTCTCTAAATCTTATGACATTAAAGCAAAGAAAGATAAGAAGAGATCTTCTGATCAATATGAAAATGGAAATAAGGGGAAGAAGGGAAAATTTAAATATCCATCCTGCAGTAAATGTGCGAAGAAACACCCCAGTATTTGCTTAAAAGGAATGGGAGTCTGTTACAAGTGTGGTGAAAAAGGCCACCAAGCTCGTGATTATAAGGGGAAGAAAGAAGCTACCGATGTTAAATGCTACAATTTCATGGAGATGGTACATTATGCAAATGAATTTATTAAGCGTCAGGGAAACATACCTCATAAAAGGCAAAGGGATCAAGGTCAGGCTTATGCTATCAATACTGCCGAGGTAGAAGCATCGAAAGATGTGGTGGCGAGTATTTTAATGGTTTCCTTAATTTTTGCAAATTAATTATTTGATTCTAGATCATCACATTGTTTCATATCTTCCCAGTTTGCTAAGAAAATTAGATATTTCCAATTTAATTTAACATGGGAGTTGTCAGTCAAAACTCCTAAGGGAAGTATCATTGCTACAAGGTTCTGTGAATCAGTTCCCATTTGAGCATATAAATGTTCTTTATCTACTAATCTCATCGGCATACCTATGATAGAGTTTGATATAATCCTTGGTATGGATTGGATTTCGGGCTATGATGCAAAGATTTATTATAAGAATAAGGAGGTTACGCTTTTTGATGATGATGATAAGGAACACCTTATCTTTATATTAGAATCGTCACCACCTAATTCTTATCTATATCCACCCCCAGTAGCTCAAATAAATTAAATTATTATGGAGGAAGAGAATGAAATAACTATGGGTGAGGAAAATAATGTTCAAATAGAGGATGTACCTATTGTGAAAGAATATGTGGATGTGTTTCCAGAAGATTTACTCGGACATCCTCCAGAACGAGAAATTGAGTTTTCCATTTATTTAGTTCCTGGTTCAATGCCCATATCGAGGAAAACTTATAGAATGTCCACTGTGGAATTAGTTGATCTAAAGATAAAACTAGAGGAATTGAGTAATAAGGGATTTATTCTCCCTAGTGTTTCTCCATGGGGAGCCCATGTTCTTTTTGTTAAAAAGAAATATGGATCTATGAGGTTATGTATTGACTATAGAGAAATCAATGCTATAACAATAAAGAACAAGTATCCCCTACCTCGCATTGATGATTTATTTGACCAACTGCATGGAGTTCAATACATCTCAATGATTGACCTTCGATATGGATATCATCAGTTTTGTGTGAAGAAGGAAGACATTCTAAAGACAGTATTTCGAACCATGTATGGGCATTACGAGTTTACAATAATTCCTTTTGGGCTGACTAATGCACCCTCTGTTTTCATGGATCTAATGAACAGAGTTTTCAAGTAATACCTTGATGAATTTGTAGTGGTATTTTTTGATGTTATCTTGGTATAATCCAAAAGCTATGATGATCATGAAAATCACTTATGCTTTATATTGAAGACTCTGAGAAGAAATGAATTATATGGGAATTTTATCAAGTGTGAATTCAAGCTTCATGATATTTCTTTTCTTGGCCATATTGTCTCTAAGGATGGAATTTATGTTGATTCTTCTAAGTCAAGAGCAACCCAATAATGTCCAGCACTGACAAGTATAAATGAGGTACGCAGTTTTATTGGTTTAGCAGGTTCTTATCGATGTTTCGTCCGGAATTTTACTCGGTTGGATTACCCATTAACAAAGCTCACACGTAAAGGGGTTAAATTTGTTTGTACAAAAGAGTGTGAAGAATGTTTCTAAGAATAGAATGGAATATTATTCAATGCTTCTATATTGAATCTACCATCGGGGAATGATGGTTTCGTTATTTATAGTGATGCATCGAAGAAAGGACTTGGTTGTGTCCTTATGCAGAATGATAGGGTTATTGCCTATTAATCACAACAATTGAAAATTCATTAGAAAAAATATCCTATTCATGATCTCAAGTTAGAAGCTGTGATCTTTGCTTTGAAGATATAGAGAAACTACCTCTATGGTAAAAAATGTGAGATTTATACTAATCTTAAGAGTTTGAAGTATATTTTCTAACAAAAAGAACTCAACATGAGGAAAAAGAGATGGCTTGAATTACTCAAGGATTATGATTGCACGATACACTACCACTTGGGGATGGAAAATAATGTGGCATATACTTTGAGCAGAAAATATCATGGAGTTTTGAACAATATGTGAATTGAAAGGGATCCTATATTTATGGATCTGGTGAAGATGGACATGTGAATAACCATGGAAGGTGAAACATCAATGCTTTTTCAAATGGTTTCCAAACCAACTTTTCTAGAAAGGATTAAGAGTTCTTAGACTAATGATGAAGAGTTTAAAAAGAAGATTAAAGATGTAAATGATGGGAGATTGAGTGACTTTGTGTATGAAGATGGAATTTTGAAATTTGGGAAGAGACATTGTGTTCCAGATATACGTGATCAAAAAAGGGAATTGTTGGAATATGGTCACAGTTCCAATTTCACTATACACCCTGGGGGCACCAAAATGTATAGATATTTGAAGGAGCATTTTTGGTGGGACAAAATGAAGAGGGAGATTGCTAATTTTGTGTCAAGTTGTATGGTTTGTCAACAAGTGAAAGCTGAAAGGAAACAACCTGGAGGAGTCATGAAACCTCTTCCCATACCTGAGTGGAAATGGGATAATATCATGATGGACTTTGTCATGGGACTACCAAAGACTCCTAGAATGAATGATGAAATATGGGTCATTGTTGATCATCTTACCAAGTCAGCAAATTTTATTGGTATAAGGGAAGATTTACCACTTGAAAGTCCAGCAAGACTATATATTAATGAAGATGTGAGACTTCCTAGAGTACCCCTATCAATTGTTCCAGATCATGATCCACATTTTACATCAAGATTCTGGAAAAGTCTTCAGAAAGCCCTGGATACAGAACTTCGTTTGAGCACTGCTTACCACCCCCAAACAGATGGACAATCAGAATGGACTATTCAGACCTTATAAGACATGTTGAGATCATGATCACACGAATTTCAGGTTATGTGGGATCAATATTTACCATTGGTAGAATTTTCCTATAATAATAGCTTCCATTCAAGTATTTGGATGGCACCATATTAAGCATTATATGGAAAGAGATGTCACACACCAACATGTTGGGATGATGTTGGTGAATGAAAACTCGTAGGCCCAGAACTAGTGGAGGAAACGATGGAAAAGGTGAAGGTAATACAAAACCACATCAATGCAGCTCAAAGTAGGCAGAAGATCTATGCTGATAACTGAAGGATGGATTTGGAATTTCAGGTAGGAGATCATGTTTTCATGAAGGTATATCGATGGAAGGGATTTATACGTTTCTGTAAGAAACGTAAATTGAGTCCTAGGTACATAGGACCCTTCGAAATTCTAGAACGAATTGGGGTTGTAGCTTACCGGTTGGCAATGTCGCCAAGTCTCTCCAAAGTTCACGATGTTTTCCACGTATCACTGTTTAGAAAATACATGCCTGACCTAAAGCATGAACTCACCTATGAGGAATTATAACTGGAACCCAATCTATCGTATTGCGCAGATCCCGTCAGGATTCTTGATATGAGAGAACAAGTGCTAAGAAATAGTATGAATCGTTTGGTAAAAGTTCTATGGAGGAACCATAAGATGGAAGAGGCATCGTGGGACCCCAAGGAACTTATGATGAAGAACCTCCTGAGTCATTTTATACAGTAAATTTCTAGAAATTTCAAGGACAAAATTATTTGAAGGATGGGAGAATGTAACACCTCAAGCTTCCACGGTACGTTTCCCTTTGAATAATGCAATAGCTTGCATTGTACGCAACTTCGAGATTCTAACACACCGCGACCAATCAAAGTAGCTGTTATGAATAGTAATACCCACTTTTTGAAATTTTATAAATTTTATCTTTCGAAATTGACTTCATTTTTGGTTTTGGAATATCGAAATTAGCTTAGGATGAAATTTTGGTACTTTTCGGATAACTTTTATATTTTGATAAATAGTGAAATTACTAAATTTTAATTAAAAAAACTTTTTTAATCAAAATAATTAATAGTGATAAATTATGAATTTGAGTGGTTTTAAATTATATTTAAAATATATGGTTACCATTTAATAAAATGTTGGTCATTGGACATAATTTCACATTTAAACCTGACATAATGAAGTGTCAATCTTTTGATAGTTATTATTTCATAAAAACACGCTTTTTGTTTTGACAGATGGAATTAATTTTAAATTAATTTCTACCACTTGAGTGTTTTGAATTTTGAAAAATGGATTCCATATATGGAATCAGGATGTAAAAATTGGGTAAATAGGTAACTCTTATTTCTAGACATTTTGAATAATTACTTCGGTAAATATTTTATTTACCATGGTCAAAGGGTAAATCTGGTAAATAAGGGTAAACAAATAATATTATAATAATATTAATTTACCCTATAACGTGTCTTAACCCTATTTTCTGATAGATTTCTAACCATGGGAATATTTGGGTCGATTTTGGGACCCCATGGTGCCACTTTTAGGTGATAAGGACACTTTATATTAATTAAGTTAAAGTAAATATGAAAATGACATAAGCATATATCTTTTAGAAAAACAATTTTTACATAGGGTTATATATGGTATATTTTCAACTATAAATATTAATTATAAATATGAAACTATTTCCCACATAATGGTATTTTATTTATATTTTTTAGATATTGAATAATTAAATTTATTTATGACACAATAATGATGTAGTATTTTCCATGTTAATGTAAGAATCAAATAATTACTATTATAAATGTTAAAATAAATATAATTTGAAAGTTTTGATGACATCCACGAACATTATTGGTTAATATGACATGTTAGGATTTATTAAATAAATTTGTATAGAATTAATAAATTTGTTAAGACTTTTAAAAAATCAATTATAAAATATTCTCAAAATTGACATAAATGAGTTTTTTTAAAAAAATATTATATTATTAATTGATATTCTATTCCTAAAAATATAGGGTGAGGAAAAAGGACTTATATAATGATATGTGTATCATTAATGGACTACTGTGGGGTATCTTGGATGTATATAGTAAGTTTATTAACTATATAATATAAAAATACATAGTGACATGGTAAATATCAAACTAATTAACTAAGAGTTAAAATTAAATGATAAGGTTAATATAGTGACCCAAACCTGTATAAAATATATTGGTTGAATGTATTTATACCCATAACCACATTAAATTTTAAATAATCCACTTTTTATCCATTATGATGTGAGGATGAATTTATTAAAAAATAACATTTCTAGCTTTTCCTAAGGTGGCCCTCACCCCTGTTATAAAAGGGCACTCCCACTTCTCACTAATTCACCCATTCAAAGCCTTTTGGCTCGACCAAACGCTACCCAAATACCCTTTAAAATATCATCCCTTCAACCTAGGGGCCTTATTTTGATCAGAAAGTCAATTTAAGGAGCCCTTTTCATCAAATCAAAAGGAAGAACCCAAAGAAGAGGTAATGTTTTCACCACCCTCTTTCAAGTTCATTTCTTATTCAACTTCTTATTTATCTATTATTTCAATTCTAAAATAATAAATCCAGTATATTATATATACTATGATGTTATTATAAATATTTTACAACCATATTCAGTATTCTATCCATCCTTTGAATGACATGTCACCATACGTGCGTACGTATGACTTACCGTCTCCACGTCGTGGTGTAATTGTTTTTCAAAACATTATTATATGGATGGGTATGATAATGATGTGTAATTCATGTAAATAATACATATAACATGATAATGATTCTTTATATATGATATACCATCCAATTATATGTTATTTTAATATCAAAAGAATGATATTTTCGCTCATGCGTACATACGGACTGTCGTCTCCATGAACACGATGAGATTCATTCCCCATCGTATCCATTGAAGACTAATTTTCATTTGATGATTAAAAATAATGTTTTAGGAATTTATATCATTCTAGATATGAATAAGATAGCCTATCCATAACAAACACAACTTATGTAACAAAACATATAAAATAAAATGAGTAAGTTAACACCCGAAACGACGATAATACTATGATATTATTAACAATGAAATGTTAAAAGATAATATATGATATCATATTAATGTATATGATTCTTGTATAATTTAATAACAATTATTTCACCATTATACAGAAGTTTAACTGACCCTAAACAAGGAAAAGTACAAGGTAAGGGTTTATTTCACAATCTTTTCATTATCTGAGTTTGTTTATACGTAATTATCTTATGGGACCTCTTTTCATCCACATCCATGTTTATTAAAAATGTATTTCAAATAATTCTTACTATTTTATATACTATGAGTTAAAGTCATTTATAACCTTGTTTGACTTTTTATAAGAATTTTATAAAGTAATCTTTCTGTCGTTTTCCCAACAAGGTCCTTTTTAACCTTTTCGAGAGAATTAAGGTAAGAATATCTTTTTTTTAACTCATACGGAGGGTCTGGCTATTTTCCACCATAATAAAATCGTCAAAGATTCCCTTAAAAGCTTATATGAATATTTTCGAAGTAAATGTTTTATTTTATAATTATATGAATTTTAAATTATTTCAAAAGAGATATTTCTCTCAAATAGTTTTGATTTCATCTATGTCAACATCCTTTGATAGATTTTAAGCTTATTTGAAGTTGATACAAAACTTCCATACTATATTGAAGGTTTTTTGATATGTTTTACTGTGGATGTGTTATTTTTATACCATTCATGGTTTATGGATAAAGTATTGACATTTCGTATGCGACTTTTAATAAGAATGTTTATGTTAGGTTTAAACATATTCATATGAGGAATGAATTGGACTTAATAAGTGATTTGTGGAGCCCTCTATAGCTTCTTGATGCATCGGTAGGTCTCATGAGACAAACTAGTGTCTCGGCACAAGGCCTTGCCAAAATCTTATTTGTAGTCTTAGCACAAGGCCTTGACTATGTGGTTATGATAGTCTGACATTATGATTTCCATCATTATGAAAGTGGTTATTGATATTTCATGTTCTTATTCGACTAGTATAATATCCATGTGAATAAGTAAATGGAATTATTTCATTTTATCTTTTCCATATTATGTTGAAGTTCAAATTTAAAAGGATGGTGTTTTAGTTATACATTTCCTTAAATGTTAATGCTTATTTATGAAAGTTTCCGCTATATTGTTATCCTTACTTGGCATTTGATCTCACCCCTTTCGATGTTTTATTTTTCCCAGGATGTGAAGAAGAATTTTATGAATGACCTACATGGATATTATAAGGGGATATGTGTGTGCAGACAAGATTTTGTTGTAGTTTTCACTTTATAATGTAATGTAAACATTATTAATGTATCTAGTGATTCCAAGGCTACTAAACTAATCGATCTTTCAAGACATGATCTTTTGTGAGCATGCCAATGTTATGTAATAATGCACCGACTCTGGGTAACATGGGTTGGAGCGTTACATCTTTCTTGTGAATAGATATTTGGGATGTTTCCTAATTTTGAGTATTGGGTTTGAGAAGTCTATTTTTTAGGGGAGTTTGTATCTCAGTAGAAAGTAGTTGTGGATATGTCAATGAAAGAAGTAGTTGTTTCCTAGGAGGCCCCCAAGATAGTAGAAGTGGTGTGAAGTTTCCTTGTCCTTTGAGTCCATTAAAAGATGTTCATAGTAGATTTTTCTTAGTTTTTGACTCCTCAAATTGTTTTGAATATAAAGGATCAGGTGTTCTTATAGATTGATCAGTGTCATGATTATTATGAGTATGTGAAGGAGAAGCTTTTCAGTGATCCAGTTCTTTTCCTTCCCACAAAAGGACTTCAGTTTGATGTTATTGGTGATTCTTGACATCTTGTATTGGGAAATGTTGTGATGAAATAATGATTAGTAGTTTCTCATGGTTTTCTTAAGTTATGTCCCATTGAGAATAAAAATTCCACCAACAATATCGAGTTTGTGGTAGTGGTGTTTTCCTTAATGTTGGGGATAAATTTCCTCATAGGTGAGAATTTTTTGGTCTTCTCCGATCATAAGAGATGAAGTTATATTCTCTCCCATCATAACATAAACTTTCATCAGCATCAGTGGTCAGAGTTCTTATAGGATTAGGAATTTGAGATTTCATATACACCTGGAAGGGGGAATTTTTTTGATAATGTTTAGAACTAGAAGTTGAATAATGATGTAGGATGGGAATCGGGTTATTCCTAGAGAGTTACAGAAGAACATTTGACATTGCATCAAAATATTGGAGGACTTAAAGGTTGATATTATCTTTTTCAAATGATTTGGTAGTCATCTCTGATGCAGTAAGAGGTGGAACCCAAGTTGGGGGATCGTGAGGTGGAGGTCGGGAGAGACCGAGTTGTTTGTGTTGGGGACCAAGATCTTTTATCTGAGGATGAACAACATTGAGTGTTATTTCATGGAAGTATTTTTCATTCCTCTAGTGATGTATGAGATGGTTCTCATAATGTTCCATATTTTTTCCATTAGTGGTTAATTCATTAATGAAAATGATATAATGCACTTTGAAGAGTAAATTTTGGTGTCCTCTATTAAAGAGTGTAGTTTCAATGTTTGTGTCTTGATGTTTGGTCTGCCCGAATGTGAAGGCCGATCACCATGTTTTCGGTGATTTTATCCTTCCATTAGATGATGCATAGTTTAAGTGGGAGGACATCATAAGGAAATTACTTACTAATTTACATCAAGCACAGGGATTCTATGATTCTATATTAGAGGTAGTACATTTTTTTATAAAATTTTCCAACATTATAGCTTTCAAGGGGTCGATCTTTGTATAAGATTTTTCAAGAAAATGTCTATTGGATGTGGTAAGAGTCCATAGAGTCACAAGGATGATCATTTCTAATAAAGATCCTAATTTTACCTACAGGTTTTGTAGAGATCCCCATCATTCTTATAGTTATCATATATTCCTTAACACTAAATATCATCTAAATATAGACGGTCAGATAGAGAAAACCATCCCGACTCTTGAATACATGTTTCTCTATTATGTCTTGGATTTTTTATGTTCATGGATAAGGAACTTTCCCCTGGTGGAGTTCTCGTAGAACAATAGATTTCACTAAACCAATGGTATGGCATTGTTTCATGCCTAATGTGGCTAAACATTCTGTTCTATGTTATGCTAGATTAGTGTTGGAGACTCTTCATTTCTCATACTAAAAATGGTACAGAATACGAAAAAGATATTTTAGCAGATTCATCAGAGTATGAAGTCATCATTGGATCATCATAAATCATATTCTGATCGTAAGAGGAGACCTCTATAGTTCAACGATGGGGATCATCTGTTCCTATTGGTGGTTCCCCATCATGGGTATCAATGGTTTTGTAGTTGGAATAATCATTCCCCTAGTTTTTATGGCCTTTTCTGGTGTTGGGTAATGTTGGATCCATGCCATATCAGAGAGAACATCCCCCATAGATGAGATGGAACATAGTGTTTTTCACATGTGGTAGCTTCGTCATTATCTTTATGATGACCCTCACATCATCGAGTGGGGTGAGATTGTTGATGATGAAAATGTGACCATGGAGGAGTAGACTATAGAGATCTAGGACCACCAAAGAAAATATGTTGTGTGGGCATATTATCCCCTTTGGTTCATGTCCTATGTTGGCACGGTGGTGTGGAGGATAGTACCAAAGAATGTGAGTCGTGGATATGTGCTCAGTACCTCTAGTAGTTTTATTCTTATATATTCTCTAGTAATGCTATTTGATTTGTCGTTATAGACCATTTCTGGTATACGAGAAGGATTTATCATGTTTCTTATTATTTATTCTCTCTTTTAAGAGGTATCTCCCCTAGGAGAGTTTTTAGGATCTGGATGTAGTTGTTGTATGGTTTTGGTATATTCCTCTAGTTTAGTGGTTCATCTTCCGTGGTGGAAGTATCTTTGAGAGGTATCTCACGGTGTGGTTGTTTAGATGTCCCCTTTTAGGTTTCCTCTCTAGGGTGGATTTGTATTCTCAAGGATGATAATGTTTTGAGAGGTATTTGAATTAAGGGCCCAAATATGTGTAAATTGTCCATTTTCATGTTCATGTGGATTATTGAGCTTAGAGGAGGCTTAAAGGATTTCTAGAGGAATTCGGGTGCTGAGAAATGGGAGTAGGGAACATTTATGGCCTGATAGTGGGTTTCACGCTTTATAGAAAAACATCACCGTGTGAATGTGGGAATCCCCTTTTCTCATACCATCTTCCCTAATAGTCCCATCAATGTACATTAGGATATCCCTTTGATGGGGATTGATCATTGTGTTTCCATCCTCGGTCTATGGTGACCCATCTTGATACAAGGTGTGCTTTCCTTCATTTTATAGGGGTTTATACAATTTTGATCTTGTTTTCCTAACATTATTCTTGTAGTGCTTTTAATATTTCATACCCATGCTCCTAACAATTTTTCTCTTAGTTATTGTTGGTGTGGTGGTGTCACGGTGTCTTTGGATGGATGAAGATCTCATGGGAGAGGTTATTGGAGATTCTTTTTGTGGTCTGTTATAATGATAAGAATTTGATGCCAATTTGAGTTAGGGGTTCCATTACTTCTCTATTTTATTTATGTAAAATCATAGAGCTAGAATGATTAATCCCCTTAGACCACAATGAAATTTAACTAATAATAATTTGAATCAGATTAAGGAATTGATAATAATCGAATAGAGATGTCGTTTCTTTGTACCATGATAACAGATTGCCCCTTGATTTTCTTGATAGTGTGATATCTAGTTCATTCATGGTTTTTCATGATTATTCTTTATGGAAATTGGTAAAGAACATAATTCATAAATTAATTGATAATTAAATGGATAATGTAATTAAATAGGTCTGTTTATTGAATCTGGTTTTTTTGTTGTAATTTGATGATAATAAACTCAATGGAAGTGTGCTTGTTTAATTGAAATGGTTAATGAACCTAAATCTTGTTGATTCCTATTGATAAAAGAATTAAATTAATTTTAAATTAACTGTTTAATTAATTTGGGATACCTATGATAGCTTGTTTCTTAGGATTCCCATAGTTAGAACCTTTGATAATGAGTTGGTTTATTCAAGACGGAATATAGACAGGTTGTGGGATGAATGATAATGTCATTATATGGTTTGATTTTCCCATTTCATATAACTGTTCAGTGACTTATGTCATAGACTTGTGACATTTCATTGGGGGTAAAGATTGAATTCCTTGATTTTGGGCCGAGATCCCATTAGTATGTTAGTTTCATGCTGATTGTTATTTGATGTAGGCCAAGGATGGAAAATCCTGGAGGGTTGTTGTGGTATAAGGGGAAATGAGGCCCTATTTTTGTGGATGTAGATGATGCATGGAGTGGTGAGATACATAGGTATTTGCATGCAGATGATGGGGGGAAATCAGAGATGATATAATGGGTTGAAGTTGGGATTACCCATTTTTATAATACCTAGATGCTTGTGGAAACAGTTTTTTGGCAGAAGGCCATGTTTCTATTTAACTTCTTTCTTTTCCCCACTGCTTGAGACATATGGTTTTGGTTAATCTCCTTCCAATAGAGTTGAATATGCATGGGGAATTCCACATGCATTCCCTATTTAGATTCTTATGGTCAGATGATTTTGTGCTCCTTCTACAGGTGGAAAAGGCCTGAAGTGTATTTCATCTACTAACTATATTGAGACCCTTCTATTTGGTAGCTTAGAATGATTTCCTAGAATACTATGTAATATAGAAACTAATGTTATTAGTAATTTAATAATGTTTTACCCATGGGTTTGGAGCTTTCTGGGATGAAATGACGATGTTATAATTCTGAGAAGTTGTGGACTCGGTTTTCTTATTCCTGAAGGGCATAGATCTTTGTTGACATGACAATGAAATGTGATGTGGAAATTAATAATGGTTAATTAATAGTTAAATAATTAATTAACATAATGTGAAACTGATTAAAATAGAAATTAATTTAATGTATCTATATAAATGGATGTGTGCTTATAGGATATTTGGTCTTAGCAGTAGTAGCTAGTAGTTTGAGAGATGTTAGCTAGATTTGGGCATGAGACAAGTTTATACCCATAGTGTGGTCGCGAGATATATTACATCCTAAATTTTTTGTATTTTCATACACTAATACTCCCAATAAGTTAGGGGAACTATCAACCCACGGATTTTGATCCATAGGGGAGGGGTTTCCCTATCATCCTGGTGGGAGGATGGATTGTTGACTGCCCCCTTTGGCCCCACACTCTTCTTCCGGTAGATAAATGTACTGGTTTGTACAGAGCATCATTTTCCCCATATATGCATCTATAGGGATGTAATGGCTTGTGGCTATTTCACAAATATATATTCTGGATATAGTTTCCTAAAGACTATTATAGTTATAACCTGTATGGGTTGTGATGGCTTGAGGATCCTTACGCGGTGTCTGGGATGTGATGGATTGAGGTATAATACCTGATGTATGATACATGGTATATGAGATATGTTTTCCCCCAGAAACTACTCATTTACATTGGTTCCATGTATCTGGTGTTTTGATTCATGAGGTGCATGTTGACGCATGAGGGGCATGTTGTGGTTCTTCACCTAGGTGTCTACAAGATAGATTTTTGAGATATATTCTTAAGACATGTGATGTAGGGGTTGAGAGGAAAACTAGTCAAGATGTGGTAGCAGGGTACCCTTGATATTATATTTTATATTATATGATATTTTATACAATAATTGGTGATATTAGCCATGGTGAGGCTGAGATAGTAGTTTACATGTTTATGCGATGAGTCCGCTTCACTTGTTGTTCACTATTATTTAGCATGCTTTCTATAGGTTTTCATTAGAGGCTATGGGGAGGATCATACTATGTATAATTTTATACTCATCCTATGTATATATAAACTATTTTTCTGGTTAGTTGGACTGGGTTCAAGATTAGGATGGTTACTACTATATTGGGTGTTTCAGGAGCTATTTGGGTTTCATGGTCGATGTAATCTTTACTTCCGTTAGCTCTTGTTGTTTTCCCTTTCAGTTATAGTAGCTCTTGAATGACATTAAAATTGTGTATTTGTTTTTTATTTTATTTTGTAGACTGAGAAGAAGTCAGTTGGCGTCTATCTTATATCTCTCTTATGCATGTTTTTCTCTTTGACGGTAATGCCTCTCACCTGTATGTTCATTATACCCTAGATGCTAGTCTCCATCCTCGGGCCTACAGAAGGTGGGACTCAGGGGTCACTATCACTATTCCCCCTTTTCTAGACTAGGAGGTATACACGTTGTGGGGGGGGGGGGTCGTGACATAGTATGTTTATATGGAATATGGGATTATATTATAAAATACATTCTTTTTGGTGAAATACATTTTATGCGAACCTATACCAATACTTACTATTTCGAACGGTTTGAAGATTCTAATTCATGGAGATTGAACATAATGATATTTAATTAGTGGTGTGCCTTGACATCATCTATGAAAAATAGAATATCATTTTAGTACAATATCATAATTATTAATTATAAAATAATTAATTATTTAATTAACTATCCAATATTTTTTCAAATACTGATTTCCCAAACCCTTGGATTATAAATATTCAATAACTTAGATATTCAAACCATAATGATGTATATTTACCCTCTCATAACTGATATATATCTATTATAAAATTAATTAAATATATTAATAGAGGATTTATTCTATCCAACTCTATTAACTCATACCTCCTTGATCTATTGACTGGAATCCCATATACTCAAATATTTTTGTCGAATTTCCTCAACACATTCTTCCTAGTAACACTATTACTATATGGAATCATATATGGTTTCTAACATGGTTTTTGAACCTGATAATTTCATTAGAAATCAATGATAATTTCAAATTAATTGATGAGTAACATACTAATACATAGAAATGTGGTTGATTTTTGATTCTTGTGATGGTAAAGGTTTAATGGTATAATATTTTATATTGAGATATTTTTTTAACTTATGTATAACTACCATTTTTTTATTCCCAAACATGATAAAATTATGAAAACCATATATAAATAATAAACCTATCTAGATAAAAATAATATGTATATAAATTTTACTTATATAATATATTATTGTATCCATTTTATACTTTTGATTACTTTTTGTAGAAACTAACAAAATTTATTTACTATACCTATTAAAATAAACTTATAATATTATTTATTTTTATTTAATAATTTCATACAAATTATTTATAATATGATATTTAATTTAATCCTCAAAATAAAAAATGCACCCCATAAATAAATCATTAAAAATGTGCAGAAAAAATAAAATAAATAAGATAAATGATTATAAACTATATCTACAATTTGGTTTACTATATTGTGGTAATCCAAACTTAACCTTAGGAGAAATAATTCATCTATCCATAGCTTGTATTTACTTGTATAATCATCTATTCTCATATATATCACCCTATTTAGATTCATCTCATCATAGATCTTGAAATGTATTTTCTAACTAGGAACTCCATCTTTGAAAAATGTATACAAACATAAATTTGGTGGGTACCAAGAGTTTGATGTTAAAATACACAAGACCATATATAATAAAGGAGGAAGGGAAGATCCATATATCATAATATTAATTTAATAATAATTATCACATATTAACAATGAAATATGTAATTAAATCAAATAAATAATTCAAATTTATATGAGGGTCAACCAAAGCTCATGATAAATAACAACATGAAATGATAACCACACTTAGTATTCCTAAAATTCAATTATATTACCTCCCTTTAATATAAAAATATGATTGAATTAATAAAATAATAAAAACCTTAATAATTAATATTATATTTAAAATTATTCATAATTTTTTGTCCATGATTTGTTTTATGAATACAATTTATTATTGTTAAATAAATTTATTTTTTAACTTAAAATAATTATGTACACTACATGTAGTTCATTTAGCACAATTCATTTAATTCCAAGATAATGTTATATATAATTTGTTAAAATTTGAAATATCATATGACATCTTTTTTATTTACAATGTATTACAAAACATGTATCATCACATGATGTGTTTCTACATACTAGGTGTGTTGTTTTGTATTGTAAAACAACAATGTATTTGTGATGTGTATGACTAAATTGTTTTCTATTGATGTGTGTGTCTTGTAAAACAACAATCGATATATAATTAATATTGTTTAGTCCACCATTAAATTTCTTGTGATGGATGTATGTATGTGATAGTTTAATGCCACCATATATTTTGACACAGTACATGTCATGAAGTACTCAACAAGTACCTTTTCTAGAGAGACATATATAACATAGAATGCACTCTAGTGACATTTCACATAGTATATGTCATGTTTCCTGCTATGTTGGAAGTAAGTACATGATGGGTAATGACCCCACACATTAACCTTTTGTTGGGTTTCGTGAGGTGTAATCCAGAACTACATGTTGTATAGTTCCTATAAACTAATGAACCACACCAATAGTCAATAAACGACATGTAATTATGTCCCACATTAGCCGATAAAATTAAATATAAATTACAAAGTGTGTTCCTTATGTGGAGAAAATCCCATCACATGACATGTACATTTATATTATATTTTATGTAACATTGTCACGTAGCCAATACACTTGGATCCCCCAAATGGGGTTTCAAGAGTTATTCATATATTTTTGGGCCCATTAATGGTAATACAATGTCAAATTAATTCTCTACATCATCCATTTAACTCATAATAGAAATTTGAACCTAAAATTTAGACAATCATCGCCTATAATGGATCAAATAAATTTTAAATTATTATATGTTAGAATATAACTTATCTAAACCACTTGAAGGTTTCAGGGTAAAAAATTCATTTAGTGGAGGAACATTATTTATTTTTCAGAAATATTAATAGGGAAACCTAAATAACTAGTAAAAAAATCTCAAATTCAAAAGATAGTATTATGTATATTTTATTTTTAATTAATTTAACACTCAAATTTACATATCCCCGGTATTGTTCTTGATCAAATTTCAATCACCACTGTTGTTGTGTTGTCATCATGATAGACAATCCAATAAAATATTATATTAAACATTTCTAAATGTAATCCATGAAAGTAAAAACAATGTTCATTTTTAATAAGGTGTTAGAAAGAATGAATCAAGGGCTTTACATCATCAGTATTTGATTTCAATATTGTTTTATTATTAACTCTCAATATTTTTAAGAGAGGGAAGAAAACATAAGTATCTCTTAGACTTGAGAGAATCAGAGATGATTCCTCATTATATCTAACATTTCATTCATGGAAAATGAAATATTTTAGAGTTTATACCGAGGATAAATTTTAGATAATTACCAAAAGGTCATTACACACCTTTTCTATACTTTTTCATAACACTTGTCAAATTAATATTAATAATATTATTATCATTCCATATGATATGAATAAAATCTAATATAATTTACTTAATAAGGAAATTAATTTTCCTTTAAATGATATTAATGAAAATATATCATTTGAATAAAATCATTAATATCAACCCATATTCTCATAATTCACTTATAAAACCACAAGTAATAAAATATATTCATTCGACAGAGTAAAATAAATATCACATTAACTAAAACTGAAAATTAATATTCATTTTTAATATTCACGTAAATGAAGAAAATATTAATTTTAATGCATTCCAAATTCTGTTAATAAATATGTATTATATTATTTATCTTTTGATAAAAATAAAAAAGTGAAAATGTTTACCTCGCAATTTTTAATCCTGAAAATCTTTTGATTGAATTTCATATCTAAAATATTATTTGAATAAGTATTATTCCTATGTCCTAGTAATAAATTTATTCATAGTCATAAAATAAATATAATTTAATTAGTTTCCAGATACATTAATTATTTTACAATATATGCCCATTTATAAATAAAAAAATGGGTAAATTAATTAATCTCTATGACCAACATCTTGAAATAAATCAAGGAATCCATTAAGAAAGAATTTACTGTGGAAATTTTCAAAACAAACCTATGAATGATGTTGTGTAATGTAACCCTTTTTCAACTTGTATCTCATCATGAATGATGCATACATATATGACCACATTACATAATAAAATTTTATTTTATTTAATTACTCAAATGAACTTGTATACACACTCCCATGGACATGGAATATTCTATGATGTTTAATTTAATTAAAGGGGTTAGAATTATAATTCCCAATAATATAGAAGTGATATTTAATTTTTATCTGTTAAAATCATTCAATATAATTTATGATACATCTAATGTATTCTAATGAAACTTGAGAATATTTCAAAACTATTTTCTCCCCTATATAATATTATATGATTCATGAAACCCATTAATAATGAGATGAATTATACGTAATAACAATCATGTTCATTGAAAAAAACATCTAATGAAATATAAAACAATTGAAATTATTATTGTTAAGTATATAATCATGAACTCCCTTATTAGATATCATATATAGTGAGCTTCATGAGTTGAAGCCCCAATGATTATGAAATCACAAAACATGATATCCATACATAATATATTTCATGTTAGATTGATATAACTAGATCATAAGATATATTTATCTAAGAATATTATCATATAACTTCTATATTGCCACTATAGTAGGGAAATATTATAACAATTTGATTCAAACAAAATACTAAGAACATTATAATATTAGTGGTACATATACGAATGATCACTAAATGATAAGGATAAGTACATTTATAATCTAGTAATAAAATATTCAATGTTGATTCATTCTAAGGTACTCATTCCCACACTACTAAACAGACATCATTGAAAAATATATAAATCAAAATATAACATCTAACACAATCACAACTATAAAACTGGGAGTATCCAATGCTAGCTGAAATCACTGTTAAATACCTCCATTGTAATTAGTAGAAAAAGAATTGATAAATTTACCCCTTTACATCAACTTTTTAGTAATGTTAAATAGGGTTTTAAGAGCGCTAAAATCACAAATAAAGACCCTCTTATCAATGGTTTTTTTACTATCACTGATATAGGGTATAACTCAAAAAAATTATATTTTGTTAAAAATAATATATTAATATATATTTTTATTTTTATTGATATAAATATAATATATATTTATTAAATATGTTTTAGAGAAGTTAAATAAGTATTTACAATTAATATAAAAGATATTTAGTGAAAATGGATTATAATATTATTCAAAAAATATTATTAATTAGTAATTTTCTAATTCTTATCATGTATTATTAATTTAATATCAATTGGAAGAAAAATAAAATAAAAATATTTTAAAAGAATTATAATACATTGAAAATGTAATTCGAAATTAAAATGTCCTTAACTATTGATACGGGGGGTCCGTTTTGGCTCTACCACATTTCAAATTGGAGACAATGATGAGCTCTACAACCATTATTCCATAAGTAAACTTTTTTGACGTTTTTAGAAACCCAAAAGGCATATAAGTCCTCCAAAACGGAGTTTTTAGTAAGTGTACCCCAATTTTATTAACATTTGATGGAATTTCAGTGTTGTTTAAGGGGTTGCTTTGCCCATTTTCAGTGGGGAATGAATTCATTTCTAGGGAATAAATTTATATTGATATTATAGTCATTAATGTTTATCTTTTTTCATAATATATTTTTATTTATAATTAATCATATTCATATTTTTTATTATTACATATATTAAATAAATTTTATAAGTTAATATATCCTCATATTTATATTGTAATGTATATTTAAATACATATAAAAATATTTATTATTCATTATATTTAAGGTAAAAATATTATCCATTTTATTTAAATTGTTAAACTATATATATATATATATATACAACTTTTACAAATACATATTTGGGTGTATTAATAAACATGCACACACACACACATATTTATATTCTAATATATATAAATAAATATTCATATATAAAATATTTAAATAAATATAATTGTGTATATATATCACACATTACCAAATATATTCAAATAAATTTAATATTCATTAAATTTACAATAAAAATACACTTGGATTTGTGGTAAAGAAAATCCATCCTCAAAATGGAGGTCTTGGGATCAAATCCAGGCACACAAAATTATTTTTTGTAGGCTTATTGCATTGAGAAAGGGATGAGGGGTGTGTGATGGTGGATGGGTAGTGGAAACTGCTGAGAAAGTGGGTTAGGGGTCCATGTAATGTTAATGTTTTCCATACTTTTTAATAGTTCTTATTTTAGAACAATTAAAATCCCTCCTTTAACAGCACTAGAAATTCACTCTTTACGAACCTTTTAACAATTCTAAAAAAATGTTCTTATAAAGGGTTCCTTTAATAGTGAGTTTTTAGCACTCTTGAAGAAAACCTTTTAACATCTCTCACAATATTCTCACTTTTTAAGTGCTGATAAAACCCTTTACTAGAACTATTAAACCCCCGAATTTCAGTAGTGTATTAAATGATAAAAAACTCATGTATTTCACATACAACATGTAAAAACCAAAATAATAAAACATCATATAAAAAATTAAATTTGATTCAAAAATAATAAAATTCAATTGAAAAGTATATTAAATCTATCAAACATTAATTTAAAATTTTCTTATAGTACCTTTGATTGGACTAGGATTAAGTAAACCCCCATTTAGTGGGAGGATGAATCAATGGATTACCTTAAACACTAACCCCCATGAAATTTTATGCATCCCTGGTTAGTTCTAATCGAACTAAAATATGGTGATATGATGATAAATGAAAGAGTGAAAATAATAGACACACCAAAAAGGAGAATATAAGTTCCACTCACACTATTTATCATATGGTCAATCCTTAATGTTCAAAGGATGTGATTATACTACCCACATTCCTATTTTATTTTCAATAAGTACAATGGAAGGAGCATGTATATTTCTATGGACTCACAGTTGAAAAATAACATCATGAATTAATATGGAAATAAATTTCCACTTGCCCAACATAAATTTCCATTGAAATTTGTCTATAATTTTCATCATTTTCTACTCCGTAAATTTTTCCAAACCCTACTAGGAAGACTCTATGGAAAAAATAATTGGATTATTTAGTGTTTTCATATAATCAATCATACTTTGGAATATAAAACTCATAATTTATTTATTGTCAAGGAATCATCATATTGTTTAGAAATATAAAATTCATATTTGGGAAATCTCCCAGATATATCATTATAGCTATATGTACAAAAACTATTATCTAAATCAGTTTAAAATATATATATTTAGCATTAAATCAAAATTAAATCCTAATGTATTTTTTGATACCCATGGTTCTTCATGGGTCCTTTATGAAGTAGTCTTCCCTCTACTTCCATGTGGATGACTTCACTTTCAACTAAAATACCTAAACCCAATAATTATTGTACTAAGATAACCATGACCCACACCAACATCACAATAACGCCCCAACCCTAGTTACATAGAGTCAGTGCAATATTACATAACATTTTCATGATCACAAGAGATCATATCTCAAATAAGAAATTAGTTTTGTATCTTTGGAAGTACTAGATACATACATAAGTTTTAAATTACATCATGCAATAAATACAACCACAACATTGTTTCCCATTTGAAAACACTCATATCCCTTAGACTATCTCTATAGGTCAATAGAAATATACTTCTTCACATCCCGGGAAAAAGAAAACATAAAAAGTGGGTGAGCTCAGATGCTCAGTAAGGATAACAATATTACAGAAACATTCATAAATAAGCATAAACATTTAAGGAAATGTATAAGACTAAAACAAAATCCTTTTAATCCAAAAATTCAGTATAATATGGAAATGATAAATCAAATAACTCAATTTATATATTCACATGGATATTATGTTAGTCTAATAATCACTTGTAATATCAATAGCTAATTTCATAATGATGGAAACCATAATGTCAGACATCATTACCACATATTCAAGGCCTCGTTCGAGGAATACAAATAAGATTTCTCCAAGTCCTTGTGCCAAGACATTAGTTGGTCTCATGATACCTTTCAATTCATCGAGGAGCTATAGCGGGCTCCACATGTCACTTACTAAGTCCAATTCATTCCTCATATGAAATGATTGAAACATAACATAAACATTCATATTAAAACTAACATAAAAAAATTTAATACTTTAACCATAAACCATGAATGGGATAAAAATAACACATCCACAGCAAAAAATATCACAAAAACTTCAATACAATAAAGAAGATTGTATCCTAATAATTCAACTTTAAACAAATGTAAATTCAATCAAAGGATGTTGACATAGATGAAATCAAACCTATTTGACTGATATATCACTTCTTATTTTGAAATTATTTAAAATTTAAGTAATTACTAAATAAAAAATTTATTCTGAAAATACTCATATAAGATTTTAAGGGATGTTTGAATGTTTTATAATGGAGTAAAATAGCCACCTCCACCATAAAAGATAAAAAAAACATACCTTAATTTGTTTAAAAGGTCCTAAAGTAACTTGATTAGAAATGACAGAAAGATTCTTTTCAAAACATTTTATAAAAATTCATAAAAGCGTATAAATTACTTAAACCCATATTTTAGGAAATTTTAATTTTTTAAAAAAATAAATTTTTATGAAACAAAAATGTGGATGGTAATGAAGTCCCAGTAGATACTTACATATAAACAACTTCAGATAAGTAAAGAAATTGTACAATTAACCCTTAACTTGTCATTTTTCATAGTCGAGGGAACGTTAACCACCTGTATAAGGGATAAATAATTTTTTTATAATTAATCATGTACCACATAGATAAATATGATATCATATATGATCTTCTAATATTTCTTTGATAATGATATTTCAGTAGTATCTTTTTTGGGGTGTTAACTAATTTGTTTTCCTTAATATTTTTTTCTACAAAAGTCATGTTTGATATAGATAGGATGTATTTTATTCATATCCATAATTATATTAATTTATTAAACATACTTTTTTAATTATAAAATGAGATTTATTCTTGAATGGTTATGATGGGGAATGAATCTCATCATGTTCGTGGAGACGGTAATCCGTACGTACAAACGAGCGACAACATCATTCTATTAATGGGAAAATACTATGTAATTGGATTTTATATTACATTAAAAGAATCATTAATATGTTATATTTATTATTTACATCAATTATACTCATTATTATATCCATCCAAATAATGAAGTGTTGAATAACAAACTACACCACGACGTGGAGATGGTAAGCCATACGTATGCACGTATGGTGACTTTTTCATTCATAGGATGGATAGAATAATGAATATGGTGTTACCATATTCATAATAACAGTATAGTATGTATAAGGAACTTAGTTTATTATTATGGTATGGAAAATACAAAGAAAGAGGAAGTGGAAGAAGAAAAGAACTTTGAAAGAGGTGATGAAATAATTACCTCTTCTTCTGCCTCTTCCTTTTGATTTGATGAAAAAAGATTATTAGGATGGATAATGATAAAAATAATCCCTCTTGTTTACATGACTATATTTTGGAGGATATTTTATCTAGGGATGGATGATTCAAAGGTATTTGGAGGTGTGATTTTGAGAGAATGAGAAGTACCCTTTTATAAGGGAGATGAGGGACACATTAGGAAAAGATTGAAATATTAATTAATTATACCGTCATATTCAGATTATAATGGCTGAAAAAGGATTTATTTAGAGAATACAGTGGGTATGGGTCTGAAAAATTTAAGAAATAGGGTTTAGACAAGTTTAGGTCACCATATAAACCATATAATTTTGATTGAACTCTTAGTTAAATAGTTGAACTTTTACCTACTCTTCTTTTATTATTATAATAAATGGTTAATAAACATACAATAAAAAGCCAAGCCAACACTAATTGGTTAATTAATTATATATATCTCATTATATAAGTCCTTTTGTCAATTCCTATATTTTTAGGAATATTATATCATTTAATAATATTGTATTTGTTTTAAAAACGCATTTATTACAATTTTGAAACTATTTAGTATTTGGTTTTTATGAAATTAAAAAAAACATGATTATTTCGAACCAAATACATTAAATAATCCCTAACATGATATATTAACCTATTAAATTCATGTAATTCATAAAAAGTCTCAATTTAAATTTATTTTGATATTTATAATATAAATTATTTTAATATTTCATTAATAATGTAATTACTGCATCATCATTGTTTCATATTTAAATTTAATCATTTAATGTCTAAAAATTATAAATAAAATACCATTATGTAGGAAATATTTTCATATATCTAATGAATATTTATATTCAAATTAATCTAATGTATAACCCTATACTAAATTTTTTTCATTACTAAACGTTGAATTTAACACTTTTAACTCTTTAAATAAAATAATAATAAATGTCCTAATCTAATCCATGTGGATCAAAAGGATCATATTTTATTCATAAGGTTTATTTTCGTCGAAATACACTTATCCAACAGAATTTGGACATGTTTTAGGGTAATTATAATATCATTTTTACCTTTAATTACCATATTAACTTCTAACCATGGTAAATAAAATTCAAAAGTTATTATTCACCAAAAATTATTTTCATCCTATTGAACCACATTTTTCTTACCGATATCAACCATTTATCTCTTACTTTTTAAATTCAATTCACAGAATCAGTAAAATTATGATTTATACAAATTTTCAAATGTACCTAGAAGGTGGGAAAAATATGGTAAAATATTCAATAAAATTTTATACATCTAATCTTATTATTAAATTACTCCAATAGATTAAATTGAACTAATATAGTTATTATGTATCTATATTGACTTTAAAATAAATTTAAATAAAAATAATTATTATTTAAATAAAATTCAGTTTTGAACAATAACACAATTTTTTTCACTATTCATCAAAAAAATGAATTTCTCAGAAAAATACCAAAAAAATCATCCAAATATAATTTTGATATTCCAAATCCTAAAATGAAGACCATTTTGAAATATAAAATTTAAAAAATTTCAAAAAACTGGGTATTACTATTCATAACGGCATCCTTTATTTGTCGTGGTGTGCTACAACTCGAAGTTGTGTGCAATGCAAACTATTGTATTATTCCAAGAGAAAGGTGTTGTGGAAGCTTGGGCTATTACATTCTTCCCTCCTTGAAATAATTTCATCCTTGAAATTTATTGATTATTACTGTATAAAAATATTCAAATGGTTCTTCCTCATAAGTTCTTTGGGTCCCCACATTTCCTCTTCTATCTTATGGTTTCTCCATATAAAATTTACAAGAGAATTTGTCTGGTTTCTCAACCGTTGTTCTTGGGTATCAGGAATCATTACAGGATCTTCACAATAAGAAAGGTCAGGTTCCAGTTCTATTTCTTCATAGGTGTGTACATGCATCAGGTCAGGCCTGTACTTTCTCAACAGTGATATGTGGAACACATCATGAACTTTTGAGGGACATTGGGGAATTTCCAATCCATATGCTACAACTCTAATACATTCTAGAATTTCGAAAATTATAATGTACCTGGGACTTAATTTACCCTTCTTACAGAATCATAAAACCCCCTTCCATTGGAGATACCTTAAAGAAAACATGATCTCCTACTTGAAATTATAAATCCATCCTTCAGTTATCGATATAGATCATTTTCCTATGTTGAGTTGCTTTGATTTCGGTTTGGATAATATTCACCTTTTCCATTGTTTCCTCAAAATGTTATGGGCCTATGAGTTTTCGTTAAACAAAATCATCCCAACAAGTTGGTGTGCGACATCTCTTTCCATATAACGCTTCATATGGTGCCATTTAAATACTTGAATGGAAGCTATTGTTATAAAAAAATTCTACCAGATGTAAATATTGATCCCACATACCTTGAAAGTCAAGTGAGTAATATCTCAACATGTCTTTAATCGTTTGAATAGTCAATTATGATTGTCTATCAATTTGATGGTGGTATGCAGTGCAAAAATGAAGTTTAGTATCAATGTCCTTCTGAAGAACATTCCAGAATCTTGATGTAAAATAGGGATTAGGATCAGAAAAAATCTAATGGGGTACACCATGATGTCTTTCAACATTATTAATATATATTCTGGCTAAACGTTCAAGTTGTAAATCTTCTCTTATAGAAACAAAATGTTCTGACTTGGTAATATGATCAACAATAACCCATATTGCATCATTCTTTCTAGGGGTCATTGGTAGTCCCCTGAAAAATTCCATCGTAATATCATCCCATTTCCACTCAGGTATGTTAAGATGTTTCATGACTCCTCCAGGATGTTATCTTCCAGTCTTCACCTGTTGAAAAACTATACATCCTGACACATAATCAGAAAACTCCCTCATCATTTTGTCCCACCAAAAAATGTTCTGTCAAATATATATACATCTTAGTGCTACCAGAGTGTATAGAGAAATTGGAGCTATAAGCATCACCCAAAAATTCCCTTTTTAGATCAGGTAAATCAGGAACACAAAGCCTCTTCCCAAATTTCCAAATTAAATCTTCATATATGAAGTCGATAAATCTCCAATCATTCACACCTTTAATTTTCTTTTGAAACTCCTCATCATTAGTCTAAGATCGTTTTATACTTTCGATTAAATTTTTAATGGAATCCATTTGAAAAGGTATTGATGTTTCTCATTCCATGATTATTCCCATATTAATAATTACTAGATCCATGAACATAGGATCCATTTCAACTCTCATCTTGTTCATAACTCCATGATCCATTCTCCTCAAAGCATCTACATCCTTATTTTCCTTCCTCAAGTGGTAGTGTATCGTGAAATCAAAATATTTTAGTATTTCACACCATTATCTTTGCCTCATGTTGAGTTCTTTCTGGGAGAGAATTTACTTCAAACTATTTTTCTCGGTATATATCAATCATTTTTTACCATAGAGATAGTGTCTCCCTATTTTCTATGATAGTATCACAACTACTAACTCAAGATCTTGAGTATGATAATTTTTTCATTAATTTTTAGCTACTGTGATGCATAGGCAATTACTCTATCATTATACATAGAGACATGACCAACTCCTTTCATTGATGAATCGCTATAAATAATCAACCCATCATTCCCCGATGGAAGAGTCAATATAAGAGAATTGATTTATATTCTCTTCAGATCTTCAAAACTTTCTTCACACTATTTTTCCCAAACAAATTTAACCCCTTTACATGTTATCTTAGTTAATGGGTCATCCAATTAGGAATCAATTTAGACTAAATGCTGATAATAACCTGCTAAACCAATAATCCTACGTAACACAGTTGTACTCATCGGTGTTGGCCATTCTGGTATTGCTCTTATCATTGACGGATCAATAGAGATTACTTTCTTAGAAAAAAATATCAAAGAAATGAAATCTATTGAAGCCATAATTCACACTTTCTAAACTTCCCATATAATTCATTTCTTATAAGAGTTTTTAAAATATTTTTCAAGTGATTTTCATGATCTTCATCGATTTTGGATTATACCAAGATATCATCAATAAATACCATTACAAATTCATCAAGATATTCCTTGAAAACTATATTTATTAGATCCATGAAGACAGAGGGTGCATTATTCAGTTCATAAGACATTACTGTAAAATCGTAATGCCCATACATAGTATGAAATTCTATCTTCGAAATGGCTTCCTACTTCATGCACAATTGATGATATCCATATCAAAGGTCAATATTTGAAAAATATTGTGCTCCATGAATTTGATCAAGTAAATCATCAATGATAGGTAGGGGATACATGTTCTTTATTTTTATAGCATTGATCTCCTTGTAGTCAATGCACAACCTCATAGCTCAATCTTTCTTCTTAACAAAAATAACAAGGGATCCCCATGGAGAAACACTAGGGAGAATAAATACCTTAATAATCAATTACTATAGTTGTTTCTTTAGTTCTACTAATTCAAAAATGGACATTCTATAAGGGGTCATCTATTTGGGCATTGAACCAGGAATTATGTCAGTGGAAAACTCAATTTCTCATTCTGGAGGATCTCCAGGTAATTTCTCTAGAAACACATCTACATATTCTTGGACAATAGGTACATCCTCTATTTGAACATTCCTTTTCTCACCTATAGTTATTTCACTCTCTTCCTCCCAAATAATTGAATGTAGTAGAGTTAATGGGGAGGATCTAGATAATAATCTGATGGTGATGTTTCTGATCTAAAGATAAGGTATTCCTTTTCATCATCGGAAATTGTAAACTCCTTATTACATTAAATTTTTGCATCATGGTCCAAAAGCCAATCTATAACGATGATTATATCCAATTAAATCCTGGGTATGATGATGAGATCCAATGATAAAGCACATTTATATTCCATAATGGTAACTGATTGAAAAAATGTTATTTCCATGAAGATTACCTTGGGTTTTTTGACTGCCAACAACCTTGTTTAGTCAAATTGGAAATATCTAATTTTCATAGTAAACTGGGAAGATATTAAAAAATGTGATGACCCAGAATCAGATAAAGAATTGGCTAAATATGAGGAAACTATTAAATTACCTTTCACCATATCATTTGAAGCATTAATCTCAGCAATAGTGATCTCATAATCTTGGTCTAGCTCCCTAGGCCATTTTTGAGGTAAATTTCCTTGTCCCTTAGGACATATATTTTCATAATGCCCCATTTCACTAAAATTTTAGCATTCAACATTGAAATCATCTTTCTTTCCCCTGGAATCATGATATTGGTGGCCTTTTTCACCACACTTGTAACAGACTCCCACTCCCTTTAGGAAAGTACCAGTGTGTTTCTTCTCACATTTACCACAGGATGGAAATTCAACATTTCCCTTATTCCCCTTATTTCCATTTCCAAAGTTTCCAACAGATCTATTCTTTTCTCGTTTTTCTTTAAAGTCGTAAGACATAGAGAATTCCTTTTCTATCTTGATAGCACATGACACAATATATTAATACAATGATAAGGATTATGAGACTAATTCTTAAAGGAGAAATGGTTTTAACCCATCTAAGAATCGTTCAATCTTACTCCCATGGTTATTTATATAATCTGCTTCAAGTCTTTCTAACCTTGTAATGTTTTCCGCATACATTGTGAAACTCTCATCCCCTTTTGCCTCAGACTTAAAATTTACTTTACATATCTGCTCAATGTTCACAAGGAAATTATTTTTCAATGATTTTTTTTTAAAACTACCTACTTTCAATATTTGATAATCCTTCACCCCCACTTTGTTTTGAATTAATGACCACCATTGATCTGTAACTCCAGTGAGGCGATAAACTGCTATGTATACTTTTTACCTTTCTCTACTCCCCAAAGCATGAAATATTTTCTCTATGGAACTTATCCATTACTCAACTAAAAATAGATTTTTATTCACATTGAATGTTGGTGGTTTTTGAATCATGAAGAAGTCCGACATTAATCCTCCATGTTTTGGATCAGGGTGCTCCATATGGGTATGGTTATTATTTATAACCTGAGTGATTTGTCCCAGTATGGTTCTAAGTTGTTTAGCACTAGTTTCATCACTATCTCTAATATAATTATCTTGAGTTAGAGGGAAATCCCTACATGGATTATGTGCATTGATAAATTTTTCATTCCCTCTACTATATTCCATTTCTAAACAATGGAATACACTATATTATTTTATGAATTGTAATACATAATTCCAAACTTATAAAATACCTAACATAAATTAAATTGTTTAGGCATTTAATCCATAATCATAAAAAAATATTTTGAGTATGTATTTTCTCATAAATCCTTCATAATTGTTTGTACATAAAATGTGAATTATTCTAAGCATATCCCAGGGAGTGTCATAACCAATAGCGAAGCAAGGCCCATTGTTGTGTACCAGGATACCCCAGGTTAAGCCCAAAACTCCTTGTAAGAGTTTTCACTCTTAGGTACATCTATTTTAGAGCCTCAAATACCTGCCCATATCTAGACGGGGATTTATTTATTGGAAAATCCACATAATCTATACATTACCAAAACTCTAGGAAGTTCATCTATACTAACCCTCAAAGTCTATCTTAGTGTAATGATCTCTAATAAATGATTTTCTAAATCTAATATCCGAGGTTAGTACTAAAATTCCTCTAATACCAACTGTAATTCCCTAACCCTAGTAACCCAAAGTCGATGCATTATTACATAACATAGAATATTGTGCAAGTGATTTTCATGATCTTCATCGATTTTGGATTATACCAAGATATCATCAATAAATACCATTACAAATTCATCAAGATATTCCTTGAAAACTATATTTATTAGATCCATGAAGATAGAGGGTGCATTATTCAGTTCATAAGGCATTACTGTAAAATCGTAATGCCCATACATAGTATGAAATTCTATCTTTGAAATGGCTTCCTACTTCATGCACAACTGATGATATCCATATCAAAGGTCAATATTTGAAAAATATTGAGCTCCATGATGTTGATCAAGTAAATCATCAATGAGAGGTAGGGGATACATGTTCTTTATTTTTATAGCATTGATCTCCTTGTAGTCAATGCCCAACCTCGTAGATTAATCTTTCTTCTTAACAAAAATAACAGGGGATCCCCATGGAGAAACACTTGGGAGAATAAATCCCTTAATACTCAATTACTATAGTTGTTTCTTTAGTTCCACTAATTCCACAGTGGCCATTCTATAAGGGGTCATCTATTAGGGAATTGAACCATGAATTATGTCAATGGAAAAGTCAATTTCTCATTCTGGAGGATCTCCAGGTAATTTCTCTAGAAACACATCTACATATTCTTGCACAATAGGTACATCCTCTATTTGAACATTCCTTTTGTCACCTATAGTTATTTCACTCTCTTCCTCCCAAATAATTGAATGTAGTAGAGTTAATGGGGTGGATCTAGATAATAATCTGATGGTGATGTTTCTTCTCTAAAGATAAGGTATTTATTTTCATCATCAGAAATTGTTAACTCTTTATTACATTAAATTTTTGTATCATGGTCCAAAAGCCAATCTATAACGACGATTATATCAAATTAAATCTTGGGTATGATGATGAGATCCAAAGATAAATCACATTTATATTCCATAATGGTATCTGATTGAAAAAACGTTATTTACATGATAATTCCCTTAGGATTTTTGACTGCCAACAACCTTGTTTAATCAAATTTGAATTATATAATTTTCATAGTAAACTGGGAAGATATTAAAATATGTGATGATCTAGAATCAAATAACGAATTGGATAAATATGAGGAAACTATTAAATTACCTTCCACCATATTATTTTAAGCATTAATCTCAGCAATAGTGATCTCATAATCTTGGTCTACCTCCCTAGGCCGTTTCTGAGGTAAATTTCCTTGTCCCTTAGGACATTTATTTTCATAATGCCCCATTTCACTAAAATTTTAGCATTCAACATTGAAATCATCTTTCTTTCCCTTGGAATCAGGAGATTGGTGTACTTTTTCACCACACTTGTAACAGACTCCCATTCCCTTCTGGCAAGTAACAATGTGTTTCTTCTCACATTTACCATAGGATGGAAATTAATCATTTCCCTTATTCCTGTTATTTCCATTTCCAAAGTTTCCAATAGATCTATTCTTCTCTTGTTTTTCTTTAAAGTCGTAAGACATAGAGAATTCATTTTTTATCTTGATAGCACAAGACACAATATATTAATACAATTATAAGGATTATGAGACTAATTCTTAAAGGATAAATGGTTTCTACCCATCTAAGAATCGTTCAATCTTACTCCCATGGTTATTTATATAATCTGCTTCAAGTCTTTCTAACCTTGTAATGTTTTCCTCATACGTTGGGAAACTCTCATCTCCTATTACCTCAGACTTAGAAATTTAATTTACATATCTTCTCAATGATCATGAGGAAATTATTTTTCTATGATTTTTTTTAAACTACCTACTTTTCATATTTTAGAATTATTCACCCCCCTTGTTTTGAATTAATTACCACCATTGATATGTAACTCCAGTGAGGCGATAAACTGTAATGTATACTTTTTACCTTTCTCTACTCCCCAAAGTATGAAATATTTTCTCTATGGAACTTATCCATTACTCAACTAAAAATATATTTTTATTCACATTGAATGTTGGTGGTTTTTGACTAATGAAGTAGTCTGACATTAATCCTCCATGTTCTGGATCAGGGTGCTCCATATGGGTATGGTTATTATTCATAACCTGAGTGATTTGTCCCAGTATGGTTATAATTTGTTTAGCACCGGTTTCATCACCATCTCCAATATTATTATCTTGAGTTAGAGGGAAATCCCTACATGGATTATGTGGATTGATAAATTTTCCATTCCCTCTACTATATGCCATTTCTAATCAATGGAATACTATATATTATTTTATGATTTTTAATACATAATCCCAAACTTGTAAAATACCTAGCATAAATTTAATTGTTTAGGAATTTAATCCATAATCATAAAAAAATAGTTTGAGTATGTATTTTCTCATAAATCCTTCATAATTGTTTGTACAAAAAGTGTGAATTATTCTAAGCATATCCGCGGGAGTGTCATAACCAATAGCGAATTAAGGCCCATTATTGTGTACCAGGATACCCCAGGTCAAGTCCAAAACTCCTCGTAAGAGTTTTCACTCATAGGTATATCTATTTCAGAGCCTCCTCTACCTTCTCATATCCAGACGGGGATTTATTGCTTGGAAAATTCATATAATCAATACATTACCAGAACTCTAGGAAGATCATCTATACTAACCCTCAAAGTCTATCTTAGTTTAATGATCTCTAATAAATGATTTTCTAATTCTAGTATCCGAGGTTAGTACTAAAATTCCTCTAATACCAACTGTAATTCCCTAACCCTAGTAACCCAGAGTCGATGCATTATTAAATAACATAGTAATGATCACAAGAGATCATGTCTCGAAATACTAATTAGTTTAGTAGCGTTTGAAGTACTAGATACATACATAAGTTTTACATTACATCCTGAAATAATAAAACAACAAAACCGTGTCCCCTTTGAACATAGTTATATGACTTAGCCTATCCCTGCAGGTCAATCATAATATTTTTCTTCACATCTTTGGAAAATAAAACATAATATAGGGGTGAGATCAGATGCTCGGTAAGGATAACAATATGGTGGAAACTTTCATAAATAAGAATAAATATTTAAGTCAATGTATAAGACTAAAACACACGCATTTTAAACCTAAAATTCATCATAATATGGAAAATATAAATCAAATAATTCCATTTTCATATTCACATGGATATTCTATTAGGATAATAATCACATGTAATATCAATAGCTAATTTCATAATGATTGAATGCATAATGTCGGACATCATAACTAGATAATCAAGACCTCGTGCCAAGACTACTAATAAAATTTTGTAAATGCCTTGTCGCATTACCCTAGTTTGTCTCATGAGACCTATCAATGCATCGAGGAGCTATAGCAGGCTCCCCCCATCACTTAATAAGTCCAACGCATTCCTCGAATGAAAATATTGAAACATAACATAAAGACTCGTATTAAAACTAGCATAAGAAATGTTAATAATTTAACTATAAATCAGGAATAGTATAAAAATAACACATTCACATTCAATCATATCACAAAACCTTCAATACAATATGGAAGATTGTTTCATAATCAATCAACTTCAAACAATTGTAAAATCCAACAATGGTAGTTGACATAGATGAAATAAAAAATATTTGAGAGAAATATCTCTTTCTATTTTGAAGTCATTTAAAATTCATGTAACTATAAAATAAAAAAAAATTATGAATATATTCTTATAATATTGTAAGGGAGGGTTTGATGGTGTTATTGCAGCAAAAAATAGCCGCACCCACTGTATAAGTTAAAAAATCTTACCATAATTTGTCAAAAGGGTCATAAAGTACCTTGTTTGTAAAACGAATGAAATATTCCATTCAAAATATTTTAAAAAAATTCAAACAAGGATATAAATTACATTAACCCATATTTTAGAAAATAGTAAAAAAAATTGATTTACATTTTTAAGAAACCCTGATTTGGATGATAATGAAGTCCCAATAGATTCTTACGTATAAACACCCTCAGATAAGTAAATAGATAGAAAAATTAACCCTTACCTTGTACTCTTCCTTATTATAGGGTAAGTTATCCTACTCTATAATGTTTAAATAATTTTAATTAAATAAATCAAGAACTGCATACATATATATCATATCATATATGATCATTTAATATTTCTTTGTAAATGATATTTCAGTAGTATCATTGTTTGGGGTGTTAATTGATTCGTTTTCCTTTATATGTTTTCTTACATAAGTCAACATTTTTATGGATATGATGTATTTGATTAATATTTAGAATGATATTATGTTTTTAAACATTATTTTTTAATCCTAAACTGAAATTTATTCATGAATGTTTAGAATGGGGAATGGGTCTCATCGCGTTCGTGCAGACGCTAATCCGTACGTACACACGAGAAAAAATATCATTCTATTGATGGTGAAATCATATTTAATTGGATGGTATATTACATATATAGAGTAATTAAAATATTATATTTATTATTTACACAAATTATTCTCATTATTATTCCAATCCAAATAATTAAGTGTTGAATAACGAACTACACCACGACGTGGAGACGGTAAGCAATACGTACACACGTATAGTGACTTTGTCCTTCATAGGATGGATAGAATAATGAATATGGTTCTAAAATATTTATAATAACATAAAAATAGGTATCATTTAATTGATTTATTATTCTTGTATGGAAACAACAATGAAAAAGGAAGTGGAATGTGGAAAGAACTTTGAAAGAGGTGATGAAATAATTACCTTTTCTTCAGATTCTTCATTTTGATATGATCAAAAGGGCTCGTTAGGTTATCTTATGATCAAATTATGGCATCTAGGATTATATAAGGGTAGTTGGGAGGATATTTTAGTAGGGTCTGTCAAAGAGAAATGGCTTTGGAGGTGTGATTTTTAGGGATGGGGAAGTACCTTTTTTTAGAAAAGTGACGGTAACATTAGGAAAATATTGAAATGTTAATTTATTATAAAATCATATTCAATTTATAATGGATAAAAAAGGATTTATTTCATGCATAATGTGGTTCTGGGTCTAAATAATCTCAAACAATAGGTTACAGACATGTTTAGGTCACCATATCAACCATATAATTTAGATTTAACTCTTAGTTAAATAGTTTAACTTTTACCATTTCTTCTTGTAATATTATAATAAATGGTTAATAAATGTACAGTAAAAAGACAAGATAATCCCAAGTTGTTTATTAATGACAACTATATCATTATATAATTATTTTGGTTAACATTATATTTTTAGGTATTTTATATCGCTTAATAATATAGTATTTGTTTTAAAAACACATTAATATCAATTTTGACACTATTTAGTATATGGTATTTTTCCAAATAAAAGAAAACTTGATTAATTAAAAAAAATACATTAAATAAACCCTAAAAAGTTATATTAACCTATAAAATATTTTTCATGCTTCAAAAGTCTCAATTTACATTTATTTTGATATTTATAATATCAATTATTTTAATCATTTGTTAATAAGGTAATTACGTCATAATCATTGTCTCATTTATAAATTTAATTATTTAAGGTCTAAAAATTATAAATAAACTACCATGATGTATGAAATCTTTTTATCTTTATAATAAATTTTTATAGATTAATTTATCTTATGTATAATCATATATTAAAAATGTTTAAGTTATTATACATCAAATTTAACACATTTTACTCTAATTTAAATAAAATAATAATAAATGTACTATTCTTATCCAAGTGGATAAAAAGCAGCATATTTTATTCATAAGGTTGATTTTGATCGAAATACACATATCTAATAGAATTAGTACATGTTTTAGGGAAATTATAATAACATTTTTACCATTAATTACCCAATTTACTTTAAACAGTGGCAAATAAAATTCAAAAGTTACTATTGACCAAAAATTATTTTCTACCCATTGAGCCACATTTTACATACTAATGTAAACTCTGTCTCTCAGATTTTTGAAATTTAATTCGAAGAAGCATTAAAATTTCGTTTTATGCAAATTTTCATATGTGCCTTGAGGGTAGGTAAAAGACGTTAAAATGTTCAATAAAATTTTATACATCTAATATTATTATAAATTGACACCAATGAATAAAATTTAACTAATATAGTTATTATATATCTATTTAGACTTTAAAATCAATTTAAATAAAAATAATAAATATTTAAATAATATTTGGTTTTAAATAATAACATAGTGTTTTTTAGTATTCATCAAAAATGAATGTTCTCAGAAAATAACCAAGAATTCATCCTGAGATAATTTTTATATTCCAAATCAAAAAATGAAGTCCATTTTGAAAAATAAAATTTATAAAATTTTAAAAGTGGTTATTGAAATTTATAACTGCTAATTTGATTGGTCATGGTGTGCTAGAACTCAATGTTGCGTACAGCGCAAGCTATTACATTATTCAATGAGAAATGTGATATAGAAGCTTGGGGTGATACATTTACTACAGTAATTTTTAGGATCGACCCTAGTATGTTAAAAAACCATTTTCATCCTCCTCTTATAATACCACTTTCTCATTGAAAGTCAACAACAAAAAAACACCTTAGTTCCATTATGCTTTACACAATCCATCTAAGACTCTAAGAAATATCATTTATCTATGGTGTGTTGTAAGATGTTTTGAATCATTATTCAAGTTCCAAATTCTATTTTATTAAAATTATTCTACAAAGAACATCAAACTCATCCGTTAGTATGTTATGAATAAATATATTAATAAAAACACTAGATTACACTAAATTAAATTCATAAATAATCATGACTCTAAATTCCCACAATGTAAAGGAAATCAAACACAAAACCATAATATAACATGATTATTATAATATTACTTCAACTCCCATAGTCATAATAATTTATTATTTATGATATCACAATTATGTTTGACTCACAACATTGATTCCTCAATTTTCTTCATGAGAGGTGTCTACAAACATTATAACTCAAAAAATACCCAATTATCATAGACTCTTCAATATGAAAATTTAACTTTAATATCCCCTATTTCATTTGTTGAATAAATGAGAATCAATTCAAGAGGTCTTCAAGATTCCGCTTTAGCTACCAACACCATATTCACTCACTATTTTACAACTTCATCATCACTTATAAAAATAAATTGGATTCACTATCTGTATGAAATAATATATTTTTTTATCCCACACTTTTTAAAAATTAAATTTAATTTAAGAGGGAAAACAACCAAGAAATATCCTAGTGATTTTAGAAGATAATTCACTCCAAATAATATTCTCACGTCTTGCAAGGCATCATTAACAATGGGATTTTTCATGATATGATAAACTCTATCTTTAGATGAAAAATACAATCATGAAAATTAAGCATGCTCCACCATCTCCTGGATGATGTGGTGCTTCATATCAATATGGTTCAATTCTAAATGATTCACAATACCCCTTTTAAAACTAATTTAATTATATTGTTATAACCCAATAATCATAGTATGTTTGAAACATACCCTCATTTAATTAAGGTAAGACATTATCCCAATAATTTTTATCATGGAATGAGGTTTTTCAAACATATTCATCTTTTATTTTGCTCAATGTGATAGAAGTTTTCTTCTTGATGTGTAATGGAACACATCATTCACCATTAAATAATGGACCTCCACAAGTAGGCTCATGATCTACCGCATATTTAGAAAAATTAAAATTAAAATAACCAGAGTGCTAGATGAGTGTTTTCTTTTAATACATTAACCAAAATCAATATTACATTTGATATATTGTAATATTTGTTTCACTATTGAAAGATGTTACTTTAATATATTATGTTAGAATTATATACAAATTGTAACAAAAAATATGATGTTGGGTCTTGATATAATAATGTTACAATATATACAAATAAATATTTGAAGAATACATTTCATTTTTACTCCCTCTTCATTATTAAAAGGAAATGTATTCCCAAGTGATATTGGAGTTGTGAATTGTCTCGATTCATCCCAACTAAATTTCATCAATTTCTAATGTGAACACTTTTCTTGAAGGATATTGATAGAACATATTGGATTTTTGAATTAAAAAATGATGAATGTCATCTCATATGATAGGGAAATGTAGAAGTTTCTCCCTATTTTGGAATAAATAACTCAATTTTTTTATTTATTTATAGAATAAATCATATCAATGATATAAAAAATCACTATGATAAAATGATTGTTGTCTCCCCTAATATAGATATTATAATAATCATTTACTATATGTATAATGTTAATATTAATATATAAAGGGTTATGGAATTATTTTAATATAATTAATAAATACTTATTTACAACCCATAAATCAATGAATGTGTTGAATGAATCTAGTGAATATTTTAAGTGAGTGAGAATAAAGAAAATTAATGTCATTTCTTGTATAAAAATGAAATTTTAACTACCATTTTCTTTTAACTTGATTCTGTTCATGTACACCATAATTTTATTCTTCCTCTTGTATACTAACTTTTTTGTGGAGTATATAGAGAACTATGTAAATTTATTATATCATGGTCATAAAAATATAACTCTAAGTCCTTATTTTTATACATGGATCAACATTCAGATCTAAATCATTTGATGGAACAATATAATTGATTCTGAAAAATGTTTTGAAAGTATTTAAATATCACTATATTATTTGATTAATTAATATAAAAGATTTATTGAAGAAATCTTATCACAATATACATAAATATTGCATCATTTGAAATTAATATCTAATATATTTTACAAATAATAACCAAAAGATCACAATGTTTTAGTGGTTATGGAGACTAAATAAAAAATATTCTTATTTATTAAAGAATATTCAATATGTCCCACAAATATCTTTCAATATAGTAAAATTATTAGTAATACCCTACTTACATATTTTACTCATAACCTGGGGAAAGGAAACATAGTATAGGGTATGATTAGATGATAAATGTGTTTAAATAAATAGGATATCAATAGTCACTTAATCGTAACATGTGAATAAGTGTATGATAATATGATCCTAACATTTTTAAACCATAAATCAAATATCATATATCATAACTTTGAGTAATGGAATAAATAATATAAGTTCATAAGATATTAATTATAAAGGAATCAATGTACATGAGACATGAGAGCATAACACAGACATCATATTATGGAAAAAACATTATCATATAACATAGTGAAGATGTATAAGTGGAAACATGTTCTCTCATAAAGTTCAGGAAATTAAATCAATTCCTCACCAAAAAATATTGGCATGAAATGGGGTCTTCATGTTAATTTATGGACATGAAATCCAGGTCTATGCATAAACTTATAGATAAGAAATCAAGGTCCAGTCATAAAATTATGAACATGAAAACTAGGTCAACACATAAAATGGTAAACATGAAATCAGGTTCAAACATTAAATCATGAGTTTAAAAACATTACCTAATTAATTAGATGGATAAATAATTATATTCCCACCCATCACATAATCATAATTTAAAAATATGTGTTCCACATAATTAGTAATCTTTCATCATATATCATAACCTGTGGAATGGAAATTGGTTTCATAATAAAATCATCATAAAATTAATAAACTCTCTAATTAATTATTATTTTTGGAATAATTTAATAATATCCTTATTAAATCATAAGTAATATTAGAGGATTTCATCTTAGATAAAAATTCATTAAAAATATCACTTGGAATATTTCTTGAAGAAAATACCTTTTTCACATGGAAATTAATTCATTAAAATATAAAAATTTCCAACTATAATCAAATAAATATCTTGTAAAATAACCATGTATACATATAAAGGAGGCTTCAAATAATTTAGTTTTAATGGAAGTATTAAATTTTTGTCATGACATATATGTTAAAAGAAAACATTCCTCTCACACTTTTGTAAAAAAACTCAAAAAGTACATCATTTGGAAAAAAAGGAAAATTTCTTTAAATCCATTTAAAAAAATCATGGGTAAATATTTCATAAATAATAATAAGATAATAATAAAAACATTATTTAATTTTTCTAGAAAACATTTATATGGAAGGAAATTGAATTTTGATTGAAGAGATAAATAAAGTATGTTTTCGTTAAAAGAATAATTTCAGTCTCTTGAGTAATTCAAGGTAGGAAATTAAATGAAAAAATTTACTCTCAATAATTAATAGTAGGATAGTAAAAATAGTGATATTTTTAGTAGATAATATTTAAATATATTAATCATAAACATAATCATAGACAGTCTTGTTAAACAATGATATTTTAACATAAAACCATCATGACATTGTTAAATATTGAATCTTGAGCCCTATAAAATAAAAAAAATCAAATAAACAATTAAATTTCCTAAAAATAATGTAATTCATGATATAAAAAGTCTAAATGGATGTATATACACATCATAAAATAATATAGCTTCATAGTATAACATATTTCCAAATAAAAAACATAAAGATGAAAAGCCATTATCTCATGTATCATATTTCACCATATAAATTAAAAACTCCTGAATAATAAATATATATTTTCTTATAAAAGGATTACATGAAAATAATAATTTATATAATACCATATATGACTTTATTATAACATATTATCACCCATTAGTTTACCATTATTTATTAAAATAACTATTTTGGGTGATAATAGTATCATTTTTCATGAATATTTCGGTTTTGCACACTCGGTGTTTATAATTTGATAATGGTTAAATAATCTGTAAAATGTAAAACTAAATACTAATATCATATATAATCATTAAAAATATATATTCTGATTTTTCCATAAAAGATAGGGATTTAAAAAGGAGTCACATTGTCCATAGAGACGGTAGGTCGTACGTACACATGAACGTGGTTTCCATTTTTTGATGGATGGAATTAAAAATAGGTAAATAGTAATTAACCTTTATAGAATAATAATAATATCATAAATAACATATATATTTACTAAATCCATAATTATAACCATTGAGGTAAAGTAGTGATGAAAAACCAAATTACACCACAAGGTAGAGACTATAAGTCATACATATTCATGATCAATGTTTTCGCTTTATGTAGGTTGACAATAACTTGAATTGTGTTTCATTAGTCATCATCATAAAAATTAATAATATTTTAGATACATAATTTATTATTTTATATTGGATAAAAAGGATTTTTAAGAGGTTAAAGATGAATTATAGTTTAAAATTCTCATTTTAGAGTCATAACTCTTCATTGGAAACCCAGTTTTGGAATTTAGATTATTCCTTAAAGGGATGTTATTTTGGATATAAAAAACAACTTGTATATAGTGAAATATATAATAAGGTACTATGGTAGATATTAGATGATCTATAAACCTAAAAAGCTTTGGGGAAGAGTGGATAAGATGTTCCCTTTTATAAGATAGGGGAGGTGAACTCTTGGAATAATAAAAAAGATTAAAATATAATTGAGTAATTATAAATCCAAATGTATAAAAATGGAAAATTATTAAAATAAAATTACTATAATGTTGATATATTAATAACCAATTATCTATTAATATATTATATCATGGATTTTCCCAAATGTATGAACCATTGAATTTTTTATTCAAATTCCATTAAATGACCATAGTTTTGTTGAATAAAAGGTTCAAGATACTGATGGGTGTGAATGGGGATTGTTCAAATCCTGGAGCTCTAAAATGGTAAGAGGAAGAATGGGTTGTATGGTAAGAGAGAATAGTGAATCCCACCCCACACGGTTTCCCTAAACTGTGCAGTTACAGACAGTGGGCACCTCTGGGCTGCAAAGTTTGTCTAAAACAATGTGACCTAAGGCAAAAAACTTTGTAAACACCTAAAAGTTTTGGAGTGATAGATTTTTCATGGTGTTCACATGGTTAGTCAGTCCATTCACCTAACTATGTTGTTTTTATAGTGCATGGTTTGTGCAACCATGCAGCCAAACTGTGTAACCACTCTTGTTTGGGTAAAATAATCATTTTTTACTTTAATCAAATTTTTTCAGCATTATTTAACAATACCTATCACATTCCAGTGGGATTTTCCTCCTCCAAGTGGTGTGTGTACTCCTTCTCCCTCATCCATAGGGTTTATATCTACCCCCTTCCTCCGGTGTCAGATTTTCTCACTGTTGGAAGCGTTGGATCAGTCTCGGTAGCTCTACTTTTTTCATTCTTCAATTTAAAGGTTCCTCTTCCATCTGCTGTTCTCTTTAGGAACAAAAATTTCACTCCTATTTTCAGGGTATTTTTCAAATCAATCTATTGGTTACATTTTGGCTAACTCAATTCTTGATAACGAATGGGTGGCAAACTACTACATTAAGGTAGGTGGTCTTGGTCTCTTCTACTTGTTTCATTTCTTTTTAAGTAACACACTATTATGTCATGCATTTAAACCTTCTAGAAATGCCTTGAAGATTCTTAATAAATTAATTTTATGGTTTTATCCAGTTCTATGTGACCTATCCTTATGTAGAAACCCAATATTTGGTCCTTCACTTGGTTTTTGGACACCCCATTAGGTGTTCCAACAATAATGATCATTTTACCATGCCTTCAATGGTTAAATCACCTTGTGTGAATTGATCCATTTTTAAATAAATTAATATTTTAAGTAAATTCATATAAATGGAAATACATGAGATTGTACATTTTGATTCATTCCTCACACATTATATTTAAATATTTATTCTTGTTGTTTCACATTGAGTTTCCTCATATCTTATGTTTAATTAGATAAGAATTTTTGTTAAATACCTTGCCTTATTCAATATGTCATTTCCTTATACATATTCTTGGACAATTATTTGGGATTATTCTTTTATTACTTTTATTATACATATTGTGTGTTGCCTAGTCATCCTACCTTGGAGAATTGAGCTTAATTTTGTGCTTAATTCCTTATGCCCTATTGTATATTTGAATTGTATCATTTGGATATCTTATTAGCATGAGTTCTTGTGATACATTTCATAAAATGTGGATATATATATATATATAAGTATATATGATATTCCTTGTGTTTTTTATTTTTTGATATGGCTCGCTTGCTACTGGTCGGGAGATAACATGGGTCCCGATGTAAGGATTCCATGGATGGACTCATCATGATCAGTTAGATCTACTTGATATGATGGGTGCAATGCTTTGGTTTGCTAGGAACAGGACCTCTAGGTTGTTTACTTATACTCATGAGTGACACTGAGTCCCTAGGGGATAAATTAAAGATGTACTTCAAGGTGATATGGATACACCATCCCTTAAGTGATATGTGATATTCTATGTGAGATACTAGTTATAGACATAGACTTCACCATACCTTGAGTGATACAATGGACACCATATAAGTTGCATTGGATAGACCTGGTGGTATTTGTTCTATTGGAGACACCTGTACCAACCAATAATATGTGATATAAATTGCCTTGGATGGGCCTGGGACTCCACCGTTGTATTTTAAGTATTGTTTGAACGTTTTCTTGTGTTATATGTGTTGTTTCATATTTCGATTGGAGCATGTTTGCAATTACGTGAAAATGAAACCCTGAGTCAAAGAACATTCTTGGGGAAAGGATTTTGGTAGTTTAATTGTTTTCATAAGCCCTTTTATACATTTTTGACTTTCATAGGTACTTCATTTAATACATCTAGCTTATTCTGAAGTAGGTGGTATAAGTTGGGTGTCCATTTAGGAACCCTGACTACGGTGGTTATTTTTTAAAATTCTTTATTGATATACATTTATGTATTATGGAACAATATCATTTATTTATTGAATAAAATGGATTGGCATAGACATTGTGGGTAATGGCATACAAATATTATATCACACACCCTACTTGGGCCACCTTTGTCACACATGTAGATTTCACGATCACAGGTTTGGAAAAAAAATAGTGAGTGGCTTATGATGTTTAATTTATTTACAACATTATGATGGATCAAGGGATAGAGGACCAAGCCTATACTTGATCTGCTTGTAGTATCATTTGTGTAAATCTATATATTTTTCAAGAATTTAGTATATGCATGTATCACCAGCTCCCATACTCACATTTTCTTATTGAAACATGGAATCATGAACAACATTTTTATATAAATTATAGATATTATTCTTCCTCCAGTTATTTATTTATTCATTTTGTATTATTTGAATTCTCTTATACTAATATATTTTTCTATTTATGCTTCATCCTTTTATTGATATTGTTTTATATTATCCCCATGGAATCACCAAAGGCCCTTGCTTCTATTTTCCAGCCTTTAATGTTTGAGGAGATTCCCTTGAGGTCTTGTGGCCCAAAATATTGAGAGACAGTTCAATAGAACTCAGGGAAGATGTTAAAAAATGGTATTAGAGAATAATTTTCCTTTTTTATTACTTTTGTGGTTTATATAGAAGACTAGAATATGTGGATTTGTAAATTTAACCTGTTCTGGGATGTAGCTAATCTATGTAAAGGGAAAACCCAAATTACATGCGATGGAAGTTTTTAGTTATTGACTATGTCATTTTATTGTTGATAAAACATAACTATTTGGTGACTCACTTGTCTTATGGTGTAATAATATTGGTATTATTAGAAATGATGATTTCATTTACTTCATCCCAATTAGATGAGGGGATATGAAATGAATGCATCCTATAGAACATCATATGACTAAATGTGCTACATTATTCCATTCCATATATTCTTTCAGTGTTAATTTCCTACATCACAAGTGATTTTTTAATGACTAGTTAGTATTACCAAAAGTGATTAATTGTTATAAACATAGAAATGTTCCAATTAGACTTATAATAAATTAGTTTCAAGTAATTGTTCACTTAATTTCAAATTTTTAGGTGTATAGGAACTCATAAATTGGAATGTAGATCCACCTAATTGAACATTTTAAATTGAACACATTTCATGATTAAAAATAATTGAAATAGAAAACACCTTAAATATGAATTGTTCTTTGATCAAGAGAATAGAGAGACCTTGATTGGAACCAACGATAACAATTGCTAGTAGGCTACGGTTATCATTTTCATACTGACCCTTATGTGTTTCCCTATCATATAAGTATGGAAAATTTAGTAGGTTGTTAGTTATTTTGTGTTTTAGGGATATCTTGAACCCTCCCATAATTCTTGTTTTCCTTATCAGATTTTTTCATTTATTATTAATATTTTCTAAGGAGTGTTCTTGGAAAATTTAGAGATATTCCACTATGACGCCCTCATGTTGTATGTGAAGAGAGTGATGATGAGAATACTCTAGAATTGGTCATCCTTTTTCCATATGTGATACCTCCTATAGTAAAACATAAAAAATCTCTTTATTATATTTCATTGGGTGCTATGGATTAGTTTTGAGATATTTTTCTCAAGTTTTTATAGTATGATCAGGGTGCTCCCCAGCCTACCCCGAATATGGAAGATCTGTATCAGGACTTCTTGTAGTATCATTATCCCACCTTTTTAGGGGATGGGGGACCTCATGTAGCATAATCATGAATAGAGTACATGGTAGTTATCTTATACTATCTTGAGATGCCTCCAGAGTGGAGGGTTAGGCTCACTACCTACATGTTACATGACTATTCCATGACTTTTTGTGACTAAATATCTCATTCTGAGCATCATCTGGGTATGGAGTTGGAATATTTATAGATGGACATCAATTATTACTTATTTCTAAATAAATTTAGAGGAGATCATTCCCGAGAGTTCATAACAATTCAACTGGGATCTATGAACGTGCTTGAATATTTTGATCAGTTCACTAAGCTCCATCATTTTATTACATCTCTGACTGGTGATAAGTTTTCAATTTCATGGGGATTTATAGATGGGCTTGGGAATTCTATCTTCTCATAGGTGATCATATTACATTTTATGACCATTATAGATATTGTGAACGAGGGCCTAAATACATAAAATAAATTGATGGAAGTCAACATTGTGATCCATGATGGTTATTTAAGAGAAGGGGTGATGATTCTTCAAGAAATCAAATGAAAAGTTTTGAGAGTGCATGTGGGGGTGGAATAATATAGATGATACATATTGACAACTCTATAGTGTGTCCACAATGCAGAATTCCAGGGTCTAAGAAGCCTTAGTTCACTAGGAACCTTATTGAGTACTGAGCTTGCGGTAGTATATGCAACCTTTTTCTCTTGTACCATTCTTTCCCCCCAACAACCACTGATAGGGGATCTGTACCAGCACCTATATCATGTATAGGATCCATGAATGCACATCAGGTTGGGAGTTTGTCTCCTACCATCCGATCAAATAGATGTAGTAGTGGTCATTAATGAGGATGTCATCCCCTAGATATTCACTGTCAGTAGAGTGGATCTATATAGGCTAGTCTAGCATCAAATTAGGGTCATAGTTCATGCTATATCTATGTAGTGTATCCAATCCCAGAGATGCAGAGTCCAGTGACATCTACGGTTATAGGTAATATTCTATTAACCTCTACATTAGTTCATTCCCATTTCGATACAGTTTTATCTCACTCTATCATATCACCTATGGTTGTGAAAATTCATTTCCTTTCTATCAACTAATATTGTGGTGTCATATATTTTGAAACACCTCTAGGGGTCAAGAGAGAGGGAATTAACTATTGTAAGAATTTTGCCATTAAAATAGGTGGGTTTATTTTATTCTAGAGTTTCTTCATCATTGAGATGATCAGATTTGACATCATTCTCATTATAGAATATCTTATGACTTATCATCCCAAAGTGGATTGATATCACTACTAAGTGAATTTCATATAACATATGGGAAACAAATATATCCCTAAGGGTTAATGGGATATCTAGATAGATTGAATTGGACACATTCATACTAGTCTTTTTTGTGTGAAATCTCAGTTGGTGGGTATCTTTATGTGTGATCAGGGAATACTATTAGAAGAGGTCCGTCCTATTATGGATCATTTTATGGATTTTTTCCCTAAATATTTCTCTAGTTTACATTCTAAAAGGGAGATGGAATTAACAATCGATCTAATTTCATCTATGACACCAGTCTCCATTCCTCTCAATAGGATGGATCCTACAAAACTCAAAAAACTAAATAATATACTTGATGGTCTAGAGGATATGGGTTTAATTAAAACCATCACATCACGATGGGGTTTATCAGTCCAATTTATAAGAAGGTGAATAATACCCTATTATTGAGTGCAGATTATCACCAACTGAACCAGCTATTGCTGAATAATAGGCATCCACTTCCTCTTACAGATGACCTCTTTGACCATCTCGGAGGATAAACTATTTTACCTCAAATTGATTTGAGATCTTGATACCATTAGGTTCATGTGATACCATTAGATATACCACATACAACATTAAATAGCAGGTAATCATGTACATGTATTTTGTTATCCCATTTGGTCTGATGAATGTGCTGAAAGTCATCATGATCTGATGAATTGGGTTTTCCACATTTATCTATATTTCTTTATGATAGTCTCCATAGAAGAAATATTAGTGTATTCAAGCACTAGACCTGACCATAGCAATCATCTTTAGATCATGCTAAGTACACCAATAGAGAACTGTTATTATGTGAATCTCAATAAATGCCACTTTTGGATCAACAAAGTTCACTACATGGGTCATATCATATCTAAGGAAGGTGTATGAGTTTACCCAAATAAGTTAATCACTATGGTATCCTGGGAGTATCTATACAACGTGTTTCGACATACAGAAATTCTTATGGACAGTTGGCTATTAATGTCAGTTCATTCATGACATTTATCACTTTGAAGCACCTTTTATAGCCCTCACTATGAAGGGTGTACTATTCCAATAGTCAGAAGCCCATGACACATATTTTTTGGAGATAAAGGGATGACTCGCCTTAGTGGTGATCCTTATTATTCCATATCTGGTCTGGAATTATACTATCTATTGTGATGCTTCACGGATCGGGATTCGTGTTGTTCTGATGAAAGGTGATCATGTTGTGGCATATGGGTCATGCTAGCTAATGACACATGATCAGAATTAACTAATGAATAAACATTGGCTTGAAAATTTAGTTCATTCTCTGCATTTTTTGGACACATTATTTATTGGGTGAGTGATTATTGAATTACACAGATCATAAAAATCACAAATATATTTCTACTCCATGAGACTTGAATCTGAGGTCGTGAGAGTGGGTTGAATACTTTATTTCAATTAACATGGAGCATACATAAACACCCAAAAATGGAAACTTCCTGGATAAAATGTTGATTTGGAAGTCTCATATGTAATCCATCCTGGAGGCCAATAGTGAGTTGAAGATGATGGCTATGTTTTTTGAGATTTATCATTAGGTTTGGGAGAAATATAAGAAACTAGTTCTAGTAACTATAGAACTCAACACATCCCTTTAAGAATAGGTTTGGAAGAGGAATTTTTTAGATTCCAAAGGCCTCATTTTGAGGGAGTGTCATAGGAGAGAACCCACCTCCTGGTAGGTTTTCTGATGGTAGTGAGAACATGATTTTTCATGGATTTGTATGGGTTCTTTCAGATATATAAAAAGAGATAATGGGTGAAATAAATTCCTCTATTTGGGAATATCATCTTGGGATCACCATGATGTATCGAGATGTGTGTCATTAGTATTGGTGGAAAGGTGTGAATAGGTAGTTGTAAGTATTTATTGTGTGGTGCTCCACCTTTCATCCAGCCATGGAAGATCACTAATGACAAGCTGGAATTCTACAGCCTCTCCCCATTCCTGAGTTTAAATGGAATAAATCCATCATGGATTTCATAGAATTCTTGCTGAGATCACTATTAGAAAACAATGTATAATATGTGATCATAGACCAACTGACCAAGGTTATGTACTTCTTACCAATCTAGAAAACCTTCTCTATTAATGATCATGGAGGGATTTAGAACTGGTAGATAATGCGACATCCTAGTGTACCCCATTTTATATTTTTAAACTGATAAACATATTTGAAATCATAGTTATGGAAAGTGTTTCAAAAGGAACGAGATTCACAGGTTCTTTTAAGTTCTTCACATCACCATCAAATCATAGAGACGTTCTAGCAGACAATATGGGTGTTATAGGATATACGGAAGGCCAATATTATTTATTTTGTACAATCATGGGAGAATCATATTCCTCTAGTTTGGTTTTCCTACAACAACATTTTTCAGGATGAAATTTTGATGGCTCCATGTGAGGCCCTACCCGGTTCACCATCTCATTCACCACTGTATAAGCTAGAGGAATGTGAGTAAGTTCTATTGGGTCCCCATCTTATTCATGATAATTCAGAGTACATCCAGCTGATTTAGAAGAGTATGGCTATAGATTAGTCTATCCATAAGTATGATACTGATGGTTTCTATAGTCTTCTAGAGATTTAGTTTTTATATAATGTATTTATTCATGTATTTCATAGGTTTGTTCATAGAAGAATCATGAGACAGTTCATGTTATCGCCTCGATATGTTGGGAATTTTGAGATGGTGGAGAGACTTGGGCCAGTAGCCCATTGGGTGTTGGGGCCTCATAGGTATTTTTTCAAGCATAACATCTTCCACATATATCATCATCAATAGAATAATCTAGTTCCATAACATTCTTCTTATCCTCAGGTTATTAATCTAGAGATGAATGCATCCTTCGAGGAGTATCCAATACGTATCATGGATCATAGTGTGAATGTTCTACATGGAAGGATAGTTCATCTGGACCGAGTTCTATGGAAGCACAGATGTGTGCAGGAAGAATCCAGGGAGTGGGAGGTTGATGTTCATGTGAAGTGGCCGAAACTATTTTCATATGACCTCATACCACCCTCATAGGGGAAACTAAATAACAATTTGTCTTTAGTAGGGGATTTTTAATTGTCATGACTTTAACCAAAGTTATAGACCATTAAATTTCTGGATTAAAATTATTTAAACAACCATGATTTTGTTGAATAAAAGGATAATGTATCACATAGGTGCCTCTGGGGATTGTTCAAATCTTGAAGCTTTGAAATGGGAATAGGTGGACTAGGCCACCTGGTTAGAGATAACCATGAATCCCAACCTACTTAGTTTCTCTAAACTATGTGGTTGTAGACTATGGGAACCTATAGGCTAGATAGTTTTTCTAAAAAAATGTGTCCCAGGGAACACAACAATGCGACCCACCATAGGTTTTGGATAGAGATCATCCACATTGTTTGTGCAAGATTAATTAGACCATGTGTATAATCATTCGTTGTTCCCCATTAATGCAGAATGTACTACACCATTGGTACACGGTTTAGATAGTTGTGTAGCCAAACTGTGCGACCACTCCTATTTTACCTCTCCCTTTATAGTGGTATTTTCCTCCTCCACATAGTGTATGGATTCCTCCAACTTCAACCAAGTGGTTTTCATCTATCTCCCTCCCCTGTGTCTATTGTTCTATCTATCTGAAGCATTGGATATTTCTTAGTAAGATCTTTTATCCACAATCTTCTATTTCATGGCTTCTCTTCCATTTGTTGAATTTTTTAGGTGGGACATATTTTTACCTATTTTTAGTGTGTTGGAAAAATCCATCTATTTATTCCATTTTAGGATGAATCATGTCTTGATAATGAATGAGTGGAGAACTACTACATGGAGGTAGGTGGTTTAGATCCTTTCCACTTGTTTTGTCACATTTTAAACAACATGATATTACGCTTTACATCGAAACCTTCTGTACATTCCTTCAATGTGCTTAGTAAATTAATTGAAATGGGCTTTCATGTCCTATGTGACCTCTCCTTATATTGAAACTCATATGTGGGTCATTCACTTGGTCGTTGGACACACCTTTGGGTGTTCCCATCTTAATGGCCATTGTCCAATTCCCTCAATGGTAAAATCATCATATATGAGTTTATCTATGGTTAAATTAATTAATTATTAAATTTAATTAAGATAAATTGAACTTTGTGAGATTGGCCCTAGAGCTTAATACCTCACACCTTATATTTAAATCCTTATTCATGACGTTTCACATCAAATTTCATTATATCATACATTTAATTTCATAGGAAAGATAGTTAAATATCCGGCTTCATACCTTATGTTATTTCTATATACATATGCTAGGCCAATGTCATGGTCTTATGTTAGTATTCCATTTCTTATTATTATCGCATATTTCCATGTGATCATGCCTTGGAGCCTTGTGCTTAATTTTGTGACTAATGCCTTATTATTTCTTTTGTGGTTTGAATTGTATCTTTTGGATAGCTAGTTAGTATGTGTTTTATTAATTAATTTGATGACATAAGGATATATATATATATATATATTATTCATTGTGTTATTCCTTGTTTGATATGGATTACATGCTATGGGTTGAGATAGAACATGGGTCCCAATTTAAGGTATCCATTAATGGATTGTACATGATCGGTTGGATCTACATGAAACACAAGGAGTGAAACTTTTTCTTAACAAGTACCCAATATCCATGAGTTTTACTTGTACTCATGACTAACACCATTTAGCTAAGAGACAAACCAAGTATGAACTCGTGGAAAAGATGGGTATACCATACCCAAAGTGATACATGGTTTCCCATGTGACATACTTGATATGGACCCAGAGTTCACTATACCTTGAGTAATATGAGGGAAGTGGTATGAGTTTCCTTGGATAGAATCTGAGGTATTGGTTCTATCAAAGTCACTCGTAGCGACCATTGGGATGCTGTATAGATCTCTTTGGATGGGTTCAACACTCCACCATTGTATTTGACGTATTTTTAGAAAGTTTGTTTGTGATATATGTGGTGTTTCATATTTATAATGGAGCACATTTGTGATGATAGGAATATGAGAATCCAAGTCAAAGGAAAGGATTTTGGGTAGGTTTTTTGTGGATTCATTGTTTCCATAGACCCCTGTAAACTTTTATGACATTCCGATGTACTTATTTTCATAAATCTAGAATGGCTAAAGTATGTGGTATCAGTCTGGTATCCATTTTGGAACCTAGTTTGTGGTGGTTAATTTTTTAAAATTTCTTATTGCTCTGAATTTATGTATTATGGAACACTATTGTTTATTTATTACAAAAAAATGGATCAGATTAGACATCATCGGTGCAGAAATATTGAGATTATATCACACAACCATCTTAGGATGCCTTTGGATCCCAAGAGGATTTCGTGACCTCAATTTTCGATAAATGGGAGTGACAAGCATTTAATGCTTGATTGATTTATAACATTATGATGGAACGCATGGTATAGGACAGATCCTTTTCTCTATATGTCTGTAGTATCAATTTTTTCTTTTTTTATATTTTTCCTACATGTAGTTTATACTTGTTTCCCAAATCATGTGCTAACATTTTGTATATACACTATACACCAAGATCATATTATTTCTATCCATTATTGATATTCTTCTTATGATAGTTTTTTAATTATTCTAATAACTTTATTTATTTAAACTTTTACTGCTATCTATTTCTTCATATTCTTCTACCTTTTAGTACTACTGTTTAACATTGTGCATACTCTCACCTATGAGGGAATTATATACACAAAGATACATTGATGTCCCTCGATGCTAGTTGGTAGTCTCTTGCATTTGGGGAGATACGCATAACTCCTCAGGGCATAATTTAGTGGTAATCTGGGTGGGATTCTACAAAATAGGTTTTTGTGTCATTTTAAATCATATCGTTTTCATTAAACCCTTTGTTAACTATTTTTATCCATAATCATGGTAATGATTTTTTCAATATTAAATGGTTAATATTTTAATTTTCAGGTGAAAATTGGCTCATAAATGGACAATGGATTACATTTTTTAGCATATATTATCCACCTTTTCCAATATAATTATTTTCATAAATTTTAAATAATTTAATAAAATATTTTTTTCATAAAATATCATTAATGTCATTTTTGATACAATTCTTCTAATTTGACATTAAATATAATAATACAAACAAAGAATTCAAATATAATCATTAAAAAAATCCATAATATGTCATATTTATTTAAGAAATCATGAACCCAATTATTCAAACAAGTAGTATTTATTTTAATTTTTTAAAAATCATTTATATTATTTTTTCTATTAATTGAATAAATACAGTGTTAGTGTTACGTAAGAATTTAGTATAATTACTCAATCAATAATAGTTTAAAAATAAATTAATATTATAAATTTAATTAATTTAAATTTCAAATAAACATGTATAATTTAACATAAACTCATGTTATCCTTATGTTAAAATATTAAAGATATTATTGTTATGTGATGGACATTTTATATTCATTATTTTTTAAAATTAATATAAAGGTAAAAATTAAATAAATATTCCACTCAGTGGCCATATATTCAAGAAATGTATATTAATTTCAAAACCCCACCAATAAAATAGGGTAAATTTATATTTTAAATAAATATTAAAGCCTTATCCCATAGTTTTAATCCTATGTTACTAGTTTTACATTTACTAATGTGATAAATATTTATTATGTTAACTACTCATATTGACCAAAAAAATAAAATAGAACTATTTAAAGAAATTGAACATTATGATTACAAATATGGAACTTATTTTAAATGAATCAATTCATAGAAGTGTTTTAAATTAATTTAAGAAAAAATTGTAGAACAAAAAAAGAATAGATTTATAAAAAATACCTTTCTAAGTATAAGTTTTTTTATTCCAAATTTAATCATAAAATAGATTCCAATTATATTCAGTATAAAATTTATTCAGTAGATGTAAAAAATTAAATATATTAGTTTCTCAAAAAAGGAAATAAACATAATATTTGAAGGAAACATATTTTTAGAGCATAAAATGACTTTATTAAAAAATGAATTATTTTTTTAATATGTATTAATCGATAAATTTTTATTTTGGTGTACATTTATATATATTTCATTATTTTATATTTATATCCATGCCTTCTATTTTAAATAGATTGGTTATAACAGTTGTATTTAAATAATAATATTTCATCTTTCATTGAGCTTTATGTGGTGTGTCGTGTATGATACTGAAAATAATGCTCTTATTTTATGAATCTTTGGGTGTTACATTCTCCACCCATTAATAAAATTCACCCTTTCAATTTGTTCTTGGGATCACTATCAAGGGTATGAAATTTGATAATTCCTATATGGAATGCCTATATTGAAAAAAGGGTTAATAAAACATCCTCACAAGAAGAGGTAAGGGGATATTGAAGTTCAAATTAAATAACATGAAAAATGGTTTCCAAAAAAGATAAAATTAGTGGGAATTGAAAATATGGACATGGGAGATAAAACTAATGCCCAATGACTAATATATACTGATAGAGAACATGGATTTGATAATTTTTACATCTGAAACACCTAAAATCAATGATGAGGTGGAAAGACCCTTGATTCTTCAAAAATTCATGAAAATGGATAACATTTTTATTTCATCATATTTTCAAAATGTTGAGGTATTATTTTACAATCTAGATAGATAAGATATGAAAATGAAAGTACTTGATTTTGTTCTTTATAATAATATCAATTTCATCATTTTTTGTGTTTATATGTATTTCCACATTATTTCTTACACCATGAAATTAATGTATATAATGATTTCTGACATTACCAAAGAACTATAATTAACATTAAATGGATCATAAGATCCTTAAAATAATAAAAAAAATTCATTATATCTATATTTATAATCAAAAATAAAATGGTTAGTAATAGATATCAAATATAGATAAATAAAATACATTAATATCTAAAACCTAAATAATAACCCCCAAAGGTCAACTCACTCCATTGCATAAAAGAAATAGTTTTCATTATGACTCATCAGAAATATGTATGAACTATATTAAAACCCAAATATTAGAATGAATCATCTAAAATATTTTAATAGTAAATTTTTTAATTATATTGATATAATCTTAAACACTCAAAAAGTATCATATAGAAATTTATATACCTTGATCTCTATTCTAAAAAATACACTAATCCGTTCCCATAATAAAATCATATATTCTTCCAAATTATAATTCACCATTTATTCATGAATAAATTTTTATATTATCTGAAAAAATATATTTTTGTTAGGTTTATCCTCACATTGATCGAATATCATAGGTTGATTCCTAATAAATATGGCAGAATTATTCTAGGAACATATATAGAATCTATGTGGGTAAAGATAATAAATTCTAATAATAATTTTTTTTTGCTAAATGATGAAAACTATTATTTCCATTTAGATAATTTATAAAAACATCATCATAGAATCTCCTACTTTATATTGAAGTAAAAGTTTTCTTGTGTGATCATGATTTACTTCGGTTGTTTTAATTACATAATATTTATATTTTTTTCTTTTAATTAAATGGTTTTTTTGAATTATTATCCTCATTATACCTTTTAATAAAGAATTTATTTTAATGATTCCCAAAATCCATGAATATATAAAACAAAAGTGTGGGTGGTTTAATTTGATAATATCTCCATATTCATTTCATTTACTAGCATCTTCACATACCTTTGAAATTTTTTTCCAATTTCCAATCTTTCTGTGCTTTAATCATCTTCTTTTTCCTTTTGAAAAATCACCCAAGCGATCCGTGAATTTTTTTTCATATATGTGGTTGGAACTTTTTATCCCCTTCACGTGACATATCACAAGAGATTCCAAGATAATTCATGTTATTTTTCTTTTAACCCTAACACTGAGGGTTTCCAACTTCTATTTTCTCATTGAGTGCACATCAAATGTTTTCTTTATAGATTCAAAGTTGCTTTTTTATAATTCCTTTCAAATTCTTAGTTTCAAATGACTAACGAATTGATTAATTTTTCTTTCATAGATGATAATAAATCATGGATCATACATTGAATGGATTCAAAAAAATTATGTTTTGGTACTGGTGGATTCATCATCGTTGTATTTGAACACTAGAAAGTCCATCTCATTTTTAGTTTGAAGAGTTTCTTGAAATTACTTATTGAGGAAAACTATCTTAAACAACTCTCATTTTGTATAGTTTATTTCTTATATTTTCCTTCTATACATAATAAGGTTCCACCATTTTATAGATTCACCTTCTAGAGGATAAAATTATATGATAAAATTCTAGTGGTCTCACAACTAAATAATGGAGAATATATTTTCCATCACACTGATCCATTTTTTTGGAAACTAGTATATTAGAAGACCCATTGAAGGAGTTCGGAGTTTGTTTCATAAAATTTTAAACGAATTATTTTTCCATAATAGGATCATTTGGACATTTAACACTATTCACATTACTTATCATAATATAAAAGAGTTTATTGAGCATAATCACTTAATATTACATCATATCTCTTAATCCATCAGGTTTCTAATAGGGTAATTTCTATCTCATGGATCAAGATTCCCAAAGTCGGTGAATTATTTTATTACATTTTCCTGACCACATAAAATAAATTCTTGAAGGACCAATTAGATTACTATTATTTGAAAATAGATTACATAAATTATCCTTAAATTATATTTCAAAACATAAAATACAACACAGAAAATCCTTTGAAACACCATTATTCTCGTAGATTAACCCAGTATAACAGTCATAATACACATCTTGGAATCATGGGAAAATAAATCATAAGAAAGGGGTGAGAACAGAAGCTCATAAAGGGTAAATAATAAAATTGAATCCATTATGATTAAGTAATAACAATCCTTAAGTATAGGTATATAATTGAAATATAAGCCACATAATATTAATATTTAGGATAATATGTCAAGAATAAATAATACCAAATAAAATAATCAAATGATCAAGAAAATATAACCACTGATATTATACTAGTAAAATAATAACATGGAATATAAATAACATATGTATTAAAGATGGATTTCATAATTATAGACATCTAAAACTTACCATCAAGGATTTTAATCCAAGAATATAATACTGTCAAGCCTTGATTGCATGAATCTTATAATTTCAAGGCTTTATTCCAAGAATCTAATAAATGGGTAAGGCTTTGGCCAAAACGATATCAATTTTGATTCATGAAGCAAACCAATGCATCGAGGGGCTATAGAGTGCCATTCCCATCACTTAATAAGTCATCTAAATTCCTCTTATGAAAAGGGTGAAGCCTAACTGACATAAAAATTCATATTTAAACTAGAACACACACTTTTAATACTTAATCCCTAAACCATTAATAGTATCAAAGTAGCATATCCATAGTCAGACATATCATTAAAATTTCAATACAATATGAAAAATTTTATTATAAAAAATTATCCTAATTTAGACATAAAATTAAATAATGTATTTTTACATAGACGAAAATATTTTAATAAAATCTTTAAAACACTTTGAGAGAAATATTCCTTTTTAACTTTGAAATCATTTAAATGTTGTGAAATTATATATGAACAAATTTATTTTAAAAATAACATAGTAATATTATAAGTTACTATTAAAAACATTATAGAATCCTGATTTCAAAAATATAACCTCTTTCTGTATAAGTAAAAAGTCATTCTTTCCCAAAATTGTCAAAAAGATCATAAAGTAGCTCGTTTTGAAAACCATATAAATATTCCTTTAAAAAGGTATTTTAAAAAAACATTTGAATAAATGACATAATTTTTTTTGAAGGAATATTAATAATATTTGGAAATACATTATTAAGTAACATGGGCATGGATGATAGATATGTCCTAGTAGATACATATTTGTAAACAACCTCAGATAATAATGAGATTGTGAAATTAGCCATTACCATTCAATTCATTTGGGTGATAATTATTTAACCTACTATATAATGGTTTTAAGAGTGTTATTAACATATTAAGGAACCATAATAAAGTTTATAATATTTCATATAATCTCCATATAATATCTTATTAATTTTTTGTTAACAATCATCCATTATTTAACTATTTTGGGTGTCAATTTCCTGGTATTCTCAAGTTAGTTTTGACATGTAATATTTTTATTCAATTACTTATTTCATGATTTAATAATCTATATAATGTATAACATGAAATAATTATCTTATATATTGAGTAAATATGTACTTATAAAAATTTTAATTTTTGGTGATATGAAATGAAATGCACTGTTCAAGGGGACAGTTGGTCGTACATACACATGAATGCATCTTTCATTTCATTTCCATATTAAAAAATTAAAAAGTGAATGAAAAATATGTATATTATAATTCCCGTATTATATCTATGTCATATATGTTACATATTATTATTAAAAATATCCTTAATATTTTCCTTGTATAACATGAACGAATCATATCCCTTTGTGGGGGTGGTAGTCCACACTTCCACAAATGATATTATTATATATCCACAATATGGAAAGCATGAAGGTATGATTAATATAAAATTTAAAGAATATGAAATATGTTATTATGAACATAATAAAATATTATTTAACCAAAATAATAGTTTTAAGACCATCCATTAGGGCAGTAATAGAAAAATAACAAAAATAATATTCATGGAGTCGATTAACTAGCATAACTGGGACAAAAATTTCATTTCATTGAATAAGAGGTTGTGAGAAACAAAGTTTATATGATATATTTCATTAGAAACATAAAAATACAGTATATAAATGATACTATATTTACAATTACTTAATGGATGATGGAGGTGAGGATAAAGTATAAAAACAAAAGAATTTAAGAGAGGAACATTGGAAAACATTCCTCTTAAATATCACATCCTTGGAAGACCCTAGAGGACCTTGGATTTGGACTTTTGGTTGGAAAATTAGCACTTAGACGTTGGAAGAGTGAGTATGAGATATTTGGGAGGATATTTTATGAGATATTGGTATTTTCCATTCTAAATGGACAGGTGAGGGGTGGCATTTATACTTGAGGTGAGGTGGAATCAAGTGATTAAATTATTGGTTACTTTATATTTAGTGCTAACCACATTTAGGTGGAATTAATTTCAATGAATTATACATTAAATTAATGTGTTTTAGTCTGTTTAGTGTTTATAAAAACCTCAAACAACCATTGAATGTTTCAATTTTTAGGTATGTTAAATTTTTACCTCTTAACATTTACCTTTCTACCAATTGTACCTATATAATGGAAAATAATTTTTTACCATGGTAAATTACTTATACCTTAAAATGAAATTGACCGTGAAAAATAATTTGGTCTATAAAATTCCAAATATTAAAAAAAATTAATTAATGGAATTGGGAAAATTATATTTAAAATTAATTCCACTTACAAAATGAAAAGGATGGTTTTTAAAGTAAAATGTTCAGAATATTGAAATGCTTTTAAATATAATTTCAATTTGAAATTTATTACAATGACAAATATTGATTGGATTGATGAAAAATAATGTTATTATACTTCAAAAAAATTAAAAGGATAGTCAATAAATATAAATAAATTAGATGAATGACAAGTTTGGAAATATAGTGCAGTATTTTTCTCTATTCACAAAAATATGAAATTTATTCGAAAAATACCAAAAATTCAGCCAATGTAAATTTTTATGTACCTATTCAAAATAAAAATAATATTTTTTCAAATAAAACTTATAAATATTTCATTAAATAAATTTAAAATGTGTTTCCATCAAAAGAATGAAAATTTTTATTTTTTTGAAAAACATTTGTTTTATCAAAAAAGTTGAATTTTTTTATATCATTTCTAGAAAATCCATAAGTTGAATGTTAAAATTATATGGAATATATAAATATGAAAATTTGGTTAATACATGTAATGACCTATCAATTCTCATTGTCTTTAGAGAAGAACAAGTAATTACTGGGCCTTAAACGACATCCCTAAGACACCAAAGGCTGGCAATAAATGCCAAAGAGTTTCAAATAAAAGTGGGGATGATATACCATTTAATAAATCAATCAGAAAACAAACAAAACATTCAATGAATGATGTATGAACAAAATAAAGTCTACCAAAAAACTTAATGTATCTCAAAACCACATCAATGTGATCAATAGTGGACGAACCACACAATTTCAAAGTAAATATCGTATGAACAACTTAAGACTCTCAAAATACCACAAGAATACACGATCCACATGATCTAAGATCAAAAATCACGGAAGAACTCATGTATCATGAGGTAGTACTAAAAATGTGGGAAAAGTTACCTTTTCCCCTATCCGGAAAGATAGCATCTACAAAATCACCAATGTTCCAAAGTACGGGTTAATGTAAAACTCAGTAGGTTTTCCTCAATGACTTCCCTACTCACTCCACTAGGATTGCATGATTATCAAATTATATAAAATAGTTTATATAAAACAATTTACCAAAATTTATTATAACCAAATATAAACAATGTCTTAAAACCAATCATCACCAAGTGAAAACAAAGGTAAACGAAACAAATTTCCACCATGTTATTTTCCAGAAAATAACTAATAAAATATTCAAAACCAATTATGATTATCATTTAAGAAAACCGATTCCATATTTCCCAACACACCCACACATGCATGCTTGGTTTGATAGTTCCTTACTCATGAGTGGTCTCTTGTCAAATTACCTAGTGTGCTAATGACACAAACCCCCATCCAAGGTAATACCTTGTACCCCATTGGTACTCATACCTTACTAAGGGACAATTAATAATGCACTCACACCAACACCATTTATTCCAAAAACATCCATTACCAAAATAAACCACTTCAATAAAACTGAATGTTTTTTGAAAACCAAAGAAAAACAATTTCAAATCAACCTTTTATTTCAATAAAACATTCCCTTTTATTGAAAGATCTAATTCAATTCGTGTTCCAACAATCTAGAATAACCCCCTTTTTAAAATCTATATTTTAAAACCATGATCCAAAGTACTCATTCAAAATCCCCAATTTTCCAAATTTCACAATCATCACTCAAGAAGGTTTCCAATAAGTTTTCAACATCCAAAACACAATAAATTCATCAAAATACGTTAAATTTTAAATCATTACAATCAGTTCTACATAGATGAGTCATGTGTGAAGCCTCTTAATTTAATGGTTTTGACAAAACAAGACAACGAATGAAGAATGCTCAAGTAACCGGGTCGATTCTCCACAAAACCACCTTATATCTATTCTCCTAACACAACCATGTCTAAATATAATCATGTATGGTATCAAACTCATAGATATACCAATAATTGTTGTAGATCTAAGAAATTGAGATGATATAAGTAGATCTATTTAGATCTTAGATAACGTGACAAGAACGATAAAGAATATCACTTATCACAAGAATACAACTTTGAATTCCCAATGGGAGCCTTTAAAATGAAATTGGATCGATTGGGGAACCTTATTTAGACATTGAAGATGAAAAATCTGGAGAGAGGGCTAGTTTGGGTAACAAATGAGAGTGTTATGGAAAAAATGATTGATATCCTATTTTTAAGGATCTAAATTTGACTATGTGCATGGTTTGGCCGTACTGTTTGGAATACCATGCAGTTTCCACTACCTGCATGGACTTTTCTTGCATGGAATCCCCAAACCATGCTCCAAATATTCTAGTTTTACTGCCTCATGTGGACCATTGTGCATGGTTATGTTGCATGGTTACAAAAATCATGTGCCTCCCATGAAACTTCCATTTTACCTAAAAACACTTCCAAAGTCCTTGAAACACTTCCATCCATCACACTTACAATTTATAAGCATAAAAAATCAAGTAAGGCTAACATACTAGAAATATAGGATACTAAATTCTCAACACCATTGTTTATCTGTCCTCATAAAGTAGAAAACCATCAACAATCTGAAAGAGTTCTAGCCATTTCTCTTTCATCTCCCCTCGTGTTCCCAAGATTCATCCTAAATTTAACCATGATTCCATAAATCGTGTTGTAGACCGATGATTTTTACATGAAAGACGTCGTCTAATATATCCAAAATTCATACCAAGATATGTAACAATGATGAATATAGATCTAGTTCATCGTGATCCCATATGATCACATGGTCAGGATCATGTTGATACTTTTCAACTATGATACAAAGAAAACATTATGCACTGAAACGAACCGCAATAGTAATTCCAACAGATATTCCACCTCTCCAACTCTTTCCAGTATCTCGAAAGGGCCTATCCAATGAGGGGATAACTGTACCAACTTCTCAAAATGATGATTTTCAAGCCTTAATGATATCTACAATAACACATGATCACTTACTACATATGACAACAGTCATTGATGATGATTCACATAAGATTTCTAAAGACTCAAAACTGTATCCATCCTCTTCCAAATCAACTAAATATTGTATATTTTTTCATGGACAATGCTAGGCCTAACTAATTAAGTCTCTATAGAGACCCATATCTTGATGTACATAGACATTACATTACTTTTGCAGAATATCTAATACATAACAAAAAAAGACACCAAAGGACCGTAATAGTTTAGTGTCTTTGGAAACTCGGAATATAATCTTCTAATCTTGGTGAAAGATATTCAACATCTCCCATAAATATCTTCCTTTTTTTGCTACCTAAAACCATTATTTATATCCTGGGGAAAATAAAACAAATAGATGGTGATCTCAAATGATCATTAAGGGAAATCATGGAGAAAATAAAATAAACCATATACATTTGAACTTCAAAACATGAACATAATATTTAAACATCAAAATCTTGAGCAATGACATAAAACATGGAATTATGTAAGGAATAGATCATAAGGAAACATTAATCATGTTAAAATAGCATGGGAATAAAACATTCAATTGTGGAAACCATTAAGCACATGTTTTGATTTCCATAGTAGCCAAGGCATTGTTGCCAATACCATCTTAGTGGAAAAAGTCCCTTTCTGAATCGTGTTCACTCCTCATTCCATTCCTGTATCACAAACTGGATTAACTTGTCGTTACATCCATGTCTATCTCCTAAGATATAAATATTTACCCAATTCATTGGAGGGATATATAGGTCCCACCCATCTTATAATGAAACCATTCTTTCGTGTGCCATAAAATAAACATACATCATTCATAATAACCCAACGAATAAAATGGGTTTCAGAAACATCATCCCATCATAACATAATCCATATAAAAGAAATCAATATCATTTCATCATAAGAAAAATCAAACCATGTAAATAATAGATACATTATACTTGAAACATAACCATACTTAATAATGTCATCTTAGATGGAAAATAGTTTTGATAAAACACTTGAAATGAATTCTTCAGGAAAATATCCTTTCTTCTTCAAAATCATTTTCTTTTTTCAAAATTCCATGAAATTTTAAAAGAAATTGATTTTGTTGAAAATAATCATGAAAAATTTTAGAATAATATTCATGAAAATAAGTTTATATGAAACCGTAAAAATCCGTTCATGCCATATAAGTTAAAAAATCATTCTCCTCGTACTTTTTCCAGAAAACTCACAAAGTACCTCGTATGGTAAACATAAGAATGATTCCTTACATACTATGTACTAAAAGTCAAAGATGGGTAAAAAGGACTTGAAACATACATGTAATAATATTAAACATTTTATGAAAACTTTTTTTAGAAATCATAGACATGGATGATAACTATAACCCTAGTAAATAATTACGCATAATCAATCTCAGATAAAAATGAGATTTTCAAAATTACCTCTTACCTTATCTAGGATATGATTCATATGTAACCAAACCTCATGTATAATAATTTAAATAACATCATTGAATTATTACAGAATCATATTCATTGTTATGATATCATATATGGTTCACTTATGACTTTATATTACCTCTTCTTTTGTAAATTCCATGTTAAAGCAGCATTTTGGGTAAAATCATTTCATTTATTGTACGTGTTTCAATTTGTTTTTATTGATATTATTACTCATATCATGATTTAATTAATTCAAGAATGTAAAAAATGATTTATATATAATATATATTCAGTATGTAAATATATATGATAGATCGATAAATGGAATGAAATACACCGTTCATAGAGATGGTAGGTCGTATGTACGCAAGAACGCTATTTTCATTTCCTTATTGAATTGAATGGAATTAAGTAGATGACATAAACATATATATAAATAAATCCAGTAGAATTATTATTTCATATATTACATGATTACTTATTATATATACTTTATAATCATTCTTGAATTGTTAACATGGAAAATTAATCTCATCGCGTCGTGGAGACAGTAATCCGTACGTATGCACGAGTGATGAGATCGTTCCCATATTTATTTAATGGAATTGGAGTGGATGATATAATATATTATAATTAATATGATGTTATAATAATCATATATAGTTATTATTTTCACCATTATACCCATCCAAGTATGGTGGTGGTGGAAAAACTGATTACACCATGGCGTGGAGACGGTATTCCGTACGTACGCACGTGCGGTGATTTCATTTTCCGTAGGATGGATATAAGGTGAAATAGGGTTTTTTAATATTTATAATAACATATCATTATATAAGTAATACTGATTTTATTACTTTATAATGAAACAAATAAATAAGAGGAAGTCGAAAAGAAAAAAATTTGAAAGAGTCGGTAGAAGAGATTACATCTTCCTCGACGCACATCCATTAAACTTCTTTTAGGGAACTAGAGTTGGTCTTTTGAGAAGACCAGAACCTCTATGATATAACTATAGTGGTTTAGAAGAGGAATTGGTTGGTTTTGGCTGAGCTTCAAGGCTCAAAAGTGGGTTAAGAGAAGAGGGAAGGGGTTCCCTTTTTATAAGGGAGGAGAGGGGCACCTTTGGAAAAAGTTAAAATATTATTTTATAATAAAGTCATATTTGTTTTATAATAGCTCCAAATCGATTAATTTAGAAGATAAAGTGGGTCTGGGTCGAAATCATCTAAACCAATAGGTTTTATTCATGTTTAGGTTACTATTTTAACCTTATCATTTAGATTTAACTCTAAGTTAAATAATTTAACTTTTACTCTGTCTTCTTGTTTTCTTACACTATATGGTTAATAAACTTACCATAGCAATCAAAACGAACCCCAAGTGGTTCATTATTATTATATATAACCTTATATAAGTCATTTTTTCCAAAACTTAGATTTTTAGGAATAGAATAACAATTAATAATATAATATTTTTTTAAAAAACTATTTTATTTCAATTTTGACACTATTTGGTAATTGAGTTTTGTGAAAATCATAACAACATGATTAATTCGAAAAAAGTTCATTGAATCAATAATAACATGTAATATTAACCTATAAAATTAGTTTAATACATAAAAAGTCTCAACTTACATTTATTTGTGTATTTATAACATCAATAATGTTAATATTTCATTAATAAGGTAATTACTGCGTCATCATTGTGTCCAAAATAAATTAAATTTTTTAATGTCTATAAATTATAAATAAAATAACATTATTTAGTAAATAATTTTATCTTTCTAATTAATATTTATAGTAAAATTTATCTTATGTATATCCCTATATCAAAAATGATTTAGTTATTAAAATTTGATTTTAACTATTTTAACTCTTCTTCAAATAAAATAATAATAAATGTCCTAATCTAATCCAAGTGGACCTAAAGGGTAATATTTTATTTCTAAGGTTGTTTTTGGTCGAATTACACATATACAATAGAATTAGGACATATATTAGGGTAACAATAATATCATTTTTACCCTTAATTAACATATTTACTTTTAACCGTGGTAAATAAAAGTAAAAAGTTACTATTCACCAAAAATTATTTTTAGCTCATTGAACAACATTTTACTCCTTCATATTAACCATGTCTCTCGGATTTTCGAAATTACACTCACATAAGAGGTAAAATTATGTTTTATGTAAGTTTATAAATTCTCCTAGGAGGTGGGTAAAAGACGGTGAAAAGTTCAATATAATTTTTATATATCTTAAATTATTATAAAATGACTCCAACAAATTACATTGAACTTATATAGGTATTATGTATCAATTTTGACCTAAAATAAATATAAATATAAATAAATAATTATTTAAATAAAAATTTGGTTTTTTTAAAATAGTAACCTAGTGTTTTCACTATTCATCAAAAATAAAAAGTTTTCAGAAAAATACCAAAAATTCACCCTAGGATAATTTTGATATTCAAAATCCAAAAATGAAGTCCATTTTGAAAGATAAAATTTATAAAATTTTAAAAAGTGGGTATTACTATTCATAAAGGCTAGTTCATAATAATATTATAATAATATCTTGTTTAGTGAAACATGGTATTGCGTACTACACGCACTGTTGAAGAAAGCCTTGATTGCGTGTAATTCAAGCCAAGTCAGGGATTTGTGTAGTGAAAGCTCTGTTTGGTGTTGCGTATAACATAATCAAAACTTATTTGATATATACATTAAAAAAATCTATACTTAATGTTGTGTATAATAATTTCCACAAAATGAACTTGAAATTGTGTGTAACACGAGCCAAGAATAGTGTTTCATATACTGCAAGCTAATACGTTGTTGTATATAGTGCAAGATAATCTTTGTGAATCATACAACACAAGATATCAATTAAAAATAATACTTCTCATAAAATCTCAGGGTTTTAAATTCTACCCCCCTTAAAATGAATTTCACCATTGAAATTCATCGGGGTTATAAATGGTTTTATACTTGAATGTTTCTTTCATAGAAACCCACATCGTAAAAAGGAATAATAAATCATCATTGTTAAAGGAACTTTAGAAACATAACGTCTACCCAAAGTAACTCATCACTGGGATTTCACATAGGATAATATAGGTGAAAATATGGATATGGAAGAGAAATCTATCCATCAAGTTCTGATGGAGAGTAGTAGAGAACATGGCTATAGAAAATCCAACAATCACAAAGCCATAAATTTTTGAAGATCTAAGGTACCATCTGATTAATCAGATATGAGGGCACTAGGACTACATTTTTGGTTTTCAAGATCATTTCCCTAATGTTGAATAATTTTGGAATTAAATGAAATACTTACTTGATTTTGGTACAATTTTACAGTTGCTCATGTCACGACCCGTCCTCGGGGCCCGTGCCGTGACTACCCAAAGCCCGCCTTCCATAGGCCAGGGGCTGGAGACTAGCACTAAGGCATAAATCCCGGTAAAAACGGAAGGCATTGCCTTTGTAAAGTAAACAATCACATAGAGTACAAGCGGAAGAAGTAAACACTAAGTAAAAACTGAGTACAACAGTAAGTGCGGAAAGTAAAAAGGGGCCGGAAATACAAGCCCAACTGTAAAGTACAACTCGAAAGGGAAAACAGCAACTGAAAAGTAAAGCTGCTATGCCGAGCTGTCCACTGGAAATCCCACCTGAGGGGTGGGTACAGATAGCTCCTCTGCTCCTCGGGTCCCGCCGTCCGCTCTGAGTATGTCCCGCCCAGTGGTCCACCTCCGGGTACCGCCTCGTCGTCACGTCCATCTCTGGGTACCGTCTCGTCCTGAGGTCCTCCTCTGGGTACCATCTTGTCGTATAGTCCACCTCCAGGTACCATCCAGTCCTCGAACACTCGGCCTCTGTCAGCACTGCCCGTCGTCTACAACCAACACAACGAGGTGCGGGCATAGCCCGTGCAGGGGTGAGTATAACGATACTCAGTAGGGACCCCGAGACACTCAATGTCTCACTAAACCAACAAGGATAACCACAATGAAGATCTCAACAGATAACCTCTACTTAGGTATATGCCCCTACATATACCTAAGTTATCAAGTAACCCATCTCAATCATGAGGAAACACAAGGATGGTGAAATCAACGGATAACAACTACCCGGGTATATGCCCATACATATACCTAAGTTAGCAGGTGACCCATCTCAATCATGAGGTAAACACAAGGTGAAAAGTCTCAGCTCAAACCAGTATTTTCATTATCGAAACCGTAACTGCTGAAGAGCTCCGTCTCTGGAGTGTACAGTGGTCCTGTCACGACTCCGAGGTACTACTCACTAACCTAAGACTGCTGAAGTACTCCTCCTGTCGAGTACTGCGGGTCAGCCACCTAGACACAGTAGTGCTTCCCGCCGAGTTATGTCACCCAAACACAGTAGTGCACACCCCCTAGTAGCCAGCTGAGGTACTCTCCGGACGAGTACCGCGGGTCTGCACTGTCACACAGGTAGTGCTTCGTCCGCCATGGGTCTACAACTCAGAAAGTAGTGCTCCTTCCACTGGGCTAGTCGACTCACTCCAAGTCGAGTCGGTCAAGCAGTCGTCAGGTCTCCGCCAGTTACACGGTCTCCGTACTCCGCATGCTCGTCACTGGGAGGGTCCGCTCCACGAGCTAGAGGTCGATACTCCATATATCTCAAAGTCCCACGAAGAAGTATCTCAAAGGACAGCCTCGTCATAGGGGTCTCAACACAACAGGTGGCGCATCAATCGGATGCCTGGTCTGTGAGTTATTAGCCTTTTCGTTCCAGGGGCCCGGTTGGTTTCGTGAGCGAACCAAACCTAGCCGTATCTCAACTGTACCCCGAACTCTCATAGGGTATACTCATAAGGACCGTTTCTCAACGAGATCACCAACGCTGCTGACGGTTCGTCAAAAGGACGTTCTGTCAGAAAGATATCAGCTTTTCCGTTCCAGGGGCCCGGTTGGATTGCGGTGCGATCCAACCCGGCCACTATCCATCTGCATCCAAAACTCAGGCGGAGGATGCCAAAAGTTCAGTATCGTCAACAGGAATTCAACGCAACAGACGGCGCGTCAATCGGACGCCCGGTCTGAGAGTTATTGGTCTTTTCGTTCTAGGGGCCCGGTTGGTTTGTAAGGCAAAACCAACACGATCGTACTCCACCTGCGTCCAAACCTCAGGCGGAGTATGCAAAAAGATCCGTATCATCAAGAGTAATTCAACGATACAGACGGTGCGTAAATCAGACGCCCAGTCTGTTAGTTATTGGCCTTTCCGTCTCACACCCACCCTGAGAAACTTCCCAGGAGGTCACCCATCCAGATCACTACTCTAGGCCAAGCACGCTTAACTATGGAGTTTTAACCACGTAGGCTCCCGAAAAGGAAGATGTGCCTTGAGTATAGTATACCGAAACGACTGTCTCGATCCAAGGATCGCATTGCCGCTGACGGCGAGTCGTTTGGAGGCCCGTAGCCTAAGATACGGGCATTTGACCAAAAGTGGTCTGAAACTGGGGGTCTGGGCCCGGGCCGACCTGGCCCGACCCCCCCCCCCCCTGGGTCGGCCGAACCGGGTCGACCCACCCCGGGCGGCGACCCCGCCCGACGACCCGGCCCGGCGCGGCTGCGCGGTCCGGCGCGGCGGCGCGGCTTGGGCGTCGTTCGTGGGCCGCGCGCGGGGGGCAAAGCCCCCGCCTTTCCTCAGCTGGCGGCGCGACAACCTTCCGCGCCTAAAGAAAAACGCCTCCCCCCCCACCTCACGTGGGGGCCTGCCTTTGAGAAAACGGGGGGGCCACCTGCCCCCCCTTTGTGAAACCGGCCCCCCTCATAATGGGGGGGCCATTAAGGCTGGCCGGGGGAAATTATTTCCCCCTGTTTTCTCCCTTCCGGCCGGCCCAACCTGGCCGGCCGGTTCTTCCTCAACGGGACCGGCAAGGCCGGTCCCCCTTCCGGCTTCCGACACCGGCGGCCCGGCTGGCCGCCGGTCTTCTCGTTCCGCTGCGGCCCGGAACCGGCCGCGGCCTTCGTTGTCCAGCGCGGTGCGACGGCACCGCGCCCCTCCACCGCGGCCCCGCTCTGGCCGCGGCGTGGTGGCGCCACGCGTTTCTTGCCGCATGATCCTGCGCAGTGCGACGGCACCGCGCCACACCCGTTTCAATCCACAACAAAATCAACATGAATAGGAGGAGGGTCGGCCGTGTTCGTGCGGTCCGGCCCCCTCACATTATTTGCTAACAATCGGCCATTAATGAACGATAAACTTTCACAATCTTTTAAATTAAATAAAAAGATTTGGAATCAAGGCCCGACAAATATAAACCTTCAAGTTCGAAGGAGAGATCCACATAACTTTAAAAAGTTAAAACTCCTACCTTGATTTAAGAGGTGACGAGATTCGGCGTCGCGAAAAGAGATGTCGCGGAAGAAGACGTTGTCGGTATTGCAGGTATGGCGTCGCGGAAGACGGTTCCCGAGAACGTGGCGTTCTTCATCGATGTCCGACTGTTCTTCACGTTCTTTGTCAAGAGGATGAAGAAACTTCAAGACTTCTAAGCCTTCTTTCCAAAAGCTCTCAAACAACACAACCCAACCAAATGAAATAAGTTCTCCACTTATTTAATTAACTTCACATGGCTTTTGAAATTCAAGTATTTGAAATTCAAAAGACTCACACAACTCACCACATTAAAATCAACTCATTTAAGACATAAGTTATAACTAAGTTAAAATCATTTAAGTGGGAGTTGAGGGGTTTTAGAGGATATGAAGAGGTGGGGTTCGTATGGGCCCCACCACCCTCATAAACTCCCAAGGGAGGTTGGGTGGTTACCCAACTTCCACCATGAGCTAACACTTAGAGTAAGTTAATAAAAATTGTAGTGTAGTTATAAAATAAACTTCCATAATTTTTATTATCAACACTCGTGTAAACGCAACTCCGGAACAGGAGTTCCTAAGTAATTACTGGTGCTGCGGTTCCATCGGTGCCCTCAGAATTCGATTCCGGGCACCGGTTCAAAAGATAGAAATTCCCGCTCGCTCGTTCACTGAACGTACCCGAGGCAAACTTCGGAAATGAATTCCGGGCACACCGAGCCTCGGAATCAGGCGCCGTCAGAAACTGCGTTCTTGTAAAATTCCAAATAAAATTAAGAAAAAATTTTCCTTGATATTTCCGGGTCTTTACATTACTCCCACCTCAGGGCTTTACGTCCCCGTAAAGCTTCAACAGAAACTAGGGTCACAAAAGCAGTACAGAGCACACATCTGAGCCTTCGGCTCCTATGTGCTCACCTGGAGGTTTCCGTACTGCCAAAGAAAGTGAACCCGAGGAATCGATTGTCCTCGTAGGATCTTCTCTTGTTGATCCTCGATCCCCACTGGAATCTCCGTGAAAGACACCCCATCGCCATCGTCCAGCTCCTCATGGTTGATGGTATGCAAAGGGTCAAGCACGTATCTCCTCAGTTGAGATACGTGGAAGTCGTCATGCACCTGGTGCAATTGCAGGGAATGGGTCAAGCGGTAAACCACCCTGCCTACCCAGCTGGGGACCTAAGAAGGTCCGCTGAACTCCGGAGATAACTTTCCGCCTTGGCCACATCTCCGTAAACCTCGTCGAGGTGAGACCCGTATAAGGACGTGATCATCATCCTCAAACTCCAGAGGTCTCCATTTTATGTTAGAACTGGAACTCAAAAGGCTTCTACCACGAGGGTAAGGTTGACCGAATCAAGACTGATCGGTCGCACCCTCCTGTGCAAGAGTTACCCTGCGCTGCCTGGGGTTTCCTTTTCCACCGACCAAGGGAAACCCATCCCGACGTTTGCCTAAAACCGTCAATTTGAGTATGAACAGTTATTGCCCATTCCATACTCAAACTAACGTCGTAAGGCCTCGATGTTGTCACCAAGAGATTCCAACCAGAACTCTCGCCTCGAGGGTCTGACCACACCGTCGGCGTAAGTGTGATTATCGAGTCTCCTCCCAAGGTATCTCCAGACGTGAGGGTCAAGTCCACGGCTTACCGGAAACTCTAGTTCTAGAACAAGATTTGTGAAAGCGAGGAATGATTCACATCGACGTCTGTTACTACAGTAGCTAGTAGTGGACAAAGATTGTCCCTTGAATCATTTCTAGAGCCATTGGGTCACACTCCTTGACCGCATGCAGCCGCATTCTTCCACCGCCCTCCAGCTCCCTGAGCTTGGCCGGGATAACTAAGGAGGGTGGTTGTACCATGTTAGGATGTACACCACCTCATGCTGCTCTCCTAGCTCTGCCTCCACATCTACTGCTTCGTAGACTCATCTCTCCTTTAAGCTTCCTCTTCTTAACACGCCCGAGTCTCTAAGACTGGCACCGGTTTCCTGTTTCTTACTGCACTGTGCAGTCTTCATCCTCTCTTGGATGTCCTGGACATCCTTTAGTCTCATAAGAGCTGCTATGATTCCTTCTTTGCCGATAAGAGAAACCCGGTCTCATCCCCTAGATGAACCACATTCGTTGCCTAATACAGTCAATCCTGACATGAATGATGAATTCATGCCATGGACGACGTCGTAAGGCCTCGACGTATCTACTAAGAGATCCAACTGTCAGTCTCACCTCCAAGGGTCGAGTCACACTATCGGCATCAATGTGAGGTCACTGGGTCCCCTCCAGTATAATTCTCGAAAGTGAGGGTCAAGTCAACAGTTTAAAAGGGACTACTAAGTATCAACCAAACAAAAGGACAGGAAATCAAACAAAGAAAAGTGTCTTTTTATTATTGCAGCTCATAGTACAAAGACACGAATAAAAAAGCAACATGGAACTAGAAGTACAAAGGACGTATCCACTAGTTCCTCTCCTGCCCACCTTCTCTCGGAGCTCTACTGCCTTGTCCACTGCTCGGCTGTTGCTCAAGAACTAGTCACTGCTTCTGTCTCGGTGGCTCCTCCAACACCCGCTGATCAACCGTACATGGATTCGGATAGTCACGTTCCAGGAGACCCTTTCCGCCACATGAGTAACATTGTCCATTTCTGGCACGCCTGGCTCTGACCCCACCTCGGGTGCCCCGCACCACTGGTCCTAAAACCCAAGATTGTCTAACTGCTAGTATGGTCCTCCTGGACCTCTGCATCATCTGTCTACTGCCCACAGATGACTCGACTACTGATTGAAAAGCACGCGGCAAAGGCAGAAGCTCCTGTACACGCTCGGGGTGTAGAGGTACTGGCACAAACTCCACCCTGAAGAAGGTCTCGAAGTCTTCCCATGCGAAGTTCATCTCATCGCAAAACTGGAACAAGTGGCTCCACCACCTGCCTGCTGCTGCTTGAAGGAGGATGGTAACAAAGAACACCATGAAGTCTGCCGGTGTCCCCACTAGCCTAAAGACTCTCACCACAGCCTCCAGCCAAACCTCAGCCACCTGCGGGTCCGTCTCTCCCCGGAACCTGGGTGGCCTCTAGCGCTGGAACTAGTGCAGCGCGCTCAAGCGTCGTGCATCGCCTACTGCTGGGGCTGGTGGAATCGGTGGCCCGACGGGTAGCAGTACCGCTGGTGCCATAGCTGGTGCCTCAACTGGGATAGGGCCCTGTATTGAGGCCTCGTCGCTCGGCGGGCCGTCAGTACGTACCACTCTCGGGGCTCTAGTTGGTCGTCCGTGAAAAGGCATTCTGAAAGAAATATCGTGACACGGTCAAACGTTTATACCTGGTGAGCTGACCTAGTTTGATCTGTTTTAAGGGAAAACCTTTGAAAACACACATGCAATTAGTGTTTTCGTGAACAAAGTCGGAAATAAGTTGTCAGGGTCCTAGTGTATGGATACGTTGGCCGCCCGCACCAACACTGGACTCCCTAAACTGAAAACCACAATCGGTACTCTCAACACTATTGCTTCACAGAAAGAAACATCAGAGTTATAAGTTCAACGGTAGAACTGAACTCCTCTGATACCAATTTTTCACGACCCGTCCTCGGGGCCCGTGCCGTGACTACCCCAAGCCCGCCTTCCATAGGCCAGGGGCTGGCGACTAGCACCAAGGCGTAAATCCCAGTAAAAAGGGAAGGCATTGCCTTTGTAAAGTAAACAATCATACAGAGTACAAGCGGAAGAAGTAAGCACTAAGTAAAAACTGAGTAAAAAAGTAAGTGCGGAAAGTAAAAAGGGGCCGGAAATACAAGCCCAACTGTAAAGTACAACTCGAAAGGGAAAACAACAACTGAAAAGTAAAGCTGCTACGCCGAGCTGTCCACTGGAAATCCCACCTGAAGGGTGGGTACAGATTGCTCCTCTACTCCTCGGGTCCCGCCGTCCGCTCCGAGTACGTCCCGCCCAGTGGTCCACCTCTGGGTACTGCCTCGTCGTCGCGTCCACCACTGGGTGCCGTATCGTCTTGAGGTCCTCCTCCGGGTACCATCTCGTCGTATAGTCCACCTCCAGGTACCGTCCAGTCCTCAAACACTCGGCCTCTGTCAGCACTGCCCGTCGTCTGTAACCAACACAACGAGGTGCGGGCATAGCCCGTGCAGGGGTGAGTATAACGATACTCAGTAGGGACCCCGAGACCCTCAAGGTCTCACTAAACCAACAAGGATAACCACAAAGAAGATCTCAATAGATAACCTCTACTTAGGTATATTCCCATACATATACCTAAGTTATCAAGTAACTCATCTCAATCATGAGGAAACACAAGGATGGTGAAATCAACGGATAACAACTACCCGGGTATATGCCCATACATATACCTAAGTTAGCAAGTGACCCATCTCAATCATGAGGTAAACACAAGGTCAAATGTCTCAGCTCAAACCAGGATTTTCATTATCGAAAACATAACTGCTGAAGAGCTCCGTCTCTGGAGTGTACAGTGGTCCTGTCACGACTCCGAGGTACTGCTCACTAACCTAAGACTGCTGAAGTACTCCTCCTGTAGAGTACCGCGAGTCAGGCACCCAGACACAGTAGTGCTTCCCGCCGAGGTATGCCACCCAAACACAGTAGTGCACACCCCCTAGTAGCCTGCTGAGGTACTCTCCAGACGAGTACCGCGGGTCTTCACTGTCACACAGGTAGTGCTCCGTCCGCCATGGGTCTACACCTCAGAAAGTAGTGCTCCGTCCACTGGGCTAGTCGACTCACTCCAAGTCGAGTCGGTCAAGCAGTCGTCAGGTCTCAGCCAGTTACACGGTCTCCGTACTCCGCACGCTCGTCACTGGGAGGGTCCGCTCCACGAGCTACAGGTCGATACTCCAAGTATCTCAAAGTCCCATGAAAAACTATCTCAAAGGACCGCCTCGTCATAGGGGTCTCAACACAACAGACGGCGCGTCAATCGGACGCCCGGTCTGTGAGTTATTAGCATTTTCGTTCCAGGGGCCCGGTTGGTTTCGTGAGCGAACCAAACCCGGCCGTATCTCAACTGTACCCCGAACTCTCATAGGGTATACTCATAGGGACCGTTTTTCAACAAGATCACCAACGCTGCTGACGGTTCGTCAAACGGACGTTCTGTCAGAAAGATATCAGCTTATCCGTTCCAGGGGCCCGGTTGGATTTCGGTGCGATCCAACCCGGCCACTATCCATCTGCATCCAAAACTCGGGCGGAGGATGCCAAAAGTTCCGTATCGTCAACAGGAATTCAACGCAACAGACGGCGCGTCAATCGGACGCCTGGTCTGAGAGTTATTGGCCTTTTCGTTATAGGGGCCCGGTTGGTTTTTAAGGCAAAACCAACCCAACCGTACTCCACCTGCGTCCAAACCTCGTGCGGAGTATGCCAAAAGATCCGTATCATCAAGAATAATTCAACGAAACAGACGGTGTGTAAATCGGACGCCCGGTCTGTTAGTTATTGGCCGTTCCGTCTCACACCCACCCTGGGAAACTTCCCAGGAGGTCACCCATCCAGATCACTACTCTAGGCCAAGCACGCTTAACTATGGAGTTTTAACCACGTAGGCTCTCGAAAATGAAGATGTGCCTTGATTATTGTATACCGAAACGACCGTCTCGATCCAAAGAACGCGTTGCCACTGACGGCGAGTCGTTTGGAGGCCCGTAGCCCAAGATACGGGCATTTGACCAAAAGTGGTCCGAAACTGGGGGTCTGGGCCCAGGCCGACCTGGCCCGACCCCCCCTGGGTCGGCCGAACCTGGTCGACCCGCCCCGGGCGGTGACCCAGCCCGACGACCCGGCCCGGCTCGGAAAACCCGGCCCGGCGCGGCGGCGCGGCGACGTGGGCCGGCACGGCGGCGCGGCTTGGGCGTCGTTCGTGTGCCGCGCGCGGGGGCCATGCCCCCGCCTTTCCTCAGCTGGCGGCGCGGCAACCTGCCGCGCCTAAAGAAAAACACCCCCCCCCCTCACGTGGGGGCCTGCCTTCGAGAAAACGGGGGGCTGCCTGCCCCCCCTTTGTGAAACCGGCCCCCCTCATAATGGGGGGCCATTAGGGCTGGCCGGGGGAAATTATTTCCCCCGGTTTTCTCCCTTCCGGCCGGCCCAACCTGGCCGGCCGGTTCTTCCTCAACGGAACCGGCAAGGCCGGTCCCCCTTCCGGCTTCCGACACCGGCGGCTCGGCTGGCCGCCGATCTTCTCGTTCCACCGCGGCCCGGAACCGGCCGCGGCCTTCGTTTTCCGGCGCGGTGCGATAGCACCGCGCCCCTCCACCGCGGCCCCGCTCCGGCCGCAGCGCCTTCAACTTTCTTCGACGCTGCGCGACGGCATCGCGTCCGTGCATTATTTAATGACGCGGCGCGACGGCGCCGCGCGTTTCATGCCGCATGATCCTGCGCAGTGCGACGGCACCGCGCCACACCCGTTTCAATCCACAACAAAATCAACGTGAATAGGAGGAGGGTCGGTCGTGTTTGTGTGGTCCGGCCCCCTCGCGTTATTTGCTAACAATCGGCCTTTAATGAACGATAAACTTTCACAATCATTAAAATTAAATAAAAAGATTTGGAATCAATGCCCGACAAATATAAACCTTCAAGTTCGAAGGAGAGATCCACATAACTTTAAAAAGTTAAAACCCCTACCTTGATTTAAGAGGTGACGTGATTCGGCGTCGCGAAAAGAGATGTCGCGGAAGAAGACATCGTCGGTATTGCGGGTATGGCATCACGGAAGACGGTTTCCAAGAACGTGGCGTTCTTCGTCGATGTCCGACTGTTCTTCGCGTTCTTTGTCCAGAGGATGAAGAAACTTCAAGACTTCTAAGCCTTCTTTCCAAAAGCTCTCAAACAACACAACCCAACCAAATGAAATAAGTTCTCCACTTATTTAATTAACTTCACATGGCTTTTGAAATTCAAGTGTTTGAAATTCAAAAGACTCACACAACTCACCACATTAAAATCAACTCATTTAAGACATAAGTTATAACTAAGTTAAAATCATTTAAGTGGGAGTTGAGGGGTTTTACAGGATATGAGGAGGTGGGGTTCGTATGGGCCCCACCACCCTCATAAACTCCCAAGGGAGGTTGGGTGGTTACCCAACTTCCACCATGAGCTAACACTTAGAGTAAGTTAGTAAAAATTGTAGTGTAGTTATAAAATAAACATCCACAATTTTTATTATCAACACTCGTATAAACGCAACTCCGGAACAGGAGTTCCTAAGTAATTACCGGTGCTGCGGTTCCATCGGTGCCCTCGGAATTCGATTCCGGGCACCGGTTCAAAAGATAGAAATTCCCGCTCGCTCGTTTATTGAATGTACCCGAGCCAAACCTCGGAAATTAATTCCGGGCACACCGGGCCTCGGAATCAGGCGCCGTCAGAAACTGCGTTCTTGTAAAATTCCCAAGAAAATTAAGAAAAAAATTTCCTTGAAATTTCCTGGTCTTTACAGCTCATTCCTTGAACAATTTCCACTTCATCTCTTAAAGAAATGAAGTTGAATTTGTCTTCTGTGAAGTGTTAGCGGATCATGCGGTAGAATGATAGGTCATTCCATCTGTCTCAAACATATGGTTAGAAATAGATATATACATAAGTCGATCTATGGTGAGATTAATCGTATATGGTTCTTAAAATGGACTTATACTTCATCTATCATACCGCTTAATAAAATAAAACTAGTTTCTACTAACCAGGGACTTCCTGTAGGCTAGTGGTAGGCGATAAGGGCATGTCGCACTTCAGTTGTGGGTTCGATTCCCATAGCCTTGTCCGACGCGATGGGTTGTCGCCCATCCTACAGGTTATCCCCTTTTCTAAAACTAAATTATTATAAAATTCCATCAATAATATCGAAACAATTTCTAGGATTAAACAATATTAACTTATGTCCAACATAATCCATTCCAATCTTTAGGCCTATCCAAAATACTTCTGTCCAAGCTCATAGAATAAAGAAAACAATTACTAGAAATGTCATCTACCGAGCAAGTGATTACCATCATTTATCCCCATATATCATACGATATATCTTGTTGGTCAAATTACAAACATGTGAATACCTTAATCATGTATTCTCTTGAAAAATGAATACCCATTGACCCTTAGTGAAAACATGAATTCTGTCAAAATTTTACACTTTCCACATACCAAAATCCCAAAATTTCTATATACTCAAACCATGATATAACTTTGTCCTTATGTCAGTCATGGGCTCATGAATACAATAAAAAGTTTCAATTTCTCCTTATCCCTTCATTATGCGCATATCATCTACTTTCCAAAAATATTTCAATCACTTTTCATGGTTACTGGTACCACATAATTATTGAAAACCAATACATAGATATTCCAAAATTCCACGATACCATAAATGAGATTCCATGATACTATTATGAAAGCCCATTACATAAACAGTTAATCATTATACAAAATCATTTTCATACTCAACATCACAAATAGTAATTGCATGTGACTTCCCTTTATCCTTTTCCTTATTAGGTTGCTCACGTTGATCATCATTAACCCTTGGATTAGGGCATTGATTAGAATAATGCCCCATTTCCTAGCACTTGAAGCATTGATGTGTTGGTGGAGCGTTCTCTATAGTCTTTTCTCTATTCACATCATTAGATACCTTTTTCACATTACTTCGACACTCAACTGCTCGATGACCTTCTTTTGCACACTTAAAACATTTTCTATTCCCTTTAAAACTATCTCCACCATGCTTCTTTCCACACATTGAGCAAGAAGAAACATTCATCTTCTTTTCACCATTATTCTGAGATTTCCCTGTGAACTCCATCTTTCGTTTCTTGTCAAAGCCATGAGATGGATATATAACACCAACTTCCATTTCTACCTTGATAGAACAACACACAATTTCTTCATAGCTACTGAAGTCTCTTATAGCTAATTCCCTTCAAAGAATTGGTTTTAAGCCACTCAAGAATCGATCAACTTTACTTTCAGGTTGGATGATAAAGCCAGATGCATACCTTGCAAGCCTTTTAAAATTCGCTTTGTATATACCAACAGATTCATCATCATTTTTCTTAAGATCGTGTAAATCCTTTTCCATCTTTGTTCAAAGAATACGAGGGAGGTACTTATTGAAAAATATGTTCTTGAACTCATCCCATTCCATGGATTCAATTTCATCCCGGGGCCTTGTATTCTTAATTAGAGGCCACCGTTGATCTTCTTCACCTTCTAAATGGTAAATAGCCATAATGACTTTTTCATGTTACGAACAACGAAGTATGGAAAAAATCTTTTCAATGGTACTGATCCATTGTTCAGCAACAAGTGGATCGGAATACCCACTGAAAGAAGGTGGATATTGACTATTGAAGGACTCAATAGAATATTGTTCCCTTCTCACCTCATTTGGAAGTACATAATGGTTCATAGCTTATGTAATTAAAGCAATAAGATTTTTCACTCCATCTCCCATAAAATTGGTTTGTTCCGGAGGAAAATCATTGCATTGTCCATTACATTGATCAACACGGTTCCTTCGGGTTCCAACCATCGTCTAAAACCCAAAAAGAATAGTGTGAGAGGAAAAAATCATGCTAGGGAAAACAACATAATAAAGGGGGATTACCTTAAATATATAAAATCTTAGGGTTAATTCTATGATTGTTATCGTAATTCTTGGACTATAACCAATACTTATACTTACCCTTAGGGACATCCCCAGACATACCTTAGAAATATCTCTAGGGATCTCACTAAAGTTTTCACATCCAAGATTCCAAAGGTTTACTAAACCATTCCTCTGATACCAACTATAGAGACTCATAGAATGACGTACATAGAAATTACATTACTTTTTTGGAATATCTAATACATAAAAAATAGACACCAAAGGACCATAATAGTTTAGTGTCTTTGGAAACTCGGAATATAATCTTCTAATCTTGGTGAAAGATATTCATCATCTCCCATAAAGATCTTCCTTTTTTTTCTTACATAAAACCTTACCTTATATACTGGGGAAAAGAAAACATATAAATGGTGAGGTCAAATTCTAAATAAGGGTAAGCATGGGGAAAAAAACCATATACATTCGAACTTTAAAACATGATCATAATATTTAAACATCAAACTCTTGAGTAATGACATAAAACATGGTAGTACGTAAGGAATAGATTATAAAAAAAATGAATCATGATAAAATAGCATGGGAATAAAACATGTAATTGTGGAAACAATTATTCCCATGTTATGATTTCCATATTAGCTAAGGCATTGCTTCCAATACCATCTTAGTGGACAAAGTCCCTTTCTGAATCGAGTTCACTCCTCGTTCCAGTCTTATATCACTGAACTGGATTAACTTGTCCTTCTAGACATGTCTATCTCATGAGATATAAATCTTTACCCAATGCATTGGAGGGATATATAGGTCTCACCCATTTCTTATGAAATCATTCTTTCGTGTTCCACAAAATAAACATACATCATTCATAATAACCCAATGAATAAAATGGGTTTCATAAACATCATCCCATCATAACATAATCCTTATAAAAGAAATGGATATCATTTCATCATAAGAAAAATAAAACCATGTAAATAATAGATACATTATACTTGAAACATAAACATACTTAATAATGTCATCTTATATGGAAAATAGTTTTGATAAAACACTTGAAATGAATTCTTGAGGAAAATATCCTTTCTTCTTCCAAATCATTTCCTTTTCTCAAAATGCCATGAAATTTGAAAAGAATAGGATTTTGTTGAAAATAACCATTAAAACCTTTGGAATATGCTTCCTGAAAATAAGGCGATATGAAACCGTAAAAATCCGTTCATGCTGTATAAGTTAAAAAAAACATTTTCCTCATACTTTTTCTAGAAAAGTCAAAAAGTACCTCGTATGGTAGACTAAATAAAGATTCCTTACATACCATGTAGTAAAAGTCAAAGATGGATAAAAATGACATGAAACATACATGTATGAATATTAGACATTTTATGAAAACTTTTTTAAGAAATCATGGACATGGATGACAACTATAACCCCGGTAAATACTTACACATAAGCAATCTCAGATAAAAATTAGATTTGCAAAATTATCCCTTACCTTATGTCTGATATGCTTAGTATGTATCCGAACCTCCTGTATAATAATTTAAATAATGTCATTGAATTATTAAAGAATAATATTCATTGTTATGATATCATATATGGTTCACTTATTACTTTATATTACCCATTCTATTGTAAATTCCATGTTAAAGCAGCATTTTGGGTAAAATCGTTTCATTTATCGTACGTGTTTTGATTTGTTGTTCTTGATATAATTACTCATATCTGGATTTAATTAATTCCAGAATGTAAAAAATTATTTATATATAATATATATTTAGTATATAAATATATATGATAGATCAATAAGTGGAATGAAATACACCGTTCATGGAGACGGTAGGTCGTATGTACGCCTGAACGCTGTTTTCATTTCCTTATTGAATTGAATGGAATTAAGTAAATGATATACATATATATATACATAAATATATTAGAATTATTATGTAATATATTTCATGATTACTTATTATATATACTTTATAATCATTCTTGTATTTTTAACATGGAAAATGAATCTCATCGCGTCGTGGAGACGGTAATCCGTACGTACGCACGAGCAATGATATCATTCCCATATTTATTGAATGGAATTGGAGTGGATGATATAATATCATAGAATCAGTATTATGTCATAATAATCATATATATTAATTATTTACACCACTATACTCATCCATGTAAGGTGGTGGTGGAAAAACTGATTACACCACGGCGTGGAGACGGTAATCTATATGTACGCACACGCGGTGATTTCGTTTTCCGTAGGATGGATAGAAGGTGAAATAGGTTTGAATCATATTTATAATAACACATCAGTATATAATTAATACTGATGTTATTACTTTCTAATAAAACAACTAAATAAGAGGAAGTAGAAGAAGAAAGAAACTTGAAAGTGTCCGTAGAAGAGATTACCTCTTCCTCGACGCACCTCCTTTAAACTCATTCTAAGGGCAATAGAGTTGGTATTTTGAGAATACCAGAACTTATATAATATAACTAGATAGGTTGATAAGAAGAATTGGTAGGGTTTGTTCGAGCATCAATGCTTAAAAGGGTGTGAAGAGAAGAGGGAAGGGGTGCCCTTTTTATAAGGGAGGAGAGGGGCACCTTTGGAAAAACTTAAAATATTATTTTATAATAAAGTCATATTCGGTTTATAATAGCTCCAAATTGATTTATTTCAAATATAAAGTTGTTATGGGTCTAAATAATCTCAACAAATAGGTTTTAGACAATTTACGTTACTATTTTAACCTTATCATTTAGATTTAACTCTAAGCTAAATAATTTACCTTTTACTGTGTCTTCTTGTTTTCTTACACTATATGGTTAATAAACTTACTATAACAATCCAAACGAACCCCAAGTGGTTAATTATTAATATATATAACCTCATATATGTAATTTTGCCAAACCGTAGATTTTTAGGAATAGAATAGCAATTAATAATATAATATATTTTTTAAAAACTATTTTATGTCAATTTTGACACTATTTGGTAATTGATTTTTGTGAAAATCATAAAAAGACGAGTAGTTCAAAAAAAGTTAATTTAATCAATACTAACATATAATATTAACCTAGAAAACTATTTTAATTCATAAAAAGTCTCAACATACATTTATTTGTCTATTTATAACATCAATTATGTTAATATTTCATTAATAAGGTAATTACTACATCATCATTGTGTCATAAATAAATTAAATTATTTAGTTTCTAAAAATTATAAATAAAATATCATTATGTTTAAAATATCTTTATATTTCTAATTAATATTTATAGTCAAATTTATCTTACGTATAACCCTATATCAAAAAAGTTTTAGTTATTAAACTTCGATTTTAACTATTTTAACTCTTCTTTAAATAAAATAATAATATGTGTCCTAATCTAATCCATGTGGACATAAAGGGTAATATATTATTCCTAAGGTTGTTTTTGGTTTCATTACCCATATCCAATAGAATTAGGACATATGTTAGGCTAATAATAATATCATTTGTACCCTTAAGTACCCTATTTACTTTTAACTGTGGTAAATAAAAGTAAAAAGTTATTATTCACCAAAAATTATTTTTATCGTATTGAACCACATTTTACTCCTTGAAATTAACTATGTGTCTCAGATTTTCGAAATTCCACTCACATAAGTGGTAAAATTAAGTTTTATGTAAATTTTCAAATTCTCCTAGGAGGTTGGTAAAAGACGGTGAAAAGTTCAATAAAATTTTTATATATCTAAAATTTTTATAAAATAACTCCAACGAATTACATTGAAAATATATAGGTATTATGTATCAATTTTGACCTAAAATAAATTTAAATAAAATAAATAATTATTTAAATAAAAAAGCCGGTTTTTTTAAAATAGTAACCCAGTGTTTTCACTATTAATCAAAAATTGAATGTTTTCAGAAAAATGCCAAAAATTAACCCTAGGATAATTTCGATATTCCGAATCCCAAAATGAAGTCCATTTTGAATGATAAAATTTATAAAATTTAAAAAAGTGGGTATTACTATCCATAATTGAAAGTTCATAATAATTTTATAATAATATCTTGTTTAGTGAAACTTGGTATTGCGTACTACACACGCTATCGAAGAAGGTCTTGATTGCATGTAATCCAAGCCAAGTCAGGGATACATGTAGTGAAATCTCTTTTTGGTGTTGCGTATAACATAATAAAAACTTATTTCATTTATACATTAAACAAAATCTATACTTAATGTTGCGTAGAATAATTTCCACAAAACGAACTAGAAATTGTGTGTAACACGATCCAAGAATAGTGTTCTGTATACTGAAAAATAATACAGTGTTTTGTATATTGAAAGATAATCTTGGTGTATCATACAACACAAGATATTAATCTAAATGAATACTTCTCATAAAATCTCAGGGTGTTACAGTCTCTCCTGTTTCCACCCAACACAGTGGATAATGACAAGGATTCCCCAAAAATGCTTCAAACAAAGTCATATGTATTGATGCCTGATAGCTGTTATTATATGATAAATTATCTAAGGGTAGATGATCCACCAATAAGCCCCAAAAATCCATTACACAATCCCTCAAAATGTCTTCAAATGTTTTTATAATCTTCTCAAACTACTCTATCTTTTTGTGGATGATATGTCGTGATCATATTCAACTGAGTGCCAAGGGATTTCTGTTCTAATTTCTAGATAAGAGACGTGAACCTTAGATCTCTATCGATAACTATTGAAACTGGTACTCCATTTCTCTTTACCACTTCTTGGATATAAATTTTGGATAGACCCTCCGCCGTATGGGTTTCACGAATTTGAATGAAATGGACTGACATGGTAAGCCAAGCCACAATCAGCCATATGACATTGTGTTTTCAGATCATTCTTGGAAGAACTATAAAAACATCCATATATTTTTTCTCCTATTTCCACATTGGGATAGGTGAATACTGCAACATACCTTATGGTCTCTGATTCTCTTCTTTAACTTGATGACAAGTTAAGCACCATAGGATGAACTCGACACCATTATTTTCATACCGCTCCACCAAAACTGCGCCTTTAACACCTTATACATTTTATGTGAAACTAGATGTAAATCCCATCTCCAATTAAAGTAATCATGAAGGATTTGTTCCTTATAATACATAGGTACAACCAGTCGATCATGAAATCACAAAACTGAACTCCCATCATGTTTCCAACCCTCGATAATCTCCCCTCCTTGGATTTTTGAACTCATAACCAGACATTTGACATCAGATGTTTATGCATCTTTGAAATTTTTTACCAAATCAGGAAAAAATGTAGATGAAAATAAAACTACAACATCACCTTGGCCTTGAAATTCAACATTTATATTGGCTAGGACTGAAAACAACTTCCATTTATCTAAAGCTCCTTTCACTAACTGAAAATATAACATCCTTCTCAATTTATCCACCACCAAATTCCAATTTCCCAATGTATACATCAGGTCAAAGTAAAACATCTATAGATAATCCATCCATTTTAATTTTCTTTGATTAAAATATCTATTTGATAAAATGTGTTTCAAGATTTTATGATCTATAAACACAATGAATTTATCCCCAAACAGATATTATCCCCATTTTTTCCGATCATGGACGATTAGAGCTAACTCTGAATCCAATGTTGGGTAATTATTCTCATGTACCCTCAACCACCTCAAACCATAAGCTACCACATGGTCTCCTTTCATGAGAACACATCCCAACCCTGATCCTAAAGCATCATAGTACACTGCATACCCCTATTCTGATTCTAGAAAAATAAAAATTGGTGTAGTTGTAAGATGAAAATTAAGTTCTTGGAAAGATTTATATCATTCCTCTTTCCATTTGAATGGATCATTCCTCATTGTCAAAGTTGTCATTGGAAAATATAGTCATGAGAAGTCACACAAAATTCATCCGTAGTAACCAACTAGAGCATGAAAATATCATTTATAGAAGACATTATTCGATGGTTTCCATGAGATAACATCTTCTATGTTTTCAGGGTCAACCCAAATTCTTTTTTCCGAAATGACATGGCCATGAAAGCATACTTCTTATATCCAAAAATCACACTTTGATAATTTGGTATACAAACTGTGATCTCTCAAGAATTGTATCATTGTTTCATTGTGTTCCTCATGGTCAGACCTTGACTTTGAATACACCAAGATGTTGTCCAAAGTAAACCCAACAAAAGAGTCCACATATCAAGGAAATATATGATTCCAAAAATCTATAAAGATTGTTGCTTTATTCATTAGAAAAAAAGGCATGAATGCATATTCATAGTGGCCATATCTTCTTCTGAAACTATCTTTAGAATATATTCCTTCCAAACACACAATTTTTGATATCTTTATGGCAATTCAATCTTATAGAATGACTGATATCCCATTAATGGATTGAAAAAACCTTCAACTCATCGAAGTGGATACCTGTTCTTTATCATAACTTGTTTTAGCTTATGATAATCAATGCACAGCCAAAGTGTTCCACCATATTTCTTCACAGAAAAGATCTGTGTAGCCGACAGAGACATACATGGCTAAATGAAACCCCTTCTTTCAAATTCCGCTAACAACAATTTCAATTCCTGTGACACTTTTGGTACTATCTTATAAGATGTAAGGGAAACGAGACTTTTCCCTGGAAGGAGATCAATTGAAAACTCCACATCCCTTATAGATTGTAACCTTGAGAATTTCTCAAGAAATACATATGGAAATTCATCTACAAACTACAGGAAAACTAATTTCTTCAATCTCTTCCATTGATTCCTGTAACACCCCATGCTTCCATGGTATGTTTCCCTTTGATTAATTTAATATCTTGGGTTGTACGCAACATGGAGTTTTAACACACCACGACTAATCAAACTAGCTATTTTGAATATTAATACCCACTTTTTGAAATTATAGAAATTTTATTTTTCAAAATGGACTTCATTTTTGGATTTAGAATATCTAAATTAGTTTAGGGTGGATTTTTGGTATTTTTATGAAAACATTCATTTTTGGATGAATAGTGAAAAATAATACGATATTGTTTAACACCGACAATTTATTGAAATATTTAGTTATTTTATTTAAATTTATATTAGTTAAATGTAGATACATAATACCTATATATATTAAATTTCATTTATTGGAGTAATTTTATTATAATATTAGATATATAATGTTTTATTAAACTTTTTACCCTGTTTTACCCACCTTCGAGGAGCATTTTCAAATTTGCATAAAACATAATTTTACCTCTTTAGTGAGTTGAATATCAAAAATCTAAGAGACACAGTTGACATCAGTAAGTAAAATTTGTTTCAATTAGTATAAAATTATTTTTTGTGAATAGTTAATTTTGACTTTTCTTTACCACATTTAAAAGTATATTGGGTAATTAAATGTAAAAATGATATTATAATTACCCTAACACATGCCCAAATTCTATTAGATATGTTAATTTTTACCAATATCAACATTAGGAATAAAATATGATCCTTTTGGTACACTTGGATTATATTTGGACATTTATTTTTATTTTATTTAAAGAAGAGTTAAAAGTATTAAATTCAATGTTTAATAACTCAACCATTTTTATAGAGGGTTATACATAAGATATATTCGACTATAAATATTCATTATAAATATAAAAATATTTCCACCATAATTTTATTTTATTTATATTTTTTGGTCCTTATATAATAAAATTTATTTACGACACAGTGATGATGCAGTAATTACCTCATTATTGATAGAATAAAAAATTGATAATATAAATATTTAAATAAATGTAAATTGATAATTTTGATGAATTAAAAGAATTTTATAGGTTAATATGACATTTTATGGTTGATTAAAAGAATTTTTTTCTATATAATCTAGTTTATAGGACTTTATGAAAAATCAAATACTAAATAGTGTGAAAATTGACATAAATGAGTTTAAAAAAAATACTAAATTATTAATTGATATTATATTCCTATAAATATTAGTTTAGACCAAAGGACTTATATAAGATTATATATATTAAAAATTTACCACTTCGGGTTCTCTTGGATTTTTATAGAATGTTTATTAACCATTTATTATTATAATACAAGAATACATGGTAAAAGTTAAACTCTTTATCTAAGTGTTAAATCTAAAAGATTTTGTTAATATGGTGAACGAAACCAGTCTAAAACCTATTGTTTGAGAGTTTTTAGACCCATACCCACCATATACTCGATATAAATATTTTTGGAGCCATTATAAACCGAATATGATTGTATAATAAAATAATTTTTCAATCTTTTCTTAAAGTGACTCTCACCTCTCTTATAAAAGGGTACTTCCACTTCTCTCAAAATCACACCTCCAAAGACATTTGGCTCATCCAACACCTACTAAAATGTCCTTTAAACTACCCTATCTTCTACTTAGAGGCATTACTTTGATAAAAAATTCAACAGATGGAGCCCTTTTGATCAAATCAAAAGGAATAACCCAAAGAAGAGGTAAAAATTTCATCACCTCATTCAAAGTTATCTTCTTCTTCCACATCCCCTTTATTTGTTTTTTACATACCAAAATAATAAATTTAGTACCTTCTACATACTATGATGTTATTATAAATACCATACAACCATATTCGTTATTTTATCCATCCTATGAATAACAAGTCACCATACGTGCGAACGTACGACTTATCGTCTTCATGTCGTGGTGTAGTTTGTTATTCAAACACTTCATTATTTAGTTGGGTATAATAAGGAGTATAACATATGTTAATAATAAATATATCATGATAATGATTCTGTATATATGATATACCATCCTATTACAAATTATTTCACCATCAATAGATTGGTATTGTCGCTCGTACGTACGTATGGATTACTGTTTCCATGAACGTGATGAAATTAATTCCCCATCATAACCATTAAAGAATAATATTCATTTTATGATTCAAAATAATGTTTAAGAACATAATATAATTCTAGATATGAATAAAATATATCCTATCCATAACAAACATGACTTACATTACAAAACATATAAAGGAAAATGAATCAGTTAACACCCGAAACAATCATACTACACAATTATTATTAATAAAGAAATATTAAAAGATCATATATGATATCATATTTATAGACTTTGTTCTTGTATAATTTAATAACAATGATTTACCAATTATACTATAGGTTAACATACCCTCGTTCAAGTAAAAGTACAAGTTAAGGGTTAATTCTACAATCTCTTTATTATCTGATGTTGTTTATACGTGTGTATCTACTGGGACCTCTTTATCATCCATACCCATGTTTCTTAAAAATGTATTTGTAAATATTTTTACTATATCATATACTATGGGTTAATGTAATTTATCCACTTTTTTGAATTTTTATAAGGTGTTTATAAAGGAATCTTTCTATCGTTTTCCAAACAAGTTTCTTTACGACCTTTTCGACCTAATTAAGGAAAGATTTTTTGTAACATATACAGAGAGTGCAGCTATTTTCCGCCATTATAACACCTTTAAAGCTTGTAAAGACCCAGAAATTTCAAGAACTTTTTTTTTTCTTAAATACCTTGTAGTTTTAAGAGTACACAGTTTCTAACGGCACCTGATTCCGAGGCCCGGTGTGCCCAAAATCAATTTCCGAAGTTTAGCTTAGGTATGTTCAGTGAACGAACAAGCGGGGTTTTTTATCTTTTGAACCGGTGTTTTGAATTGAAATCTGAGGGCACCGATAAACTCGCTACACCGATATTTACTTAAGAGGACCTTTACCGCGGTTTCATTTTCACGAGAGGAGAAGTTAAAATTTGTGGATTAAATGAGAAGTGTATAAAATTGTGGAACAATTTTATTTTTATATCTAAGGTGGTTTTATCCTAAATGGGAGAGTTGGGGTGGGACCCAGAAGCACCTAACTACCCATGTGAGGATATTTGTGAGGTGGGGCCCACACGAGCCCCAACCTTTCACATTCCCTTAACTCACTTTTAACTCTCATAAACTACCCCCTTAATCACCCCGGGTATTAATTTTTTACTCTTCATCATTTATGTAACCTTTCCACTTCCTCCCCTCTCACACCTTTTGATTTTCCAACCTATCAAAATTAATGAAACAAACTCTTTAATTAATTGATTAAAGAGTTTGAATTATTTTTGAATATTTGGATTGTCTATTAAAGTTGAGTAAGTCTCATCTTAGTATTGGTTGGGAAAATCTTATCGTGGAACCTCTGGACTAGAAGAGATATTTATCCATCATTGAAAAACATATTCCTCCCATGAATAATGACACCTCTTCGTCAAAGAATACCGAGGATCCATCTTCTATGACGATCGAACGAGCGACTAACCTCCAAGGAAATGACGACGTCATCTTCCGACGTCAATGAACGACGCTACCTCTCTGCAGATTTGTCGAGTGATCATGTCATGAGGTTGGGGTAGTTTTTGTATAATTCTAATTATGTGAATTATACCCTCTATGCTGGGAGTTCTTAATTGTTGAACAATGGTATGAGCCTCTGACGCGGAGGGCATGGGCTAACGAACAAGCCCGGACCCTCCGCAAATTGTTCAGTGTGTGCGGATTGACGGATGACATCAAATTGGGCCTCAATGACGATTTGAAGCCTCCTCAGTGAATTTTGGGTCCCGTGGTGAGCTTAGGCGCATACGGCAGGCAAAACGGACCACCGAAGCGCGTCCGGTGGTCTGTAGAAGGCGGTGGCGGCGTGCTGCAGGAGCAGACCGCCGCGGTTGAGCCGCGGCGGCGAAAGCTGTACCGGAACGAATTTACCGTTCCATATTCGAGGGGCGCGGCTAATGTCCCGCCGTTTTCAATCAACCGGGGGGTGTAACCCCCACTCCACGCAACACTCATCTATGCTGGCCGAGCCGCAACCGGCCGGCGGTCCGAGCCGCCAGCATAGAGTTGGGTCGGGCCGCGCCGTGCCGCGCCAGCCGGGCCGGGCCCCACCTGCCGGGCCGGTCCACGCCCAACCAAGTCGGACCCAAACCCGAGTCGGGTCAACCTGGTTCGGGCTGACCCAGTGGGTGTTGGGTCGGGTCAGACCGGGCCCAGAACCCCTATTTTTGGACCGTTTTCGGTTAAACGGTCATATCTTGAGTTGCGGACCTCCGATTGATGCACTGTCAGTTGCGTAGGTTTCCTTGGATCGATATGGTCGTTTTGTTATATTACACTCAAGGTTTCAACGAAGTATGTATATGGCCGGGTTGGTTCAATCCCGAAACCATCCGGACCCTCAGAGCGGAAACAATTATAACTTGATCTCCGGACATCCAATTGATGAGTCGTAGACTTTGTTGGATTCCACTTGGTGAGACGTTTCTTTTCTTATACTTCACCTAAGATTGGGACGCAATTGGAGTATGGCTGGGTTGGATTGTACTGGAAATTCAACTGGGCCCCTAGAACGGAAAAACTAATAACTCTCAGACCAGAAGTCTGTTTGATGAACCATCGGCAGCGTTGGTAATCTCATTGAGTAACGGTCCCTTTTAGTATACCCCATGAGATTTTGGGGTATATTTGAGATACGGTTGGGTTGGTTCGTACACGAAACCAACCGGGCCCCTGGGACTAAAAGGCTAATAACTCACACACTGGGCGTCCAATTGACCTTCCGTCTGTTGCGTTGAGACCCCTTTGATGAGACAATTATTTTACGATACTATAAGTGAGTTTTGTATGACTATGGATATTGGATGGTTTAGAAATGAGTGTATTTATAACCGGACCCCTAGAACAGAAATGCCTTTATCTCTCACACCAAGCGTCCGATTAACGCGTCGTCTGTCGCGTTGAGTTCCTTTTGACGTGACGGAACTTTGGGATACATCAACTCTGGAATTTGTGACAGTTGATGTATCAACCCTCTTGGCTCGTGGAGAGGACCCTCCCGGAATCGAGCGTGCTACATGCGGGAACCCTAGAGCTGCCTGCGATTGCGACGATGTTGACGAGTGTACTTGGTTCCTACGTGGGTTCGGCAGCGAGGTCATCTGTACTTGGATCCTTTGTGGGTTCGGCAGCGAGGATGACTACACATGGATCATCCATGGGTTCGGTAGTGAGGATGACTATACATGGATCCTACGTGGGTACGACAGTGATGTTTACTGTACTTGGATCTTACGTTGGTTTGGCAGCGACGACTTCTGTACTAGTATCCTACGTGGGTTCAGCAGAGGAGATGATTCCTAGGCTACATCTAATAATCTCCACCTCTCTTCTTGAGTAGTATACCTTTGTGAGCTGAGTCTTGACTTTAAATTATTATCATCGATGTGATTGACTTATGATTTCCTAAGTGGACTCAGTTGTGATTTCCTATGTGGACTGGGTTGTGGTTTCCTCTATGGACTAGTTGTGATTTCCTATGAGGACTGGGTTGTGATTTCCTGTGTGGACCGAGTTGTGATTTCCTCTGTGGACTGGGTTGTGATTTCCTGTGTGGACTAGTTGTGATTTCCTATGAGGAATGAGTTGTGATTTCCTATGTGGACAGAGTTGTTATTTACTATGTGGACAGAGTTGTTATTTCCTATGTGGACTGGGTTGTGATTTCCTTTGTGGATTAGTTGTGATTTCCTTTGAGGACTAGGTTGTGATTTCCTGTGTGGACAGAGTTGTGATTTCTTATGTGGACTGAGTTGTGATTTCCTATTTGGACTAGTTGTGATTTCATGTGTGGACTGGTTTGTGCTTTCCTGTGTGGACTTGGTTGTACTTGGGCTCGGGAGTTTGAGCTGAACTGGAATTGATGACTTAGGTATATGTTTTAGGATATACCTAATTAGAGTTGGTTGATTCTTCATGTTTGTATCTTTTCATTATAGTTATCCTTGTTGGATTTAGTGAGGCCATGAGGGTCTCGGGGTCTCTACTAAGTATCATTATCTCACCCCTGCACGGGCTATGCCGGAACCTCGTTGTGTGGGATGCAGATGACAAACAACGCTAATAGAGACTGAGTGTATGAGGAATGGACGGTACCTGGAGGTGGACCTCACGACGAGAATGTACCCGGAGGTGGACTTCACGACGAGATGTTACTCGGAGGAGGTTGGCAGGTGAGAGCATTGAGGAGGCTATATGTACCTACCCTTCAGGTAGGATCTGAGGTGGACGACCCAGGACCTACTTATGTATTCCAGTTGTTTTCCTTTTCTGTTGTACTTTCGTTCAGTTGTAGTTGTACTTTTCAGTTGGTTTTGTATTCTATCTCATTTATGTTTCATCACATTCTTTTGTACTTAGTGTATTACTTCTTCTTGTACTCTTGTTGGATGTGTTTATGTTTTATAAAGGCAATTCCTTCCCAGTTATCGGGATTTATGCCATTGGTGCTAGTCACTACCCCTGGCCTATGGAAGGCGGGTTTGGGGTAGTCATGGAACGGGCCATGAGGACGGGTCATGACTAATTGGTATCAGAGGAGTCAGTTCTATCGTAACATAGGACTCTAATATTTCTTTTCTATGAAGCAATAATGCTAAGGGTACCGAGTGTGGTTTTCAGTTTAGGGAGACCAACGTTGATGCGGCGGCCAAAATATGCATACATCAGGACCCTAACTACTGATTTCTGACTCAGTGCACAAAAACACTGATTACGTGTGTGTTTTCGAAAGTTTTCCTAAAGTCAGCTCAACCAGGTCTAAATCATTTTATCATGTCGCGTCTGTATAGGATGCCTCCACATAGACAGTTAGTTTTAGTTTCGAGATAGTACACAATGACGGCCCACCGAGCGACGGGGCTCCAGTGCAAGGCCCTTTCTACTATGTTGGCACCTTCGGTTGGTGTACTAGCAGCACCACCACCCGTTGGGTATCAGATTCCATCAGCAGTACTAGCAGACGGTGCACGCCGACAGAGCGTGTTTCACTAGTTCCTGCAGCAGAGGCCTCCGAGGTTACGAGGCGAGACAGATTCCCAGTCAGCAGAGGACTGGATGGACACAGTTTCTAGATTTTACACCTAGTTGAGACACCAGTAGAGTGGATGGTGGAATTAGCTACTAGTGTTTTCCTAGTGAATGACCATGGGGTTGGTCCGCATAGTGGTGAGGCTTCAGTACGTGTACCAATGCCTGAGATAGTACCTTCGGGTAGTTTGTCAACTATACATCGCTACTTGTTGGTCAGCAGTTACAACTGGTGGTACCAGTAGGTGACACATGTAGGGTTACTTCCTTACACGTGTTTCAGCATCAGATACCCTCAAGTTCTGAGGCGAGCCCGACACAGAGGTGGATGAGGACTAGCTTGAGGAGATGGCTGAGAGTTTTCTAGAGCTCATACAGCTATGGCAGAACAACGTGTCGGTAGCTGAGTAATCATCAAGGCATACCAATCATTCCTGGTACTTGATGACTACGATATGATCATTTCTTCAGGGCTCGTAATTCCAAGCAAGGTGTATTTAAGGACATCTGAGCCAAAACCTTTGCTCAATGCATTCCTACTTATGTTAGGGTGGTAGAGAGAACCTTTTTGGTTGAGAAATATTTGGCTGAGAGGATACAGCCAGTGAAGGTTAGCATTAAGAAAACAGGAAACTGGCGCCAGTCTCAGAGACTTGGGTATGTAAAATGTATCAAGAAGAAGAAGTGTTAAGGACAGATTAATCCATATAACATTAGACATGGAAGTAGAGCTGGGAATTCAGCATGAGGTGGTGTACATTTCAACATGTTACAACCACCCTTCATTGTAGTCCCTCCCAGGCTTAGGGAGTAGGAGGGTAGGGGAAGAGGGTAGCTGCATGCGGTCAAGGAGTGTGATCTAAGGGCTCTAGGAATGATTCGAAGTATGGTATGTGTCTACTAATAGCTGTCGTAACAATAGATATTGATACGAATCATTCCTTCCTTCCACGAATCTTGTCCTAGACCTAGAGTTTTCGGTTAATCCATTGACTTGACCCTCACGTCTGGAGATACCATTGGGAGGAGACTCGATAATCATGCTTATGCCGATGGTGTGATCTGACCGTTGAGGCAAGAGTTTCGGTTGGAACCTCTTGGTGGCAGCGTCGAGGCATTACGACGTTAGTTTGGGTATGGACTAGGCAACCATAGTTCATAAACAGATCGACTCTATTAAGAAAAAAGTTTTTGGTTTACCTACAACCTTGGGATGGATTTTTCCTTGGTCGGCAAAAAGGAAACCCCAGGCAGCAGAGGATGGAATCATGTATAAGTTGGTGCAATCGATCACTCCTCAGTCGTCCAGACTTAGATTTGATCCAGAATTTTTCTAGAGTTTTTGCACCGCTTTTAGCTTTGACGAAGAAGGGGAAAACCTTCGTGTGGTTAGGGATATGCTAGCTGAGCTTTTCAAGAGCTGAGGTAGAGGTTGACCAGTGTACTCATTTTGAGGCTACATGAGAAGGTGCAAATCATCCAAGAGTGGATGAAGACTGTAAAGAGTTGGCATAAATCCAATGTTGATATGAGACCAAGTCCACTGGAGTTCGAGGATGGCGACCACGTTTTCATACGGGTCTCACCTCGACGAGGTATACAGAGATGTGGCTGAGGCGGAAGATATCTCTGAGGTTCAACAGACCTTTCTAGGTCCTCAGTAGGGTAGGATAGGTGGTTTACCGCTTGACCTTTCCTCCTCAGTTGCACCTAGAACACGATGTCATCCACGTATCTCAGCTGAGGACATACGTGCACGACCCTTCACACATCATCGACCACAGGGAGCTCGACATCGATGATGGGGCAACATTCATGGAGGTTCCAGTAGAGGTTGAGGATCTACAGGAGAGGGTCCTACGAGGACGGTCAATTATTCTAGTGTGCTTTTGCTGGTAGCATGGGAACCTCTAGGAGAGCACAAGGAGCGGGAGGCTCAGATGCGTGCTTGATACCTCCTTTAGTTTCCATAGTTTGTGTTATAGCTTTATAGGGACATAAAGCTCTGAGGTGGGGGTAATGTAAAGACCCGAAAATTTCAATTAATTTTTCTTGCATAAATACCTTGGAATTTTACAAGTACGCAGTTTCTGACAGCACCTGATTCAGAGTCCCGGTGTGCCCAGAATCAATTTCCAAAGTTTAGCTTAGGTACATTCAGTGAACGAACGACCGGGGTTTTCTATCTTTTTAACCGGTGCTCGGAATTGAAATCTGAGGGCACCGATGAACTCACAACACTGGTATTTTCTTAAGGGGACAATTACTGCGGTTCCATCTGCACAGGAGGAGAAGTTAAAATTTGTGGATTAAATGAGAAGTGAATAAAATTCTGGAACAATTTTATTTTTATAACTAAGGTGGTTTTATCCTAAATGGGAGAGTTGGGGTGGGACCCACAAGCACCTAACTACACATGTGAGGATATTAGTGAGGTGGGGCCCACACGATCCCCAACCTTTCACATTCCCTTAACTCACTTTTAACTCTCATAAACTTCCCCCTTAATCACCCCTGGTATTAATTTTTTACTCTTCATCATTTATGTAACCTTTCCACTTCCTCCCCTCTCACACCTTTTGATTTTCCATCCTATCAAAATTAATGAAACAAACTCTTTAATTAATTGATTAAAGAGTTTGAATTATTTTGAATACTTGGCTTGTCTATTGAAGTTGAGTAAGTCTCATCTTAGTATTGGTTGGGAAAATATTATCGTGGAACCTCTGGACTAGAAGAGAGATTTATCCATCATTGAAAAACATATTCCTCCCATGAAGAATGACGCCTCTTCGTCAATGAATACCGAGGTTCCATCTTCTCTGACGATCGAACGAGCGACTAACCTCCAAGGAAACGACGACGTCATCTTCTGACGATAATGAACGACGCTATCTCTTCGCAGATTTGTCAAGTGATCATGTCATGAGGTTGGGGTAGTTTTTGTATAATTCTAATTATGTGAATTATACCCTCTATGCTGGGAGTTCTTAATTGTCGAACAATGGTATGAGCCTCTGACGCGGAGGGCATGGGCTAACGAACAAGACCGGACCCTCCACAAATTGTTCAGTGTGTGCGGATTGACGGGTGACGACAAATTGGGCCTCTATGGCGATTTGAAGCCTCCTCAGTGAATTTCGGGTCCCGTGGTGACCTTAGGCGTAGACGACAGGCAAAACGGACCACCGAAGCGCGTCCGGTGGTCTGTAGAAGGCGGAGGCGGCGTGCTGCCAGAGCAGACCGCCGCGGCTGAGCCGCGGCGGCGGAAGCTGTATCGGAACGAATTTTCCGTTCCAGATTGGAGGGGCGCGGCTAATGTCCTGCCATTTTCAATCAACCGGGGGGGTGTAACCCCCACTCCATGCAACGCTCAGCTATGCTGGCCGAGCAACAACCGGCCGCCGGTCCGAGCCGCCAGCGTAGGGTCGGGCCGCCAGCGTAGGGTCGGGCCGGGCCGCGCCGGCCGGGCCGGGCCACGCCAGCCGGGCTGGGCCACGCCTGCCGGGCCGGCCCACACCCAACCAAGTCGGACCCGGACCCGAGTCGGGTCGACCTAGTTTGGGCTGACCTAGTGGGTGTTGGGTCGGGTCAGACCGGGCCTAGACCCCCTATTTTCGGACCGTTTTCCTTTAAACAGTCATATCTTGAGTTGCGGACCTCCGATTGATGCATTATCAGTTACGCTGGTTTCCTTGGATCGATACGGTCATTTTGGAATATTACACTCAAGGTTTCAACGAAGTATGTGTATGGCCGGGTTGGTTCAAACCCAAAACCAACCAGACCCTCAGAGCGAAAACACTTATAACTTGATCTCCGGACTTCTAATTGATGAGTCGTAGACTTTGTTGGATTCCAATTGGTGAGACGTTTCTTTTTTTATACTTCACCTAAGATTGGGACGCAATTGGATTATGGCCGGGTTGGATTGTACTGGAAATCCAACTGGGCCCCTAGAACGGAAAAACTAATAACTCTCAGACCAGAAGTCTGTTTGACGAACCATCGGCAGCGTTTGTAATCTCATTGAGTAACGGTCCCTTTTAGTATACCCCATGAGATTTTGGGGTATATTTGAGATACGGTTGGGTTGGTTCGTACACGAAACCAACCGGGCCCCTGGGACTAAAAGGCTAATAACTCACAGACTGGGCGTCCAATTGACCTTCCGTATGTTGTGTTGAGAACCCTTTGATGAGACAGTAATTTTGCGATACTCTAAGTGAGTTTTGTATGACTATGGATATTGGCTGGTTTAGAAATGAGTGCATTTATAACCGGACCCCTAGAACAGAAATGCCTTTATCTCTCAGACCAGGCGTCCGATTGACGCGTCGTCTGTCGCGTTGAGTTCCTTTTGACGTGACAGAACATTGGGATACATCAACTCTGGAATTTGTGATAGTTGATGTGTCAACCCTCTTGGATCGTGGAGAGGACCCTCCCGGAATCGAGCGTGCTACATGCGGGAACCATAGAGCTGGCTGCGATTGCGACGATGTTGACGAGTGTACTTGGTTCCTACGTGGGTTCGGCAGCGAGGACATCTGTACTTGAATCCTTCGTGGGTTCGGCAGCGAGGACGACTACACTTGGATCATCCATGGGTTCGGTAGTGAGGATGACTATACTTGGATCCTACGTGGGTTCGACAGTGATGTTTACTGTACTTGGATCCTATGTTGGTTTGACAGCAACGACTTCTGTATTAGGATCTTACGTGGGTTCAGCAGAGGAGATGATTCAAAGGCTACATCTAATCATCTCCACCTCTCTTCTTGAGTAGTATACCTTTCTGAGCTGAGTCTTGACTTTAAATCATTATCATAGATGTGAATGACTTGTGATTTCCTATGTGGACTCGGTTGTGATTTCCTATGTGGACTGGGTTGTGGTTTCCTCTGTGGACTAGTTGTGATTTCCTATGAGGACTAGGTTGTGATTTCCTGTGTGGACCGAGTTGTGATTTCCTCTGTGGACTGGGTTGTGATTTCCTGTGTGGACTAGTTGTGATTTCCTATGAGGAATGGGTTGTGATTTCCTATATGGACAGAGTTGTTATTTCCTATGTGGACTGGGTTGTGATTTCCTTTGTGGATTAGTTGTGATTTCCTTTGAGGACTAGGTTGTGATTTCCTGTGTGGACAGATTTGTGATTTCCTATGTGGACTGAGTTGTGATTTCCTATTTGGACTAGTTGTGATTTCATGTGTGGACTGGTTTGTGCTTTCCTGTGTGGACTGGGTTGTACTTGGGCTCGGGAGTTGGAGCTGAACTGGAATTGATGACTTAGGTATATGTTTTGGAATATACCTAATTAGAGTTGGTTGATACTTCGTGTTTGTATCTTTTCATTGTAGTTATCCTTGTTGGATTTAGTGAGGCCATGAGGGTATCGGGGTCTCTACTGAGTATCATTATCTCACCCCTGCACGGGCTATGCCTGAACCTCGTTGTGTTGGATGCAGACGACAGACAACGCTGATAGAGACCGAGTGTATGAGGAATGGACGGTACCTGGAGGTGGACCTCACGATGAGAATGTACCCGGAGGTGGACTTCACGACGAGACATTACTCGGAGGAGGTTGGAAGGTGAGAGCATTGAGGAGGCTATATGTACCTACCCTTCAGGTAGGATCTGAGGTGGACAACCCAGGACCTACTTCTGTATTCCAGTTGTTTTCCTTTTCTGTTGTACTTTCATTCAGTTGTAGTTGTACTTTTCAGTTGGGTTTGTATTATAGCTCATTTATGTTTCAACACTTTCTTTTTTACTTAGTGTATTACTTCTTCTTGTACTCTTGTTGGATGTGTTTATGTTTTATAAAGGCAATTCCTTCCCAGTTATCGGGATTTATGCCATTGGTGCTAGTCACTGCCCCTGGCCTATGGAAGGCGGGCTTGGGGTAGTCATGGAACGGGCCATGAGGACGGGTCATGACTAATTGGTATCAGAGGAGTCAGTTCTGGTGTATCTTAGGACTCTGATATTTATTTTCTATGAAGCAATAATGTTAAGGGTACCGAGTGTGGTTTTCAGTATAGGGAGTCCAACGTTGATGCGGCGGCCAAAATATCCATACATAAGGACCCTGACTACTGATTTCTGACTCAGTGCACAAAAACATTGATTGCGTGTGTGTTTTCGAAAGTTTTCCTATTGTCAGCTCAACCAGGTCTAAATCATTTGATCATGTCGCGTCTGTACAGGATGCCTCCACATAGACAGTTTGTTGTAGTTTCGAGATAGTACAAAATGACGACCCACCGAGCGACGAGGCTCCAGTGCAAGGCCCTTTCTACTATGTTGGCACCTTCGGTTGGTGTACTAGCAGCACCACCACCCATTGGGTAGCAGATTCCATCAGCAGTACTAGCAGACGGTGCACGCCAACAGAGCGCGTTTCACTAGTTCCAGCAGTAGAGGCCTCCGAGGTTACGAGGCGAGACAAATTCCCAGTTAGCAGAGGACTGGATGGACACAATTTCTAGATTATACACCTAGTTGAGACACTAGTAGAGTGGATGGTGGAATTAGCTACTAGTGTTTTCCTAGTGAATGACCATGGGGTTGGTCCGCATAGTGATGAGGCTTCGGTACGTGTACCGATGCCTGAGATAGTACCTTCGGGTAGTTTGTCAACTATACATCGCTACTTGTTGGTCAGCAGTTACAACTGGTGGTACCAGTAGGTGACACATGTAGGGTTACTTCCTTACACGTGTTTCAGCATCAGATACCCTCAAGTTCTGAGGCGAGCCCGACACAGAGTTGGATGAGGACTAGCTTGAGGAGATGGCTGAGAGTTTTCTAGAGCTTATACAGCTATGGCCGAACAACGTGTTGGTGGCTGAGTAATCATCAAGGCATACCAATCATTCCTGGTACTTGATGACTACGATATGATCAGTTCTTCAGGACTCGGACTTCCGAGCAAGGTGTATTTAAGGACATCTGAGCCAAAACCTTTGCTCTATGCATTCCTACTTATGTTAGGGTGGTAGAGAGAACCTTTTTGGTTGAAAATTATTTGGCTGAGAGGATACCTCCAGTGAAGGTTAGCATTAAGAAAACAGGAAACTGGCGCCAGTCTCAGAGACTTGGGTATTTAAAAGGTTTCAAGAAGAAGAAGTGTTAACAACAGATGAATCCATATAACAGTAGACGTGGAAGTAGAGCTGGGAATTCAGCATGAGGTGGTGTACATTTCGACATGTTACAACCACCCTTCATTGTAGTCCCTCCCAGGCTTAGAGAGTAGGAGGGTAGGGGAAGAGGGTAGCTGCATGCGGTCATGGAGTGTGACCTAAGGGCTCTAAGAATGATTCGAAGTATGGTATGTGTCTACTAATAGCTATCGTAATGATAGATATTGATACGAATCATTCCTTCCTTCCACAAATCTTGTCCTAGACCTAGAGTTTTCGGTTAATCCATTGACTTGACCCTCACGTCTGGAGATACTTTTGGGAGGAGACTCGATAATCATGCTTACGCCGATGGTGCAATCTGACCCCTGAGGCAAGAGTTTCGGTTGGAACCTCTTGGTGGCAGCGTCAAGGCATTACGACGTTAGTTTGGGTATGGACTAGGCAACCATAGTTCATAAACAGATCGACTGTATTAGGAAAAACGTTTTTGGTTTACCTACTACCTTGGGATGGATTTTTCCATGGTCGGAAAAAAGGAAACCCCAGGCAGCAGAGGATGGAATCATGTATAAGTGGGTGCAATCGATCACTCATGAGTCGGCCAGACTTAGATTTGATCCAGAATTTTGCTAGAGTTATTGCACCGCTTTTAGCTTTGACGAAGAAGGGGAAAACCTTCGTGTGGTCAGGGATATGCTAGCTGAGCTTTTCAAGAGCCGAGGTAGAGGTTGACTAGTGCGCTCATTTTGAGGCTACATGAGAAGGTGCAAATCATCCAAGAGTGGATGAATACTGTAAAGAGTAGGCATAAATCCAATGTTGATATGAGACCAAGTCCACTGGAGTTCGAGGATGGAGACCATGTTTTCTTACGGGTCTCACCTCGACGAGGTATACAGAGATGTGGCTGAGGCGGCAAGATATCTCTGAGGTTCAACAGACCTTTCTAGGTCCTCAGCAGGGTAGGAGAGGTCGTTTACCGCTTCATCTTTCCTCCTCAGTTGAACCTAGTACACGATGTCATCCACGTGTCTCAGCTGAGGACATACGTGCACGACCCTTCACACATCATTGACCACAAGGAGCTCGACATCGATGACGGGGCAACATTCATGGAGGTTCCAGTAGAGGTTGAGGATCGACAGGAGAGGGTCCTACGAGGACGGTCGATTCTTCTTGTCTGCTTTTGTTGGTAGCATGAGAACCTCCAGGAGAGCACAAGGAGCGGGAGGCTCAGATGCGTGCTCGATACCTCCTTTAGTTTCCATAGTTTGTGTTATAGCTTTATAGGGACATAAAGCTCTGAGGTGGGGTAATGTAAAGACCCGAAAATTTCAAGTAATTTTTCTTCCATAAATACCTTGGAATTTTAGAAGTACGCAGTTTCTGACAGCACCTGATTCAGAGTCCCGGTGTGCCCAGAATCAATTTCCAAAGTTTATCTTGGGTACATTCAGTGAACGAACGAGCGGGTTTTTCTATCTTTTTAACCGGTACTCGGAATTGAAATCTAAGGGCACCGATGAACTCACAACACCAGTATTTTCTTAAGGGGACAATTACTGCGGTTCCATTTGCACAGGAGGAGAAGTTAAAATTTGTGGATTAAATGAGAAGTGAATAAAATTCTGGAACAATTTTATTTTTATAACTAAGGTTGTTTTTTCCTACATGGGGGAGTTGGGGTGGGACCCACAAGCACCTAACTACACATGTGAGGATATTAGTGAGGTGGGGCCTACATGAGCCCCAACCTTTCACATTCCCTTTACTCACTTTTAACTCTCATAAACTTCCCCCTTAATCACCCCTTGTATTAATTTGTAACTCTTATTCATTTATGTAACCTTTCCACTTCCTCGCCTCTCACTACTTTTTATTTTCCAACCTATCAAAATTAATGAAACAAACTATTTAATTAATAGATTAATTAGTTTGAATTATTTTGAATACATGGAATGCCTATTAAATTTGAGGAAGTCTCATCTTAATATGGGTTGGGAAAATATTATTGCGGAACCTCTGTACTAGAATAAATATTTATCCATCATTAAAAAACATATTCCTCCCGCGAAGAACGGCGCCTCTTCATCGAAGAATACCAAGGCTTCATCTTCTCCGACGATCGAACGAGCGATGAACCTCCAAGGAAATGATGATGTTATATTCTGATGTCAACGAATGATGATACGTCTCCACAGATTCATCGAGTGATCACGTCCTGAGGTAGGGGTAGTTTTTGTATAATTCTAATTATGTGAATTATACACTCTAAGTTGGGGATTATTAATTTTTTTAACAATGGTATGAGCCTCTGACGCGGAGGGCATGGGATAACGAACACGCCCGGACCCTCTGAAATTTTTTCGTTGTGTGCGGATTGACGGGCAACAATAAACGGGGCCGCAATGGCGATTTGAATCCTCCGTAGTGAAGTTCGGATCCGATGGTGACCTTAGCCGCAGACGGCGAGCGAAATGGACCACCAGACCGCGTCAGGTGGTCCGCAGAAGGCGGCGTCTACGCGCCGCAGAAGCTGACCTCCGCGGCTGAGCCGCGACGACAGAAGCTGAACTGGAATGGCTTTTTTATTCCAGATTGGAGGGGCACGGCTAATTCCATGGCGGTTTCAATCAACCAGGGGGTGTAACCCCCCGCTCTACGCAACGCTCGGCCGCGCTGGCTGAGCCGCAACCGGCCGTTGGGCCGGGCCACCAGCGCCGGGCCGGGCCGCCAGTGCCGTGCCGTGTAGCCAGCATCCGGCCGGGCCACACCCAACTGAGCCAGACCCGGACCTGAGTCGGGTCGACCCGGTTCAGGCTGACCCAGTGGGAGTTGGGCCGGGTCGGACCAGGCCCAGACTCCCTATTTTCAGATTATTTGCATTTAAACAGCCATATCTTGAGTTACGAACTTCTGATCAATGCACCATCAGTTGCGTAGGATTACTTGGATTGAGACAGTCGTTTCGGTATATTACACTCAAAGTTTTGGCAATGTTTGGGTACGGTTGGGTTGGTTCGAACATGAAAACAACAGGGCCCTTGGGGCGGAAACACTTATAACTTGAGGTCTAGAAATCCGATTGACGAGGTGTCAACATTGTTAGATTAGTCTTGGTGAGATGGTTATTTTGGTATAATTCACCAGATATTGGGACGCATTTGGGGTATGGCCGGGTTGGATTGTACCCGAAATCCAACCAGGCCCCTAGAACGGAAAAACTAATAACTCTCAGACCGGACGTCCGTTTGAAGAACCGTCGATGACGTTGATAATCTTGTTGAGTAAATGTCCCTTTGAGTATACCCCATGAGAGGTTGGGGTATAGTTGAGATACGTTTGGGTTAGTTCGTAACGAAACCAACCGGGGCCCTGAGACTAAAAGGCTAATAACTCACAGACCGAGCGTCCAATTAACGCAACATCTGTTGTGTTGATATCCCTTCGATGAGACAGTTCTTCTGCGATACTCTATGTATGTTTTGGATAACTATTGATATCAGCTTGGTTAGAAATGAGCGTATTTCTAATCGGCCCCCTTGAACGGAAAAGCCTTTATCTCTCAGACCGGGCGTCCGATTGACGCATCGTCTATCGCGTTGAGTTCCTATTGACGTTACAGAACTTTGGGATACATCAAATTTGGAATTTTTGACAATTTATGTATCAACCCTCTTGGCTCGTGGAGCAGACCCTCCCGGAATCGAGCGTTCTGTGTGCGGGAACCCTAGAGTTGGCTACGACTGCGACGACGATGATGACTGTACCTGGATCCTACGTGGGTTCGGCAGCAAGGAGGACTGTACTTGGATCCTCCGTGGGTTCAGCAGTGAGGAAGACTATACTTGGATCCTCCTTGGGTTCGGTATTGATGACGACTGTACTTGGATCCTACGTGGGTTCGGCAGTGATGGTTACTATACTTGGATCCTATGTGGGTTCGGTAGTGATGACTTCTGTACTAGGATCCTACATTGGTTCGGAAGATGAGATGATTTAGAGGCTATATCTAACCATCTCCACCCCACATTATGAGTAGTATACCTCTGTGAGCTATGTCTTGACTTTCAATCATTATCGTCGATGTGATTGACTTGTGATTTTCCATGTGGACTGGGTTGTGATTTCCTATGTGGACTGGGTTGGGATTTCTTATGTGGACTGGGTTGTGATTTCCTATGAGGACTGGGTTGTGATTTCCTATGTGGACAGAGTTCTGATTTACTATGTAGACTGGGTTGTTATTTACTGTGTGGACTAGTTTTGATTTCCTGTGAGGACTAGGTTGTGATTTCCTGTGTGGATAGAGTTGTGATTTCCTATGTGGACTGGGTTGTGATTTCCTGTGTGGACTAGTTGTGATTTTCTGTTAGGACTGGGTTGTGATTTCCTAAATGGACAGAGTAGTGATTTCCTATGTGGACTGGGTTGTGATTTCTTGTGTGGACTAGTTTTGATTTCTTATGTGGATTGGGTTGTGCATTCCTGTGTGGACTAGGTTGTACATGGGCTCGTGAGTTGGAGCCGAACTGGAATTGATGACTTCGGTATATGTATGGGAATATATCTAAGTATAGTTGGTTGATACTTCATGTTTGTATCCCTTCATTGTGGTTATCCTTGTTGGATTTAGTGAGACCTTGTGGGTCTCAGGGTCCCTACTGAGTATCGTTATACTCACCCCTACACGGGCTATGCCCTCAAGACATTGTGTTGGATGCAGACGACGAACAACAATGATAGAGACCGAGTGTACGAGGACTGGATGATACCCGGAGGTGGACCTCACGACGAGACAGTACCCGGAGGTGGACATCACGACGAGACGGTACACGGAGCAGGATGGCGGGCGAGAGCGTTGAGGAGGCTATATGTACCTACCCTCAGGTAGGATCCGAGGTGGACGACCCATGAGCTGCATCTGTATTCCAGATGTTTTCCTTTTCTATTGTACTTTGATTCAGTTGTAGCTGTACATTTCAGTTGGGTTTGTATTCTGGGCCATTTACCTTTCAGCACTTTCTTTTTTACTTAGTGTATTACTTCCACTTGTACTCTGGTTGTATGTGTTTATGTTTTATAAAGGAAATGCCTTCCCAGTTATCAGGATTTACACCTTTGGTTCTAGTCGCCAGCCCCTAGCGTATTGAAGGCGGGCTTGTGGTAGTCACGACATGGGACCCGAGGCTGGGTCATGACAAAGCTTCCCTTACAATTTTGTTAAAATATTTTCAAAATAAAAATTTCTTTTTATAATAATGTGACTTTTAAATGATTTCAATATAAAAAGAGATATTTCTCTTAAATGGTTTTTGATTTCATCTATGTCAACATCCTTTGATTGATTTTACACTTTTTTGAAGTTAATTTATTATGATTAAATATTCCATATTGTATTGAAGGTTTTGTGATATGTTTCATTGTGGATGTGTTATTTTTATACCATTCATGGTTTATGGTTATATTATTAACATTTCGTATGCTAGTTTTAATACGAATTTTTATGTTATGTTTTAACCTTTTCATATGAGGAATGCATTAGACTTTATAAGTGACTGGTGGAGCCCGCTATAGCTCCTCGATGCATCCGTAGGTCTCATGAGACAAACTAGTGTCTTGTAACAAGTACTTGACAAAATCTTATTTGTATTATTTTCATGAGGGCTTGACTATGTGGTTATGATGTTCGACATTATGCATTCCATCATTATGAAATGGCCTATTGACATTACATGTGATTATTCTACTAGTAGAATATCAATGTTAACAAGTAAATGGTATTATTTAGATTTATATTTTCTATATTATGCTGATTTTTATGTTTTAAAAGGATTTTGTTTTAGTCTTATACATTTCCTTAAATGTTTATGCTTATTTATGAATGTTTCTACTATTATGTTATCCTTACAGAGCATCTAAGCTCACCCCTTTCTATTTTTATATTCATAGGATGTGAAGAAGTATTTTATGGTTGAACATTAGGGATATTCTATGGATATAAGTGTGTTCAATGTGGAAAAAATTTTGTTGATGTTTTTATTTAATGATATAATGTAAAACTTAAGTATTAATGTAGTAGTTCCCAGGCGACTAAACTAATTGTTCTATCGAGACTTGATCTTTTTTGATCATGATAGTATAATTTAATAATGCACCAATTATGGGAAACTAGGGTTAGGGTATCATAATTGGTATCAGAGGATGTATAGTACAAACAGTGGAAGCTAGATTTAGAAAAACTCTGATCAGAGAACATAACCATAAGATAGACTTTGAGGATTAGTATAGAAGAAGATCCTTGGATTTTTTTTAATGTAGATATTTTGTATATTTTACAAAAAATAAATCAATGTCAATATATGAGTAGGTAGAGTCCGCTCTGGAACAGCTGTACCTAGGAGTGAAAATCTAGACAAGGAGTTTCAGGCATGACCTGGGGTATCCTGGTACACGACAACGGGCCATGTTGCACTCTTGGTTACGACACTCCCGGGGGATATTCTTAGGATAATTCACATTTTATTTATAGACCATTATGAAGGATTTATGATTAAATAATTCCTCAATGATTTTTTTTTATGATTATGGATTATATCCATAAACTGTTAGATTTATGTTAAGTGTCATACAAGTTTGGAATTATGTATTTCTATTCATAAATTAATCTAGTGTAGTCCATTGTTTAGAAATGGTGCCTAGTGAATGGAATGGAAACCGTATCAACACGTGTAATAAATACAGGGATTTAACTCCTAATTAAGATAATTATAGCAAAGCTGGTGATGCAACTGGTGATGACCAGCTTATCACTATACTGGGACTACACACTCATGTTGTGAATATTAACCTTATCCGTATGGAGCACCCAAATCCACAACGTGGAGGATCAATGTTAGACTGTTTCATGAGAAAACAACCACCGACATTCAATGGGACTACAAATCAATTTGTATTTTAGAAATTAATATGTTCTTTAGAGAAAATATTTCATGCTTTGGGGAGTAACTAATGGGAAAAAGTTATGATGGCAGTTTATCACCTCACAGGAGATGCAGATTAATATTGATCATTAATTCAAAACATAAAAGAAGTTAAAGAAGTATCAAATATGGAATGGAGGGATTTTAAAGATATTTTCATTGAAAAGTACTTTCCTCGTGACCATCAAGAGGATATGGAAAGGTAATATCTGAGTCTGAAGAAAAAGGATGATGAAAATGTCACAAAGTACAAGGCTAACATTACAAGGTTTTCATAGAATGCAGAAGACAATATATGTTACCCAAGGAGTAAGGTTAATCGATTCTTTAATGGGTTAAAACCATTTATCCGTCGTGAATTAGTCTAACAATCCTTCTCATCATACAAAGATATTGTCTCATGTGCTATCAAGATAGAAAATTAATTCTCTAAGTCTAACGACTTTAAATAAAAACAAGAGTAGAAGAGATCTAATGAACACTCTAGAAATGGAAATAAGGGGAAGAAGGTAAAATATGAATACCCATCCTATAGTAAATGTGGGAAGAAACACCCTAGTACTTTCTTGAAGGGAATGGGAGTTTGTTATAAGTGTGGTAAAAAGGGCCACCAATCTAATGATGGAAAGGGAAAGAAATAGTTTGTCAATGTTGAATACTAAAATTATAGGGAAAGGGGGAATTATGAAAATGAATATCCTAAGTGCCAAGGAAACATACCTAAGAAAATCCTAATAGAGTAAGGCCAAGCTTATGTGATCACTACTACTAAGGATGAAGTTCCAAAAGATGTGGTGGCAGGCAATTTAATGGTTTTCTCATATTTAGCCTTTGCTTTATTTGATTCTCGATAATCGTATTGTTTCTTATATTCCCAATTTTCCAAAAAAATTAGATATTTCCAATTTTATTTTACAAGGGTGTTGTTAGTAAAAAATCCTAAGGGAAGTATCATTGAAAAAAAAAATTGTGAATCAGTTCCCATTAGGGCATTTAAATGTTCTTTATCTACAGATTTCATAGTCATACCCATGATTGAATTTGATATAATCCTCAGAATGGATTGGACTTCAGACCATGAGGCGAAAATTTATTTTAAGAAGGATGTTTGCATTTTTGATGATGGTAAGGAGTACCTTATCTTTAGTGCAGAAACGTCCCCACCTGATTCTTATCTAGATCCACAATATTAGCTCTACTAAATTAATTTATTTGGGAGGAAGAGAATGAAGTAACTATGGGCGAGGAAAAAAATGTTCAAATAGAGAATTTACCTATTTTATAAGACTATGTTGATTTAATTCAAGAGGATTTACTTGGATATCCTCTAGAATGGTAAATTGAGTTTTCCATTGATTTAATTCATGCTTTAAGGTCCATATCTATGACCCCTTATAGAATGGCCACTATGGAATTAATGGACCTAAAGAAACAACTAGTGGTATTGAGTAATAAGGGATTTATTCACCCTAGTGTTACTCCATGGGGTTCCCCTATTCTTTTTGTTAAGAAGAAAGATGGATCTATGAGGTTGTACATTGACTACAGGGAGATCAATGCTATAAAAATAAAGAAAAGGTACCCCTACCTCGAATTGATGATTTATTCGACCATCTTTATGGAGGTCAATATTTTTCAATGATTGTCCTTCGATCTTGATATCATCAGTTGTGTGTGAAGAAGGAATACATTCCTAAAATAGAATTTCGAACTAGGTACGAGCATTACGAGGTGACTATAATGCCTTTTGGATTGACTAATGCACCCTCTATCATCATGGATATAATGAATAGTGTTTCCACGGAATATCATGATGACTTTTTAGTGGTATTTATTGATGATATCTTGATTAAGTAAAAAAGATATAAAGATCATGAAAATGACTTGTGCACTATTCTGAAAACCCTCAGAAGAAATGAATTATATGGGCAGTTTAGCAAGTGTAAATTATGGATTTAGGAGATTTATTTTCTTGGACATATTGTCTCTAAGGAGGGAATCTCTGAAGATCATTCAAAGACCATGGTAATTCATGAATGACCAGCACCGATGTGTATAACTGAGGTACGCAGGTTTATTGGTTTTGCAGGTTATTATCAACATTTCATCCAGAATTTGGCCCGATTAGCTAACCCATTAGACAAGCTCACACATAAATGGTTTAAATTTGTTTGGACACAAGAGTGTCAAGACTTTTTTTGAAGAACTAAATAGGAGATTAGTCAATGTTCCTATCTTGACTCTACCTTCAGGGAATGATGGGTCTATTATTTATAATGTTTTATCAAATAAAGGATTGTGTTGTGTCCTTATGCAGAATGATAGGGTTATTTCCTTTACATCACGATAGATAAAAAATCATGAATAAAACTATCTCACTCATGATCTTGAGTTAGCAGCTGTAATCTTTTCATTGATGATATGGAGAAACTATCTATGTTGTGAAAAAATGTGAGATATATAAGGATCACAATAGTTTAAAGTATATTTTTCTCACAAAAATAACTCATCATGAGGCAAAGAAAATGGCTTGAACTACTCATGGATTATGATTTCACTACACACAACCACCCGGTGAAGGAAAATATGGTGGCAAATGCATTGATAATAAATTATCACAGTGTTTTGAACAAGATTAGAGTTGAAAGAGAAACTATGTTCATGGATATAGTAAAAATGGATATGGGAATAATCATGGAAGTTGAAATGTCAATACTTCTTCAAACGGTTCCCAAACCATCTTTACTAGAAAGGATAAAAAGTTCTCAGTCTCAGGATGAGGAGTTTCTAAAGAAAATTAAATCTATGAATGATAGCAGATTGATCAAATTCATATACAAAGATGGGATTTTGAAAATTGGGAAGAGACTTTGTGTCCTTGAAATACCTAGTCTAAAAAGGGAATTGTTGGATGATCCTCAAAGATCTAATTTCTCTATACACCCTGGTAGCACTAAGATGTATAGAGATATTAAGGAACAATTTTTTTGGGACAATAAGAAGATATAGATAGCTGATCATGGTTCATGATGTATGTTTTGTCAACAAGTGAAATCTAGAAGACAACATCCTAGAAGAGTCATGCAACCACTTCTCATACCTGAGTGGAAATGGGATGATGTTATGATGGACATTGTCATGGGGCTACCAAAGGCTCCTAGAAGGAATGATGCAATATGAGTAATAAAACATGATCCTTTTGGTCCACATGGATTAGATTATGACATTTATTATTATTTTATTTAAAGAAGTATTAAAAGTGTTAAATTCAAATTTTAATAACTAAACCATTTTCAATATAGGGTTATAAATAAGATAAATTAGACAATAAGTATTCATTAGAAAGATAAAAATATTTCCTATATAATTTTATATTATTTATAATTTTTAGATATTAAATAATTAAATTTATTTATGACCCAATTATGATGAAGTAATTACCTTATTATTGAAAGATAAAACAATTGATGTAATAAATATCCAAATAAATGTAAATTGAGACTTTTGATTATTTACATGAATTTTAGATGTAAATATCAAATTTTTGGGTTGATTTAATTAATTTTTCTCTGAAGTAATAATGATTATAGGACTCTAAAAAATCAAATACTAAATAGTGTCAAAATTTAAATAAATGTGTTTTTAAAACAAATACTATATTATTAATTGGTATAATATTCCTAATAATCTAAGGTTTGGAAAAAATATATAGACAGGGTTATATATATTAATAATGAACCACATGGGAATCACTTGGCTTTTTATAGTGTTTTTTTAACCATTTATTAATATAATACAAGAATACATGTTAAAAGATAAACTATTTAACTAAGAGTTAAATCTAAAAGATACGGTTAATATGGTGACTTAAACCTCTCTAAAACCTATTTTTTATGATTTTTTCAACCCATACCCACATTATCCTTGAAATAAATCATTTTGGAGCAATTATAAACTGAATATGATTGTATAATAATATAATATTCCAAGCTTTTCCTAAAGTAACACTCACCTCTATTATAAAAGGGTACTTCCCATTCTCTAAAAATCACACCTACAAAGCCATTTGGCTTAGCCATCCCCTACTTAAATATCCTCCCATCTACCCTACCTTCTACCTAGAGGACATACATTGATCAAAAAGTCATCTTAAGGATCCCTTTTGATCAAATCAATAGGAATCACCTGAAGAAGAAGTAATAATTTCATCACCTCATTCAAAGTTATCTTCTTCTTTCACTTCCCCTTTATTTGATGATTCCATACCAATATAATAACTCAAGTACCTTATAAATATTGTGATATTATTATTATAAATATGGTACAACCATATTCATTATTTTATCCATCCTATGCGTGACAAGTCACCATACGTGCGTACGTACGGTTTACCATCTCCACGTCGTGGTGTAGTTTGTTATTCAAACACTACATTATTTGGATGGGTATAATAATGAGTATAACTGATGTAAATAATAAATATAACATGTTAATTATTTTATATATATGATACCATCCAATTACATATTATTTCACCATCATTAGAAGGGTATTGTCACTCATACGTACGTATGGATTACCGTCTCCAAGAATGTAATGAAATTCATTCCCCATCATAACCATTCAAGAATAATTTTCATTTTATGATTAAAAATAATTTTTAAGAACTTAATATCATTCTGGATATTAATCAAATGCATATTTTCCATAATAAACATGACTTATTTAACAAAACCTATAAACGAAAATGAATCTGTTAACACCCAAAACAATGATACTACTAAAGTATTATTAACAAAGCAATATTAGAATATCACATATGATATCATATTTATGTATTTGGTTCTTTTATAATATTATAAAAAAATTAACTATTATAAAGGAGGTTAACATACCCTTGATCATGTAAAAGTACAAGGTAAGGGTTAATTCTTAAATCTGTATATTATCCGAGGTTGTTTATACGCGAGTATCTACTAGGACCACTTTAGCATCCACATCTGTGTATCTTAAAAATGTATTTCAAAACATTTTTAATATTTCCTAGACTCTGGGTTAAAGTCATTTATACCCTTGTTTGAATTTTTATAAGATGTTGATAAAGTAATATTTCCTTCATTTTCCAAACAAGGTCCTTTATGACCTTTTCGATAAAACTAAGGAAAGAATGTTTTTTTATCTTATACGGATATTGTGTCTATTTTCCACTATTTTAACACCATCAAAACATCCCTTATAAGATTATAAGAATATTTTAAAGATAAATTTTTTTCTTTTATAATTATGTGACTTTTAAATGATTTCAAAATATAAAGAGATATATTTTTAAATGGTTTTGATTTCATCTATGTCAACATCCTTTGATGGATTTTACACTTGTTTGAATTTGATTAATTATTATACAATATTCCATATTTTATTGATGGTTTTTTGATATTTTTAACTATGGATGTGTTATTTTTATACCATCCATGGTTTATGGTTAAATTATTAAGATTTAGTATTCTAGTTTTAATACAAATGTTTATGTTATGTTTCAACTTTTTCATATGAGGAATGCATTGGACATAGTAAGAGATGGGTGGATCCCACTATATCTCCTCGATGCATCAGTAGGTCTTAGGAGAAAAACTTGTGTCTTGGCACAAGGCCTTGACAAAATCTTATTTTTAGTCTTGGCACGAGGCCTTGACTAAGTGGTTATGTGTTCTGGAATTATTCATTCCATAATTATGAAATTGTAAATTGATTTGACATGTAATTATTAGACTAGTTTAATATCTGTGTGAATAAGTAAATGACATTATTTTGAATTATATTTTCCATATTATTCTGAAGTTTATGTTAAAAAGGATTTTTATTTAGTCTTATACACTGCCTTAAATGTTTATGCTTATTTATGAAAGTATACGTTATATTGTTACCCTTACTGAGCATCAGAGCTCACCCCTTTGTGTGTTTTATTTTCCTATGATGTGAAGAATTATTTTAGGGTTGACCTGGAGGGATAGGATAAGGATATAAGTGTGTTAAATGGGGGACAAAATGTTGTTGATGTTTTTATTTCATGATGTCATGTAAACCTTATATATGTATCTAGTATATCCAAGGCTACTAAACAAATCGGTCTTTCGAGACTTCATCTCTTGTGATCATAACAATGTTATGTAATTATGTACCTACTCTAAGTAAATATGTTTGGGAAATCAAAATTCCAAATTCAACATCGCCAACTAGTAAGAGATTTTGCCTACTGTTGATTCCAACAACACTTTTCACATTTATTTACCATCCTCTCTCCTATGAAGAGATATTTGATTTCATCCTTATTCATGAAACAAAATTCTCTCCTTTAATAGTCGATGTGAGCCTTGAAATTTTTCATCCTATACATACAAAGGATTACTTCATAAAAATCAATTTCCAAAATTGAAAAGTCCCATTTCATCTCAACTCCATCAATAGTTATAGCACATGTTCTACACACAAAGGCTTTACACACTCTTTTCCTAGAGAGGAGTTTGGATTTTTAAAACAGAAGGTATAATTTCCATTGTTAATCATAAAAAATAAATAACATGAGATGAAATGAATGAATTTGATGAACTAGTATCGAAGATCACTTGAACATGCTTAGAACTCAAATGAATTGCACCTCTCACCGTATATGGTGCAGCCTTATCATCCACAATCATCTGCTTAGATCCATAAAATAGCTTCATCACTACACTATTCTAATTGATTACTTTCTTAGATATCCCTAGTTTAGGAGTCATTATATTTATATAATCATTGTGGCTAGCTCTGCTCTGCTGATGAGACTGATTTTGTTGTCCTTTGCCTGTCAAAGCAAACAATGCCTGCGACACCTGAAAAGTTTCTTGAGAACCTGACCTTGGAGCATGGAAATAATAGCACTGAATATGCCCCATATGCTTGCTATTGTGACAAGATATATGTTTTTCCATACACTCTTTCTTTATGTTTTCAAGAGAATGAAATTGAAAACAACCAACTTTACTATTGGGTCACGAAGGAAGGTTCATTGATCCAGCTGTCTGATTATGATTTCCACTTCCACCTTGGAAATAGGTGCGTGTTTTCTGCCTTGTTTATGAAGTTGAGTTACCACCATTCTCTATGGGTATCATCACACCTCCTCCCATAAATCCCAAGATATCACATTCAACCACAATCACCCTGTTTTCTATCTTGGTATAATCTGTAATATAGAGAACCACAATCCTTGATTGAATATCCTATTGTAGCCCTGATTTGAATATGTGTGCCTTCAAGGACACACATTCCACAACTTATGGTTCAAAGCATATTAAATTTAGGAAAATAGAAACATACTCGACGATAGAGAGTCTCTCTTATTTCAGGCTGAAGAGGTCTGTCATTTTATTGATCATGAAAGTGTGCTGATAGATTTGTTTTTTGAACAGTTCCTCAAAATCCTCCTATGTAAGGCCTTCATCCAATTTATCATGCATTGCTATATTCCACCACTGGCATGCACGATCATCGAGCATTTACATTTTCATCTTGACCTTGAGCTCTGATGGTGTGCTGATGAAATAAAATATACTATTCAACCTACTCAGCCACACCTATGCCATTTCGGGTTCAACATCACCCTGAATGTTAGGTGTATTCTACTTCATGAATCAGATGATATGATACACATTTTGTGGACCATTTATCTATTTCCTCATATCCAAAGCTCATGGGAAATACTCTGAAATTTTTTTTCGTTCACATGTGGGGCCGGTGAAACCACATTCTCCTCAGCATCATCAGGGTGGTTTCGACAATTCCTACCAAGTTCCATTTTCTAAACCAACAAAAAACACTATCAATATCACTCTCTAGAATCCTTTGGATTTGCATTTCAAATTTTATCACTTAAACTCCAACATTTTTTCCAAAAAACAACCTTTTCCATTTTCACATTTTTTATAAAAAACATTATACTATTTTATGAAAATCAAAAAATTTCTAAAATATATCAACCATGTTTTTTCCAAGTGTTTCATTTCAAAATTGTTTCATGATTTTAAAAAAATAAATACTTGTTACACAACCGGAATCATTACTCTAAATGATGTATGCAATCCTATTAGGATTTCATTGCTCTATAGTGCATTTCATGTTTTTCTCATTGGAGAACCCCATGATAATGAGATTTAAAAATCCTAGAAGGGTCACCAAACACTTATTTACCCAACTCCTGGGTAACTTGAAGTTTAGCATAAACGGGTAAGCTACATCCTTTTATGTAATATGTTTCAAGTCCGGATAATACTACAATTTTATATGATTTAATCCCAAAGAATAGGCAAGAATGAATTTAAACACTAGGACAAAGAACATTGATGACTACTTGTTAGGTAAGGACCAAACAAGCTTATAACATTTTTACCTCAAAGGACCAGAATGATACCATTTGTAATCACTCGGCAATTCTCATTGGTGTGAGAGTAAAATGATACATTACAAGTCCTTAAGATACATCCCCAAGATGAAAAAGGATGTAAATAAATTTCTAAGGGTTTCAAACACAAGTGGGTTACAATTTACCTATTAAGAAATAAACCAATAAACCCAAAAACAATTCACTAAATGATGCGTGAACGAAATAAAGAAAACTAAAAAAATTCATGTTTCTCAAAACCACATCAAAGTGTAAAATAATGAAAGACCAACCTAGTATCAACGTAAATAGAGGATGAAAAAAATAAAGACTCTCATCATACCACAACACTCCATTCTCAACAATCTCCACAATCACAGAAATGCCTATGTGTCATGAGGTAGTGCTAAAATGTGGGAAACATAACTTTTTCCAATTTCCCAGAAGATGGAATATGAAAAATCACCAAAGTTCCAAAAGAATGGGTGAGTATAAAACTCATTAGGTTTTCCCCAAAATATTTCCCTACTCATGCCACTAGGTTAAAATTGTTAGAACATTATATAAAATAGTTTCTATAAAACAATTTACTAAAATAGTATATAACCAAATATAAACAAAATTTGAAAACTGATCATCACCAATTGCAAAAAAATTTAAATGAAACCAATTTCCGACAAGTTATTCTAGAGAAAATAAATAATCAAATCATAAAAACCAATTATGATTATCATTTATCCATACCCATTACATAGTTCACAACAAAACCACACATGCATTCTTTGTATGAAAGTTCCATACTCATGAGTGGTCTCTCATCCAATTACCTTGTATCATAATGACACAAAATATCGATCTTGGGTTACACACCCTGTACCCCAATTTCACATATACCTTATTAAGGTCCTATTTATCATGAAATCTCACCAACACCATTTATGCCAAAAATTTCTATTACTAAAATAAACCACTTCAATAAAGATGAACTTTTATTAAAAACCAAAGCACAACCAATTTCAACGAAAAATTCCATTTCAATAAAAAATTCACTTTTATTAAAAATATCTAACACAATTCATGTTCCAAAAATCAGGAAAAATCCCCTTCTTAAAATCAATATTTTAAAACAATGATCCAAAGCACTCATTCCAAATCACCAATTTTCCAGATTTCAAAATCGTCACTCAAGAAGGTTTCCATCAAGTGTTCAACAAAAAAAAACACAATAAATTAGGAAAAATACATTCAATTTTAAATTATTCCAATCATTTCTACACATAGGAGTCACGAGTGAAGCCTCTTAATTCAATGTTTTTGCCGAAATGATTTGACCTTCGAAGAATGCTCAAGAATCTAGGTCGATTCTCAACAAAACAACATTAGATATATTCTTCTAAACAAAACAAGACCATATATATTAATATTTTTAATCCATACTCATATATCTAGCCATAAAAGGCGTAGACCTGAAAAATGAAAAAGCGAGAAGTAGATCTATGTAGATCTATGATAATGTGAAGAGAACGATGAAGAACGTCCCTTACCTCAACAATCCTTCTTTGAATCACCAATGGAAGCCTTTAGATAACCTTCAGATTGATGGGAGAACCTTATTTGGCCTTATGAAAGAAAAATCACATGTTAGGGCTGCTTTGGATAAACAATAAGAGAGTTATTTCAAAAAAGAGTGAGATCCAATTTTTAAGGATCTAAATTCGACTATGTGCACAGTTTGGCTGCACAGTTATGTAAAATGTGCGCTAATAATATGGTAGCCACATCCTGCAAGGCCTACCCTTGCACAGTCTCCCCAAATCGAGCTCCATCAATGCTAGAGCTATTACCTCAAGAGGACCATTATGCAGGGTTTTTCAGTATGGTTAGGCAAACTGTGCGCCACCCATGCGACTTCCAATAAACCACAAAACACTTACAAAGTTCTCCAAAGTATACCATCCTTCAACCTAACACTTTATAACCATAAAAATAATCAAGTAAGGGTTACATATCTGAAAATGTGGGTACTAAAATACTATTCATAACATCTAATTTAATTATAATGTAAAAAATTATATTAAATAATAATATTTTATTAACATATTGTTGTTCAATAAAATAGGTCCTTGCATTTAATTCAAGCCAACTAATTATTGTTTATAGAATAAGCGTAATAATGTGTTGTGTAAAATCATTAATGTAAAAAATATTAAATTGATTCAGAAATGAGAATATTGTAAATTCTCAAGGTGTTACAATCTCCTCTCCTTCAATAAATTTCATCCTTGAAATTTAAACATGGGATAAAAATTAGGGGTTTGACATTTCGAAACATATTTATTAAAATTCCACATTGGGAAAAGGATAAATGATACATCCATGTTAGAATAAATAAAGGAGGGTATAATGGTCACTAGAGATAAAAAATGGGGGTTTATCTAGGATAACATGGACAATAAAGAGAAATATATCCATCAAGTTATGATGGGGAATGATAGAGAACATGGTTATGAGAAAGTTAAAAATCAGAAGGCTATAAATATATAATGATCTCAGTGACCATTTGATTCATCCAAAAAATTACTAGAATATCATTTTTTTTGTTTCAAGATCCTTTCTATATATTTGAAGGATTAATTTAATTCAGAGACTAATAACATAAGGAAAAATTGTTATTTGATGAGTAGAGTTTTATCCTCTAATCAATTTCTACGACAAAATATTATCTCTCCAAAATATAATAAAATTCTATAATATTGGATTTATCTTAATCATAAATGGATAAAAAATTGATGCTATACATCATCTATCATACCATTTAAATAAATAATAATATGTTATATAATCACAAAATCATGTAGGCTAGTTGTAGGTGATAATCCATTGTCATCCTTTAGTTGCGGGTTCAAGTCTCATGGCCCTTCCGGATGTGAGGGTTGTCACCTGACCTGTGGGTTGTACTATTTCAAAAAATATATTATAATAATTGTTGAAAAATAACCATAATAATTGTTTTAACATTAAATAATAATATCCAACGTTTAAATTAATCCATTCAAACCATTAGACTTATCAAAAATACTTCTGTCCAAATTAATAGTCCAAAGAGGTCTCTAAATTTCCAAAATCTAACATAACATTTTGTTTTACTCAACCACCATAATGTTTTTCTTATTGTCACATACCTAAAATATGATTACATTGATCATATAAAAACATTAATGAAAACATTCATTCTCCCAGATACTTAATGAATAAGTACTGTTGTACAATCCTTATATATCTCAGGAATCTTATTTAAAGAATATAATACCATAATTCTTTTTTCTATAGACACAAAAACATTCATTATTACTCTTCTACTATAGAGAAATCATATTATTGACTTTTATAACTTTGTTCTTTTAGCTATATTTCTTTAACGCTTGGGGAATTAATTTACATATTTCCCTATATCGTTATAGTGGAAACATTTCACATTGGAAAATTCATTCTCTTCCTTGCAATCATGATCATGATGGACATTTTCTACACTGCTTAAAAAACACTTGCCCCTTTTAATTAGGAATTGGTGTGTTTCCTTCTACAATTCTCACATGTGGGGAAATCATTCATTCCGTACTTCCCATTATATGTCTCTTACTCCACTGTTCTCTTCTTCTCTTACATTCCCATAAATTAATAAGACTTAGAAAATTATTTATTTGTCTTGATAGCACACAATAATATATCATAATATGATGAGAACTTTTGGGAGAAAAATTCATTTTAGAGAAATGGAATTATCCCATCAAAGAAATGATCAATCTTTTTCCATGGTTTATGTAAGTAGTTTATAACATTCGATTCAAATATTCGTTAAGATGGCTTCATATTTAGAAACATTATCATCCTCTTTTTTTCTCATATTCAGGAATTTTCTCCCCATATCATCTCTCCTTTCATGAGGGAATTACTTTTCCTATAAAATTTCCTTAAAATATTTCCATTCAACACTTGAAATTTCATCCTCCTCTTTGATTTTTTAATCAGTAATAACCATTGATCTGCATCTCCTAAGAGATGATAAACTACCGTGATAACCTTCTCCCTTTTGTTGCATCCCAAAGTAAGAAATATCTTCACTAAAGAACTTATCCAGTGTTCTACTATAAATATATTTTTAGTCTCATTGAATGTTGACAGTTCTAGTCTCATGAAGAGATATAACATTGTTCCTTTGCGTTATGGATTCAGATACTCCACATAGGTAAGTTTATTGTTCATAAACCGATTCTTCTATACCAGTATAATTATATGATTCTAAACAATTGTTATATCTCCAATTAAAATATCATTATCATGCAGAGGAGGGAAATCCCTATATTGAATAGGTGTGTTGATACGGTTTTCAATCCTTTCACTAGGGGCCATTTCTAAATAATAGAATAAGCTAGATTAGATCATATAATTATTTATAATACCAGAATAATTGAAGATTGTAAGATAAAATGAAGATTTTATGTGTATCTAGTATCATGACCATAAACATGGTTTCTTTGGTATGTTTTTATATTCATATCCTCAAAGACAACATTAGGGTTATGTTCCCTAATCGATGTTCTCTAAATATAGTATCCAGTACCACTACTTAACCTCCTTTGATACCAACTGTAACTCTTTGACCCTAAATTTCCAGAGCTTATGAGTTATTTTATTACATTAGCATGATCATAAGAGATCAAATAATGAAGGACCTATCAGATTAAAAGTTATCTAAAATAGATTACATACAAGAAACTTATATTACAATTAAAAAAATAAAATACAACATATATAATCCATTGAGAACAAAATTATTCACTTATATTATACCTACATAACTGTCATAATACTCTTCATAGAATCCTGAAAAATAAGATATAAAAAATGGGTGAGCATAGATGCTCAATAAGGGTAAATAGTAAAATGGAATCCATTATGAGTAAATAAGAATAAACCTTAGGGAATGGTATATAATTGAAACATAAGGCACTTAATATTAATCTTGAGCATTATATGGTATGAATAAAAAATACCATGTTAAATAATCACATGAGAAAAAAACATATCCATGGATATTCTACACATCGAAAAACAACATGGAATATCAATAAATTATTTCATAAAGAGGGAATGCATAAATATGGACATCTTAAAATACTATGTAGGCTTTAATCTAAGAGTCTAATATTTTCAAGGCTTCATTCCAAGAATCTAATACTTTCATGGTTTCATGCCAAGAATCTTATAAATGGGTAAGGCCTCAGTCAAAATTAATATTTTCTGTTTCATGAATCCTACCGATACATCAAGGTGATATAGCGGGTCTAGACTATCTCATTTTAAGTGCAATGTATTCCTCAAGAGAAAATGGAGAAACATAACTAACAAATAAATTGATATTAAAACTAGGATACAAAAAGATAATATTTTAACCATAAACCATGAATGGTATCAACATATAAAATACTTAGTAAAACATATCATAAAAATTTCAATACAATATGGAAGATTTTATCACAATAAATAAAACACTATTTAACTTAAAATATAACAAATTATGTTGACATAGATGAAAATAATCAATTAAAATCATTAAAACTCTTTGAGATAAATATCCCTTTTTTACTTTGAAATAATTTAAATGGCGCACAATTATAAAAGGAAAATTTTCTTCCAGAAATAACATTTTAATTTTAAAATTTATTCTTCAAAATGATAAGGTTTCACGATATCATGAATACCCACTCATACCGTATAATTTAGAAAACATTATTTCCATAATTTGTCAAAAAATTCATAAAGTACCTCATTCAGAAAATGACAAAAAGTTTCCTTTAAAAACGTTTTTAAAAAAGTCAGACATTGGTATAAATGAAATTAAAAAACTGTTGAGTAATACTAATAATATTTTGAAATATATTTTTATGAAATATGGATATGGATTTTAAATATGTCCCATTAGATATTTATGTATAAACGACTTCAGATAATAACGAGATTTTGAAATGAACCCTTACCTTGTGATTCCTTTATAGTGATAAACATTTCAGCCCATATATAGTGGTTTGAAGACTATTAATAAATTATTATAAAACCATAATCATATTTATAATATTTTAAATCCTCTCTTTATAATATATTATTATCTATTTGTTTACAATCGTTCTCTATTTCTCTATTTCGAGTGTTAATTTCTTAGTTTTCTCATGTATGTTTTGACTTGTTATTTTATTTTTATATTACTTATATCATGATTTCATATTATATATAATGTAAACCATGAATTTTTTATCTTATATATTGAGTAATTATGTATTTATAATAATATATAATGTTTTGAGATAAGAAATAAAATGTAGTGTTCATGGAGAATGTTGGTCATACATACACAATAACGCTACTTTCATTTATTTATGTATTAAAATATTGAAAATTGAATGATAAATATTTATATTATAATTTCAGTATGACATATATTTTACATATGTTACATATTTTAATAAAAATTATCCATAATATGTTTCTTGTATAGTGTGAATGAATCACATTGATTTAAGGGGTGGTAGTCCACACACATCCACAAATGATGCTATCGTATATCCACAATACGAAAAGCATGAAGATATGTTAAATATAAAATTTTATGAATATAAAATAGGTTATAATTTAAATATTAAAATATTATTTAATCATAAAAATATTTTTAAGACCATCCATTATGGTGGTAATGGATAAAGAACAAAAAAAATATTCACAGAGTCTATTAACAGACATAACTTGGACAACAATTTCATTTCTTTGAATGAGAGGAGGTGAGAAAAACATGGGTATGAGATATTCCATTAGAATCATAAATATCAAGTATATAGATGATTCTATAGTTATAATTCACTAATGGATGAAGGATTTGAGGATAATCTATAAAAATAAAATAAATCAAGGGAGGTACATTGGGAAAACTCCCTCTTGAATATCACCTCCTTGATGGCCTATTGAGGACCTTGGATTTGGTCCTCTAGTGAGACCATAAGTACATGGAAATTTTTAACGTTATGAGAATAGTTTTGGGAAGATATTTTAGTATCTAAATGGATTTTTGGGTTGAAATATTGAGGTGAGTATTGGTATTTATACTTGGGGAGAGGTGAGTTCAAGTAAAACAATTATTGATTATTTTATATTTAAAGCTGAACACATTGAGGTTGCATTAATTTAAACTAAATATATAATAAATTCATGTTTTTAAATCTAGTTAGGGTTGAACCACTTCTCAAAAAACCATTAAATTTTGCAGTTTTTAGGATTGTTAATCTTTTACCTTTTAACATTAACCCTTGTCCAAATTTAACCTATGTAACGGTAAATAATTTTTTACCATCGTAAATTTATGGTAAATAAAAATTAGATGTACCTTATAACCTAATTTGGACATTAAAATTACAAATGTGGAATACATTTTAAATATTTCAATTCAATGAATTAGGAAAACTAGATTTTAAATTAATTCCTTAGACAAAAGGAAAAAAGAATGTTTTTAAAGTGAAACATTCAAAAGCTGAAAATGTTTTTATATATAATTTTAATTTAAAATTGATTACAATGACCTGTATTGGTTTTATTTATAAAAACTAATCTAATTATTCTTTAAAAAAATATAAATTTTAATCTAAAAATATAAATTAATTCGACAAAAATGCATTTTTGTATTAAAATGCATTGTTTTTCACTAAACAATAATATATATATTTTTTTCGGAAAAATACAAAAAAATTTACCAAATTAAATATTGATTTCCCAATTCCAAATAAGAAATTGTTTTTCAATAGAACTTATAAATGTGTCAAAACTATATTTAAAATGGGTGCGCCAACAAAAGGTGTTAAAATTTCATTTTTTGAAAAAATACTTCTTTATTCGAAAAATTGAATTTGTTCTTATATAATGTCTAGAAAGTAAATGAGATGAATTTGAAAATCACATGGCATATATAAAATAAAATATGTGTTTAATAATATTAATAACTACTAATTTAATGTCTTGGTAATATATTATATACAATAATAATATTTTATTAATAAATTGTTATTCAGTAAAAATGGGCCTTGTGTGTAACATAAGAAAACTCTTTGTTGTGTGTAGTGAATGATTAAAATTGTGTCGTGTAAAAGAAATCAAGAAAAAAATAAATTTATTTATAAATGAAAATATTTTAATATCTCAGGGTGTTACAAAATTCTATGCATTATTTGTCTCACTAATTACTTAAATGGTTCATTTGGCTTCTATTCAATGACTATAACATAAAACATAGTGTAATAATTATGCTCCCAAAATTAGAGTGAATAATACTATATTCACGATAACCCTTCTTGTGATGAACTAAATTATGAACCCCAGGACATTCATGGTCAACATCTCTTCATATCCTTTATAACGGTTCATTAATAAAATATGAATTAAGCGAAGAATATATGTTGGGAGTCGAAAACTATGTTTTTAGTCATGGAAAGACCACTATGAAATAGAATTATGGTCTATATATACTATAATATCTCTTTTAATGGTTGTTACCCAAAGATACATCTCTTCAAAATTGTGTCCACTTATAGCATCTAGATAGTGATTTATTACTCAAAAAATCACATAATCACTTCCTTTCCAAAACATGTATGATTTTATCCTATTCTTCAACTTATCCCTAGAGTTTTTACCATATTTATATAATATTAATATAAAAATGTTGAATTATCCTTTCTTATGGTACCAACTAAATCGACCTAGGGATAAGATACATAATAAATTAATCATCTTAGAATTAATATCAAATGTATTATACAAATACAGGCATAAGGAAAATAAATATTTAGCAACTTTGGTGGAAAGATATGAAATATTATTATTTCATATAAGATCATAAACATATCGCATAATGATCCTACCACATAGTACTCTCCTTTTCCATACCCTAATTAAAACCATTTGTATAACCTTGGGAAAGGAAACAAAAGAAATGATGATCAGAAATGATTAATATGGGAAAAAAGGAGGATATTAGGTATCACATGATCCTAACATGATAATAAATGTGTGAGAATAAGGGGTTTACTCTTAAAAACTATACCCCACATATCACAGATCATAATAGGGATTCATGGCATAATGCTTTGACGTTTATAATAAATTAATCATTATGTAATCAAATAACATGATCCGTGAGAGCATAGCATTGAAACAGTAATGATGGAAACAAGTAATTTTATAAAAACGTTAACATGTATAAATAGAAACATGTTCTATCATAATGTTAGTGAAAAGAAATAAATCCCTATTATAAACATATTTTAATGAAACCATGTCCATGTATTGACTTATATACATGATAACAAGTTTCACACATAAGGTTAATGGAATAAAAGATAGTTAGACATGAAAACTCGGTCCATAATTAAATTTGTGAACATGAAATCATATTCCCATATAACATAATTATCTCATGAGTTTTTTGTATTTCCCCAATTTGTGGGATGAATATATAATTATAGTACCACCTTTCACATATTCATTATACATTCACATGTGTTCCACATGATCATAAATAATTCATGATATATCATAAATAGATTAATAGAAATAGGTTTTATAGACATCTCATAAAGATAATAATAAATCATATTGGGAAAGAATAAGGATTTTATCATTTGATTATATCCCTAGTAAAGGATATGTAATATAAAATGATGCCTTCTTAGATGATAATGCATTTAAAATATCACCAGGAATATTTCTTGAGGAAAAATAGCCTTTTCATTTTGAAAAAAATACTTTAAAGGATAAAAATTTCTAATACATTATAGAAAAACATTATTTTAAAAGTAACATAAAAATTTTTAAATGATTAATCAACACATTGAGTTGTTATGATGGTTTAAAATTCTGTTCTTTTCAAATAATTTGAAAGAAAATATTAATTTTATACTTTTCTAAAAATAGTTAAAAAGTACCTCATTTATAAAATGATAATAAGATTCATTTTAAACTACATTATATAAATTCAATAATAGGAATAAATGAATTTAAAATATTATATCTTTATGAAAAAAAACTTATTGAAAACTTATTTAGAAATTATTGATATAGATGAAAAATCAGTTTTGATTGAAGATAGAAAAAATGAAAGCGCCACATCAAAAATTCTTATGTTATGATTAGTACTTAAAAGGAGAAATATGGATGGAAAAAATGTATGATTTAAAATTAACCAATTTAGAATAAAAATATTGAGATTATTGTGAGGTATATCATGAATTATTTTCATCAGGAACAAAACAATATATGGTCCTGGTAAATAATAAGACTGTAACATAAAACCCTTACCGATTTGGTAAATTTTCAATCATAATAACATCAAAGAATAATTTAAAAAAAATTATATATCATTAAAATAATTATATTAATGATATAACGTTTCAAATGAGATTTCTATAAACCTTATAAATGAATATAGGTGAATGATATAACATATGGGCCATGGAAAAAAATGATATGAAAACCCATTAACTCAAGTCTCTCTTTTCTTCCTTTATGTTCTAAAATTCATTATAATAAACATAGGATTATTATAAATATATTATAGAACTATTATAATTTATATCATTCCAAATATTGTTTTCTAATAACATCTTATCACCCATTTTTATAATTATTTATTAAATTCACAATTAATTATGATAACTTTTTCCTTTTTCATGCATGTTTTGGTTATGAAGTATCAATATTAATACATTGAAAATTTTTAATTCATAATAATAATAATATTATTATTATTATTATCATATATATTCATTGTGTATGTACATATTTAGATTCATCCTTAAAATGTAGATATTGAAAAATGAAATACACCATTCATGAAGATAGTATGTCACACGTATGAATTAAAAACGTTTCAATTTTTTAGTGAATGGAATCAATGGTTGATAATTTATAAGTAAAAATTATATACTAATATTATAAATAATAAATATATTGGTTAAATCTATAATTATAACTATCGATGTAAAGTGGAGATGAAAATAATAATAACCATGCTACTTGAAGGCAGTAAGCCACTAGTAGTAATGGATGACATTTCCAATTTATATAGGATAGAAAAAGAGTGGATAGATGGTGTGACATCACTATAAAAACAAATTATGTATTTTAAATACCTAGAATTCATTATTATATAATGGATACCATGTATTTATAATAGTTTTAGGAAGAAGTAAAATTGAAAGCACTAGGTTAAGAGGCAAACACCTTCATTAAGAACTATATTTTTACATAATCCTTAAAACATTAAGGGATTGTATTATGGAAACACCTAAAGCTCTAGTAATTGGTGAATGAATATGGGAAGGTATTTTTTAATGTCATGGATGAGTTAGATGTAATGTCCCATGTTTTGGATAGGTTTCAACTTTCAAAATGATCTAGAGGCATTCGTTTCATGGATGAGAAAAAATTTAAATTGAACTTAATAATAGAACTCTAAGTGTTTAACAATTCATTTTGATGATTTTATATGGGTTTTAGGGGCTTAGGGAAGTTTGAATTGTTTTTTTAACTTTTTGAAGCATTGGGAAATAAATCCAATTTTTAAGGAAGGGGCATGCTAAGGCACATGATAGCCACACAATTTGTAGTAACATTGAAACAACTAAATGAAGGGTCACAATTTAAGAAACCATGAAAAGTGGGATGAAAGACCAGGAAGTAAGTATGAAATATAATTCAAAGATGGGTTCCTGGGATTCACTTAGTTTTTCAAACCATCCACCTCATTTAGTGAGGGGGATATCCCTTTAGACAATATCAGCATAAATTTGGTTCATGGTTAGAAAAATCATATAGCTAAAACATGTGGCTCAACAAAAATGTAAAAAATAATCATTTTACCCATCTAGTATATTTAGGATATCTACCCCTTTTCACCCCAATTTCATGAGAAGCCCCCCCCCCACACACTCTCCTATCCCCTACCCCTTACATGGTGGGTTATTTACCATTATTAGATTGATTTAATCCAAGTTAGATGTGTTGGAATCCATTTGGTAAGTGTAAGAATCCTCTTTACTTATTTTATAGTGTATCTATCCACCTTAAATTCTATTATTATTTACTCTACTTTTCACCATTTCCATTGAATTTTTCCATAACTTTTATTTCTTTTTTTTGGCTCACATCAATGGCTGATATTGGGCTAATGAAGAATCCATGGTATTAGGTAGGTGGTATATATGAATTTACCTTATTGTTGAGTCATTTATATAATATTTACATTGTGTCACATGAAGAACCTATTTATTGTTACTCCTAAACTATGAAATTATATACATTTAATTGCTTAAATCCCAACCTTTATTCTCTTACACCCCAATATAGGGTAGGAGGTTGACTACCCAACTAGAACCATCACTTAAGTTGTGTAAGATTTAATATTTTCCTTTATATTTTTGTCTAGTTAATAATCCCAACTTGGGTTTGGTTCATTAAATTCCCAATTAATTTTTAAATCCCTTAATGAGTTAAGTTGGTTTAGATAAATCCAATGGTCCTTCATAACATACTATATGCTTCACATTTTTGAATCAGTCAATCTCAAAAAATGAATTGAAAATAAATATGCATAATGAAATGTGTCTTGGTGAACTATATTATTGAATGTATATTTCTCATGAATTTCATCTTATTTATTAATAAAATGGTTCAGTTTCATTGTTGATTTTGTAATGGTATAAATTTTATTTTTTCCCATGATTTATATTTTGTAATGAATGAATTCTCATGACCTATTTAAATTGTTGAATGTAAAAAAATTATACATATATCTTAATACTTGAGTGATACTAGGTTACAATTTATGAAACAACTTCTAAAGGGATCATTCGTAAAAGAATTACACCATGCCATGAGAAATATTGGGTTCCTCTTTATATAATTTTTTGTTTAAGGGAACATAAAATGAGGGAGATTTCATATATATGATTAATATTGAGATCCCTCAGTTAGAATAGTATGAAATGAAGTTTCACACCCCCATGGACCAAGATTTTGGACATGTTGTTTTACTTCAATTTGGATGCTGAACATAGTGTTTCATATCGTTATCATATTTCCAATAGGTACTACCTAGAATTTTTTATATGATCATTTTATTAGCTGTTACCCTAACAGATTTCCTAGAACTACTACCAGATATTCTACTTGTCATACTAATGTGGAATAATTTTGTACATGAAATTTTAGATAATTTATTTGGATTTTAATCCATGGTGCTCCACATTCCCTATTGATATGCTTAGGTATGAAGTCTTATTTTTAAATAATAAGACTAATATTATTCATATTTCTATTATATACACATGGATACCTGGGGTACCCCTCAGTTACAATATATTATCATATATATTTATCTATGTTTATATATATATATTGGTACATATATAACATATATATACAAACATAATTATATATATAAATATATATGATGACAGTTCCTTAAATAATTTCCATCTTAAGCAGAAGATTGTATTGTTAACTAGGTTTCTCTAAGGAACCTAGGTCCAAATTTTTAGAATTTATAAATTTACAGTCTTATTAATATGTCTTCATATAAATATAAATTATATTCAAGGACTGGATTATATTATCCACCATTTTTTGTGGCATACTTTGTTTATCTCACACCTAGTTCGGGCCTCTATTTGGTACATGGAGAGACCTCGTGATTTTAGGTTCAATTTCATGGAATAAAATTTTTTGTTTTATTTATTACTTATGGATTGGGACTTTGCATGGAGTTGGGTTATGATAATTCACTCAAGCCACCATTAAGGGATTGAGTATTTTATTTGTTTATTTCCACTATTCATTAATCCCTACTTATTGTATCACATATTTTGTGTCTTATGTTTGTACATTGTAGAATGTTCACACATGACCTTTACTCATAATTATTGAATTTATGTTATTATATTATATTTATTTATTTATTATTTAATCTATTTTATTTTATTATTCAACCAAAGAGAATAGTCTCCCCACTGAACCACCTTTATATACTTTCATCTAGTTAGTAGCCTCTAGGGTGTGAGGAATCACACTTGAGGTCTTATTATAAACTGGCGTGGGGAACCATTTTAGTGGAACCTAGGTCAGGATTTTACACTATAAAGTTCAAAATAAATGACATAGTGAAGAGAATATGTTCCCTTTTATAATAAATTTGAGGGTTACAATTAAAAATTATAATAAAATATTCAAATATGAATATGTAATTCTCATGAAAATTGCTTTAAAATTACTAGTTTTTTGAAGAGAAAGAGGCTATGGGGTAAATATAATCATTAAATTAAATATAGAATGTTTTTTTGTAATTTGAAACATTATATTTTGGACCAACACCTCGGTTAAACACTTTTATCTTTATCTACACTAAAAAACATCAATATTAAAGGGATTTAATTTTACATATAAAGTGACTATTAGTTCATAAATTGACATGTGATGAACTATTAGACCATACTTTATCCACCTTTTAAACTTTAAATATTTTTATGATTTTTTAATAATTCAATAAAATATTATTTTCATAAAATATCATTAATGTAAATTTTTACACTATTCAATTAATTTTAAATTAAAGAAACCAATAAAAAGTTGAAATTAAAATAAAATAAATTATAAAATCCATATGATAACATATTTATCTAAATATTTTTCGGAACTCATTAATTATTTCAAATTTTAAATCTTTTCCTATTTTTAAATTAATTTATTTCATTTTCCTATTAGTTGAATTAATATTGTGTCAGATTTCTGTAAGAATTTAGGGTAATTAATTAATCAATAAAAATATAAAAGTAATTTTTATAATAGATAAAATTAATTTATCTTTTAAATTAATTTTTAAAAGGGAATGTAATATCTTTTTACCTATATGATAACTATTGTACTTATTAAGGGTAAAAGAGATACATTTTGTATTTAAGATTTTCCTAAATTAAAATGAAGTTCAAAATAAAAGAAATATTGCACCAAGTGGACATATTTACCTGTTAAATGTTTGATGATGTCTGAAATAAACTTATAAATTTTTTTAATTCATGTCTTAGATACATCGTTGTGCCCTAACCCAATGTTTTCCAATTTTTACCCACTTTACCCTTACCAAAGTGACAAAAATTGACCATTTTTACTACTCATATTGATAAAAAATAAATGATACATATTTTAATAATTTTAACATCTTAAATATAAATTTAAAATCTATTTCTTGTGATTCAATACATATATTTTAAAAAAATATATATTTTTATTGAAAATCACATAACATAATATATATTTTCTAGAAAATTGATTTTTTAGTAAAAAAATGTTTTTATACCAAATTAGATCATAAAATTTATTAAAATAAACTTAATTGGAATATAAATATAATAATATATATAATCTTACTTTTAAAAAATTTTCAAAATGAAAGAATTCTTTATATACATGAAACAAAAATACCAATTTCAATAAAAATCAGTGTTATTTAATATTCATAAAAACATTTTGCATAAATTTATTAAAAATTCGGTCCAATATAATTTTTAAACATTGATTTAAAAAAATAATTTCATATTATTAAATAAATTTTCTAAAAGTTTCAATAATTTAACATAATATTTTTTCACAAAAAGAAATAAACATCATGTTTGAAGGAAACATATTTTTGGAGCACAATATGACTTTAATAAACCATAAAATTATTTTTTAATAATACTTAATAAAAATATTTTTATTTATTAGGATATTTATATATAATTCGTAATGTGGTTATTCCTATTTAATGGTTAGGTTATAATGATCATATTTATTTAATAATATTTCATGATTGGTTTTAGATTAGTATTTCATTTAATATATGATATAAATCATAATGTTCTTATTTTAAAAATATCATGTTGTAAATTTATAAATAATATGAGTTACAAAATATTAAAAAAAATTTACAATACTAGTAGAGTTTTTTCTCATTGCTCAATACACATCTAGGAGACAGAATTGAAGAAATTTCTTTTCCTTGATACCTACTATCTTGTGTCTCATACTTACTATTTTACCTTTATGACATATGTCGTAATTTATCAGTCTTAAAAAAATTCGATTTAAGAGATTCTTTATATCATCATTTTTAATAATATTTTCCATGTTATCTTCCCTAAATTTACAAGTCTCATATTCCATAATTTATTTTTCTCTTTTATACTAGCACAACATGTGTATTTGTCCATTAAAATTTCAAAAAAAAAATCTATTATGCATTGTACATTCATCATGATTAATTAAATATTCATCTTCTTCATAACAAAAGATTACTTTTGAAAGATCACATTATTTTTATTTTTATAAAGTGAGAAATAGTATATAGTTAATATTTTAGCACATCATAAATAGAAAATCCCTAGATTTATTCCTATAAATATCTATGAATCCAAATACATTGATATTATTTGGTATTTCATTGTTAAAATAAATTCTTTATCCACCATACCTCTATATATCTTTCTATAGACTCTTATTATTAGTCATGTGTATTGAGTAACACATATTGTGTTTCCAACTCTTCTATCCTTTTCTAGATTAATAAATTACGTCAACCAATATTATATTCTCATACAATTTCCAATTATTAATAGATTTAAAATTTTCCATTTTATTTGGATTCTTTGAATGTATTTCTAAAGACATAGTAGTTGTGGATCTAGGTTTATCATTCCAACCACATGTTTTCTAAAATTCACCTTTAGATATTGCTTCATCTCCCCTATAGGAACTCTATGTTTAATACATCTCCATTTATAACATCTCATTGATTTACGGATTGATATATTGTTCCAGAACATATTCTATTTGTTCTTATATACTATGTAACACAAACATATTTCATTAAAGTGAAATCTATTTGAGTGATATATATATATTTTAAAATATTCTTGTTGATATTCTCTTTTATTATAAATATATTACTTATTTTAAATATTTTCCTTCATTGAATAATTATCTATCACCATGAACGTTCCAAAAATTGTGTCCCAAAAGTTATTCTTCACCCACACCAAAAAGAATTTTTAATTTCTAAAACATCAATTGATTTTATTAATGGGTGACTTTTCCTTCTTAAAAGAATCACTAACTTTCATCTTCCATTTTACAATCCTATCACCATTTTTATTGAAATTGTCAGTGTATAAAAAATTTTTTATGGCACCAAGGAATTATATATATATATATATATATCATGGTAACATTGGAAACATAGACAATTGATTTAAAGTATTCACCTATTTGTTTGAGTGATTTTTGAAAGACATTATAATTTCTCCTTAATAAATTTTCAACATCAACAATCATTTCCATATGAGCATATACATATTCACGATTTTAAATTAAATTTAATGTGTTAATGTCAAGAATATTATCAAATTAGTCATGGATTTCATTTATTTCTCCCATAATTTTTGTGACTTACACTTTCATCTCCTAATTTTATTTGTCTTTATACAAATAAATAATTTTTCTCAATAAATCAAAATATTATTTGGATGATTTATTTTTATTTGTGAATCCTTAATTTTTTCATTCAAAAATTAAATGATATACATTGTTAATTAGCACTATATTAGTTTTTTCTCATAATTTATTTCATTATATTCACTAATCACTAATACTTATTCACATGAGGGATCATTTGGATTCATATATTTATCTATAAAATATATTACTCTAATAACCTTTGATACATATATCTCCCTTTCATTTTCATCATAGAAATATGTGCCCTTATATTTTGAGAACAAAATCATATTCTTCAATTTATTATCAATTTTTTTCCACATAATAGTATTCTTCATCTTTAACTACTTACCAACATTTTTTTCTTATGGATGAACATTGTGATTGATCATCCTAATTCTCTTTCTATTATTTCTCATGGAAACAATATGAAAAGTTCCAATTATTTCCAGTACTATAGAACCTAAATAGATATTTAAGTTTGTATATAAAATTTTCTACTTACATTCATTTATATAATAGATATTTAAATTCCACAAATTATATGGAAGTATCTTGTTTGTCAAATTCATCCACATGAGAAGTATTTATCTCAAGTATTTTTTTTAAATCATAATTCTTAAAAGGCATTCCCTTTATCAGATCTTACTTTTATTCTTAATTAAAACCAGATACCATCTAATAGGTAGTAAATTAATTTTTGAGCTAGTTGATGATCCACTGATTCAATAAATAATAGTAAAGGGTGTAAATATTTGAATAAAATTTTTCAAAGGGGATTATGATGAGTTTTTTACCAATGTAAATTCTTCAAGAACCTCACTATTTCTTTGATCAAAACTCACATTTTAATACCCATGTAAATAATTTATCCAACTTTTCAACATCTCATATTATTATATAATCAAATTGATCCCAATTTTATTATATCCATGACGCTTTGACATTTTTTGTATCAAGTGTATCATTATGTTTCCTCAACTATTTGTTTCCTCATGACTCAGGTCAACTTCTTCCCTAAGTGGGATCAAGGTAACTCCTTTTATGTTGTCCCATATACAAAATTATAATTCTTATCTAATAATGTATAATCTACTAAATATTAAGGAAAATCAATACTAGTCTTAGTGATATCAATGATATTCATGATTAGTGCTTAATTATATTGAACCATCCCATAAAAAATATACGTAATATTTTCCCATAAAAAATATTAACTCATTTATTGTTTACATTTTTCATATAATCCACTGGTCTCATCGACCAAATATATATTAAATTAAAATAAAACCTTGATTGATGGGAAATTACATGTAAGTAATTTATTAAAAACTTAAAGAAAAAATTTCAATTAATCAAATATTTTAAAACTGAATCCTACTAAAATCCCATGGGAAGTGTATGAGATAATAATTATAGAAAAACATTAAAAATTTCATATTGTAATAGAAAATAATTAGTATAATAGAGAGAGTAATCCACCACTAGTGGGAGTGGGTGAATAAGTGGTTGACCTAAAACACCAAATCTTAGAAAAAAATTACCATCATCGATTAGTGTATATGGATTTCAATGTTGATGGTGAAATGATGAGGGAGGGAGTTCAAAAGACCACATGAAAACCAATAGAGAATATATGTTTCACCAAATATTATTATGTAGTGGATAATCCATTTTTTGATTTTATTATGATCATACTAAATATAATAATTTTTTATTTTATATACTAAAATTAAATTGTGGAGGGAAATATCCATAAAATAATAGTACATGAAAATATAATTAATAATAACACATTAAATCTATGTCAAATTCACTGAGATAAAGTGAAACTAAAATTTTTATCATGAATCAAAAATTCTTCCCCTCTACAAATATCACCCAATCCCTCTTAGAATGTATTTTGGGGAAATATTAGTTGGTCAAAATATACATTCATCATTAATGTTATCAATTTTAGAAATATAATATCTTCATTTATTTATATTTGGCTATCACCAGTGCATGGAGTTTTTGAAAAAAAAAACATTTAATCACTATGTTGGACATATCTATGATAATATATATCATATAGATATTTTCCCAATCTATTGAATGTTTCATGATATAATATGAACTTTAAAATCTCTCATGAATTCCCATTATTCTCTCTCTGGACCACCATTACTCAAATGTGGAATGACCTCACCTAGACTTTAGTAAGATCAAATTTCATTTCAAGAAAAACCCGTATACACAAAGATTGTTTTCCTATAAAATATTTTTGAAATATATTTTCCTGTTTTAAATTATTCTCCACTCTTAATTTTTTGAATTCATACCCCTATAGTACATCATAGATTCATCTTCAAGCCACCAAGGTGGAACCCCAGGTTCCACCTACTTCATTATGATCATTTTCATGATATTCCATGGAATTTTAAATTCATTTTTTTGGTATCCCGAGGGTGTATCATAATAACTTCAAGAGTATATTCCTACAAGAATTCTGTGGTTACCTTAAGAACTCCACATACCACATTATCCTAAGAGAAACTCGTTTTTTATACGATGTATTGTAAGCTATTACAGATTATTCCAAGGATTATTCATTCCATTGTATCACCACTCCAATCAAAATATAATCATAGTCATATATAACCATGTTTTTATAAATATTGAATGAAATCGATTAAATAACATGTGAATGAATATCCAAAAGAATATTGTAAATGAATCACTCCAATGTGAATGCAATAAAACACCACACCGTATGAAAATATGTTTTTTAAGAGATTAATCCAAATATAACTTTAATAATAATATTCGACAAACAATGTCTCAATTGTGATACTCTCAAAAATGCCATTTATCAATTTACTTCATAATATGATTCACCATACTCCAACACCAATAAATTATCCCCAATACTCAATGAATATCTAATATCTTAATAAACCACTAAAGTTCTAGTTATACCTAATGATCTGTAGGACCATTTTTTGAAATTTCTCTTGAACACATGTGGGGGTGAGTAATAATGCTCAGTATGGTCATACAATCAAAAAAATAAAACCATCTAAATAAATAAATCATTATATATTTTGATAACAATTGGAACCAAAATAGAATATTATTCTCATCAAGGTTATGATATTTATTTTATTTATTTATTAATCAAACCCACATTTCTAAAAAAACAAACAATATATTTATATACTGATATGTATATATATAAATACTCCTTGACATTATATAATTATGGGCCACTATGAAATATATTCTAATTACGGCCACAGGAAACCAATTCCCTCAAGCCATGAACCAATTGGACTCATGGATATCTGGTGATGGATAACTGTCATAACTCATTATCCATCTAAATAAATCACCACATCACATATCCCTTAATGAATGTTTGAAATCATCCACCCAATATATACATATAATTATTCTAAAATAGGAGTTATACTTTAAATGAAATAATATAATATCATTATTATCACTCTCCCCATAAAAATCACTTTTTGAATGAATCAATAAAATAGTCATTGTATCATTATGTTGGAGAAGTAGTTTAATGGATCTTCTGGCTCGAAAAAAGATTTTTGGATGAGATAAAGAGAAAATAATTTGGTACATCATAAATATCGTCAATAATAGAGCTCTGTAGTATAATGAGTGTGAATACTCAACCGTATCATATATCATAATCATGGAGATATAGGTTAGAAAATTATAGATCCTTGGGTGTGTTGTCTTCTATATCAAAACCATTATAGTAGTAGAAAATGAGAATGAATATTATGGGTTATCATCACTATCAACACTAATTAATATCTATAATGAATTACATATAAAAAAATTTATTGATCAAAAAATCACTCTTACCATCATAAAATCATCTCACATGGTCAAAAGAAATTATCCACTACATATAAGAGCTGTCATATCATATTATAGGTTATAAAAACTTGTAATAAAGATATAATATATCCTTTCATCAATATCAATTACTGGTAGCAATAGTTTTTATGAAATCAATTTAGGAACTCAATATATATTTTATAATAATTTATCAAAATATATTTAATAATAAATAACTGTTTCATAATTAGATGTTTTCATCACAATGAGATGTCAATGTAAACACCACTTTATGTAAGAGTAAATAATTGAATATTTTCACCAAATATCATCATGAGAATAGTTCAATTTAATTTCACAATTCTTATTTTAGATAAATTATTCAAACAAGACTATCGAAATTCACCAAAATCATTCAATGTGTGTTTGACTAGTTTTGGAATATCACAATATGAATAAAAATATTTATACTTAAAATGGAGTCTATGTACACCCCTTTATTCCCCTAGTTCTAATGGAACCCTCAAACACCACCATAAGAAGATGTATCCTTGTTGATCCCCATTTCACACAATATCATTTGAAAATAGGTAATATGACACTATTATTCCTTCATCGTGACCCATTTGTGTATTTTCCCCAGTTACTATAATACAACTAATCTTTGAAATGGACTTTTATGATTCACTTAGCTTGTGTATTGCACCCACTATAACAACATGACTAAATGAACACATAGAATCCATTCAATCCTAAATTTTGAAAAATAAGAGCCACATATAAAATAACATATGCTCACTTGATGGGAAGGATTAACAACACATTCCATTGTAATTTGATCATCGATAGAATTCCCCTCATGCCTCTTTCATGCCACTTCCATTGTCCATTATCTGTCACCACCTTTATAGAATCACTAAATAATTGAAATTATCAATTCCTTATATCTTTTCACAACATGTTCACCCAATCAAGTGTATTACAAAAATAATAATTTTAATCACAAAAGAAAATCATTTATAACATGAAATGATGAAGATAACTTGTAACTAAAGAAAATTTATCTTCTAATAAGTACACAAGATCATAAAATTTTATATCTTATTAGTTTCAATTTTTTAATATCTATAAAATAATATATTATTTTTAATATGTATTAAAGTTAATTGATTTTTATCTTATATTGATAAAAACTACTGTGCATAATATCTCTAGACTACATCAATAATTAGAAATTAGAAATTCAAACTCCTTATATTATTAACTTTTATCATGGAAAGGAAACAATATTTTTAAATCAATTATCATGAATTTTAGTTTAATATATTAATTATTGGAGAGAAATTTAGGGACACATAAATTATCTCTAAGAATAACCTCAGTCCAAAGGAAGAGTTAATTTCAATCAAATGACTTTTTTTTATTTTCTGTCAATCTTCTTAAAAAGTTATTTTAATGGCACGATTCAAACCATTTAGGAAGAAAATATTATTTCAATTAAAAAGTAATTATAATTAAATAAATATACTCAGTTTTAAATGATCATAACTTAATCTAATAATTTCATGCTCTCTAGTGAATAATATTCTCGTAATGTTTTCCTCTTTCTATAGAAAAAAATTTGTTCTAGAGTTTATATTAATGGATTCACAATAAATATTTATATATATATTTGAAAAAATATGTTTTCTGATTTTTTAAATTAAAATATTTGAATTTTATTAAAATCACATAGAATTATATAAAATTAAATTTGTGTTTAAAATTTTCAATAAATATACTTTAAATATAAAATTCATATTATAGACCTAATAATGTACTCGATTTTAGTGTTAAATATTATGATAAGGATGAAAATTAACAATATAATTTTTTAAATTTTCAAATGAAAAATTTCATTGTATCCTTTTTAAAACATAGCATAGTACTTTATTTAATCATATCACACAAATTTTTAGAATATGAGGAAAATAGTTATTTTAACTAAATCATTCAAAAGAAAAAAAAATAGAAATTTAATTAATAATTGATTGTTGGGAAAATAAATTATCCCAAACCTTAAAACATTAAATATTTAGTAGGAAATAAGAATAATTGAGTTAATATTATTTCGATATACAACACAAGTAAAAATATCAGGATTATAATCATTCAATTTTTCATCTCTCTCTCGGGTTCTCCCATGTACTCTTTCATGTCCCTAAAACAATCTCATTAAATAGATCATTCACGATTGTAATACCTAATCTTAATGATACTATATTTCTATAGTACGTTTCTTGATAATAACATCCTCCAAAAATATAAATTTTTTATCCTATGACATAAAAATATCTTGTAAATATCATTACAATAATGACACCTAAAATAAGCTATGCCTCACTTGAGCTTAGGTGGTTATTATAAATGGTAGAACACATCTCTAACCCAATTTAGTATCTAAGTGGGTCACATAAATATTAGTGATAACTTAATCCAATTTCCAAATAATGTTCTCCCTTTCATGTAGAATTTTTCAGTGAAATATATTATCCCACAAGAAAAAAAAACTGTCCTACTATGATTGATAAATGACATATGCGAATATAAATATGTTCTTATAATACATTGATCATGGTTAACCTTCTCTATCATACACTAATCTATGTTGGGACCCAAAATTACTAATTATCCTACCTTAACCCAACAAAAAAATAATCTAAAATTTAACTCATAAGATACCTCAAAGTGTATCATATCCAGAGTGTATATATGAATATTTTATTTTGATAACTCTACTAAGGGAAAGTGATATGATCAATCGCCTCCAAATTCTCGAACACATTTCATCAACATTTCCTCCATGTCTAGATGGTCCTTTTCATATAAATATGAATTTGAGGATGTAAATTGGTTCTGATACATATACATCTACCGAAATACTACTACATACCACACCACAATATCAAATTAAAAATAAATCCATGCACTGACATGATCCTATAGAGAACACTTTGGAACGCTAATATATTATTGAAATATTGTTTCTCTAAATTATTTATTAATATATTATCTTGAATCGAAAATAAATATAGAATATTTAAAATATTTCTCCACAAATATTTACATTTTATAGTGTATAGACATATGGGGTAAGCTTACTAAGACACAATTCTACTCATTTACCTACTAAAATTCATGACATAACACCTAAAACATCAATACATCATGTATCATTCTTATTTACAATATATACCTCTTAAAATCCTGATACATCATCCCATGTCTTGAAAGAGATTTTTAATGGGGTTGATGAAACTATCATAAGACATATGTCCTTAGACATCGAGGAATGAAAACTAACCTTGAGATAAAATATTGATTTCCTGAGATTCTAAATGGCCCTCTAATTGATGTTTTTAATGATATAGATAGTTTTCATGATGAATTTATTTAAATGATAAAATATATCTCTAAAAAAAATTGATAATTCTTTAACAATAATTGTATATCTAACCCTCTACCAAGAATAGTGTATGAATTAATTATATTATGAAATATAATCAATTCCATCAATAACATGATATGGTAATATCTATAATAGGATAAGGTACCAAAATATCCTTTAAATCATGTGAATGAAAACATAGTATCTTGAATCCTATGATATGATACGACCCTCCCCCTTAAGAAATGTTTATATAGTTATTTTTAAAACCTAGATATTTTATGAAGTAATTTTTTTCAATTAAGTTTAATCTTATTGATATCATGCATTACAATTATCTTTGTGTTTTAATGAACCACAATTTATTATTAAAATACTATTATGTGAATGTTATAACCTAGATGTTAAATTAGAGGGTATTAATATTATTAACTAATTTATGAGATGCATAAAAATCCCCTACTAAATTTAAATTCATTTATTAAATAATAAGAACTACGTACTCAATTTATAGTAAATATATTTTTATGCTACAGAAACAAATTTTCATCAAAAATGAATTTATTTCATTTTTGTGTTTAAACGTTAAAATTAATTTTGGTATCTTCTATAAAATCTATCTAATAAAAATAATATCAATTTTTTAATTTATCACATCAAAATTATATTATGGTTATTTTTTATGATTATTCTATAACATAGATTTTCAGTGAATAGTGAAAAATAATGAATTTTAATGAAATTTTTATGTGTTTGTTTCTTACAATTAAAGAGTAAAATTATATTTTTGAAATGATTTAAAAGGAAAATTATTTCCTTTAAAATTTTTGTAATATGATTTGGTTAATTAGAATCAATATTATGGATGCATTTGATATAAAAACTATTTTACACTTTAAATAAATTTTTCTAAAATATGTTTTTCACTTTGTTTTACGAATTTATATTAAAAATTTATTTCATTAACTTATAGGAATTGAATATTAATATTTGTTATTAATTTTAGGTTTTATATATTCAAATTTATACAATGTTTTTTTTTATTTTTTTTGAATAAGTTAAACTTTTGGTGAATAGTAAAAAATACATTTTTTATGAAATTATATATCTTTTATGATATCCCCAAGGAATAAACATAATATATAAAATTATGAAACTCATAGAATAAATTAATATTTGTAATATAATATAAATATCATACACTTTTAATTCTGAAAAATATATAATAATTTATTTCATGATAAATTTGAAATCGTTTTTCAGTGCTGATGTAGAGATTGCACATCACTAGAAAACTCAAATATTGTAACCTAAAGAAAATATATGAGATGAAATATGTACTTGATATAATTTTTTAATAAAATTAGGTATTATATATAATTTTTAGGGTTATACATGATCATTTAAGTTATATAACAAGTGTCATATCCAAACTATTGAGCAATGTTTGTGCAATGCTGGAAAACTAAAAATAACAAATTAAATTAGTTTTCAATAAATAGATATGAGATAAATTAAATATTTAATTAATATTAATGGATATTTTTATATTAATCAATTTATTTTCATGAAGTTAATTTTTTTATAATTTTTATCTAGTAATTTACCTAAAAATAAATTCTTTCCCAATACCGACAAAACATTTTATTAATGAATAGAAACATAAAATAAATGATTTAAAAAATAAAAAAACTAATATAATCTGAAATAAATAACGTGTAAAAATAATTTTAATGATCTATTTGAAATTTTAGAGAATTATTAAAAAAACAATATTCTAATCCCCCTTCAAATTTATGTTTTTAAAGTCAAATTAAATGTGTAGATTTAAAATTGACATTAATGATATTTTTCCAATATAATATTTTGTTAACTTATTAAAAAAACTATAAAAATACTTAGAATTGTAAATATATCTAATATGTTTTATAAAATTTAATCCCTTAACCATTTATAGGCCATATGGTACCATTTGGCTTGATAATTACTTTAATATATATTAATCTTTTATGAAATCCCCAGAGTGCCCCTCCACTCATTTACAAAAGGGCACACAACATTATCTTATTTCACCACATTGAGCCTTCTACATCAACCAAACCCTCATAGTTTCTATTATCCAATCTCATATCCACATTCTAGATTTTATGGTGTGACCAATATACCAACCCTAGATCCCTTAATAATATATTTAAAGGAGTTATTTCAAAGAATAGGTAATCACTTTAATCGATCACTTTTTATTAATTATTAATTTAAATACTTTATATATACATATTTTTTTTAATAAAATAATATTTTATGTATCCTAAATATACTGAAATTTTATTATTATTGTGAAACTACCATTACAAACACTCATTCCATCAAATGGGAAGTGAAAAAATTCCTTATGTGTAAATATATCTTACCTTGTCTACATAATGATATAATTCATTTCCTAGATCAATATTTTATGGGTTTATTTTTTGAGATTAATTTTTATATATAATAATTATGTTATATGTGTTATTCTCTAATGATAATATCATATATTCCATATTACCATTCAACCCATTGGGAAATGATAATATCGTTCCTGAATATGTGTGGACTATCACCTCCACGAAATGATGTGATTAGTTTTTCTTTCATATTTTACATAGGTGGTAAAAAGTATGTATTTGGTTAATTTATATTATGTATATGATAGAATAATAATTTTGGTATGGATAATTAATATTCAAATTTAATTTGTTTCTTCTGTTAAAAAATGAAAAGAATGTTCATATGTATGCATGACATACCGTCTACATGAACGATGTAATTAATTCTCATATTTATATATTTTATGAATAAATATAAAAAAATTTATAATGAATATATATTATATTTATTTAAGGATTAGTATTTTATATTATTTATCTTTTATGGAAATATAAGGAACACAATTACCAAACCCGAACACAAATGAAAAAATAAATATATATCACCCAAAATAGTGTTTTTCATAAATATGTTTAAAAAAAAGATATATGGTTATAAGTAAATCATATATGGTATGATAGAAATGATCATGATTCTATTATATATGTATAATAATCTAAATTTATTACATAGTAGCTTCCAAAAAGTACAAAGGATTTTGTACATAAGGTACAAGATTTTTGTCTCACTTTTATCACAGTGGGACACAAGCCTTATACAATCATGATTTTTTGTGTGGGTAATATACTGGACATTAATATCCTTTATAATTATAATTAGAAAAATTATGGGATTTAAATATTTATGTATTTTTATTTCTTTCATGGGTCTTACAATTTAAAAATTACCAAAGATGTATAGTTTATATGTAACAATCTCATTATTTGTTGAGATAGTTTATGATTATGTCTATAATGATGAAATCATATGATATATATGTAAATAAAATAATTATTTTATTTTCCTATGTTTATTTTATATGAATAAATTTTTACTTTCATTTTTCTAACCTTATGTAATCAAAAATATGAAAATATCCTATTACTAAAAATCAAATTTATTTCCCTCTTCTATCAAAAAAATTTCTTCCATATCCATGTTTTTGAAAAATAATTTAATAATGGTTATTAATATTATAAAATTAATTTTTATAGTCATTTTTAACCATGTTTTAATTTTTACAAAATGTTTTAAATGGAATCTTCATTTCATTCTCCTAATGAATTATTTTTTGACTTTTCACAAAAGTATAAAAGGAATATTTTTAGAAAATAAGGAAAGAAAAAAAATTTCATGCCATCAGAATTGATCAATAATTTGAATATTCCACTAATTTTTCCATGGATATTTTAATATAAATATTTTTCATATTTTTTTTTATTTTTTTTATTTTTTATAGAATCAATCACAAAATATAAAAACAAATCCTCAATAATATTTCATAGTAATTTAATATTACTTTTATTTATTAAAGAAAACATACCTAAATTTCACAAATTATTTGTTGGGGGATGTAATCTATGAATTCCATCAATTTTATTTCAGGGGATGGTTTGTTTCTACGATGAAAATTTGTGCCTGTAATCTATTCCTTTTCAACTAGTTACACAATAATTAAATGATATAATGTTAACAATTTTTTTTCATGGCATATAAAATGATGAAATGTTTGAATTTTTATGAACCCCATTTAATATACAGGTATATTATAGGATGAAATTTTAATAAAACCAATTTATTTTTCATGGGTTATTCTATGATGAACAATTTATAAAACCCATTAGTTTTCATATTTTTTTATATGATGAATATTTTATGCTCTTTCAGAACACAAATGTCTGATTTTAATTATATGTTGTGTTGGGACTATATATCTCTCCAGTGTAGTGGGTAAATATAGATATATCATGAGATTAATGGGACAACAATGGGGAGTAAACTAAGTTCAGTAAGGGACATAGTCCACAATTATACTATTGGGAGTGAACCTTTACTACTCTGAAGTTTTGGGGAGTGAATACATTCCACTATGATAGACTTGGCCATGCTTCTTGAATAATAAGGAGATCATTTCTTTGATTATATGAATTCCACAATTACATGTCTTATTCCAATGTTATTCATCCATGTCCAAGGTTCTTTGATTCCATTAGTATTTTTTTCTTACTAAATACCATGATTAATTCCACGAATCAAGATTATGATATATTATATACATTATATAACTTTAAATTATAATTCTCATGTAATCATACACTTATGTTCATGTTATTCTCAACTGATCATTGTTATATCCTTTTTATATCATTACTGTGAACCTATTCCCACCCTTTACTATGTTTCCTTGTCATAGGTAATGAAGAGTTATACAAGGTATAATATTTCTAAGAATTGTTATGGTTATGAAGAACATAGTGGGAGATATGTAGATCTTTTATAAAATATCTATTTATGTGTCATGGTTTCCAAAGGAACTAGGACTATATTATTCAAACATGGATCATTATGTCATACAAAGAATATTCATCTAAAAAGACATGAAATCTGTGTACTAAAATTCGGGGTCTCTATTTTTGGTATCAATCGAATGTTTATTTAAACATTGGAAATTTGGGAGACAAAACATTAGCGACAAGCCTATAGATAAGTTTAGGATTAGTATAAAATCCAAAAGTTTTGATCTATATCATGAAGGTACTAATTTAAAAATAAGCTTTCATATAATAATGTTACATGATTTTGACAACCTACAAATGATTTTTCATGATTATATTGTTTTCCACAATGATAATTATTTTCACACTACGATTTGGTGTCTATAAATGTTTAGAACCAGGAGGATTTAGGTTAACATTGAATGTGATAAAAAATGGAATGACTGCCCTCATGAGATACAAAATGAAATGGGAGATGGAATGTGAAACCTTGTGATTAAGAATAATTAGTTATCCCATTATATATTTAAAAACCTCAAAATAGAAGAGTTACTCAAAATATATTAGAAGATAAATATATATATATCTATAAATATCATGGAAGAAAGAAGCTTCAACCTTCTACATATTGAGAATGTGGTAAGAATAAATTAAAAGAATATATAAAAGGAATCGAATGATTTTTTTTGGGTTTGAAAAGGACACAAGGTAATTAGTTTCCATGAAAAAAAGTAAAATTTGAGTTAATGAAATTCATGGTAATATTGGTTTCTATAAGGTAGAATTTCTATTTTAATGTTTTAAATGTGAAAATTTTGGGAATTTTGAAATTCTTTGCCCAATGGGGAATACTATAGAAGAAAATTTTAAAGGTTGTACAAGTAATGGTTTTTCTAATAACAATGATGAGTATAAGAAAGAATTATGAATGGTATAAGATATATTAATATTAGTTATTATTTTAAACATAATATAAATTGATTAAATTTTGGTTTATGAATCTTGAGGAATGTTTTATATTTCATATTATAGGAAAAAAATTATTAGGGAGTAAAATGATGAAGTATAGTTAGTGGTTTAAAAATATAGTGGGATGTTTGAAGTGATTATTTATTTTGATTCATAAATTATTTTTTATAATTATTATACTAATGACATTCAAGTAAAAAAATTATAAAACATGTAAGGAATTTTTTTGAAATATTTTTTCTTTATGTTTTTAAAGACTTATTTTGAATAGTAATAACAACTAAGAAAATTGTTTTTGAGGTATGGGGATATTTTGGGAGAACACAAGATTAACGGTAAAGATAAACAATAATTTTGTTCTGATGTTGAGTTAATAATTTTTATTTTTTATAAATATAACATTTAAATTGATAGTATTGGAAACATTAAAATTGGTTTGTTATTTGATAAAAAAGATATTTATGTCTTCTTTGATGAATTTTATTGTTTTTTGGATTTATGGAAAATAATCAATTATTGGTAACTTCTTTGTGGAATAAGGGTTCTGTTAAATTTGGATGCATATACATTTTCACTTGAGTTTAACTTAAATTTTAAGGATAAAATCATAATTTTATATGTTTATGATTGGTCATATGTTCAAAAGAATCAACACCCCATTTTTAATATTTTATGTGATGGTATTTTGATACATCATTAAGGTTTAAATACCTTTTGGGGGTGGTATGTTACATGATGTTAATTATTTACTATTAGATATTGTGAAATAGATAATATTCATGGTTGAAAAGTGATTCCAAAAATATGTGATATTTTAAAAGATATTCATGTCCAGGTCAAGTATTTCCATTTGGGTTAGTAAATAAATTTTATTCATGGAATTTTTGTGAAGTTAAAACATTAAAATATTATATAGTTATTTGTCATGTTAATTAATAAATTTTTTGATATGTTTCATTGGGATGAGGTATATATAACCTTGAGGTTTAACATAATAATTTATATGAAAAATTGAAAGGGGTGAATGAAACTAAAATTATGAGGATATAAGATGGATGTTATGGTATTAAATTTTAGGACAAATATTTATTTAATGAAGAGGTTATTTAGGTTATTTTTTATGTATGGTTATTTTTTAAAATAATCTAAGTGTAACCTTTATTGTTAATAATAAAAATTTTGGTGTTAAATGTATTATATCATGGTTTATTATTTTTTAGAATTTTCTTACATTGTGCTCAGCATTTTTTGTTTTTGGTATTTTCATAAATACATTTGGAGTATCATGAAATACTTTTTCACCTATTATAAGTGGATTTCTGTGTTTTAGGAATGATTGAATCATCTTAAATACTCATCTTATTGAGAAGAATATTATTACTTTATTGAAATTTATTATTGGATGAAATTATAATTTTCAAGTAATAATATTTCCTTATTTTAATAGTATAGATGGTTAAACAATGCCTTAACACTCTAAAAATGATTTTAAATGAAAAATTTTGTCTTATTACCTCTATTTCTGAGGAATCAATTGTCTTTTCCCCGATAAATGATTTATGGTTTTTTGTATTTAAATTTATCTAGAACATGTTCCTTAAAACTATCTATTAGTACATTATCATTAGTTTAATCATCTAACTCTATAATTTCACTTCCCACTAATTTTATCCTATTCTATGACCTAATTTGTTTTATTACAGATATCTCATTATCTCTTATCAATAAGAATATTTAAGAACCATTTTTATAATGTTTGTATTCAAAAAAAGAATTTTAAAATATAAAAATGATTTTGGGTTTTTTTCATGGAAATTAGGTTAATATTTTCTTCTTAATTTTTAGTATAGTGGGGACCAAGAGGTTGTCTCACGAGGAGGTTGTAGACTAAGATAATAAATTTTCACTTTCTTAATTTGTTTTTGTACATATTAAAACTAAATATGAATATTTTAAATTTGTTAAAATATGTAAAATGACTGAAAATAAGAATTAAAAATAGATATTTGTTAGTTATTGAAAATAAGAAGAAAATTGGACTGATGAAAACAAACCAATTAAGGATGTGTTGGACATACATTGATCCTTAGACACTCCCATTATAATTTTATACCAATTTGTTCCAATTAAAATATCCTATGTATAAATCAATTGCTTACGTTATAAACCTATATTGAACACAAACCATTAGTAGTCCTCAATTATTTTATTTTATCCACCTATGAATGGGATTTGATTTCCAAATGATCTACAAGAAAACGAGACTAATAGACCATATTGTGCTCAATAGGGAGACCTCACCCAAAGACATTAAAATGAAATGAAAAAAAAATTATAGACATAATTTGAAAATTTTATATAAAAAAATTAAATTAAATCATGATATAAAAATACCTCATTCAATTTTTCAAACAAACTCTAGGATAATTCAAAGGAATATAATTTAAATTGATAAAGACAAACAAAAAAGGGAAACATATTCTGATCATTATTTCCCACCAATTTTAGGACATTAAGAATTCATTCCTTCATTATCAGCGATGGAAATGCTTTTCTCTAGCATATATCTTCTAAAATATCACACTCCCACATTCTAACCCCATTAAATGATGTTGATATGAGAACATAATAAATGGGATGGGGGTGTAAATTAGTCTCTAGAATCTATTTCCTCAAATGTTTCCTCTTTTTTAGGCCTTCTATAGGTCGAATATCCCTATGGTTTCTTATATATAGTTGTTAAAAAATATTTCCAATACACTAACATGAAATTTAAAGTGGACTAGATATATGGTTAAATTTTTGGGAGATAATTACTGAAGTAAAAGTTTTCCCCTTGAGGGGGCCCATCATCTTCAATATTGTTGGCTCATTCATAGGCAGCCTTCATGATCAAATTTTACATTATGTTTTATCGGTCATTTAAACCTTTAAGTTCTTTTTAATTGTGGAATCATATGATTTGGAATATTTTAGGTAGTGTTGTGTCCATTTAAATGAGGTGGGACCCTTACAGTCAGCCATCATATTTTTACAAAATGAATGATTTTTTTTACTTTATATAGAATAATAAACTCATAGAAAAGGCTAAAAATATGAATACCATGAACATAGGAAGCCAAAAAAAAGGAATAAATCTTTTTTAATTAAATTTTAAAAAGGTAAGGCAAAAATACATTAGTGATTGAAATTAGTTGATATTCAAGAATTGTGTAATTTTTAATTTCAAGTTGAAAAAACCTCAAAAATACAAAAAAAAATGCAATTCAGCTCAATTTTTATAATTTATGGGGATTAAATCATTGAATTAGACATTAAAATTTGTGATAATATGATATCTATGAATTACTCCACACTTATCAGTTAGACTCCTAGAAAAGTGATCATCCATAACAAATCAATGAAAATTCAATTCAAAAGCCAATGGGGTTAACTAATTAATCACCAAGAATAAAAATATATCATGCCTCATCAAAAAAATATTTCATTTTTTCAATTAATATTATTCAATCTAATTACACTTCTTTTCTCCTCCAATGTACAAACACACTTACATCCTATATATTTTCACTCAACATAGAAATATAGACTTTCAAAAAGGATTTTATTATCCAAACTCATGAATAAATAACTATATGCTTGATAAATTTATCTATATCCACCCAATATAGGCTATGAAGATTTTATTATCATGAGTTATTTTTATGTTTTTATGGATTAAGGATGGTAGGTTTCAAATGTTAAAAATTAAATGTTTGAATAAGGATGGTTTGTCTCTTTTGAAAGAAAAACTACATTATTCAAATTCGCAATCATGTATGTCACCCTCCTTACTCTCCTCAAAAGAAAATAATCTATGATTATCCATAAGATTTTATTTTCCATCACATTCCATCAGTATTTCAGTATAAAAAATTACATTTTTTCATACCCTTATTTTTTTGGAAAGATCCAGATAGGGAAAAACATTATTCCATTTATATCTCCAAATATGAACAAATTCATTTCATTATACTGATCCATATGGGAAAAATTCTTAGAAAAGCATTTTAATGTATAAAAAATATTTCATAAATGTTTCAGCTCAAACCAAAGTAACTCCATATGAGTTAGCACACCAAATTTCATCTCCCCCACACTTAAGGTCAACTATATCAATCTTTTATACATTTAGATCATGTCGTAAAGAGAAATTTGATTGTAATGTGTCTAACCTAGTAAGAAGTAAATGTATAATATGGTCTGAAAAAAGATCCAAAGTAAATGGATGGAAAAATTAAAAAGGATTATCATGAAATGTGGGATTTTAGATTTCAAATAATGTTCTTAATCATTTCAATATCAATAATTCCATCCCTCATGTTTTTATAGAAATAAATAAATTCTATTTTAAAAAATTGTGTGTTGGTTCCCTTAATAAAGGACGTGAATTTTAATAATATTTAAAAGGGTTCAGAAGCCTTACAAGAATGGAATTTCAAAGGCAAATACAGTGATATGCAACATGAGATTCAAAAATCAGTGGTCTTTTCATGAAATTAACAAAATATTGAACATGAAAAAAAAATTATTTTCAACATTAATTTGTGTCCAATTTATAGTGATAAATTGATTTACTCATGGATATGGGATTAAATAGTGAAAAATATCATCATTCCATCTCAATATTTTTTCATAAAAAATAGAAATAAAACAAAAAAATTGAAAATAAAACACATAGAATCATAATCTACCCATAATGTTCCTCCCCCACACTTATTTTATAAATTTTCATTATTTTTCAAAGATAATATGAGAATATAAAATCAAAATATAATTCTTGAGAAAAACATGTAGAAGGAAAATACAAAACCTGGTTTTTATTGAGCAGAAACAGCCTTGAGGTAGTCTCCTAGAAGATAGAACTTGGAATCCTACAACAAAAACAAAAAAATAATAAATAAATTATTAAATTATGGGAAAATAAATTAAATATAAAGATAAGAGAAAATTTCCTTGGTATGAATCCAGATGTGTGTTCTAGGATTTCTTCACCATGAACAACCAAAGTGAGATCTCTCAAATTTTCATCATCTCTAAAAACTTTTTTGAGCACCCAAAAATATATTTATTTAGATTTCCATACATGAGTTTCATGTTTATATGATTTAGTGTAATTAGAAACAAAATTTATTTAAAATATTCCATGACTATATCATCACATAAAGCCTCTACCGGTTGGTGAAATGTAATTCCAGGATGTGGTTCATCTTTAATTTTATCATGAACAATTATTTTTTTTTGTTGAAAAGAATCTTGGTACCACCATCATTATCTAATCCAATGTAATCAAATGGGAACACCATTCCATATACTATATCATCTTTGACATCCTATTTATCATAGTGATTATTCTACTCAAAAGGAGTAAGAACTAAATCTCACCAGGAGAAACAATAAACAATTTATTATCAAAATAAACTAACAATAGTGGATCAAAATTTGATCCATATCCCTATGGATTCTTGGGTTCCATATCTGTCTGTGAGTTAATGATAGTTTCATTGAAAGAGTTCAATAGCTCATGATCTTCTAAATTATCTTCAAATGTGAATGAATCATTTTTGTCTTCCTCGTTAGCCAATAATTTATAAATTTTTTATGAATTTTCTTTTTAAAAATAATGGATTCACATGAAATTTCATTTTCAATAAAGTCAGTATAATAATATTCCAGTGATGTTTCATTTCCAATAGAAATGTTAATTCCTGAATTTGTGACCGTTTTTTCCTTCAAATTTTAAAAAAGAGATTGAAACTTTGTTTTCAGGTCATCCAAAAAAGGATTATCATCAAAAAAGTGGATGGGATATTATTTTCTATTTCATAATAATCCATTTTATTATTCAATTCATTCAATTATTTTAAAGCGGTGAAATAATTTCAACTTGTTTAATTAATTCTGGAATCATTGAATCTTGATGTTGAAGCTCCAAATAATTTTGTTCGATCTTGAAATTATATTCTTGTAAAATTAAATTATTTTCATTTCATTGATATTTTAAAAATTATTTATTACATGACTCATCTAATGGTTGATAATCTGGCTGGGAATATGAGTACTCACTATAAAAATACATTTTTTAGGACAAAAAATTAGTTGATAGAATCCCATAAAATGAAAAAAATAAAAAATAAAACTTAAGACACGTCCATGACAATGGAACTAAATTGACATTATTGTTTTTTTTCAAAAAATTACATCAAATATTTTCCCCTTAAAAAGAAGTATAGCGGTGACCAGATGGTTATCTCTTGAGGAGGTTGTAGACTAAGTTATCAAACTATCACTTTTAGAATGTGTTTTGTTCATTTTATATATAAATATGAGGATTTTAAATGAGTTAATCTATGTAAAATGGGAGAAAATCAGAATGAAATAAGAAAAATATGAAAGTAATTGAATTTCAAATGTAAATCGGATAGAAGAAAAAAACCGAAGAAGGAAGTGGTTGTCAACTTCCAACCTTAGACACTCCCTTTATCGTTGTCTACCAATTTCTTTCTATTATATTATCCAATACATAACTCAAAACCTCAATTTATACACATATATTGACCGTAAAAAATAAAAATTCATCAATTATGGATTTTTATCCTCTTATGAATGTGACCTAATTTTTTATTAACCTCCATTCCACTGAAACTAATTGACCTAATGTGCAAAATGGGGAGACATCTCCCTAAGAAGTTTAAAAAACATGAAGAAAATTTTACAATTATTTGCTGGTAAAAATTTCTGAAAAAAATAGACGAGAATGGAAACAATATAGAATGATACCTCCTTAAATAAGGAAAAAATATTCTAGTAAAATTCAAAATGAAAATATTATATAATGAAGAACAAAAACTCAAAAGGGAAACATCTTCAGATCTTCATTGCCCAGCACTACTTGGATCTTATACCTTCACATTGTAAATATCATTTCTAGAACTCATCTTCACCCTTATATATTCTCCAGAAAATAACACACACCCTTCCAACCCCTATTAATGATGTTTAGATGAGAATATAAAGTGGAGGAAAAGAGTGGAAATTAATGTCCATAATCTGTTTCCCAGAATGTTTCTTATATTTTCATCCTTCTATCTGCTGAATTCTTCATTGGGTTCTTCTAGTGTATTCTCCAATGCTAAGTCTTATGTAGACCCAATAAATATTAGGTGGTTGAGATGATGTTAAAATTTTAATAAATAATTTATTATGTTGTCATTTTTTTTCTTTAAGGGACCCTTTATTTTCCTTATCTTTTACTCATTCATAGGTGTAATTAATGATCAAATTTTCCATTGAGGTTTATCATTCATGCACACCATTGAGTCTGATTTAAAATCTAGGTAGAATAATCTAATATATAGTTTATTGTACCAAGATATTACCCTTTGAATGAGGTGGGACCCATCATATTTCCCAGAAACATTTTCCATAATGACTGATTTTTGGGGTGTCTAGAAGGTCCAATAAACTCTTATTACAGTTTACAAATATTTATCACAAGAATATATGATGCCAGAAAAGGAATCAATAATTTTTATTAAATATTGAAAAATATACGAGCAATATATAGAATTGATTGAAAGCAATTAAAATTCAAAAAATTTGATATTTTTAATGTCAAACTCAAAATATCCCCAAAATCCAAAAACAATGCAATTTAGCTCAATTTTTTAAATTGGTCTAGGTTAAATCATTAAATTAGACATTAAAAAATTTTAGAATAATGTCTCTATTGAAAGACCCTTGATAAAAGTGAACAATTTCAAATTAATAGGACTCAATTTTTTGAATGGGGGAATTTACTACCCTAGGATTTTATGAAATAATCTTTTCAGTGAAATTTAAATTGTTTGATATGTTTTATTACAAGAAGAAGTATTTTTAAACCAACCATGATATATTATTAATATATTATTATGTGATTTTAAAAACCTATCCATTAAATTGGTAATTATAGATATTATTAAATTAATTATTATTTATATAAAAATATCCTACTAAATATAAAAAACCTTGATTTATTCATAATAAATAAGATCACAATTTTTAGTAAAGTCATTTTATAAATAAGAAATACATTTCCCTCAATAATAAATTTTTTTTGTTAGAAATTATTAAAATTAATTTATGGATATTTTAGAAATTTTATTTCAAAAAAATATTATCATATTTAAATTATCCTATCCAAATTATCATAGGATTCTTTTTCAGTATTTTTCTTAAAAGACTATCTTTTTAGTGAACTGTGAAAAATACTAAATTTTAGTAAATCTATATTTTTATTTCAAACATTTATAAAGTAATAGTATACTATTTTTAAAAAAATCAATCTAAAATTGGATCAATGATATTATGATTAAAATAATTGTGGTCATTATAATAATTTTTTGGTTGAATTTGGTGTAACAACATTGTGATACTTAAAATGATTTTTTCAAAAATATGTTTTTCATTACGTATTAAAATTGCATAATTAAATTTTATTTATATCACTTATAGGAAATGAATTTAATGAAATTAAATTTTTTATTTGGTTTAGATATTCAAATTTATCCTAATAGGATTTTTTATCATTTTTTTGAAGTAGGTACAAATTTTTGGGGAAAATTAAAAAAATATAATTTTTTTGAAATATGATATATTTAGGTTATCTACATCACATAAACATAATATAAAATTTATGAAACATATGGAATTAAAAAATAATTTTTTAAAAATCACACTATAACGCACAAGTAATTAAAAAATATATAAATTATTATTTATTCAATGATAATATGAAAATTATTTTCAATGTCGATGTTGGGTTGTGAAACAGAAGAAAATAAGAAACATTTGGTATGCAAGAGATAATTTGTGAGATGGAATAAGCCCTTTATTGAAATTTATATTAAATATTACGTATTATGGATTATTTTTATGGTTTTATATTAATTTTGGAGTTATTATCAAGTGGATTATCCAAATGATTGTGAAATTGTTGTGCAAGGATGAAAGAATAAAATTAACATATTAAATTGGTTTTCATGGAAAATATTACAATTTCAATACATATTTAACTAATAAATATTGATTTTTTTTCATAATAATAAACTTCTTTTTAGGATGGTAATTTATTTATAAATTTTAGGTGCAAAAGAAACACCTTAAATGTTATCCCAACACCGACAAATTTTTTATTTAATTAACTGAAAAAGATACATGATATTAAAAATAAAAAAAATATGATTTTAAATAATTAATACATCACATGATTTATATATATATGTTTGAAATTTTATATATGTTTTATTATTAAATAATATTTTAAATCACCATTTTCCTTGATTTATTTTTAGAGAAATTATAAAAATAGTTTTAAAATTGACATTAATGATAATTTATCGAAATATTGTATTATTGAATATTTAAAAAATTATTAAAATAATTAAAGTGGAAAATGGAAATAATATTTTTTATAATATTTCATTCCATACCCATTTATAGGCCATTTTAATCCATTTATCTTTGTAATGACGTTAATATATCTTAATATTTTATGAAATTCCAAGAGTTCCCATCCCCTCAATTATAAATGGGAACCCCCTTCTCTTATTCACACAACTTTTAGCCTTATAGATTAAAAAAATCCCAATTTATATTATCCACCCCAATATACACATTATATAGGTTTTGGTATTACCAAATGACCATCCCTAGATCCCATTATAGGATATCTAAAAGACTTATTTCATAGAAGTGGTAATCACCTTAATCGACCACTTTCTTTTAAATTATTCTTCTACCTCCTGTAAATATTTTATATTAATCATTAAATAATAAAATATGTTATATAGACATATTTAATTTTTCTATGATTATTAAATCACTATTATTCATCTTTTTTCCATCAAATGATTGGTTAAATTATGGCTTGTATGTAGGTAAGACTTACTGTCACCACATAGAGTTACAATTAATTTCTTATCACCATATTTTATGGATGTAAAATTTAAAAAGTTTAATTTTTATATATAATAATTATAAAATAATTATACTTCTATAATTATAATTTCTTACCTAATTTATTACCTTCTAAACTATTTGAAAATGGTACTGTCATTCGTACGTACGTACAGACTACAGCCTCTTTGAAGCAATGTGATTCTTTTTTCATTTAAATTTTATGTTGATTGAAATAAGGATGTATTTGATGTATTTATATTATTTATATTATTTAATATTGATTCTTGTATTTGGAATTAATATTTACCTTTATTTCATTCCTTCCGATTAAAATTGAAGAGATTGTTCATGTGTACGTATGACCTACCATCTCCATGAATGGTGTAATTCGTTTGTCTATCTCTATATTTAATGAATAACTATTGGCATGTATATATTGAATATATATGATATGTATATCATGGTAAATGTTTTTTATATTATGTGTCCATAATCAAAATAGATGGACCAAAACTACCAAACCAGAACATACCTGAAAAATGATGAGGATATCACCAGGAAAAACGATTTTAGTAAAAGTGTTAAAAATGGGTGAAAATAGATAAATGTAAAAAATATAATGGTATGATATATGTGAGTATGGTTATTTAAAAAGTTTATAATATATATAAATATATTTTATAGGATATTCCAATAGATACAAAGGATGTTTGATATAAGGTAAGGGATTTTCATCTCACTTTTATTTCTGGGAGGCACATTCCTTATACCCCACTTGTTTATTTTGGGTGGTGTATATACTAACCAAGAATGTATTTTATGATTATAAACATGAAAATAATGGTAGATATATATATCCATATATGGTTCTTTATTTCATGGGGATTATGATTCAAATGTTACCAAAGTTGTAAGGCCTATATGTCATAATATCATTGTTTATAGTGATTGTTTGTGATTAGGTATTTGATGATGAAATAATACGATATATATCTCAAGGAATTCCTAAATTTACTTAACCTATGTTTATTTCATAACAAATAAATTTTTCCATTAATTTTAAATACTATAATTACTGTAAATAATGAAAACATATCTTAGAAGAAAAATCTACATTATTTATCTCTTCATACAAAAAACATTTTCCGTCCATATATTATTTTTTTAAAAAAATTAATGAATGTTTATAATATTCTACTATGATTTTTTTAATTTTATTTTTAACCATGTTTGACTTTCATTAAAATAATTTAAAAGGAACGTACTTTTCATTTTCGGAACACCGTTTTTTATTAAAAATCATGAATGTAATTTTTTTAAATTATAAATTATGGATATAATTTCCCATAATTAGGTTCACTAAATAATTTGAGGATTCATTTAAAAGCATACATGTTTATTTCCAATGAAAATAATTTCCATAATATTTAAAAAAATATTTTTTAATGAATCGATCTCAAAATGGGTTGGATATTTTCCTAAATAATGTCTAATGATTTTTAATTGTGTTTGTATTATTCAAAGAAAACATCCCTTGATTTAACTTATTATTTTTAGAATATATGATATTATTTTACTATACTTATTTTTTCTTTGGATGTTTAATGGTTATGATGAAATGATGTGTATGGAATCCATTCTCTTTCCATGGGTTATGCTATAATGAAATTATAGAGTGTTTAAAAACAAATTTCTTTTCCATGAGTTATGATATGATGAAGTGATGTAATGTTAGTGAAAACCAATAATTTTCCTGAGTTTTTTCTATATTGAAATGTTAATAAAACCCATATATTTTCTTCTGATAATGATATGATGAAATTTTTATGAAACCCATTTATTTTCATTGTTTATAATATAAAGGAAACTTTATGATTTTAGGGACCACATATGTATGATTTTAATTATATTATTTGTAGAACCTATATATCCCTAAAATTAATTTGGTAATAATATATATCCTACTAGATAAATAGGACCATAATGGGTAGTAAACCCAATTTAGTATTGGACCTTGTCCACTACGGTTGTATTGGGTGTGAACCTAGACTACTATGTTGATTTAGTGTGTGAACCCATTCAACTATTATAGTCTTGTAATTGAACCTTGAGTACTAATGAAATGATTTTCTAAGATTATTTTCATCCCATAATTCCATGTATTATTCTATTTTTATGATTCCATATATTATGTTCTTTGATTCCTTTTTTATTCATGTCTTATAAACTACTAATATTTATGTTATAATTAAATATTAGTATCTGTGATTTATAGGGAATGGTTTTCAAATTTTACAATCATGTTCTAAAACCTTTATGTTCATGTTATGATTAATTAATCATTTATATCGCCCTTGTTTACCATTACTGAGCATATGAGATTAATATTTCTTATGTTTCATTTCCTAGGTTTGGAAGAAAGGTTCTATGTTTGAAATGAATAAGAATGGTGATAATTATAAAGAATATAGTTGGAGGCTATATAGATCTTATATGAACCGGTATTTTATGTGTCCATGTTTACAATGGAATTAGATCTATACAATTGTGAAATATATAATTAAATTTTTTATGTTGTAACATATTTTTCATTATTAGTTTTTTAATATATATATTATTTGTAAGAATTTATTCAGTTTCAAATTATTTATTTATACAGATGATTGATCCCCTATATTTAAAATTTTCAAGGATATGTTTTGACCATTTTTATTGTTTTTTATCAAATAGTCTTAAAAAAATGGATAAATGATTATTTTTATTACATGTTATTTTGTTTTAAATTCATCTATTTAGATATATTTTTTAATTTTTATATGTTATAATAAATTCATTATTAATATTGTTGCCTAATGTAATTAACATAGAATAGTTGTATAAATTTATAAAGAATAACTGATGTATATGAAGAAGGAGTTGACGATTTCCGGAATTTTTCTCAATAAAATATTCAAAAAAAATGATTTTCTATTTGGAAATAATGGGTTTGAGTATGAGAAAATTAAATTATATATAAATTTAAGATCATTTTATTTTATATGGTTTTAACCGTAATCAAGAACATTAGTTCTAGAATGGTGAAATGATTGGAAACTCAGTATATAATGTTGATTAAAATAGTCAAAATGAGATAGAGGATTATATTAAGGGATTTATTCATGATATAGGTTTTGAAACCATTGAAAATAATAAACTATTTAATGATTATAAAATGATTTTTATAGAACACTATTGTCATTTTTCAATAAATTTATAGTGTTATCAGTAGTTTTGAGATTAGTTTACTTGAAAGAATGAAAAGGGTGGAGTGATGAAATTTTCTATGATTCTCTTGAACTTTTAGAAAATATAATTATATAAGGAAACCCACTTAATGATTACAATTATAAAAAAAATAAAATATATTTTGCAACTATATTAGGGAAAAAACATACATTATTTTTAATATGATTATTTTTATAGTAAATAATATGATTATTTATCAAATTACCATAAATGTGGGACATCATGATAAAATATGTACAAACATTCATCTCTAATTATTTCTTAGGTACCATCACCAAACCTCCCACTAAATTAATTTGATATCTTCCAATAATTCCTCATTTGGTGTATCTATTTTCAAATTCGAATGATTCCAAAAGGATGTTATAAAATACATATAAAACAATTTTTATGTAAATATTTATCACACCTTTTAATCACCATAGTAGAATAGATATGACAAAAAAAATCATACATTGGAACTAAATATAATAATCATAAAATGGGACTTTGAAAAGATAGAATGAATACATTTTAGAGTCTCAGTAACCAAAATATTACACGGCCTATTTTATTCATAGAATAATTTTTTTCCATAGGTATATCTAAATAAAAAATATATTATGACCAACATGATGATTTATGGAATGAAATAACTAGTAAACTATATTTATTTGTGTCTTTCACCATTAATTGATGGTTTGAAATTTCTATGATATATAGGTAATATAAGTTTTATGCATACAAGAATGATTATTTTCTTTTGTGTGATATTATAATGTTCTTTATAAATGACTTTCTTATATATGGAAACTTATCTGGATACAATGTTTATGGACCTAAATTAATACCAATTTGAAAAGAAGAAACCTCATATTATCAATCGCAAAATGGTTAATTGATAGTGTACATGGTACATAAATGATTTTTTTGAATGGATCATCCTTATCATTGATTGAAAATGAAATTTAACAGTTTACAAGAATATACCTTACCCCTAAAACCATTGTCTTATGAAAAATGTTATGATAAGGTGAAAAATATTGATTTGATAATTAGAAATTAATTATATTCTAGTCATGAATTAAATATATAGATGAAATATTCTTTCTTATTCATGCTACATCATTGGAAATGTTTAAATATAAAACACAACAATAATGTTTTCGATATCGAAAAAAACATACGGTACAGTTTGATTGGATCTTTTTTAGACATAAAAAAATGTATTTCATACTAGATTAGACTTGAAATCCATGGGAATTATTTTGGTGTTATCTCCCACTATGATAGGAAATATAGCATATTTACCTTTGGATTGTCACACATTAAGAAATAGAGTGAATGTAAAATTTTTCCAAATCTAAATGATGTTAAAATAATCAATGTGTTTTTTAATATAATGTATTTAGTGACATTGAAGGATTTTTAATTAATAGTTATGAAATCTCATGACTGAAATATATCGATGAAAAAGATGCTACCAGTCTTACTCCATGGTATATTACTAATACCTATCAGAAATACTATCATTAATTTATTTCAACTTTTAAGAATCCATTTCTATCAAATTAATTGATCCAAATTTATTAGAAATTTTGGAGAATAGAAATACCCTAAATTGTTAATTAGAAAAAATTTCCCAATTTTTTTTGATATAATGGTTCATCTTTTGATTCATTGTGTATAAGGGATAATAATTCTTGGACATGTTTATTTATGTTGGTGTATCCTTTTGAAATATATATGATACATTTTGAAGGGATATGTGAAAAATACTCATCAAACATAGGACTATATTATAAAAATATATATACTATAATAGTTGATTGAGTTTTATAAAGATTATTTTTATGAAGTGGAGAACAATAATCTTATTATATGTTGAAATTTATCTTTAGATAGTAAAGGTAGAGGGTTTTATGGAATAAAGGTATATTTTACTCCACATAATGAAGTGATTCAAGAACATTTGAACATTTTGAACAACACATATGAGGTCAGACCATATATATCATCACATATTCCCAGATTGAAGATTTGATATATAAAGAGAAATAAAAAAATGGTTGATGACAGATCATAAAAAGACACTTTCTTTATGGTATAAAGAGAGTGTAAAAATAAAATTATCTATATCATAAAAATTAAAGTGGTTGATAGGGGGACCATCTCGTAATGTTATTACATGGTTTGGTTTTTATATTAATTGTTAAATATTTTACACAGAAAATAAGTATGACATGATTTCTATTAAAAATAGTTGTGTAATTTTTATCACGGAATCATTTCATTTTTTGAGTGAAAAAAATATAAACCCCAATTGATGTATCAATTAAATAATATAGAGTTATTGAACATATATGGGAAATGGATTACACTAAATTTTGAGCAATATTGTTTAAAAATAACTTGGGTGATAGTAACAGTGGTGTGAAACATGATGATTATGGATTTACACTTATTTATTTGGAAAGAATTAGTTTCAAATAGAAATATTTTATCATGGAGACACATTAAACTCAAATATTGAATGTTACTGACACATATAATGATTTATGGTGTGTGGATTAGTAAGGGAAAAAATTGTTTTCTAAGGATCATGATGATGTTATCGACTAAAATGAGTTATCTTTATCTATTACATGATTTTATTATGATTACCATGACTATGTTAGAGACATATTCCATGCTATATTAAATGATAATGTTTAAGTGATGAGGGAAATCACTATGTTACTCCCCTAATAATTCCAGTAAATATTTATATTTTATTTATTTATTTCTAAATACATAAGTAAAGGATTTTTTTTTTCTAATTTTTCTGTCTATATCGATATATATTTATTACTTAAATGATTTTTATGTTAAAGTTTGTTTTAATCATTTTTTATTAAAAAAATTTTGAATTAAAAACCCGACGTGTGTCATTATGTTTTTGTTAAATTTGAGCATATAAAAACACTTATTTTTTGTAATTTTGATATTTATAATTAAAATATTGATCATTTATATCATATTGGAATTAATTTTTATAATTATTTATTTGAGTTCCATATTTCATGGTTATGAATCTTGGTATCATTATTTTTTTCTGAAACTTTCACATGAAGGGCACTATTTTTTTACATATATATTTTAATATTCACTATTTTTAGATAATAACATTTCAAATAATATTTTAGTATATAGAATATAATTACATTTAACTATTTAGATGAAAGACATAAAGTCATAAGAACCATTACTGAGGTATATGTGCGTTTTTTGTATTATTGAATACTCAATAATTAAATAATTTCATGAAAGTAAATTTTATATTTTTCAAAATTTATTTTCATTACTATTGGTGATTCCTTACACCATATTCTTATTTTTCTTATCTAGAGACTATAATAAAAAGATTTTCTAGAAGAGATACTACACCATTGGGGAAACATTCACCTACTCATGGAGAGCAGAGGAAACATATTAATTTTTTGGTAATAAAAAATCATGCAATCCCAAATTCAATGCAATTTAGGAGTTATATCGGCCTGAATAGTCATTGTAGAATTAATATTTTTTATCTATATTGGAATTCCATTGAAAAGATGAAAAAAGTAAAACTTTTGGACTACATAATAGTAAAATATATCAATTGATTTATTATTTTCTCATTCTTTGAATATCATATAATCTATATGACTAATTTTAAATTATTTAAATTATATATGAAATTAAAAATTAAATAAATTGGATAAATTATAAAAAATTTACTATCTTATTAGGAGATTCTATGGAGTGATGTTAAAACAAAATTAATAAATAAATTTATTGTTGGGAATTTTCCAAATGAAAACACATGCCTCAGGTTTAGGGTTTTAGATAGAGATACATTGTAAAAATTAGTCACTAGCAGATGTGATAAAAAATTATAGAATTATAATTATTGTATATTGTAAAAAAAATTATGTATTACAAGATCACTTATTTAATTATTTTTATATAACTGGAATCTATGCGATCTCTAATTGGGGTCCAACTATAGAATTTATATTCCCATACATTATCATATTGGGGTATCTTCTATGAGTGGATCCAATTATTTAATACTTTTTTATGCATTAATATATGAAAATTGGTCAAGTTTAGTCCTCTATATTCCCCACTCTTCATGAAAAATGGAAAATATAGAGAATGGAAAAAAATAAACATTTATTTATAGACCAATCAAATGATGTAGTTGATAGAATTATAAAAAATTAATATTTATTTTTCTTGAATGTTTTTTTAATTATTAAAACTAATATTCCAATTTAATATATAATTTTGGGATGAAATTCAAGAGAATTCAATGAATGGAAATTTCACCCCAAAGGGTAGCATGGAAATTCTAGATACTTATTTTCGATAACAAAAACACCATAGTCGCATAAGTGGATTTGATGGTGGTGTCTGTATTAGGAATGTTTTTGTTCATCAAAGTAAGAAATCAATGGATGCTGAATTAGATACCTTAAATTATAATATGGTATACCTAAAAGATTCTATAAGTGATTAAATAAAATTAGTTATAAATTTTTTTTAAGAGATGATGAGACAACCACAACATGTTTAGCCTTCTTACTCAGATCATTAACCTCCTCATTAAGTCCCAACCATATATTGGGAGTTCCATTAAAGAGATTCACATGTTCATATTGTATTAGAAAATTTTTATGTATTCTTTGAGGATAATGAACATCCCTATCGCATGTATTTTGGTCATGTTAGAGTATCAATACATGATATTACTAATCCAAATGCTCTTATGCCAGTGCCTACAGATGTGGTAACCGGAGTTAGAGATTATTTGAGTCATTTTTTACACATGAAGGTCAACCTTATACATAACTTTACATAAGAGGTATGTAGTGCATTTTAAATATAATTTACAATATATTCGATGGTACTTATTTTTTTTCTTATATTATATTTTTATATGAGTATCTAAAGTTATTAAAATTTTAACAAAATAAATAACAGGTTCAAGAACCAATAACGTTGGATACATCAGAGATTTATGATAAGGTATAAATATTAACCCATATTTATTAATTCTAGGATAATATTAATGATTTTTTAAAGACGTATGATATATATGGAAGAGACTATACATAGATAATATTAATGAAATGTATGAGAGGTCTTGTTAATATTGATCAGTTCAGTATACCAGTGTTGTAGTTGTTTTCCAAGTAAGTAAATTTATATTTCAATTTTTATATCATTAAATAAATATGGCATGAAGTGAATAAATTGTTGAGTTTTTTAATTAGTAATATACACACAATTTTTTTCATATTGATACCACATATATTCACGGTTTTTAAGATTCAAAATAAATTTCCAAGGATATTCAATTTCTAAATGATGATGCTAGAGTTACATATATTTATGATAGATTGGTTAATATAGAGATTGGATGTTGGTTTTTTCCATTACATGATTGGTAGAAGTCAATTATAATTATGAAATAATATTAATTATAATGTCATTAATTGGGAAACATTTATATTGTAGTGTTCATTGAATTTTATACTTATTTTACACACATGTATGCATATTATATTGGTTTTCTGATAATTATTTATGGTTAGTAGATGTTCTAGTAAATTGTTAAAAAGTATGTTTTATTATTTTTTTTATAATTTATATAATCTTATTTCATCTTTTCTTATATTTTATTAGTTGATTTGTGAAAATAAAGGTCTTAGAGAATGTTTAGTAATGATCACTTGTCAATAGAGGAGACAAATAATTATAAAAATGAGAAAAAAGGATAATAAATTTTATATTAGCTAATAATATTCTTATATATATATATATATTAGTTCTTATTTTCATAATAGTGATTTATAATCATTTTTTCATTATCAAAAAGGAAATGTGGAATATAGTAATAATGTTTTTAGATTCATGGTTTAGAATACCACAACTAAGGAAATGATTAAATTTAATCGGGTCTGTTAAATTAAGTATTTTTGGTTTTATATTAATATATTATATTTTTTTAGTCTAATAACATTCGACATTATTATATATTTTCAATTTTTATGCATCATATATGTATATTGACGTTATCCACATTTTAATTTTGTTTGAAAATTATTTTATAGGAATTATTAATATGTAAATTATATGTCATGTGTGCATATATTAATTAATGATTAAAAAAATGATAAATCATAATTTTTTGTTTTTTCTAGGTTTTTCCAATTTTTTTACTTGTGAAATAATTCAGATGTTATTGGAATATGTATTTTTTTAATTATAGATTTCTAAATTATTTTTTATAAACCGTTGAGGAATAATAAATATAGGGTTTCCAATATCATTTTATACAAAAAAAATTCATTGAAAGAACATTTCTATGAAATATTTATTAGAAGACCTAAGTGGAAGGTTTTTTAATTTTTTTTAATTTTTTCATGTCAGTTTAGGAAAAAAACTACTTTGAAAGGGTATTTTGACATCAATTTTGTGTAAAAATCAACATATAAATACCCTTCCAATATCAGTTTTCCCAACATTGACATAAAAAATGTAAGGATTTTTGGAATTTCTATATGTCTGTTTTATATAAAACTGATTTGAAAAGGAATTTTTTTAATGTTTTCAAAATCAATTATGTAATTAAACTGATGTAGAAACCAATTTTCAAAATCATTTTCTTGAAAAAACATATGTTGAAGTATCTCAAACATTTACATTGTCATTTAATGTTTCAATGTCTTTTTTTAATCAGATGTTGAAACTATTATTTTTAACATTTCCTTCAACAAATTTGGTTAAAAATCCTTTAACATTAAAACAATATGTTAAAATATAATTTTCCACCTGTGTGCATACTATATATCCTTAATTGGTAAAATATATCAACAAAAAATACATGATGAACAATCCTTGGATCTAAATAAATATTTTGATTTACATAATTAAATGAATTTCATTATTTTCATTGATATGGGTTATTTTACAAATCCATCATTGTTCTTTTATATCACGTCTCCTTATTTACTCTTAAACATTAGATGATCTTGTCAATATTTTGAATAATAATTAAAAAGGAAAGATATAGTATTTTTCCACAAAAAATATTATTTCTCTTCTTTAATTTTATTGTTGGTTTACTCATACATTCATTATGAATTTTTGATCTATATATATAAATAAGAGATATCGTAAAATGTTTTTATCATTAATATATTTCTCAATAGAATATACAGTTTTTAGGACATGTATGTATCCTTTTATAATCGAGACAGAGATTATTAAAAAATTGATCTATCTAATAAAATGATTATGAGATCTTAGAATTATCTAAATAATTTTTTAATAACATAATTTTCATTAACATGATTTTATTTATAATTAAAAATAATCTATTGATATGGTATAGTTTCATAAGAATGAAAAATATTATAAATTATTTAATTCCTTGATAAAACACCTTGTAATGACCATGACCTAATTACCAGAATGTAATCAGAATTGGTTTCCAAATAATCCTCATCCACACCTCATATTTATAAAATTTTGGTTTACATAATGAGACATAGAATCAGTATCAGTGGTTGATAATTTCCCTTGTTGGAAAAAAAATACCTCAAGGTATCCCCCTTGTATGTTTGGGTGTGATTTTGTTTGTTGAAAAATCAAGAATACCATGAAAGGTTTTGGTTGATGTTTCTAAAGATAGAAGACTCTGAATGAGTTTTGTTGATGTGTCCTCATTTGATTATATAGTATGTAGACCATGAATAATTGTTCATAGAATGTGTATGATGTATGCAGAATGATGGTGAAAATTGGAAAAAGGGTGGATTTTGTATAGCAATGCATTGTGGATCTTGAAAGATGGTATGTGGATTGTGAACAAAAAATAGTTCGCATGAGTCTTGTGGAGTTTGGGATATAATGGTACGCTAAAGGATTCCGGTACATGGGATGGCTAGTAATTTGAGAAATGGAGATGATGATTTTTTGTACCAGTGAAGGAATTCATTCGTGGAGGATATCAGTCGTCGTAGAATAAACAATGTCATGGTACACGGACTACATAGGGATGAATGTTTGTGGGAGACTCAGTATGTAGTTAAGGTTTTACCACATAATTGCATTGAGTAAAATGTATTAGAGTATTTTTTGGATCTACTTTACAATATAAGGACCTCAAATCCCATCACTACATGGAGCGAATTTCATTAGTGAAAATATTTTCTCCAGGAACAATTTCAGAATAGGTTAAAAGTAGTTCATGATATATGATTCTCTGAAAGGTGAAGGAGTTCACATGAATGGTTTACAAATGATTTTTTTTAGGGAACTACATCATAAAAAGGAAGAAGGCTCCATTGAGAAGAGGAGGTCCATGGAACATCAAATGATCCATAGAAGGAGACGGTATACAGAAGGAGAGGCAATATGCAGAGGTGGCATGTGGAGTAAGTTCATAGAGTCAGTTTGTGGAAGTGGTGATTAATGAATCATACGTGCTACATGAGGTAGAGTACTTCATGAAGGAAGAAAGTTGTTTTTTAAGGGATTTAAATAGTTCATGAAAGCAATTTCTACTAACTAACAGTATGGAAAAAAAGTGGATTTCATCTAAATGTGAAAAGGGATATCAAAAAATAATCTATCTATACTTGAGGATGCATGATTCCTTACAAATGAAGGGACCTACAGTTCTATAAACATTGAGTGGATCCACTCCAAGAGTAACACAAAAAAAAGAGAAAATTGGTGATCTTTTCCACCGATAGTGAGCTAGAGAAAGGGGCATTGGGAGTAACCCTTGGAAATGAAGTGGGAAGGCCCTAAATTTTATAAATGATGTGATACTAGGAATAGAAGTGATCTACCCAGAACCTTGTAATTGGAAGTTAGATTTAGTGGATTTGGTACATAGGCATATTGTCATTGTATACTCTGTCGTTGAAGCCCAATGAGGGGGAACGATAAATTTTTTTTGTATCTTATGATTGATTTCATTTCTTTTTATATATTCCTATGAGGGAATGAGATAAGTGTGTTTGGATTAATGATTAAACTAGATCCAACATGGTAGTAGTTTTAATATGTCATACCCTAATTCACTCCCCCCTTATAAGCATATTTGAACTATTGTGCCTAAAAACTGGTATCAAAGAGAAAGGTTGAAATTCAGTGGTTCTCTCTTAGTAGAAGAAATAGATGTTTTCAATCACAAAGGGATTCTTATATTTGATGGAATAATTTTCCAATTATGGATGAATCAGTTATAGAACAGCTTCTGCTCATTAAAAATGGGTGTATTTATAGTAACAATTCATGGAATATCATCCTATATCGATAGTGGTGCTTTATCATAAACCGATAGAGGGGAATTTGTTGTTGATTCAAAATGGATTAATCCTTTAGGGGTAGCCATATCCAATGAAATATAATATGAATGTGATGTTATGTAAAACATAACATGCTACGTAAAAAAAGCTGTTGAACATTTATGAGGGTGACTCAAAAGTCAGAGAAGCAATGTTTTAGGTTTTATAGAACAACTATGAGGATCTTGGATTTCTCCCTAATGATTTTTTTGATATGTTACTTGATCGGGTGAATGTTTTGTGGATGAAATGCATGGTGTTGGAGTAACTATTAAATATATAAGGATTTTCAAGCATGTGATGGGAAAACTCCCACCTAAATTTAATCCAATGTTTTCCATATTAGAAGATAAGGATTTGAAGAAGATAAAATTTTACAACATGCATTTTACTCTTGTTTCATATGAGATGATAAATGATGACAATCATGGTGTAGATAAGGGGAAGACCAAAGAAGTGTAATTCATGTCCATGAAGAAGTTATCTATTGAAGATATTCTGAAGGAAGAAAATTCGGAAGATGTCATATCATTTTTTATTTTATATCTACATAGATGAAGAGGGAAGTTCAAAGGTAAACTTCCACTTGCATGCTTCTGATGTGGAATGATTCGACAGTTTATAGCAAAGTGTCCAAAGAAGATTGAAGATGAAAATGAAAAAATGATAAAAATCCCTAGAAGAAGTATTTATCCATTATGAAAGGTAGCATAAGTTTAATTAGAAATTTCATGATAAAGAGGAATATGATTTCAAAAGAAGAGGAATGTTTAGAATAATATAAGGTAGTGGAGTTTTAGGATTGTAGGGATCATAAAGATGATGCTATGGTGGAAGTTGTGGGAAATTATCAAACAAATGAAGAAATAGACAATGATGAGGGAGATGTGGAAGGAAGAGTTGAACTTCAGGCTGAATTAGAAGTGGCTCTTAAAGAGATAGATTCTTGGAGATCCAAAATAGTGCAATCTAACAATGTGTTTTGTGAATCCAAACTCTATATGTAGAAGCAGGAAGAAGAGATGTATGATCTGAATGAAGAAATTGAAAAACTAATTTCATTAGTTCCAGAAAGCATTGAAATGTTGTTTGAGTAAAAAATAAAAATTGAAGAATAGAAAATAGAGATCAATAGTCTGAGTAATGATAGAAAATATCATATAAAATTTATTGAAGATATTGAATAGAAAGTTGATAGTGTGTGAAGAAAATATAAAGATCATATGAAACTCTTGATTACAGAAAAGTAGGATGCACATGCAACAGAAAAAATAAAAGTATATTTCAATGTTCTAGTGATGTTTTCAAAGGAGTGTGATGAAATGAAAATGATTGTTCATAATTATACAACTAGTATGGGGCTTGATCAAAAAAATAAAGCAGTAATGGTTGTATTAAAGCCACAAGATCCCACTTGGAGATTGAATATTTATTTGGGAATGAATCGGAATCCCAAGATTCAGAGTACCCAATAGAGAACAAGTGGTCCAGTATTTCTAGATGAAAATGAAACCTGCCTAATATTTTATTATTATGGAAATTTGAGACAATCACAAAATGTATGTTCCATATCCCATAGGTAACTAAGGTTTCATTATCAATATAAGTAGTCATATAGAACTCAATTGTCTAGATGTTCAATTGATGGACACTATTTCAGGTGAGGAGGATTTGGGAAAAGGGAGATATATTATTCATCAATAACGCATAGAAATGTGTTGAAATTGAGTAAATGTGGTTATAAGAAGAAATTTAATTTATCATAAAATGAGATGAAAATTAAAAATCATTTTTTATTATTGAAAGATGAAGTTGTCCCATAATACCTTGAGGAAGATCAAGTATATCAATTTTTACTGGTTATGAAGTCCAAAAAATTACTAAAAAGAAGAAGATTGTTGAACAAGAAGTGGTTGCGGAGATTTCTTTTAAAGCATCAGATCACACTAGAATAAGGATTATTGACAGTGGATACATATCTTCTATGACAGTTAATGAATATGTAGGGGACATAATTAGGTACAATAAGAAAGGTATCATAATATTTGGTAACGAGGAAATCCTAAAGATTGTTGGCTGATGAAAATCCATGTTTATGGGAGAATACATGAGACATGATGATATCATAGTTATTGAAGCTCTCCATCACAACATGCTTATTATTAGTCAACTATGTGACCCAGGACCTTCAATAAGATTTTCCAAGAAATTATGTGTCATCCAAGAAACAAATGGTGCAGTTGTTTTGTAGGAAAATTGTATGAAAGAAAATATTTAACTTATATGAGGAGAACAATATTTGTACATTCTGTCCATGGAAGAAGAAAATAAGATATGGAATAAACATATTTTCCACTTGATCCAAATGTCATTGGAAGATCTGTTGATATATGATGCTACTCAAGATCTCCTTACATTATCATGTTCCTATACCCAAACATGCAATTTATTCCAACAGGGTATGATCATTCAAAATACATATAAGGAAATAGAGAAACGGTCAAAAATATTTATTGATATGGATCATATTGATGTGTGTAGACCAATTTCACTATGAACTATCGATGGGAGATGATAATATGTTCTATTCATTGATGATTTTAGCTAAATGGCATGAGTATCTATTATCACCCATAAGTTTGAGGTGTTCAGTTACATTACATGACATTAATGTGAAGATGAAAATATGCTAGTTTAGAGAATCCATAATAACATAATAGATAATGAAACCATGTTCATGAATAGTCGAGTGGAGGATTATCCTAAGAAACATAGGATAAAGAATAAGGTTTCAGTAGTGAGAAATCCAGAGTAAAATGGAGTTGTCGAAAGAAGAAATAGAATTCTCAACAACCTAGAAAGAACAATTATGATTGAGAAATGCCTACTAAAGAAGATTTGGAACGAGGAAGTGATGACATTATTTTAAACATAAAATAGAGATTTTTTGTCTCAAAAAAAATAGACGACTCTATATGATCTATTGTATAGAATGTAGCCAATGTCGAAGTACATTATAGTCTTCATAAGTAGGTGTTTCATTCTCAATAACAAAAAAACATTGGATGTTTGAATCCCATATAGATTAAGGGAAATTTCTAATCTAATTAGTTAAAATAAAATCATATAAATTCATCATTAAGAGGTTGGGGAAGGTTATAGATGATGTAACCATAAAATAGAATGAGAAAAACATTCAGAAAATCCATGATCAGTCTTGGGAGGATAATGATGATGAGATAAGATGATCAGGGGATGGTCTAGTTCGGGTGGATAATTCAAAAGAAGGTTTTGATGATGAAATGTATGAACACAATTTAGTATCTACTAGAAGACAGAAGGTAAGAGGTGAGATTTATAGACATAAGATAATTGGTGATCAAAGAGCTTCAGTAAAAACAAGGAGGATGAAGACTCTACAACAATCATTGTACATATCATAGATAAAGCCTAAATGTTTTAATGAATCAGTTGGATATGAGAATTAGGATCATTCTAGGATTGAAGATATTGACCAAATTGAGAAGAATCATACATGGGAGATTGTTTCTAGGCCAGCAAACAATAATGTCATTTGGACTAAATGGTTCTTTTGTAAAAATATGAATGATGATGATGTAGTGATTCGAAACAAATCACAACTAGTGTGAATATGGTACTCAAAATAGAGGTTATCGATGTTGATGAATCTTTTACACCCATTTTAAGCATATATACAATGAGATTATTCTTGGCCATATCAGTACAATGAAAGTTCAAATTTTTCTTGATGTATGTCATGTCTGCATTCCTGAATGGGGTTCTAGAAGAAGAAGTTTACATTGAGCCTCAAATTTCGTTTTCATTCACGAAGATGAGAATATAATATTTTGGTAAAAAAATGATAAATATTGTTTAAAACAAGCATTTAGAGCATGGTATTCAAGTCTTGATCAATTTTTGAAGAATATTGCTTTTTGACATGGTGGATTTGATTACAATATCTATGTCAAAAATTATTGTAATCAAAGGATTATGGTGCTTGATTTTGTTGAAGAAATAATCTTTGGTGGAGAAAATGAAGTACAGTGCAAAAAAATTTCCAAATTGATGAAAGGTGAGTTCGAAACATCAATGATTTTTTATCTAACATTTTCCTCAGTTTATATGTGACACACTAAAAGAATGGAACATTCATTTATCAATATAAATATGCCAAGATGTTTTTAGAAGGCTTGGAATGGGTAATTCCAAGGAGATAAAGAAATCATTGGAAACCTAGATGGAACTGTCTTGAGATGATGAAGGAAAAGCAGCCAATGTCATAGAATACATTTAAATCATTGGAATTCCTTTGTACATAATAGAGACATGACCAGATATTGTTTTTTCTACATGTCAATAAGCACAATATCAATGTAGTCCCAAATAACGTCAAATTATTTTAGTGAAAAAAATAATATATTACATTAAGGGAATGATGGATTTATCTTTGATCTTCAATGATAAATCTAATAAAGAGTTATTGCGATATACATATGTAGATTGGGCTGGTTTAGAATATGATAGAAAGTTAAGATTTGGTGTTGCATTTTGTATTGGTGGGTTGTGTATTTCTTGGATAAGAAATAAACATGATTTCATTTCATTGAGCACCGTAAAAGCTGAATATATTACGGTCACTCAATATTGCATGCATTTATTGTGGATGAAGCAGCAACATGATGATATGAGAGTGGAATTGAAATCTATAATCGGAATCCATTGGGACGATTCATGTTCAATAAATCTTAGGAAAAATCAAGTCCATCACTTAAGGAAAAATCATATTGAAATCAAGTATCATTTTATTATAGAGATGGTGGAGAAAGGGATTGGGAAGTTGGAGTATATACCTACAAAACATTAGGTTTCTGACATTCTGACAAATACCATATCCAATGAAGCATTTGAAAGGCATCGAATGGATCTGGGAGTTCAGTCAACTCCATAAACAAGAAAAATTGTTGATGTGGGTCCCATTCTCGCCAATTTATGGTGTGTTTTTTCTAATATATCGATGTTTTTTATTTAACTAGTTGGAGACAACAATGAAATTACTTTTGGGTTCATTGGCAAAGGGTTTGAAATTGTGGCTATTCAAACGGAGAAAATGTCATTGTCAAGACATGAGGAGAAGCTTCTAGGTGGAGCAGGGAGATAGGGGGAGTTAAATCTATTAGGGCTGTAGTGACGTAGGGGGGGTATTAAATCTGATGATGCAAGAATTTATCGATCAAAATATTATATTCCAGGAAAACTAGGGTTTGTGATGAATGTAGAAGAGTTGTATTTGGAAAATAATTAAGTGAATCATTGAAGGAATTTTCATTATACTATTATTTCACAAGTAGAGAATGGTTCATATGGGATTAGAGTATTTGTTTAGTAAATCCTTGATCACAATCATAATCTCTAGAATAAAATGCTGGGTGAATATGGATGAATGTTTAAGGACGTATCAAAATTTAAATTTTTTTCAACAAACCCAAAGGGGGAGATGATTGGGAAAATATACCTCAAGGAATCATGTTGGTATTTTTGGATGTGATTTATTTTACAATTCCTGAAGACTGCGAATGATTTTGGTTGATGCACTACCATTCACAAAAAGATGATTGTGATTTTTTATAGCCGCGAAGTTATTAAATCACAAAAGAGATCGGCCACTATGGAAGAAATAATGTTGTTTTACGCAGATTGTGTAAAGAAGACAGATCGTGGGAGGATCAGTATAGAGGGAAGAAAGTACCTCAACGACATTTTGAGTAAAAAATATTAGTAGATTTTTCAAATATATTTTCCTATATAATGACTGCTAATATCATCATTACATATATCAAATTTCATTAGAGAAAATATTTTCACTGGGTAAAAGTTCATGAATGTTCGAAAGTGGTTTGCAATGTATGATTCCCTGAATTGTGAAGGAGTTCATAGGATTTGATCATGAATGTTTTTATTTGGGAACCACATCCTATAAAATACAAGGATCTATTGAGAATTGGTGGTCTATAAAATGTTAAATTGTCCACATAATGAGATGTTCTTTGGATGAAAATGAAGTTTGTGGAGGAAGTATACACATGTGGTATATGGAGGTGGTAGACAGAGTCAATTCATGAAGGTATCTCAAGAAAGAGGTGGTTCAATAATGATAAATGATATGTGGTGTAGCATAGTTCATGGAGGAATCAGGTGGTTGTGGAAGGGACGTAGACATTTTTGGAATGATATTTCCACCAACTAAGAGTCTGCAGAAAAGTGTATTTCTTTTACGGGTGAAAAAATAATTCCAATATAGAATCTATCTATAGTTTAGGATATGTGATTTCATGAAAATTAAGGTAACTACATGTCCATAAATTTTGAGTGGATCCCTTCCAAAAGTAGTGAGCACAGGAAGTGGAAAATGATGATCCATTCCACCAGAAGTGAGCTAGAGACAAAGACATTGGTAGTAACCCTTGGGAATGTAGTGGGAAGACCCTAAATTTTTTATTGGCATTGAGACAAGTCACAAAAATGATCTAGCCCAAACCTTGTAATAAGAAGTTATTTTTAGTAGATTTGGTACATTGGCACATATCTATGCATGATTTCTATTGTAGAAATAAAGAATTATGATTTCTTTTACAACGAAACATGTTCTAAATGGCCATTTGTTTTAATCTATAATACCCTAATTCACCCCCTCTCATGTTATTTGACCTAGTGAACCTAACATCCCCAATAGAATAATCACTTACAATCAATGGGTCATATTCAAAATTTTAATGGCCAAAAATTCATAGGAACATTGGGACATAACATTCCAATGATAAAGTGTAGTAACTAAGGAATGCTACAAAGGAAACTACAAAAAAATTATATATAACCAAAAAACCTAACCTAATCCAACAATATAAAAACCCTACACTAGTATAAGATAATAAGAAAAAATGGGTTATATAAAATATGGTTTAGCCAAATGAGACATCGCAACCAAAAAAATGGATCTCCCAAGTGAAATCTAATAAAAAATAACACTAGTTACATATCCAAATCTTCCATCCCACGTAACCTTTTAAATACAAGAAAGGTATCATCCATTTCCCTGAACTTATTTACATATATATCCAATGATAATACACTTTCCATTTACATATTTCATAGATAAAATGGTCTGCAAGCATCATGAAAGTATCTCGGAAAAGTCTTGTATTTTGCTGTATATTATTTTTAAATATTATATAGATTTATTTCATGGCCAGGCACTGAGAAAATGTGGGATTCTGGGACCCTTTTGTGTCTAGAAAAAATGTTTTAAATATATTAAAATATTAACTTGATCGTGCATGTAGTTTTCATGAAAAAGGGGAATAACATCTTAAAGAATAACCTGATCAGAAATATTAGGTAACCATTGAGTTCAAAATGGAGGTTTTAACCTAGGTGAGACCTAAAATTGGTCTACAGAGGTTGGTTGTGGACAAGTCATCATAGACATTTAATTGAATAAAATAAATTAAGAAAAATTATTTTATTTTAGTTGTTGACGAAGCAAGGTAGATTATCCTTAAATAAACAATTTTTTAGAAATATAGTGTTAGCCTCACAACCTTGTAATTTTGTGATGATGTTGGAGGGAGAACCTCTGGATGATCCTTCTGAAGAATGAATAAGAGTGCTCAATTTAGTGATCGGCACACACCAATATTGATAGATAATTCCAATGATGAAAACACAAAAAATTGTTCTTCATCAACGAATGATCTGAATAGTGGTAGGGAATTTGATTTAGTTCATTTATAACATGGTCTTTATTTCTACAACAAATGTGGGAAAATCCATGAATAGATGGATTGGATGTTCAATCATATTTGTGGGATGGGATTATTTTTTGACTGATTTATTTGGAATTTGATATTGAGATAGGTTTGGATTCATACATCATTCTAACAACGACAATACATGATCCACACAAACATTAATTGAGGTTAGCCCCACTTGATTGGTTTTTTCTGTTCTCCCCTAGTTAATGTGTTCTTTATACCTTCCCATGTTTTGAACCCCTTTTTTAATAATCGATCGGTGTGCCTTCAATTATTGGCACAACGAACCGAAACCATAGATACATCATCGGGACGAATCAACAGAAGTGTGATGGTTGGTGCATAAGTGTTTCAAGTGATGGTGCATGCTAAATTCTTGTTCATCAGTGGTAATGAAGAATGAATACAATCCTTTTTTCTGAGTCGATTGAAGGCTTGAATCTAACTGATTCGGTTTTTCGGTAGAAAAAAGACCCTGGATCTGGGGTTTGGAGGCTTACCAAACTCCTGAATGAGATCTGGGTGATTGATGGAATGAGCCGGAGAAAGAAGATTGGTTTCTGGAAAAACCCAATGCTCATGGTGTGTATTCCTTTACTACATGGTGTGTAGTTTCCTTGGATGGGCTCGACATGTACTTTGGGAAATACAAAAACATGAGGTGAAGTACATGGGTAGCCTACATGGTCTTTACTCTCGCAAATGGCTTGGCTACGATCAGTTACATTGGATACCCCATGTACTTGTGCATGGGAAGGGATTCATGGGTTGACTTCATGTACTATCACATGGTCAGAGAATACTGGTAGACCCCAAAATAAAGGACAGAGCGTGAAATCCTTCTATAGGATGTGTATTCCTCTTTTTTCCAAAAAATAGATTGAACAACAACGGACATTGTACACATGCTGTACCTTGGGTCAAGGGACATGGTATGTTCTCCTACTACATTTCATGCACCCCTCTCTACATGGATTGATTATATATTTATCCATATAATGGAAAATATTCATTAGGATGTTTCCCCTTTATTGTTTCCCTAACAGTTGGTACTGATCATTTCATACGCCATGGACTACGATACATTCAGTAGGACTTCCTAAATAGAGTAGTTTGAATCCCCATGAGAGGTCTGGAGTGGGATCCTCTATTTATAATCATTCCACATGTGGAGTTCTTGGTATGCACATGACCATCATTATTCGGGCACCAATCCTCTACATATTAGGTTAATCCTTGTTGAGTTTTTGGAATTACCCCATAGACATGGATGTGATCCTCATCTATTGAATCATATTCTCTTTAGTCTGTCAGCATATCTTCCTCATGGTGATACCTGAAGAGCTCTACCTCTCAGAGGGACTCCATCACTGCTATCAAAATCAGGAGTGTGTTCTCTCGTATGAGTTCTTTATGGAATATTTGAGTTATAATTATAGGGCTAGTAAAATATGGTTATAGAATACCTATATACTGTTTCACTTTGATTGAGTATATCTGGGTATTCTTATCATATGTGATGTCTACATAACCATTGTAGAGATAAATATACTTACTTTTGTTGTATTTATTTTTGGTTTTAGGGTGTCCTACTGAGTATTTTTATACTCACCAAGGCATGACCTTTTCCATCATGGGTTGTTTCCTGTGTAGATGATAAAACTTTTGATGGAGTCCTTGGTGGACCAAGGCCAAATAGTTCTTTGTGACACCAAATAGACCATGGTGTGTTTATGTGGATTTGAGACACCATCCCCAGTACCTTTTACTTACATGTTTGACTCTTGCTGTAGGCTTCATACAATGTTCTTGTATTCTTGAAATTTTTTCCATTAATTTATTTCCTATCGTACTCTAGTTGTGGGATATAGTTGTAAAAATTCATTGGTTACTTAGTGGTTTTTACATTTCATCATTTTATGGGCTTGTAGAATTGTCCATGTGAACATATACATTGGAAAAGATAGCCATGTTAGTGATAGGCTTACTTGGTGCTAGTAACTAGCCCCTAGCATATTGGATGTGGGATTGGGGAGACAAGGAATAGGCCACAATGTGATGGGTTATGGAAGAGTGATATCCGATGAGTTGACTCTACTTTAGGACTAGGATTCTATGAGATAGGCATGGAGAAGTAGTGTTAAGTGTTTCAAGTTCAGCTTTCAGTATAGGGAATCCATTGTTGGTGTGGTGGCTAACATATCCATACACCAGGACTCTGATAACATTCTTTTAGACTTGGTACATGGGAACTTGGGTTATAGGGAAAAATTAATACATGCATCTAATAGGAAGGGGTTTTGGTTCTATATACTTAATAATTCATCTTTCCAGATATACATAATGACCATGGAACATACGTTTTGTTTCATGATGCCAATGTGTTGTATACTAGCTAGGATTCAATAGCTAGATCATTAGGATGACTTTGTCAATGAAGAGGCTTCGATAAAGGGACCAGTTCCCCAGTTGTTACCTAAAGGTGGTGCACCAGCCACACCACCACCTGTAGAGAAGCATGTGGCACCCATAGTACCAGGGGATGATAAGCGCAGGGTGAGCACAATTCATGAAATTTAGCAGCAAGGAACCCTCATGTTTTGTGGTGATCCCGACCAACAGTTTGTTGAGGACTGGATTGAGGTGGTGACCTAATTTTTCAATCTATTTAGGACACCATCAAATCTGATGGTGGTCATGGTGGTGAGCCTGAACATGAATCAGCAGGACGATGGTGGATTTTTCTTACCCATATTCATAATGAGGTGACTCATACATGGAAAAACATTGATCACCTCTTTATAAATGAGTTATCACCACTTATGTTGAGGTATATGAGTATTCAAGAGCTTTTATGCTCTAACGTGGCAGTATGATTACAACTGATTATATATCTAGGTTTACAGACATTTCTAGGTACACGATTGGTATGGTTCAAGATTAGAACATCAGGGATCAGACCATATAGCATAGTTTACATAGATTCATCTATGGTAGTGTTACCTCGATGTGCATTCCTACTTATTTTGGGGTGTGTGAGAAGGATTTGTGGGTTGAAATATTCATGGATGAGTAGATATAGTGAGTGATAGTTAGCTGTGGGAAAGTTGGTGTAGATACATTGATAGTAGGGACCAGTTCCCCAGTTGTTACCTAATGGTGGTGCAATAGCCACACCGCCACTTGTAGAGAAGCATGTGGCACCCATAGTACCAGCAAATGATAAGCGCGGGCTGAGCACAATTCATGAAATTTAGCAGCAAGGAACCCTCAGGTTTTGTGGTGATCCCGACCAACAGGTTGTTGAGGACAGGATTGAGGTGGTGACCTGAGTTTTCAATATATTTAGGACACCATCAAATCAGATGGTGGTCATGGTGGTGAGCATGCAGCATGACTCAATAGGACGATGGTGGATTTTTCTTACCCATAATCATAATGAGGTGACTCATACATGGAAAAACATTGATCACCTCTTTATAAAGGAGTTATCACCACTTATGTTAAGGGATATGAGTATTAAAGTGATTTTATGCTCTATCGTGGGAGTATGATTACAACTGATTATATATCTAGGTTTACTGACCTTTCTAGGTACACAATTGGTATGGTTCAAGATTAGAACATCAGGGATCAGACCATATAGCATAGTCTACATAGATTCATATGTGGTAGTGTTACCTCGATGTGCATTCCTACTTATTTTGGGGTGTGTGAGAAGGATTTGTGGGTTGAAATATTCATGGATGAGTAGATACAGTGAGTGATAGTTAGCTGTGGGAAAGTTGGTGTAGATACATTGATAATAGGGAGATGGTATTAGTCTCAGGGACCTAGATGTTGGACGTGTTTCAAGAGGAGGTCCCCCGATAGAGGATCTATAGTTCAAGTCTCACAAGGTGGGTTCAGTCAGTCTTAGGAGAGGCATTGCTACTCATTTGACGGTTGGGGATATATTGTACGTGATTTTTAAACTCACTATACTAGTGATAGGAGGAAAGTGGATGGATCACCAAGGGAGATACAATGAAAAGATTAAGTAGATCCATATGGAAGAAGACATGGAAGAAGAGCTAGGAGAGAAGAAGGAGGTGGTCAATGATTTTACATGTTACCTCTAACACCCCTAGTTGGTCTGTACCAGGCATAGAGAGATAGAGGATAGGGGTGGGGACATCTGCATGTGGTCGAGAGGTATAACCTAGGGGATCTGGAAATGATTCATGGAATGATAGGTGTATTTTAAACTATATTTTAAGTATTGATAGACAATGATTCTATTCATTCCGTTCTCACAACATACCTCATATGAGACCTAGAGATTCCAGTTGAATCATTGGCTTGACCATTTTTCTTGTAGATACCTACTAGAGAAGACTTAGTGATCACAAACTTATGTCGACAGCATGAACTAACCCTTGGAAGTTAGAGTTTTGGATGGAACATATTGGTGGTAGCATTAAGGCCTAATGGCGTCACTCTTTGAATGGATTGGTTATCTACAGTCCATTCCTAGATTAACTATTTTAGGTGAAGGGTGTTGTGTGTCTGCCGAGAAGGAACCAGGTTTTCCATTGTTAGTGTAATGGAACCCCAGTGAAGGATATGATCTTTCATAGGAGGGTGAAGTAGATTAATCATCAGTTGGCTAGCCAAACCCTTAGTGTAGTGGATGTTGTGTGTTACCAGATTCCTACAATAGTGGTGGATTATGATGACATATTTCATGAAGATTTCCTAGTTTACCTCCCCATCAATAGATAGACTTCGGTATTGATCTACACCACAATAAGACATCAATATCTTTAATATCATATCTAATGGCTCCATCAAAGCTTCAAAAGATGAGGGTGATGTTAGAGAACTTGTAGGGGAAGGGATTTATGAGACCCAGTGTTTAACCCTAGGTAAATATATTTTTGGTTTACAAAAAGGAAGATGAGAACATGGGGCTGTGTGTAGACTATTAGTGCCTAAACCAGGTGACTGTGAAGAATATAAATTCACTACTGAAGATCTATGACACGTTTGATCATTTGAGAGGGGCACAATGCATCTATATGGTTGACCTAAAAAAATTTGTTTACCAACAATGAGTAGGGGATGTGGATATACCAAATATAGAATTTAGAAGTTGTTACTGTCATTATGAGAATATGGTGATTCCCTTTGTCTGGATAAACTCCCTAATAGTGTTCATCGGACTCACAAGCCAAATATTTCATCCATACATAGACCAGTTCTTGGTAGTTTTCATAGATAAGATCCTTGTATACTTGGAATCCATGGAGGAGCATGAGAGACACTTAATGATAGTTTTGGATTTATTTTGGGAGAACCAGATTTTCAAAAATCTCTTGAAGTGCTAGTTTCGTATTCATGTAGTCCAATTTATGGGACAAGATATCTCAGCAGATAGAGTGGTAGTGGACGGAGACAAGGTCGAGGTGGTGTTATCTTGGGATCCACCTAAGAGAATGATAGAGGTAAATATATTTCTTAGGATGTTAGGATATTATATAATATTCATTATTAATTTATCTAGGATATCTACACCCATGATATCTTTGACTTGAAAGGGGCTTCCTTTCCTGTGAGTATAAAAGTGCTAGTAGGATTTTCAGTAGTTGAGGTAGAGATTGACAAGTTCTCAAATCTGGAGATTTTTGGGGAAGGTATTGAGTATGTGATGTTCTATGATGAATCGGTAACTAGTCTTGGTTGTGTCTTGATATAGAGGAATATAGTGATTTCCAAAAGTTCACACCAGTTGAGACCCCATGAGTAGAACTATGTGACCCATGATCTTGAGCTAGCAGTAGTAGTCTTCACTTTGAAAATTTAGAAACACTACCTGATCGTCGAGTGGCTTATCATATACTAAAATCAAAAGATTCTCATGTATATCGTCTCTCAGAAGGATCAAAACATGAGATAGATTTAATGGATAGTGTTCCTAAATTATTATGACTTATATATTTTCTATACACCTCAAAATAATAATGTAGAGTAGATTCTTTTAGTAGGAGATCTAGTTTTTAGTTACTAAATGAGGTGTTGGAGTTGTTTTCCTCATCATAATTATCCTTTTTGGATAGAGACAGATCATCTTACCTCCAATCGAGGGTTTTCACCCTCCACTCTTATAACGAGTTGTGGATGCACAACCTTGGAATACCAACTATGAGACCATATGTTCTTAGATATCCACAGGTCATGATCCGAAAGGATTTTCTAAAGGTAAGGGTCACATTGTTCTTTTTAGAGGACGTATGATGGTACCAGTGATGTTGCAGGAGGAGGTTTTAAGGGATTTTCATATAACCACATTGGAGGTACATCGAGGTGTGGAAAATATCTTCCAAGACCTATGATATCATTTTTCGTTAAAAGATATGAAGAAAGTAGTTTCAATGATTTCTTCTCAATGCCTTACTTTCCTTCAAGTGAAGGCTGAGAACCAAGTTCCAACAGGTTTGGATCAACCCCTTGAGGTGCCACAATGGTTGTGTCTTGGGATAACTAGTGTCTTCATAACGAGATTACCACTTATTTCTATGGGACATGATTTCATCTATGTGATCGTTGACCGACTCACCATGTTTTCCCACTTACTAACTATCTGAGAGTAGAGTTTAGTAGAGGACATGTGACACCTCTACATTTCGGAGATAGTTGAACTTCATGAAGTTCCATCGACGATTGTTTCTGATCATGATGATCACCTTATATCCTGATTGTGGAAGGGATTATAGGAAGCATTTGGGGCCAAGTTATGCTTGAGCACAGTGATTCTCTAGCAAACTAATGGCCACATAGTGTAGAGCATTTAGGTTCTAGAAGAAATATATTGAGCTAGCATGCAAGATTTTGGTCATAGTTTGGAAGATCACCTACCATTGGTGGAGTTCACGAAAAAAACATATACCATTCCACCATTTGCATGGCACCATTCGAGGCTTTCTATGGGTGTCCCAACAGGTCACTCAAATGCTGAACTTACCTAAGAGAGTCTACACACCTAGGCCCAGGGTTGGTGAAAGCTACAACAAAGATGGTTTAGATCATCCAGAGGTTGATAATGACTACATTGATCCATCAGAAGACTTATTAGGACATGCGTTGAAGGCCTTTGGAGTTCTTGGAAGAGGACCATGTGTTCCTATAGGTTTCACCTTTACATGGATTATATAGATTTTCTCAGGGTGGAAAGTTATATCCAAGGTTCATCAGCCCTTTCCAGATACTATGTAGAGTTGGTGAGGTGGTGTACTTCTTATCTCTGCCTCCGTAGTTAGAACAGGTACATGACATCTTCCACATGTCGCAGATGTGGATCCATGTGCATGAATCATCGCACATTATCGACCGAGGTAGCTGGAAATTAGGGATGAAGTAACTTTCTCTGATTACCGAGTAGAGATGGAGGATCGATAAGAGCGGTTCCTTCATGGGTGATAAATTTCTTTGGTGTCTGTCTGGTCACAACATGAGAATATCCAAGAGAGAACATGGGAGTAGGAGGCTCAGATTAATGCTCAGTACCTTCATCTTTTACAGTGTCCCTTGTTTTGGATTTGTATGGATGTAAATCCCCTATGTGGGGAGAAGGTAATATCCCATATTTTCTGTGTATTGTTTTTTAAAATTTTACATGGATTTATTTTGAGACCAGGCCCAGAGACGGAGTGCAATTGTGGGACCGGTGTGTCTGGAATAAATGTGTGAAGTATATAAAAATATTATATAGCATGTGCTCTTTGGATTCTTAAAAAATAATAAGTTCTAAAAATAATAATTAATCATAAATTTGTGGGCCCCAATGAGTTCATACGGGTGGTTTTACCCTAGGCATGACCTGACATTGGTTGGTGGGGTTCTATTGTGGAGAATTCATCATAGGCAATTAAATTAATTAATTAAATTAGGAAAATTTATTTTGTTTCAGTTTTTGATGCAGTGAGGCAATTTATCATTAAATAATACTTTTTTTCAAAAATATAGGGTTAACCTCATAACCTTATAATTCACTAGAGATGTTGGAGATAGAACCTCTAAAAAGTCCTTTTAACAAACAATGAGGAGACCTCAATTCGGCGATCAGTACACACCAATCATGAAAGATCTCACCAATGCCAATGAAATCGCGACATTCCTTCATCAATGAAGAATTTGAATCGAGGTAAGGAATTTGATTTGATTCCTTTATTCTTCGTTCATGATTCCTATGACAAATGCGGACCAATCCATGAAATGATTGATCCGTATTTTGATCATATTTAAGGGATGGGATTTTTTGTGTGATTTATTGGGATATTGGTATTGAGACTTGATTGGATTCATTTAATCTTCTAATTTTGATGAACCAAGATTGACATGAACATCAGTTGAGGTTCATCTCTCTCTATTGGTTTTTTCTTATCTCTCCTGGTTCATGTGTTTTTATTTCTTCCCCGTTTTTTGATCCCCATTGTGAAAAATTAATCACCACACCTTGGAATCATGGTGAAACAATCCAACACTATAGATATGGAATTAGGATGACTCATAGGAAGCACAATGGTGGGCATGATAACATATTGAATGATTGTGGGTTCAAAATTCACATTCTTTGGCTATAATGAGGAACGACTTTGAGAATGTTTTTCTAAGATAATTGAAGGACTAAATCTCATTGATTCAGTGTTAAGGTGGAAAAAAAATCCCTAGATATATAGTTTCGAGGTGGACCAAAAACATGAATGAGAATCTAGAGAACGATGGTGCAAACTGGAGCAAGAAGACAAGTTTCTAGAGAAGAACGATACACACAACATGTAGTCATTGATTGCACATCATGTAGTCCCTGGGGATAGACTCGTTGTGTACTTCTGGAAGTACACAGACACATGGACCAGGGTTTCTTATATGGAATGTACCCCCCTACATGGCATGTCCTAGAACAGGTACTTGGGATACCATGTGTACTAGTACAAGGGTAAGAATACCCGGGTTGATGCCATGTACTAGCACATGGCCAGATTACATGGGCAGACCCTGGATGAAGGAATGTGGCTTGTAACCCATCTACACACTATCTATTTCTATTTTACATGATGGAGATTTAATTACACAGGTAGTTGTACATGGGTTGTACCCAAGGTCAAGCGATACAACATGTTCCCCAACTACACATCTTGTACCCCTCTACATGGCTTGATTCAATTTACATCCATATCTTGTACATGTTTTGTTAGGGTTTGTTCCCATTATTTTTTTCATGGAAGTTTGGTATAGATTGTTTCATACTAATAGGACTATGATCCCTTCTGGAGGACTTCAGGAATAGAATTGTTGGAATACCCTTGATTGTCTTGGAGTGGGATCCTCTATTCATTTTCATTCCCTAAGTGGATTTACTAGTATCGATATGACCAACACTCTTCGGCCACTGATCCTCTATATAGTGTGTTAATTCAGATTGAGTTACTGGAATCACCCCATGGCCCTGACTATGATCCTCATCTATTTTATCATATTCTCTTTGGAATATCAATGTTTCCATTTCATGAAGTGACCCAAAGAGTGGTACCTTTTAGAGGGATATCCTCGGTGCTATCGAACCCATGAGTGTGTTCTCCCATATGAGTTCTTGATGGAATCTTTGATCTAGAATTCTAGGGCTGCTATACTATGTTTGTGGATTGCCTCTAGACTGTGTGTCTTAGATTGAGTATATCTAGATATTCTTGTTATATTTTATTTATAAATATACCTATGTAGAGCTTAATCTACTTTAATTTTCTATATTTATTTTTGGTTTTGAGGTGTCATACTGAGTATTGTTATACTCAGTCCTTCATAGGATTTTTCTACAGAAGTTGTGTCTTGCATAGACGATCAAACTATTGATGGATTCCTTGGTGGACCAGGATCAGACAGTTCTTAGTGATACCAGACAGACTAAGGAGTGTTCCTACGGCTTTCAGTCAGTAGTCCAAGAACCTTTTACAAACAGGTTGGAATTATGTTATAGACATATTATTGTGGTCATGTATTATATCCCTATTCAATTTAATTTACTTCCTATCGTACTCCGATTGTTGGATATAGTTTCATGCATGCATTGGTTATTTTTTTGGTTTTTACATTTCATCATTTTGTGGGATTGTAGAAGGGTGGATGAATACTGGTTCATAAGAAATTCCTCCCATGTTACTGATATTCCTACTCAATTATAGTCCCCAGCTCATGGCCTGTTAGAGGCAGGCTTGGGGAGTTGTGACATGGGCCCCACTGGGACGGGTTGTGAAAGTATCCTATATTTTTTGAGTATAATATACCCAATAGGATATCACTACCCTCCCCTAATAACATTTTATATATTCAAGTGTTTAAAATAATAGTACAGAAACATAGTAATACATATTAGATAAAAAAAACATGCCAATAATATTTTAAAACATAACATGTGTAATAAAAAACAATAACTCACTATACATAGAGGGAACATACCTATCAAAAACTCCATGATATTGGCCTAATATCTGAGATGAATAGTAACCATTATTCCAGTGAACCAGCAATCTCATTTGGGGTAATATAAATAGTGTATAATAGAATCTAGGTAACTAATCTAACTTTCCCACTTTGGGTTAGAGGTAAAAGGTTTAATAGATTAAGGTCACTGAATAACCATACCATTATTATAACACATCAAATTACAATAGGTGTACCTAATACCTTATATATATATGCATAATATTCTCTTTTGTTGTATAATTTATCAAAATAATATAAAAAAATAAATGCACCACATAATAGGGAATTTTTACTACAATACACGAGCAGTGAACTCAATTATTATAGCCTATGCATATGGAAAGAAATAAATATAGTAATCATGCTTAGTATTTAATTTTTTTAACTAAAATAAATTTTAAAAAATATTTTTTAAATTTAAATAAACTAAATAAAGAAAAAAAGTAAAACCAATGAATACCAGCACAGAAGTAAAATAAGTCAGAGAAACCTATATTATGTTTTACCCTTTAAACCATTTTATAAGTCATTATGAAAATAAAAATTATTATTTTTAAATTAAATTCACTTAGCTCTACACCACTACCAATTCTATCCATAAAAATAGGATATATAAAAGAGGTTTTCCTAAAAAATAAAATTTTAGAGCGGTTCACCAGGGTATAAAGTATAAGTTTAAATAACCACTTGAATCTTAGGGATAATCCAGGACGAGAAATGAATTAAGTTGTGAATACTTCTTAATATGGTGGATGGAATCAAAGGATTAAGTAAATGTATCAGCTTTAAATCATTCAAAATAATCCCTCACTAAATCCAATTCAGAAGAGATTTGATGAAATTGAATGATTCTTCCATACATAAGGTAAGAATAGGTTGGTTTATACCTGATACTACAATAGAGAGAGGAAAGAAGGGGTTTAGAGGTCATTCAAATTCTTACCTCCTCCAAAATAGATTCCCGGGCAAAATCATATCTACTAGATGACATATTGATGATAGGAATATTAAGCGGATAATGGAAGAAATGGATATCTTTTGTGTGGATCAGATAAGTACAAATTGTGTGAAAATCCCTAGGAATGTGATTAAAGTGTCCAATTTTAGATTTTAAAAAATCAATTATCCACTTTATTAAGGGAATCCACCCTAAGAACATTCTAGGTCCCTAATAAAAATACATCATGTTCTAGATGTTTTATGATAGAACTACATTCACCCCATGTTTCCCATCTGTAACACCCCATGCTTCCACGGTATGTTTCCCTTTGAATAATGCAATAGCTTGCATTGTATGCAACTTCGAGATTCTAACACACCATGACCAATGAAACTAGTCATTATGAATAGTAATACCCACTTTTTGAAATTTTATAAATTTTATCTTTCAAAATGGATTTCATTTTTGGATTCGGAATATTGAAATTTGCTTAGGGTGAATTTTTGGTATTTTTCTGAAGACTTTCAAAATTTGATGAATAGTGAAAAACACTAAGTTATTGTTTTAAACCGACTTTTTATTTAAATAATTATTTATTTTATTTAAATTTATTTTAGGTCAATATAGATACATAAAACTATAAAATTTCAATGCAATTCATTGGTTTCATTTTATAATGAGTTTAGATATATAAAATTTCATCGAACTTTTTAACGTCTTTTACCCACCTCTGAGGAGCATTTCGAAATTTGTATAAAACATAATTTTAAGGCTTCAATGAGATTAATTTCAAGAATCCAAGAGACACCGTTGATATCATTATGTAAAATTTGTTTCAATATGCTAAAAATTATTTTTGGTTAATAGTAAATGTTTACTTTTATTTACCACGGTTAAAAGTAAATAGGGAAATTAAGGGTAAAAATGATATTATTATTTCCCTAAAACATGTCATAATTCTATTAGATAAGAATAATTCGACCAAAAACCTTAGGAATAAAATATGAACCTCTTTGGTCTACTTGGATTTGATTAGGACATTTATTATTATTTTATTTAAAGAAGTGTTAAATGAGTTAAATTCAATGTTTAATAACTAAACCATTTTTAATATAGGGTTACACACAATATAAATTTGACTACAAATATTCATTATAAAGATAAAAATATTTCCTAAATAATGGTATTTTATTTATAATATTTAGACATTAAATAATTAAATTTATTTATGACATAATGATGATGCAGTAATTAACATATTAATTAATGATTAAAATAAGTGATATTATAAATATATAAATAAATCTAATTTGAGACTTTTAATGAATTACACTACTTTTATAGGTTAATATGACATGTCATGGTTGATTAAATGTTTTTATTTTAAAGAAATAAAGTTTTTAGTACTTTAACAAAAATCAATTATTAAATAATGTCAAATTTGACATTAATGAGTCTTTAAAACAAATACAATATTATTGGTTAATATAATAATCCTAAAAATTTAAGGTTCGCCCAAAAGACTTATATAATGATAGGTTCATCATTAATTACTACTGTTGGTTTTCATGGATGTTTATAGTAAGTTTATTAAGAAAATATTATAAAAATACAAAGAGACATTGTAATGTCAAACTATTTAACTAAGAGTTAAATCTTAAAGATGAGGTTAATATGGTTAACCAAACCAGTCTAAAAAATATTTTCTGAGTGGTTTTCGACTGATACCCACCTTATCCTTTAAATAATTCATTTTGGATCCATTACGAAACGAAAATGAATTTATAATAAAATAATATTTCAATCTTATCCTAAGGTGCCCCTCACCCCTCTTATAAAAGGGCACTTCCCCTTTTCTCAAATTCACACCTTCAAAGCCATTTGGATCCGCCAAACCCTACCCAAAAATCCTCCAACTATCCTCCATTCATCCAAGATGAATTCCTTTAGTCATAAATCCACCCTAAGGAGCCCTTTTGGTCAAATCAAAAGGAAGAACCCGAAGAAGAGGTAAATATTTCATCACCTCTTTCAAGTTCTTTTCTTCTTCCACTTCCTCTTTCTTTGTATTTTCCAGTATCAAAAAAAAAATCCAGTATATTCTATATAATGTGATGTTATTATAGAAATGGTACAACCATATTCATTATTCTATCCATCCTATAAATGAAAAAGTCACCATACATGCGTTTGTACGGATTACCGTCCACACATCGTTGTGTAATTTGTTATTCAAACACTTCATCATTTGGATGGGTATAATAATGAGTATAAATGATGTAAATAATAAATATAATATGATAATTATTCTGTATATATGATATACCATCCAATTATATATTATTTTAATATCAAAAGAATGTTATTTTCGCTCGTGCGTACGTACGGATTACGGTCTCCACGAACGCGATGAGATTCATTCCTCATCGTATCCATTCAAGACTAGTTTTCATTTGATTATTAAAAATTATATTTAAAGACTTAATGTCATTAAGAATATGAATAAGATACATCCTATCCATAAGAAACATTTCATATGTAACAAATCATATAAAAGAAATTGAATTAGTTAACACCCGAAGCGACGATAATATTAAATTATTATTAACAAAGAAATATTACAAGATCATATATGATATCATATTAATGTATATGGTTATTTAAATATTTAATAACAATTATTTCACCATTTTAAAGTAGGTTAACCTTCCCTCGACCAAGTAAAATTACAAGGAAAGGGTTAATTCTACAATCTCTTTATTATCTGAGGTTGTTTTTACGTAAGTATATACTGGGACCTCTTTATCATCCACATCCATGTTTCTTAAAAATGTATTTCAAAACATTTTTTATATTTACTAGAAAATGGGTTAAAGTCATTCATACCCTTTTTTGAAGTTATATGTTTTGAAATGAATCTCTCAGTCATTTTCCAAACAAGGTACATTACAACCTTTTCGACAAAATTAAGGTAAGAATGTCTTTTTTAACTTATACTGCGGGTGCGGTTATTCTTCGCCGTAATAACATCGTCAGAGCTTCCCTTAGAAGCTTATAAGAATATTTTCAAAATAAATTTTTTCTTTTATAATTATGTAACATTAAATGATTTCAAAAAAAGAAGGATATATTTCTCTCAAATAGTTTTGATTTCATCTATGTCAACATCCATTGATGGATTTTATTCTTGTTTGAAGTTAATTCATTATGATACAAAACGTCCATATTTTATTGAAGGTTTTGTAATATGTTTGACTGTGGATGTGTTATTTTTATACCATTAATTGTTTATGGTTAAAGTATTGACATTTCGTATGATAGTTTTAATACGAATGTTTAAGTTATAATTCATCCTTTTCAAATGAAGAATGTATTGGAATTAGTAAGTGATTTGTGGTGCCCGCTAAATATCCTCGATGAAATGGTAGGTCTCATGAGACAACTAGAAGTGGAATTGGCTGAGGTCTTTCCCATTTTGATATATGGTTTTTGATGAGGCCTTAATCATTTTTAGACATCTTGGTCGAGGCCTTGAAAAAAGTTTTCAGAATGTCCGGTATTATACATTCTCTCATTATGAAAATATTATTGATGGTTCATGTGGTCATTAGACTAGTAGAATACCGATGATTATTTTTTATTATAGAATTATTTACTCAGCTCAGATTCCTGCCAAAAAAAGTGTTCATGTTAATTATTTGTAAAGGAATGTGTTTTCAATTAGTCACCATGCTTAATATTTATGTTATCTTCTATTGTATTGCTTACCCTTACTAAGTGTTTGAGCTCAACCCTTTCTTATGTTTCATTTTTATAGGATATGAAGAAGTTAGTTATGAGTGACTTGCAGGCATAATCTAGCAGACTAGGATGTTTCTAACAGAATAAATTAGTGTTGTATTTATTTTCATGTTGTAAAGATGAACTCATGTATGAATCTTGTTTCCAATAATACTAAACTGATCGGTTTTTTCGGGGTATGATTTCCTTGTGATCATGAAATTTTTATGTAATAATGCACCGAATCAAGGTACCTGTGGTTGGGGCATTATGGTTGGTATCATAAGATTTTTTGTACAAACCTTGGAAGCTAGATTTAGAAAAACTCTGATTAGAGCACATTATTGTAAGATAGACTTTGAGGATTAATATAGAAGAACGTCCTAGAATTTTGGTATTGTAGGTATTTTTTGAGTTTTCCAAGCAATAAATCTCTGTCTGGATACGATTATATAGAGTCGTCTCTGGAAAAGTTGTACCAAGGGGTAAAATCTGAAAACACCACTTTGAGCTAGACTCGAACGGGAACTGGTGCCAGATAAAGGGCCTTGCTGCACTCTTGGTTACGTCACTCTCGGGGGATTTGCGTAGGATAATTATCATTTTATTTAAAAACCATTATAAAGGGTTTATGAGTATATATATCATCAAAGAAAACATTTTTTTATGATTATGGATTATATCCATAAATTGTTCAATTAATGTTAACTATTATACAAGTTTGGAATTATGTATTTCGATTCATAAACTAATCTAGTTTATGCCATTATTTAGAAATGGTTCTTAGTGGAAGGAATGGAAATAATATCAATGGAAGTAATCCATGTAGGTATTTACCTCCTAATCAAAATAATTATAGCAGATCTGGTGATGCAATTGGTGCTGATCAGCTTATCACCATACTGGAACAACTCACTCAGGTTATGAATAATAACCTTACCCATATGGAGCACCCCGATCCACAACGTAGAGGATCAATGTTAGACCGCTTCATGAGGAAACAAACTCCAGCATTAAATGGGATTACAAATACATTAGTGGATGAGAAATGGATAAATTCCTTAGAGAAAATACTTCACACTTTGAGGAGTAGCGAAACGGAAAAAGATGTCATGGCAGTTTATCGGTTCACTAGAGATGCTGATCAATGGTGTTTATTGATTCAAAATAAAAAGGAAGATTATTAAGTGTCTGATATGGAATGGGGGGAGTTTAAAAAACTTTTCATAGAAAAATACTTTCCTCACGACCATCGAGCGGATATAGAAAGGCAATTTTTATGTCTGAGGCAAAAGGAGGATGAGAATGTTGCAAAGTATGAGGCTAACTTTACAAGATTAGCAAGGCATACTACAGATTAAATACATAGTCCAATAAGTACGATTGACCCTTTATTTTATGGGTGAAAACTATGTCTTTGTCAAGCATTTGTATCACAGTCCTTCTCATTGTACGAATATATTGTCTCGTGTGCTATCAAGACAGAAAAGGAATACTCTAAGTCTTTGAATTTAAAGTAAAGTAAGATAATAAGAGATCTTATGAACACTCTAGGAAAGTAAATAAGGAAACATGGAAGAAGGGAAGAATATAATTTCTAGCCTATGATAATTATGGAAGGAAGCACCCTGGTGCTTGTCTAAAAGGAAAAGAAGTATGCTACAAATGTTGACAGAAAGTCCATATTACTAGTGATTGTAAGAGAAAGAAAGATGTCACCAATGTTCAATGCTACAATTTTAGGGAGATAGAACATTATGAAAATGAATGTCTTAAGCATTAGGGAAACATACCTTAGAAAAGGCCAAGGGATCAAGTCCACGTTTATGCGATTAGTACTGTTGAGGTTGAAGCTCTGAAAGACGTGGTGGCAGGTAATTTAATGGGTCCTCATGTTTAGCCAATGCTTTATTTGATTCTAGATCATCAAATTGTTTTATATCTTCCCATTTTTCTAAGAAAATTATATATTTACAATTTTATTTAACAAGAGATTTTTCAGTGAAAACTCGTAAGAGAAGTATCATTGCAACAATGATTTGTGAATCAGTTCCCATTAGGGCATATAAATGTTCTTTATCTGCTGATCTCATCAACATACCGATGATTTAATTTGATATAATCCTCGGAATGGATTGTCTTTCGGGCCATGATGTGAAAACTTATTGTTATAAGAAGGAGGTTACAATTTTTGATGATGTTAAGGAGTACCTTATCTTTAGAGAAGAAAAGTCACCACCCAATTCTTATCTAGATCCACCCCAAGTAGATCAACTAAATTCAATTGTTGGGGAGGAAGAGAACGAAATAACTGTGTGTGAAGAAAGGAATGTCCAAATAGAGGACGTGCCTTTTGTGCAAGAATATGATTATGTGTCTCCAGAGGATTTACCTAGACATCCTCCAGAATGAGAAATTGAGTTTTCCATTGATTTAATTCCTCGTTCAAGGTCCATATCGAATACCCCTTATAGAATGGCCACAGAGGAATTAGTGGAACTAAAAAAATAACTGAAAGAATTGAGTAATAATGTATTTATTCTACCTATTGTTTCTCCATGGGGAGCCCCTATTATTTTTGTTAAGAATAAATATGGATCTATGAGGTTGTGCATTGACTACAGGGAGATCAATGCTATAACAATAAAGAACAAGTATCCTCTACCTTTCATTGAAGATTTATTCGACCAAATTCATGGAGCTCAATATTTTTCAAAGATTGACCTTCGATCTGGATACCATCAGTTGTGTGTGAAGAAGGAATATATTTCAAAAACAGCATTTCAAACCAGGTACGGGCATTACGAGTTTACAGTAATTCCTTTTGGGATGACTAATGAACCATCTGTTTTTATGGATCTAATGAACAGAGCTTTCAAGGAATATCTTGATGAATTTTTAGTGGTATTTATTGATGATATCTTGGTATACTCCAAAATCTATGAAGATTATTATAATCACTTGCACACCATTCTGAAAACCCTCAGAAAAAATGAATTATATGGGAATTTTATCAAGTGTGAATTTTGGCTTCAGGATATTTCTTTTCTTGGACATATTATCACTAAGGATGGAATCTCTGTTGACCCTTCTAAGACAAAGGAAATCCAAAAATAGAAAACACCAACAAGTATAACTGATGTACGCAGTATTATTGGTTTAGCAGGTTATTATCAACATTTTTTCTAGAATTTTTCCCGATTGGCTAACCCATTATCCAAGCTCACATGTAAAGGGGTTAAATTTGTTTGGGCAAAAGATTGTGAAGAATTTTTTGAAGAATTGATGAGAAGATTAGTCAATGCTCATATATTGAATCTACCATCGGGGAATGATGGGTTGGTTATTTATAGTGATGCCTCAAAGAAAGTATATGGTTGTGTCCTTATGCATAATGATAGAGTTATTACCTATGCATCACGAAAAAAAAAAATTTATGAACAAAACTATCCTACTCATGATCTTGAGTTAGCAGCTATAATCATTGTTTGAAGATATGGAGACACTATCTATATGGTGAAAAATTTGGGATTTATACTAATCACAAGAGTTCGAAGTATATTTTCTCACAAAAATAGCTCAACATGAGGAAAAGGGGACAACTTTAACTACTCAAGGATTATGATTTAACTATACACTACCACTCGGGGAAGTCAAATAAGTTGACAGATGCATTTAGTAGAAAGGATAATGGAGTTTTGAACAAGATGATAATTGAAAAGGATCCTATATACATGGATCTAATAATGATGGATATGGGAATAAACATGCAAGGTGAAACATCAATGCTTTTTCAAATAGTTGTCAAACCATCTTTACATGAAAGGATAAAGAGTTCTTAGACTGATGATGTGGGTTTTCAAAAGAATATTAAATCTATGATTAATGAGAGATTGAGTGAGTTCATATATGAAGACGATATTTTGAAATTTTGGAAGAGACTTTGTGTTCTCAATATATCGGATCAGAAAAGGGAACTGTTAGATGATTCTCAGAGCTCCAATTTCTCTATACACCCTAGTAGCACTAAGATGTATTGGGATTTGAAGGAACATTTTTTAGGGGACAACATGAAGAGGGAGATTGTTGATTTTGTTTCAAGATGTATCGTTTGGAAACATGTTAAAGCTGGAAGGCAACAGTCTGGAGGAGTCATGCAACCTCTTCCCATACCTAAGTGGAAATGTGAAAATATTATGATGGATGTAGTCATGGGGATTCCAAAGACACCTTGAAGGAATGATGCAATATGGGTCATTGTTGATCGTCTTACCAAGTCAGCACATTTTCTTTCTATTAGAGAAGATTTACTACTTGAACGTTTAGAAAGAAAATATATTAATGAAGTGGTAAGACTCCATTTTATACCCATATCGATTTTTTCTAATCGTGATCCCTGTTTTACATCATGATTCTGAAAATGTCTTCAGAAAGCCCTGGATACTGAACTTCGTTTGAGCACTTCCTACCACCCTCAAATGGATGGACAATCAGAACAGACTATTAAAACCTTAGAAGACATGTTTATATCTTGCTCACATAACTGTCTATGTATGTGGGATCAATATTTACCTCTGTTAGAATTTTCTAATAAAAAAAACTTCTATTCAAGTATTCAGATGGCACCATATGAAGCATTATATGCCAAGAGATGTCGCACACCAATTTTTTGTGATGATGGTGGTGAAAGAAAACTCCTAGGACCAGAACATGTTGAGGAAATGGTGAAAAAAGGCGATGTTTATCTAAACCAACATCAAAAGAGAACAAATCTGGCAGAAGATCTATGTCGATAACCAAAGGAAGGGTTTTCAATTTTAGGTAGGAGATCATGTTTTCTGTAAGGTATATCCATGGAAGAGAGTTATACGATTCGATAAGAAGTGTAATCTAAGTCCCAGGTACATTGGACCTTTCGAAATTCTAGAACGAATTGGGGTTGTAACTTACCGGTTGGCAATGCCGCCAATTATCTTTAAAGTTCATGATGTGTTCAACATATCATTATTAAGAAAATATGTTCCTGAACCAACACATGTAATCACCTATGAGGAAATTGAACTAATACCTGATCTGTATTATTGTGAAGTCCCTGACAAAATTCTTGATACCAGTGAACAAGTGCTGAGAAACTGGACGACTCATCTCTTAAAAGTTATATGTAGAAACCATAAGATGGAAGAGGTAGCGTGGGAACCTGTGGAACTTTTGATGAAGAACCACCCTAATATTTTTATGCAATAATCTTCTATAAATTTTGAGGATTAAATTATTTTAAGGAAGGAATAATGTAACACCCCAAGATTCCACGGTATGTTTCCCTTTGAATAATACAATAGCTTGCATTGTATGCAACTTCGAGATTCTAACACATCATGACCAATCAAAATAGCCGGTATGAATAGTATTACCGAATTTTTGACATTTCATAAATTTTATCTTTTAAAATAGACTTCATTTTTGGATTCAGAATATCAAAATTAGCTTAGGGTGATTTTTTGGTATTTTTCTGATAACATTCAATTTTTGATGAATAGTGAAAAACACTAAGTTACTGTTTTAAACCATCTTTTTATTTATTTAATTATTTATTTTATTTAAATTTATTTATGGTCAAAATAGATACATAATACCTATATATGTTTAATTTAATTCATTGGAGTCATTTTATAATGAGTTTAAATATATAAAATTTTATCAAACTTTCTACCGTCATTTACCCACCTCCTAAGAGCATTTCCAAATTTGTATAAAACATAATTTTACCACTTCTGTGAGTTGAATTTTCAAAATCCGAGAGACACAATTGAAATCAGTAAGTAAAATGTGGTTCAATAAGATGAAAATAACTTTTGGTGAATAGTAAATTTTTTCTTTTATTTACCACGGTTAAAAATAAATTGGGTAATTAAGGGTAAAAATGATATTATTATTACCCTAACACATGTCCTAATTCTATTGGATAAGTATAAATCGACCAAAAACAACCTTAGGAATAAAATATGAACCTCTTTGGTCCACATGGATTAGATTAGGACATTCTTTTTTAGAAGAGTTAAAAGAGTTAAATTCAAAGTTTAATAACTAAACCATTTTTAATATAGTGTTACACATAATATATATTAAACTATAAATATTCAATATAAATATAAAAATATTTCCTACATAATGGTATTTTACTTAACATTTTTAGACATTAAATAATTAAATTTATTTATGACACATTGATGATGAAGTAATTACCATATTAATGAAAGATTAAAATAATTAATATTATAAATATCCAAATAAATATAATTTTAGACTTTTATTTATTTCTACTAATCTTCTAGGTTAATATTAAATGTTAGGGTTGATTAAATGTATTTTGTTTGAAGTAATAAAGTTTTTAGGACTTTAACAAAACTCAATTATTAAATAACGTCAAAATTGACATAAATGAGCTCTTAAAACAAATACAATATTATTGGTTGATATAGTAATCCTAAAAATATAAGGTTCATCCAAAAGACTTATATAATGATAGTTATATCATTAATTAACCACTTTGGGTTCTCTTCGAAGTTTTTAGTATGTTTATTAACCATATAATATAAAACTTCAAAGAGACATGGTAAATGTCAAACTATTTAAGTAAGAGTTAAATCAAAAATATACGGTTAATATAGTGACCCAAACTAGTCTAAAACCTATTAGTTGAGAGGTTTTAGACCCATCCCCACCATATACATTAAATAATTAATTTTGGAGCCATTAGAAACCGAAAATTATATTATTATAAAATAATATTTCAATCTTTTCCTAAGGTGTCCCTCAACCCTCTTATAAAAGGGAACATCCCCTTCTCTCAAATTCACAACTTCAAAGCCTTTTGGATCGGCCAATGTAACACCGCAAGCTTCCACGGTACACTTCTCTTTGAATAATACAGTAGCGTGTGTTGTATGCAGCTTCGAGTTCTAACACACACCACAACCAATCAAAGTAGGCGTTATGAATAGTAATACCTAATTTTTGAAATTTTATAAATTTTATCTTTCCAAATGGACTTCTATTTTGGATTTTGAATATCGAAATTAGCCTATGTTGAATTTTTGGTATTTTCTGAGAACTTCCAATTTGTTTTGAATAGTGAAAAATACTTAAAAACCACTTTTTTAATCAATATAATTTATAGTGATAAATTATACTATTTAGTGGTTTTAAATTATAATTAGAATATATTTTTACCATTTTATCCAATGGTGGTTATTAGAATTAATTTCACTTTGAAATTGGACATAAACAATTGTCAATATTTTGATATATATTGTTTCTTAAAAACACGCTATTTATTGTGACAACAGGAATTAATTATGAAATTAATTAATGCAACTTATATGTTTGGAATTTTTTAAAATATACAACATTTTTGAATTCGTAATATCAATTATAGCTTAGGGTGAAATTTTGGCATTGTTTTGAAAAACTTCAATTTTGATGAATAGTGAAACCACTAAGTGGTAGTTAAAAAACTAATTTTTTGTTTAAATGAAACATTACCACTTCTGTGATTTGATTTTCAAAAATCCGACATACATGGTTGTCATTAGGAAGTAAAATGTTGTTCAATGGGATTAAAATAATTGTTTGGTGAATAGTAACTTTTAAGTTTAATTAATCGCGATTAAAGGTAATTAGTGAAATTTAAGGTAAAAATGATATTATAAAAATATGAAAATACCTTTACACTTGTCCTAACCCTATTGGATGTGTCACGGCCGACCAAGAAAATCCATGGGTCAACTTGGGGACCACATGGAGCCACTTTGGTAGGAAAATGACATAAATAACTTTTTATTTAATGTTAAAATAAAAATGTCACAAACAAGAGTTGTTTTACTAAAAAAAAATTTAAATGGGGTTATACAAGTCATATGTTTTAATATAAATATTCATTAGAAATATAAAAATATTTCCTACATCATGATATTTTTTTTATAATTTTTAGACATTAGAATAAATTAAATTATTTATGACACCAGGATGATGCAGCGATTAACTCATTAATTAACGATTTAAATAAAATGAAAAGATAATGTAAAATATATGACTTAGACATGTCAAAAACCTATTGGATGAGAAGATTTCGAACCCTTATCACCTTATCCTAGAAATATATAAGTGTGGGACCTTTGGAATCCGAAAAAGCATTTCATAATAATGTAACATTTCAATCCTTCCAAGAGTGCCCCTTCTCTCCTCTTATAAAAGGCCCCCACCACTACCACCTTACTCACACCATAAAAGCCTTTTGGCTCGGACAAACTCTGCCCAAATACTCTCTCAACATTCCTCCCTTACTCTTAGAAGACTCACATTGGGCAGAAGTGTTCCCAAGGAAGCCTTTGGCTCAAATCAAAAAGAGTTACCCGATTTTATGGTAATGTCTTCTCTAATGTTGTTTTGTATTATTTTGCTTATCCAACCCCTTAAACTCTTTTTGTTACTTTATTTTGTAACAAAAACAGTATCTACAAAATACTAGGATGTTTTTATGATATGTATTTGGTTTACACTTACACACACCTTCGTCTAATGGTTAAAGAACATACTGTTTCTGTGGGTGGCGAAATACTGCCTCACGAAACGATGATTGTTCAATAATCTTTCAACACCTCTAATGGTGGCCATTTTGATGAATCTATTTTCATATATGATATATATATAATATTTATGTTTTCCTTATGCTTTTGTATTTCTCATTTATGGCATACTTTATGATTTCCATTATGGGTAAATGCGATAATTTCATTTTAGGAAGTGCGGACTACCGCCCCCTCAAAGTGATTTGAATCATTAATGCCATATGTGGGATGTATAAAGGATGAAGAAAATGTTATTATACATTATATAATACTAGAATTATATTATACCTTTATATAATTATATCTTCATTCCATTAAATATGAAATAGAAATGAAAGTAGCGTTCATGCGTACGTACAGCTTACCGTCTCCATGAACTGTGCATTTCATTTCTTACCTCTAAATGTTATGTAATATTATAAATTAATGTATATAATGGATATATATGATGTATATGATATATAAATCATGAATATAATTATGGATATAATGGATATTTTATCACATGAACAATGTGTAATTATAAGAAGTTTAATTTTGACTCAGGTACCTAAGATCGACAAAACAACCGTTATTAACATAAATAATTACATAATGTTCATAACATGGTAATAAGTGATATAAAATAAATAATATAATTTAAAAAGGTTCTTAAGAAATTATAAATTAACTCTAGTTTATTATTCCGGAGATCAATGAACGGTCGAGTGAATTCGGACATGAGGTAAGGAAACTTCTTAACCCAATTTCTATTCTTTGGGTTAATCTCCTAATTTCAAATTATGTCATGATATTATTATGTCCTATCAAGTATTTTTACTTTATTTATGTGTAGTTATAGTGAATAAACATAATCGATATATTTTATTTAAAAAAATGATCTTTGTAAGGGTCTTCGTCTCAATCTCCTTTCATTGAGGCATATTTTGTTTTATACACAAATTTTTTTATACGGTGTATAAACCCCTTTGACTTTGACTTTTATTCAAAAATGAATCTTTTTTTACAAATCGTTTTACTAAACGACAAAAGGAATGTTTTTGTCTTATGTATGCGGTGACAATGACTTCTCCTCCACCGTGACCATTATTTGTGTTTCGGCTTCCTCTACAAGCCATAACTTTTTTTAATGAGAAATAAATACAAAGTTTTAACTTTCTTTTATTTTGGTATTGAAAATGGTTTTTAATGTGTTTTTATTATATCAATGTGTTGCGTTGATACCTAGTGATTCAAATGTGGAAATGTTATGTTTCCTTTAAGCATGTTTTATGTGATACGATTATGTTATGGTTTATGATATGTTTAAACCTATTCATATGAGGAATGCATTGGACTTAATAAGGGACGGGTGGAGCCCGCTACTACTCCTCGATGCATCGGTAGGTCTCATGAGACATACTAGTGTCTTGGCACGAGGACTTGACAAAATCTTATTTGTGGTCTTGGCACGAGGCCTTGGCTATGTGGTTATGATAGTCTGACATTATGCATTCCATCATTATGAAAGTGGTTATTGATATTGCATGTGATTATTCGGCTAGTAGAATATCCATGTGAGTAAGTAACTGGCATTATTTAATTTTAATTTTTCCATATTATGCTGAAGTTCAAGTTTAAAAAGGCTTTTGTTTTAGTTTTACATTGCCTTAAATGTTAATGTTTATTTATGAAAGCTTCCGCAATATTTCTATCCTTACTGAGCATCTGATATCACCCCTTTCAATGTTTTAATTTTTCCAGGATGTGAAGAAGTATTTTAGGAATGACCAGCAGGGATAGTCTGAAGGGGATTTGAGTGTGGAAAATGGATAATATCTTATTTTATTTTTTCACTTTATGATGTAATGTAACATTTATGAATGTATCTAGTGTTTCCAAGGCTACTAAACTAATCGGTCTTTCGAGACTTGATCTTTTGTGATCATGCCAATGTTACGCAACAATGCACCGACTCTGGGTAACTACGGTCGGGGCATTACAGTTGGTATGAGAGGCAGTTTAGTACTAACCTTGGAAGCTAGATTTAGATAAACTCTGATTAGATAACATATCCCAATGATAGACTTTGAGGATTAGTATAGAAGAACATCCTAGAATTTTGGTATTATAGAGATGTTGTGAGTTTTCCGAGCAATAAATCCCGGTCTGGATACGAGCAGGTAGAGGAATCTCTGGCATAGATGTACCTAGGGGTAAAACCCGAAAACACCACTTTGATCTAGACTCGAACAGGAACCGGTGCACGACAACGGGCATTGCTGCACTCTTGGTTACGACACTCCCGGGGGATATGCTTAGGATAATTCTAATTTTCTTTACAAACCACTATGAAGGGTTATGAGTATATACTTCCTCAATGGAAAATTTTTTATGGATTATATCTAAAAATAGTTCAATTTATGTTTAGTATTTTACAAGTATGGAATTATGTATTTCGATTCATAAACTAATCTAGTTTATCCATTGTTTAGAAATGGCACCTAGTGGAAGGAATGGAAACCGTATCAATGCACGCACTCCGTGTAGGGATTTCCCTCTTGCTCAAGATAATTATTGTGGATCTGAAGATACAACTGGTGCGGATAAACTTATTACCATACTGGGACAACTCACACAGGTTATGAATAATAACCTTACTCGTATGGAGCACCCTGATCCGCAATGTGGAGGATCAATGTTAGACTGCTTCATGAGGAAAAAACCACCAACATTTAATGGGGGTACAAATCCATTAGTAGCTGAGAAATGGATAAAATCCTTAGAAAAAATATTCCATGCCTTGGGGAGTAGCGAAAGGGAGAAGGTTGCCATGGCTGTCTACCGCCTCACTAGAGATGCCGATCAATGGTGGTCGCTGATTCAAAACATAAAGAAAGATGATGAAGTATCAAATATGGAATGGGGAGAGTTCAACGATATTTTCTTAGAAAAATAATTTCCACATGACCATCAAGAAGATATGGAAAAGAAATTTCTTGAGTCTGAGGCAGAAGGAGGCTGAGAATGTCGCAATGTATGAGGCTAACTTTACAAGTTTAGCAACGCATGCTGCAGAATATATACATAAACCAATAAGTAAGATTGATTGTTTCTTTGATGGGTTAAAACCATTTCTCCATCGAGCATTAGTATCACAAACCTTCTCGTCATATGAAGATATCGTCTCGTGTGCTATCAAGAGGGAAAAGGAATTCTCTATGTCTTATAACTTTAAAGAAAAGTAAGAAAAGAAGAGATATTCTGATCAATCCAGAAATGGAAATAAGGGGAAGAAGGGAAGAGTTGAATATCAGTCCTGCAGTAAATGTGGAAAGAAACACCACGGTACTTGCTTGAAGGGAATGGGAGTATGTTACAAGTGTGGTGAAAAAGGCCACCAAGCTCATGATTGCAAGGGAAATAAAGTTGTTGTAAATGTGGAATGCAATAATTGTAGAGATATGAGACATTATGCAAATAAATGTCCTAAGCATCAGGGGAACTTACCTCGAAAGATGCCAAGGGATCAAGGCCAAGCTTATGTTATCACTACTGCTGAGGTTGAAGCTCCGAAAGACGTGGTGGCAGGTAATTTAAATGTTTCCTCATGTTTAGGAAATGCATTATTTGATTCTGGATAATCACATTGATTCATATTTTCCCAGTTTTCTATGAAAATTAGATATTTTAACTTTGATTTAAGAAGATAATTGTCAGTCAAAACTCTTAAGGGATGTATTATTGCAACAAAATTTTGTGAATCAGTCCCCATTAGAGCACATAACTGTTCTTTATCCGCTGATCTCATTGTCATACCTATGATTGAGTTTGATATAATCCTTGGTATGGATTGGATTTCAGAATATGATGCACAGATTTATTGTAAGAAGAAGGAGGTTACGATTTTTGATGATGATGATAAGGAATGCCTTATTTTTAGAGCAGAATCATCACCGCCTAATTCTTATTTAGACCCACCCCCAGTAGCTCAACTAAATTCAATTATTGGGGAGGAAGAGGATGTAATGACTAAGGGAGAGGAAAGGAATGTTCAAATATAGGAATTACCTATTGTGAAATAATATGAAGAAGTGTTTCCGAAAGATTTACCTGAACATCCTCCAGAACGAGAAGTTGAGTTTTCCATTGATTTAATTCCTGGATCAAGGACTATATCGAAGACCCCTTATAGGATTTCCACCGTTGAATTAGTTGAACTAAATAAACAACTATAAGAATTGAGTAATAAGGGATTTATTCTCCCTAGTGTTTCTCCATGGGGAGCCCCTGTCCTTTTTGTTAAGAAGAAATATAGATCTATGAGGTTGTGCATTGACTACAGGGACATCAATGCTATAACAATAAAGAACAAGTACCTCCTACCTCGCATTGATGATTGATTCGACCAATTTCATGGAGATCAATACTTTTCAAAGATTAACCTTCGATCTGGATACCATCAGTTGTGTGTGAATAAGGAAGACATTCCGAAGACAGCATTTCGAACAAGGTACGGGCATTACGAGTTTATAGTAATTCCTTTTGGATTGACTAATGCACCATCTGTATTCATGGATCTAATGAATAGAGTTTTCAAGGAATATCTAGATGATTTTGTGGTGGTATTTATTGATGACATCTTGGTGTACTCCAAAACCTACAAAGATCATGAAAATCACTTGCTCATTATCTTGAAGACTCTTAGAAGGCATTAATTATATGGGAAGTTTATCAAGTGTGAATTCTGGCTTCAGGAGATTTCCTTTCTTGGCCACATTGTCTCTAAGGTTGGAACTTCCATTGATCCTTCTAAGACCAAGGCAATCCAACAATGTCCAGCACCGACGAGTATAACTGAGGTACGCAGCTTTATTGGTTTGGCAGGTTATTATCGAAGTTTTGTCCAGAATTTTGCCTGATTGGCTAACCCATTAACAAGCTCACACGTAAAGGGGTTAAATTTTTTTGGCCAAAAGAGTGTGAAGAACGTTTTGAAGAAATGAAGAGAAGATTAGTCAACAGTCCCATATTTACTCTACCATCAGGGAATGACGGGTTCGTTATTTATAGTGATGCATCAATGAAAGGACTTGGTTGTGTCCTTATGCAAAATGATAGGGTTATTGCTTATGCATCACGATAGCTAAAAATTCATGAGCAGAACTTTCCTACTCATGATCTCAAGTTAGCTGCTGTAATTGTTTCCTTGAAGATATGGATACATTATCTCTATGGTGAAAAATGTGAGATATATACCGATCACAAGAGTTTGAAATATATTTTCTCACAAAAAGAACTCAACATAAGGCAAAGGCGATGGCTTGAACTACTCAAGGATTATGATTGCATGATACACTACCGCCCAGGGAAGGAAAATAAGGTTGCAGATGCTTTAAGTAGAAAAGATCATGGAGTTTTGACCATGATGAGAGTAGAAAGGGATCCTATTGTCATGGATATAGTAAAGATGGATATGGGAATCACCATGGAGGGTGAACCATCAAAAAAAATTCAAATGGTTTCCAAACCATCATTACTAGAAAGGATAAAGTGTTCTCAGGCCAATGATGAAGAGTTGAAAAAGAAGATTAAAGCTGTGAATGATGGGCGATTGAGTGACTTTGTGTATGAAGATGGAATTTTGAAATTTGGGAGGAGACTTTGTATTCCCGATATACCTGATTTAAAGATGGAATTGTTGGATAATTATCATAGCTCCAATTTCTATATACACCCTGGGAGCACCAAAATGTATAGAGATTTAAAGGGACATTTTTGGTGGGACAACATGAGGAGGGAGATTGCTGATTTTGTGTCAAGATGTATGGTTTGTTAGCAAGTGAAAGCTGGAAGGCAACTGCCTGGTGGAGTATTGCAACCTCTTCCCATACCTGAGTGGAAATGGGATAATATTACGATGGATTTTGTCATGGGATTAACAAAGACTCCTAGAATAAATGATGCAATATGGGTCATTATTGATCATCTCATGAAGTCAGCGCATTTTCCTGCTATAAGGGAAGATCTACCACTTGAACGTCTAGCAAGACTGTATATTAATGAAGCTTTGAGACTTCATGGAGTACCCCTGTTGATTGTCTCGGATCGTGATCCTCATTTTACATCAAGATTATGGAAAATTCTTTAGAAGGCCTTAGATACTGAACTTTGTTTGAGCACTGCTTACCACCCTTAAACAGATGGACAATCAGAAAGAACTATTCAAACCTTAGAATACATGTTGAGATCATGCTCACTTGACTTTCCAGGAATGTCGGATCAATATTTACCTCTGATATAATTTTCCTATAAAAATAGCATCCATTCAAGTATTCATATGGCACCATATGAAGCATTATATGGAAAGAGATGTCGAACAACAACCTGTTAGGATGACATTGGTGAAAGAAAACTTGTAGGCCCAGAACTGGTGGAAGAAACGATGTAAAAGGTGAAAGTAATCCAAAACCACATCAAAGCAGCTCAAAGTAGGCAGAAGAGCTATGCCGACAACTGAAGGAAGGATTTGGAATTTCTGGTAGGAGATCATGTTTTCTTGAAGGTATCTCCATGGAAGGGAGTTATACGTTTCGGTAAGAAGGGTAAATTGAGTCCCAGGTACGCCAGACCCTTAGAAATTCTAGAACGAATTGGGGCTGTAGCTTACCGTTTGGAAATGCCGCCAAGTGTCTCCAAAGATCATGATGTATTCCATGTATCACTGTTGAGAAAATACATGCATGACCCAACGCATGTACTCACCTATGAGGAATTAGAACTGGAACCCGGTCGGTCCTATTGCGAAGAGCCCGCCAGGATTCTTGATACAAGAGAACAAGTGCTGAGAAACCGGCCGACTCATCTGGTAACAGTTTTATGGAGAAAGCATAAGATGGAGGAGGAAATGTGGGAACCCGAGGAACATATGATGAAGAATCACCTGAGTCTTTTTATACAGTGATATTATATGAAATTTTGAGGACAAAATTATTTGAATGAGGGGATAATGTAACACCCCAATCTTCCACGGTACATTTCTCTTTGAATAATACAGTAGCATGTGTTGTATGCAACTTCGAGTTCTAACACACACCACAACCAATCAAAGTAGCCATTATGAAAAGTAATACCTAATTTTTGAAATTTTATAAATTTTATCTTGCCAAATGGACATCGTTTTTGGATTCGGAATATCGAAATTCGCCTATGTTGAATTTTTGGTATTTTTCTGAGAACTTCCAATTTGTTTTGAATAGTGAAAAATACGTAAAAACAACTTTTTTAATCAAAATAATTTATAGTGATAAATTATAATATTGAGTGGTTTTAAATTATAATTAGAATATATTTTTTACCATTTTATCCAATGGTGGTCATTAGAATTAATGTCACTTTGAAATTGGACATAAACAATTGTCAATCTTTTAATATATAATGTTTCTTAAAAACATGCTATTTGTTGTGACAGCGGGAATTAATTATGAAATTAATTAATGCAACTTATATGTTTGGAATTTTTTAAAATAGACATCATTTTTGAATTCGGAATATCTATTATAGCTTAGGGTGAAATTTTGGCATTGTTCTGAAAAACTTCAATTTTTGATGAATAGTGAAACAACTAAGTGGTAGTTAAAAAACTGATTTTTCGTTTAAATGAAACATTACCACTTCTATGATTTGATTTTAAAAAATCCAACATAAATGGTTTTCAATAGGAAGTAAAATGATGTTCAATGGGATTAAAATAATTTTTTGGTGAATAGTAACTTTTATGTTTAATTAATCGCGATTAAAGGTAATTAGTTAAATTTAAGGTAAAAATGATATTATAAAAATATGAAAATACCTTTACACTTGTCCTACCTCTATTGGATGTGTCATTGCCGACCACGACAATCCATGGGTCAACTTGGGGACCCCATGGAGCCACTTTGGTAGGAAAATGACATAAATAACTTTTTATTTAATGTTAAAATAAAAATGTCAAAAACACGAGTTGTTTTACTAAAACAATTTTTAAATGGGGTTATAGAAGTCATATTTTTGACTATAAATATTAATTATAAAGATAAAAAGATTTCCAACATCATGATATTTTTTTTATAATTTTTATACATTAAATAAGTTACATTATTTATGACACCATGATGATGTAGTGATTACCTCATTAATTAACGATTTAAATAAAATGAAAAGATAATGTAAAGTATAAGACATAAACTTGTCAAAAACATATTTTATGAGTATATTTAGAACAATTATCACCTTATCCTCGAAATATATAAGTTTGGGACCTTTAGAATCCGAAAAATCATTTCATGATAGTGTAACATTTCAATCTTTCCAAGAGTGCCCCTTCTCTCCCCTTGTAAAAGGCCCCCACCACTACCACCTTACTCACACCATAAAAGCCTTTTGGATCGGCCAAACTCTGCCCAAATACTCTCTAAACATTCCTCCCTTACTCTTAGAAGCCTAAATTTGGGCATAAGGCTTTCCAAGGAAGCCTTTGGCTCAAATCAAAAAGAGTTACTTGATTTTTAGGTAATGTCTTCTCTAATGTTGTTTTGTATTATTTTGCTTCTCCAACCCCTAAAACTCTTTTTATTCCTTTATTTTGTAACAAAAACAGTATCTAAAATATACTAGTATGTTTTTATGATATGTAATTGGTTTACACTTACACACACCTTCGTCTAATGGTTAAAAAACATACTGTTTCTGTGGGTGGCGAAAAACTTCCTCACGAAATGATGATTGCTCAATATTCTTTTAACACCTCTAATGGTGGCCATTTTGATGACACTATTTTCATATATGATATATATATTATTTTTATGTTTTCCTTATTCTTCTTTATTTCTCATTTATGGCATAATTTATGATTTCCATTATGGGTAAACGCGATAATTTAATTTTAGGAAGTGCGGACTACCACCCCCTCAAAGTGATTTGAATCGTTAATGCCATATGTGGGATATATAAAGGATGGAGTAAATGGTATTATACATTATATTACAATGGAATTATATTATACCTTTATATAATTATAACTTCATTCCATTAAATATTAAATAGAAATTAAAGTAGCATTCATGCGAACGTACGGCTTACCGTCTCCATGAATGGTGCATTTCATTTCTTACCTCTAAATGTTATGTAATATTATAAATGAATGTATATACTAGATATATATGATGTATATTATATATACATCATGAATATAATTTTGGATATAATGGATATTTTACCACATGAACAAAGTGTAATTATAAGAAGGTTATTTTTGACTCAAGTACCTAAGATCGACAAAATGACCGTTATTAACATAAATAATTACATAATGTTAATAACATGGTAACAAGTGATATAAAATGAATAATAAACTTGAAAAAGGTTCTTAAGAAATTATAAATTAACTCTAGTTTATTATTCATGAGATCAAAGAACGGTCGAGTGAATTCGGACACGAGGTAAGGGAACTTCTTAACCCAATTTCTATTCTTTGGGTTAATCTCCTAATTTCAAATTATGTTAGGATATTATTATGTCCTATATTGTATTTGTACTTTATTTATGTGTACTTATATTGAATACACATAATATATCTACTTTATTTAAAAAAATGATCTTTGTAACGGTCTTCATCTCAATCTCCTTTCATTGAAGGATATTTTGTTTTATACACAAATTTCTTTTATACGGTGTATAAACCCCTTTGACATTGACTTTTATTCAAAAATGAATATTTTTTTTCAAAGCGTTTTACTAAACGAAAAAAGAAATTTTTTTGTCTTACGTATGCGGCAACAACTAATTCTCCTCTGATGTGACCATTATTTGTGTTTCGGCTTCCTCTACAAGACATAACTTTTTTTAATGAAAAATAAATATAAAGTTATAACTTTCTTTTATTTTGGTATTGAAAATGCTTTTGAAAGTGTTTTTATTATATCAATTTGTTGTATTGATATCTAGTGATTGAAATATGGAAATTTTATGTTTCCTTTATGCATGTTTTATGTGATACGATTATGTTATGGTTTATGATATGTTTAAACCTATTCATATGAGGAATACATTGGACTTAATAAGTGACGGGTGGAGGCCGCTACAGCTCCTCGATGCATCGGTAGGTCTCATGAGACAAACTAGTGTCTTAGAACGAGGCCTTGACAAAATATTATTTGTGGTATTGGCACGAGGCTTTGGCTATGTGGTTATAATAGTCTCGCATTATGCATTCCATCATTATGAAAATGGTTATTGATATTGCATGTGATTATTCGGCTAGTAGAATATCCATGTGAGTAAGTAAATGGCATTATATAATTTTATATTTGTCATATTATGCATAAGTTAATGTTTAAAAAGGCTTTTGTTTTAGTTATACATTGCCTTAAATGGTAATGTTTATTTATGAAAGCTTCCGCAATATTTATATCCTTACTGAGCATCTGAGCTCACCCCTTTCAATGTTTTAATTTTTCGAGGATGTGAAGAAGTATTTTAGGAATGACCTGTAAGGATAGTCTGAAGGGAATATGAGTGTGGAAAATAGATACTATGTTATTGTAGTTTTTCACTTTATTATGTAATGTAGCATTTATGAATGTATCTAGTGTTTCCAAGGATACTAAACTAATCGGTCTTTCGAGACATGATCTTTTGTGATCATGCCAATGTTACACAATAACGCACCGACTCTGGGTAACTGGGGCCGGGGCGTTACAGCCAACCCCTAGCAAAATATCCTCCCAAATATCCTCCCTTCATCCTATAGGCCTTCCATTAGTCATAAAGCAAACCTATGGAGCCCATTTGATCAAATCAAATGGAAGAACCCGAAAAAGAGGTAAATATTTCATCACCTCTTCCATGTTCTTTTCATCTTCCACTTATTTTTTTTTTGTTTTTTTCATTCTAAAATAATAACTCTAGTATCTTCTATATACTGTGATGTTATTATAAAAATGGTACACCCTTATTAATTATTCTATCCATCCTATAAATGACAAAGTCACCATATGTGCGCACATACGGATTACCGTCTCCACGTCGTGGTGTAATTTGTTATTCAAATACTTCATCATTTGGATGTGTATAATAATGATTATAAATGATGTAAATACTAAATATAATATTATATTGATTCTTTATATACGATATACCATACAATTATATATGATTTTAATATCAAAAGAATTATATCGTTGCTTGTGTGTACGTACGAATTACCGTCTCCACGAACGCGATAAGATTCATTCCCCATCGTATCCATTCAAAAGTAATTTTCAATTGATGATTAAAAATAATTTCTAAAGAATTAATATCATTATGAATATGAATAAGATACATCCTATCCATAAAAATAATTACTTACGTAACAAATCATATAAAGGAAAACGAATCAGTTAACTCCCGAAACGACACTAATACCAAAATATTATTAACAAAGAAATATTAGAAGATCATATATGACATAATATTAATGTATATGGTTCTTGTATAATTTAATAACAGTTATTTCACCATTATACAAGATTTTAACCTACCCTCGACCAAGGAAAAGTACAAGGTAAGGGTTAATTCTACAATCTTGTTATTATTCGAGGTTGTTTTTTTCGTAACTATCTAGTAGGACCTCTTTATCATCTGTATCCATGTTTCTTAAAAATTTATTTCAAAACTTTTTTAATATTTAATAGATAATGGGTTAAATCCATTTAGACCCTTATTTTAACTGATATTTTTGGGAAGGAATCTTTCAGTCATTTTCCAAACAAGGTACTTTACGACTTTTCGAAAAAATTAAGGTAAGAATGTCTTTCTTAACTTATATGGTGGGTGTGGTTATTCTCCACCATTATAACATCATCAAAGATTACCTTACAATATTATATGAATATTTTCAATATAAATGTTTTCTTATAAAATTATGTAACTCTAAATGATTTAAAAAAAGATATTTTTCTCAAATAGTTTTGATTTCCTCTATGTCAACACCCTTTGATGGATTTTGTACTTGTTTGAAGTCGATTCATTATGATAAAAATATTCTATATTGTATATAAGGTTTTCTAATATGTTTGACTGTGGATGTGTTATTTTTATACCATTCGTGGTTTATGGTTAAATTATTTACATTTCGTATGCTCGTTTTAATTCAAATTTTTATGTTATATTTCAACCTTTTCATATGAGGAATGTATTGGACTTAGTAAGTGACAGATGGAGCCAGCTATATCTCCTCGATGCATCGGTAGGTCTCGGGAGACAACTACAGGTGAAATTGGTTAAGGCCTTTCCCATTTTGATATATGGTTTTGCCGAGGCCTTAATCATTTTTAGACAAATTGGCCAAGGCCATGACAAAATGTTTCAATATCCAGCATTATACATTCCCTCATTATGAAAATAATATTGATGGTTCATGTGGTAATTTGACTAGTAGAATACCCATGATTATGTTTTATTATGGAATTATTTAATCATCTCATATTGCTTCCATAAAAGTGTTCATGTTAATTATTTGTAAAGGCATGTGTTTTCAATTATTCACCTTTTTTAATATTTATGTTATCTTCTTCTATATTGCTTACCCTTACTGAGGGTTTAAGCTCACCCCATTCTTATGTTTCATTTTCCCAGGATATGAAGAAGTTATTTATGAGTGACTTGTAGGAATAATTTAGGAGGCTTGGATGTTTCTAATAGAATAAATTAGTGTTTTATTTCTTTTCAAGTTGTAATGTTGAACTTATGTATGAATCTAGTTTCAAATAATACTAATCTGATCGTTCTTTCAGGACATGATTTCCTTTTAATCATGCCAATGTTATGTAATAATGCACTGACTCTGGGTAACTGGGGTGGGGGCGTTACATCATAAAGTACTAGGTACTACCCCACCATGTACGTGGCAATGGCGTCTCCTCACCCCCTACAGATTTCCCACCATCTATTCTTGAAATCGTCAAACAAATCCCCTTTGAAAAAGTACATTAAAAATGACCTAACATAGATTGAAATTCAATAAAAAATGTGATCGGGGTCATGGTTTTTGTAGCCTCCACCCAATTAGGATTTTAGTCCCCATGAATCATTAGATATTTTCTTTAAGAAATAAATCATCCTATTGGAGACTCGTCTCATTTTGTCATTCCCATGATTCATTGTAGATCATCCTATGAAACCAATTTTCCCAAATAAATGGAATAACATTTCCTCAAATCTCCATCTAACTTCATTTTATGATAGATATTGGATGATATATGGAGTGCACACTAATTTCTACAATGAATAAGTTATAAGAAATCACATACTAAGTGTTGGGAATCTACCTCCACAATTGAGACACATGAAAAGTATCATGAATAGTTTTAAATTTAGGGGGAAATGTTGGTTGGTTATAATTTTTATCAATATATCCATATATTTATAATGGATTTACATATCTTAAGGTTATATTTCCTTGAAAACCCAATAATTGGTGGCCTGACCATGATGGGTCTAGGAGACCGACATGATCACCGACCTTGAATTACAAAGGTCACCATTAGTTTTTTTCATAGTATTATTACTATCATTGAGTTCTTATAAGATGAATTAAAATCATATTCACTAAAAAAGTCATCTCTTAGATGGTGCTAGGACCAAAAACCAAGGATTTTCCAATATACATCTACCATAGGGGAGAATGAAAAGGTATCCCGTAAATAGATTTGAATGGTATGGTTAAAATAAAATAATGGTAGTTGTTATTATTATGTAATTACACTAAGTAGAGTTATTACGCCCTTTAACCCCAAAATTCAAGTATTTAAGACCATAGGATATCATCGATAATGATAATTGGTTACTTAGACTATCCCTTATTCCACAAGTGGAAATCAGTAATCGATTTCATATGCAAACCTAATACTCATTGAAACTCATCCTAAAATAGTGATTTAAATCGTGGTCATCTATTAGAAAAAATATTATCTCGTACCTCATAAAAACTCCAATTTTATTTGATATATTTTTCTATGATCATTCACTACGGAAGCCTTCTTGATATGAAAATATTGAAATATCTTGGTCAATCTGTCTGTGATCATCCACACTAAATTCTGACACAATGAGTACCAATAAAAGTGGGGCATAATTTCCACTATTTCTTAACACTATTTTTATATATTAGAATTTAAGGACTCAATATTACTTGTGTGATTCTAATGTTCAACCTATTTTCTGGGGATAAGTAAGGAATCTATATACAATTCTAGAAACTCCCTTCCTTAGTCCATTCCATTAAAATTGGTGTCGTATATCTCAGAGCATTTTAGTTATCCTCATTTTAACTACACAGTGAGATGGATGTTTCTCTTTTATCACATCAAAATTATTATTGTGAAAATGATACTTCCAGGGAAATTTATGAATAAAAATATTGAAACAAACCATTGAGGATCTCCCCATCATTGTTTCTTTCTCAAAAAATGATATAATCCAAAATAGATGTATGCGAGTCCTTATTATGTAATATAACAAATGTTGTAATATCCAACTATTGTTGTTGTATTCTACTTTGATAATAGGATATATAATATGGATGTTAATTTTAATTTCTATATAAAATTGGTTTATATTTTATATTTTATTTTATTGTCTACTCAATTTAGTATTCTTACATTGGATTTTGAAATTAAATTTGGACCATTTTACTTGGTCTCTTCTATGTTGTATGTTCTTATCGACTACTTTAGTTGAACTTCTCTACATTTGTTGCCACCATGGAAATACCGTGTTCTCTTATAATTCATTCTTATCCATCTATCTTCCACACCACCCATTTGACCATGACAACCCATTCATCCGGACAGTTGTGAGTACTGTTGGCCAATCTGTTCAGTTATTCTATGTGGCATTGTTATCTAGGTTGGGATGTTATTTCTTTTACCTTATGGAGGGAGTTTTCATAACCTCCACCAATAGATCATTAGAATGATAGTTTTAGATGATCAATATGCCCCTCAACGCTCATTTTAGGACCCCTCTATCCATATCTTCAATGGTGATGGTGTATTGATCCTCAACGGAGGACATGTTTGGGGGTCTACTGACCTCCTGGAACACCATTAGTTGGTGGTTCTTGGTGGAGTTTCATGTTGGCTTCCCTTCCCAATGAATACGTGTGTCCACTTATATTTGAAGACAATAACCTTGATAGAAAGTAATCTTCCCTTGGCGAGTTGAAATGAAGCAGTGGTGCCACACTTATCCAAGAGCACCAAGAGATATTGATGGGAAGCCCTTAGAGTCCAGTGTTGTAAGAATTCTTATATCTCATTTCTATTATTTGAGTTATTTTTGTTCTCATATCTTTTTTTATTTCATTCTTCTTGCTATCTTGATTTGTATCTTTTAACCTTTTATGTTTCCGTAATAATTAATTAAAATTTGTGAGTATGGTTTTATTGTCATAGAGTAGGGACCAAAAAGGGATCCTAACCATGCTAAATCTTGTCATTTTCCCAATTTTCCTTTCTTTTTTATTCTCCTACCATTTTATTGGAATTTCCATGTTCACTTATCTCACTATTTGCCTCAAAAATATAATTTTTTATTGTTTACAATGTGATCAAATTTATTTTTTCTTGTTTGAATATTTTATCGAACCAGTTAATCTATTCCTTAGTCCTTGGTATTATACATGGGGTTTTCATTTTATCCTTACTCACAAAAAAGTGGTATCAGATCCACCTAAACAAAAAATGGCTTCTTTAAAGCAAGAAATTGAAATATTTAATAGCAGAAATGATTTTAATTTGTGTTGATTAAAAATGTGACCATTTTTAGTCCAACAAGGGAAGCAATATTCCATTTTTATACCCAGGATGTAACACCCCAAACTTCCATGGTACGCTTCTCTTTGAAGAGTACAGTAGCGTGTGTTGTACGCAACTTTGAGTTCTAACACACCACGACCAATCAAACTAGCCGTTATGAATAGTAATACCAACATTTAGAAATTTTATAAATTTTATCTTTAAAAATGGACTTCATTTTTGGATTTTGAATATCGAAATTATCTTAGGGTGAATTTCTGGTATTTTTCTAAAAATTTTCAATTTTTGATAAATTGTGAAAAACACTGAGTTATAGTTTAAAACCACATTTTTATGTAAATAATTATTTATCTTATTTAAATTTATATTAGATCAAAATAGATATATAATACGTATATAATTTCAATTTAATTCATTGGAGTCAGTTTATAATAATTTTAGATATATAAAAATTTTAATGAACTTTTTATCGTCTATTACCCACCTCATAGGAGCATTTGAAAATTTACATAAAACTAAATTTTACTGCTTCAGTTAGTTAAATTTCAAAAATCTGAGAGACACGGTTGATATCAGTAATTAAAATTTGGTTCAATAAGATGAAAATAATTTTTTGTGAATAATAACCTTTTTCTTTTATTTAACACGGTTAAAAGTAAATAGGATAATTTAGGGTAAAAAATATTATTATTACAATAACACAAGTCTTAATTATATTGGATAAGTATAATTAAACCAAAAACTACCTTATGAATAAAATATAAACCTTTTTCGTCCACTTGGATTAGATTAGGACATTTATTATTATTTAATTCAAAGAAGAGTTAAAAGTGTTAAATTCAAAGTTTAATAACTAAACCATTTTTAATATAGGTTTACGCATAAGATAAATTCGAGTATAAATATTCATTAGAAATATAAAAATATTTCCTACATAATTGTATTTTATTTATATTTTTTAGAAATTAAATAATAAAATTTATTTATGACACAATGATGATGCAAGAATTACATAATTAATGAAATATTAAAATAATTGATATTATAAATATCGAAATAAATGTAATTTGAGACTTTTTATGGATTAAACTTATTTCATAGGTTAATATGATATATCAGGGATGGATAGATTAATTTTATTTGAATTAATAATGTTTTTATGAATTTAGAAAAAACAAAATACCAAATAGTGTCAAAATTGACATGAAAGAGTTTTTAAAACAAATATTATATTATTAATTGATATTCTATCCTAAAAATATAAGGTTAGGCCAAAGGTCTTAAATAATATTATATATGTCATTAATTAACCACTTTAGGTTCACTTGGAAGTTTTTAGTATGTTTATTAACCATAAAATATAAAAATAAAAAGAGACATGGTAAATGTCAAACTATTTAACTAAGAGTTAAATCTAAAAGATAAAGTTAATATTTTGACCCAAACCTGTCTAAAACCTATTGGATGAGTTTTTATCAACCCATCCCCACCATATACTTCAAATAATTTATTTTTGAGCCATTAGAAACCGAAAATGATTTTATTATAAAATAATATTTCTAGTTTTTCCTACGGTGCCCCTCACCCCTATTATAAAAAGGCACTCCCCCTTCCCTCAACTTCACACCATCAAATCCTTTTGGCTCGGAAAAACCCTGCCCAAATACCCTCTCAACTATCCTAAATTCATCTTAGAGACCTTTATTTAATCATAAATCCAACCTAAGGATCCCTTTTGATCAAATCAAAAGGAAGAACCCGAAGAAGAGATAAATATTTCATCACCTCTTTCAAGTTCCTTTCTTCTTCCACTTCCCCTTTCTTTGTTGTTTCCATTCTAAAATAATAACTACACTATATTATATATACATTGATGTTATTATAAATATGGTACAACAAAATTCATTATTCTATCCATCCTTGTAATGACATGTCACGATACGTGCGTACGTACAGCGTACCGTCTCCACATCATGCTGTAATTGTTTTTCAATACATTATTATTTGGATAGGTATAATAATGATGTGTAATTGATATAAATAATAAATATAACATGATAAATATTCTTTATATATGATATAACATCCAATTATATATTATTTTGATATCAAAATAATGATATTGTCGCTTGTGCGTACGTAAGGATTACAGTCTCCACAAACGCGATGAGATTCATTCCCCATCGTATCCATTCAAGACTAATTTTCATTTGACGAATAAAAATAATGTTTAAAAACATAATATCATTCTTTGTATTAATAATATACATCCTATCCATAACAAACATTACTTACGTAACAAATCATATAAAGGAAAACAAATTAGTTAACGCCTGAAACAATGATAATACTAAGCTATTATTAACAAAGTAATGTTAAAAAATCATATATGATATCATATTAATTTACATGATTTTTTATAATATAATAACAATTATTTCACCATTATAAAGAATTTTAACCTACCATCGACCAAGGAAAATTACAAGGTTAGGCTTAATTCTACAATATCTTTATTATCCGAGGTTGTTTATACGTAATTATCTACTGGGACCTATTTATCATCCACATCGATGTTTCTTAAAAATGTATTTCAAAACATTTTTACTATTTACTAGACTATGGTTTAAAGTCATTTATACCCTTATTTGAATATTTATAAATTGTTTTAAAGAAATCTTTCCGTCGATTTCCAAACAAGGTACTTTTAACCTTTTCGACAAAATTAAAGTAAGAGTGTTTTTTTAACTTCTACGGTAGGTGTGGCTATTTTCTACCATTATAACATCATTTAATCTTCCCTTACAAAATTATAATAATATTTTCAAAATAAATATTTTCATTTATAATTATATTACTTTTTAATGATTTCAAAATAGAAAGAGATATTTCTCTAAAAAGGTATTGATTTTATCTCTGTCAACATCCTTTGATGGATTTAATGTTTATTTGAAGTTGATTTATTATAATACAAAACGTCCATATTGTATTGAATGTTTTGTGATGTGTTTGACAATTTATGTGTTATTTTTATACCATTTATAGTTTATGGATAAGTATTGACATTTCTTATGCTTGTTTTAATAAGAATTTTTATGTTTTGTTTAAACCTTTTCATATGAGGAATTCATTGGACTTAGTATGTGATGGGTGGATCCCACTATAGCTCCTCGATGCATTGGTAGGTCTCATGAGACAAAATAGTATCTTGGTACATGGTCTTGACAAAATCTTATGTGTATTATTGGCACAAGGCCTTGACTATGTGGTTATGAAGTCTGACATTATGCATTCCATCATTATGAACATTGCTATTAATATTGCATGTGATTATTCAACTAGTAGAATATCCATGTGAGTAAGTAAATGACATTTTTTTGACTTATATTTTCTATATTATGATGGATTTTATGTTGAAAAGGCTTTTGTTTTAGTTTTATACATTGCCTTAACAGTTTATACTTATTTATGAATGTTTCTGCTATATTGATATCCATACCGAGGATCTGAGATCACCCCTTTCTATATTTTATTTTTCCCAGGATGCGAAGAAGTATATTATGACTTCCCTAGAGAGATTGTTTATGGGATATCAGTGTTGTCTATGGAAACAATGTTGTTGCAGATTTCCATGTTATGATGTAATTTAAACCTTATGAATGTATCTAGTACTTCCAAGGCTACTAAATTAATCGGTCTTTCGATACTTGATCTTTTGTGATCATGCCAATTTTATGTAATAATGCACTGACTCTGGGTAACTGGGGTTGGGGCACTATATTTGGTATCAGATAACATTTATTACAAACCTTAGAAACTAGATTTAGATAAACTCTGATTAGATCACATAGCCCTAAGATATACTTTGAGGATTACTATAGAAGAACTTCCTAGAATTTTGGTATTGTAGAGATTTTGTGAGTTTTCGAAGCAATAAATCCCTATCTGGATACGATTAGGTAGAGTCAGCTCTGACACAGATGTACCTAGGGGTAAAACTCTAAAATACCACTTTGAGATAGACTCGAACAAGAACTATTGCACAACCATGGGACTTTCTTCACTCTTGGTTATGACACTCCTAGGGGATATGCTTAGGATAATTCTCATTTTCTTTATAAACCATTACAAAGGTTTTATGAGTATATAATTCCTCAAAGAATTTTTTTTTATGATTATGGATTATATCCATAAAATATTCAATTTATGTTAAGTGTTTTACAATTTTGGATTTATGTATTGTTATTCATAAACTAATCTAGTTTATGCCCTTGTTTAGAAATGGCGCATAGTGGAAGGAATGGAAACTGTATCAATGCACACACTCCATATAAGGATTTCCCTCCTACTCAAGATAATTATAGTGGATCTAGTGATACAACTGGTGCAAATCATCTAATCACCATACTAAGACAACTCACTAAGGTTTTGAATAATAACCTTACCCATATGGAGCACCCTAATCCGTAGCGTGGAGAATAAATGTTAGATCTCTTAATGAGGAAACAACCACCAAAATTCAATGGGGATGAAAATCCACTAGTAGACGAGCAATGGATAAATTCCATAGAAAAAATATTCCACACCATGGGGAGTAGTAAAAGGGAAAACGTTGTCTTGGTAGTTTACCACCACACTGGAGATGCTGATCAATGGTGGTCATTGATTCAAAACACAAAGGAAGATGATGAAGTATCAAATATGTAATGGAGTTTGTTTAAAGAAATTTTCTAAGAAAAATACATTCCTCATGACCATAGAGCATATATGGAAAGACAATTTCTGAGTCTGAGGAATAAGGAGGATGAGAATGTCGCACAGTATGAAGCTATCTTTACAAGGTAAGCTAGGCATTGTACATATTATATACGTAACCCAAGAAGTAAGATTGATGGATTCTTTGATGGGTTAAAACCATTTCTATATCGATCATTATTCTCACAATCCTTATCGTCATATGAAGAGATTGCCTCATGTGATATCAAGACAGAAAAAAGAATTCTCTAAGTCTTACAACATTAAAGCAAACCAAGAGAAGAAGAGATCTGCAGAACACTCTGGAAATGGAAATAAGGGGAAGAAAGGAAATTTTGAATATCCATACTACAATAAATGCAGGAAGAAACACCCTGGTACTTTCCTAAAGGGAATGGGAGTCTATTGCAAGTTTGGTGAAAAAGGCCACTAAGCTCATGATTGCAAGGGGAAGAAAGAGTCTATCAATGTTAGATGCTACAATTGTAGAGAAAGGAGGAATTATGTGAATGAATTTACTAAGCATCAAGAGAACATACCTTATAAAATTCCAAGGGATCAAGGCCAAGCTTATACTGTCACTACTACTAAGGCTGAAGTTTTGAAAGATGTGGTTGAAGGTAATTTAATGGTTTCCTCAAGTATAGAAAATAAATTATTTGATTCTGGATCATCTCATTGTTTCATATCTTCGCAGTTTTCTAAGAAAATTAGATATTTCCAATTTGATTTAACAAGGGAGTTGTCAGTCAAAACTCCTAAGGGAAGTATCATTGCAAAAACAATTTGTGAATCAGTCCACATTAGGGCATATAAATGTTCTTTATTTGCTAAGCTCATCATCATACCCATGATTTAATTTGATATAATCCTTGGTATGGATTGGATTTTGGACCATGATGAGAAAATTTATTGTAAGAAGAAGGAGGTTACAATTTTTTATGATGATAAGGAGTGCCTACTATTTAGAGTAGAAACGTCACCACCTAATTCTTAACTTGATCCACCCCCAATAGATTAACTAAATTCAATTAATGAGGAGGAAGAGAATGAAATAACTATGGGTGAGGAAAGGAATGTTCAAATAGAGTATGTACCTATTGTGTAAGAATATGACGCTATGTTTCCAGATGATTTACCTAGACATCCTCCAGAATGAGAAATTGAGTTTTCCATTGATTTAATTCCTGGTTCAAGGCCCATATCGAAGACCCCTTATAGAATGGCCACTGTGGAATTTGTGGAACTAAAAAATAGCTAGAGGAATTGAGTAATAAGGGATTTATTCACCCTAGTGTTTCTCCATGGGGAGACCCAATACTTTTTGTTAAGAAGAAAGGTTGTGCATTGAATACATGGAGATCAATGCTATAACAATAAATAACAAGTATCCCTTATCTCATAGTGATGATTTATTTGACCAACTTCATGGAGCTCAATACTTTTCAAAGATTGACATTCAATATGGATATCATCAGTTGTCTGTGAAGAAGGAAGATATTCTGAAAATAGAATTTTGAACCAGGTATGGGCATTATGAGTTTACAGTAATGCCTTTTGGATTGACTAATGTATCCTATGTATTCATGGATCTAATGAATAGGCTTTTCATGGAATATATTGATGAATTTGTAGTGGTATTTTTTTATGATATCTTGGTATAATCCAAAATATACTAAGAGCATAAAAATCACTTGAACATTATCATGAAGACTTTTAGAAGACATGAATTATATGGGAGTTTAGAAAATGTGAATTCTGGCAGAAGGAGATTTCTTTTCTTGGCCATATTGTCTATAAGGATGGAATATCTATTGATCCTTCTAAGACCAAGGAAATCCAATAATGGCCAGCACCATCGAGTTTAACCGAGGTACACAGTTTTATTGGTTTATCATGTTATTATAGATGTTTCATTCAGAATTTTGCCCGGTTGGATAACCCATTAACAAAGATCACACAAAAAGGGGTTAATTTTTTTTTGGAAAAAATAGTGTCAAGAATGTTTTGAAAAACTGAAGATAATATTAGTCAATACTATTATATTGAATCTACCATCGGGGAATGATGTGTTTTTTATGTATAGTGATGCTTCAAAGAAAGGACATGGTTGTGTCCTTATGCAGAATGATAGGGTTATTTTCTATGCATCACGACAGCTAAAAATTCATGAGAAAAACTATCCTACTCATGATCTTGAGTTAGAAGCTTTAATATTTGATTTGATGATTTGGATACACTATCTCTATGGTGAAAAATGTGAGATATATACTGATCACAATTGTTTGAAGTATATTTTCTCATAGAAAGAACTCAACATGAGGAAATGGAGATGGCTTGAACTAATCAAGGATTATGATTGCACTATACACTACCACCCGGGGAAGAAAAATAAGGTGGTAGATGTTTTGAGTAGAAAGGATCATGGAGTTTTGAACAAGATGAGAGTTGAAAAAGATCATATATATGTGGATCTAGTAAAGATGTATATGGGAATCAACATGGAAGGTGAAACATCAATACTTTTTCAAATGGCTTCCAACCCATCATTACTAGAAAGGATAAAGAGTTCTCAGACCGATGATGAAGAGTTTCAAAAGAAGATTAAAGCTATGAATGATGGAAGATTGAGTGACATTGTGTATGAAGATGGAATTTTGAAATGATTGAAGAGACTTTGTATTCCCGTTATACCTGTTATAAAAAGGTAATTGATGGATGATGGTCATATTTCAAATTTCTCTATACACCCTTTTATAACTAAGAAGTTTATAGATTTGAAGGAACATTTTTGGTGGGAAAACATGAAGAGGGAGATTGCTGATTTTGTGTCAAGATGTATGGTTTTTCAACAAGTGAAAGCTGGAAGGAAATAGCATGGAGGTGTCATGCAACCTTTTCCCATATTGGAGTGGAAATGGGATAATATTACGAAGGACTTTGTCATGGGACTACCAAAGACACATAGAAGGAACGATGCAATATGGGTCATTGTTGATCGCCTTACCAAGGCAGCATATTTTCTTACTATAAGAGAAGATTTACTACTTGAACTTCTAGTAAGACTATATATTAATGAAGTTTTGAGACTTAATGGAGTATCCCTATCTATTTTTTATGATCTGGATCCATGTTTTAGATCACGATTCTGGAAAAGACTTCAGAAATCCCAGGATACTGAACTTCATTTGAGCGCTACCTACCACCCGCAAACTGATGGAAAATCAGAATGGATTATTCAAACCTTAGAAGACATGTTGAGATCATGCTCACTTGACTTTCAAGGTATGTGGGTTCAATATTTACCTCTGGTATAATTTTCCTATAACAACAGCTTATGTTCAAGTATTCAGATGGCACCATATAAAGCGTTATACAAAAAGAGATGTCGCACACAATCCTTTTGGGATGATGTTGGTGAAAGAAAACTCGTAGGCCCATAACTGATGGAGGAAATGATGAAAAAGGTGAAGGTAATCCAAAACCACATCAAAGCAGCCCAAAGTAGACAGAAGAGCTATGTTGATAACTGAAGGAACGATTTGGAATTTCAGGTAGGAGATCATCTTTTCTTGAAGTTATCTCTATGGAAGGGTGTTATATGTTTCGTTAAAAAAGTTAAATTGAGTACCAGGTACATCGGACATTTCTAAATTCTAGAAAGAATTGGGGATGTAACCTACTATTTGGAAATGCTTCCTGTCTCTCCAAAAATCACGATGTGTTCCACATATCATTGTTGAGGAAATACATGTCTGACCCAACGCATGTACTCACCTATGAGGAATTAGAACTGGAACCCCATCTGTCTTATTGTGAAGAGTCTATCAAGATTCTTGATACAAGAGAACATGTGCTGAGAAACAAGACGACTCGTTTGGTAAATGTTCTACGGAGAAACCCTAAGAAGAAAGAGGCGATGTGGGAACCCGAGAAACTTATGATGAAGAACCACCCGAGTCTTTTTACACAGTAATACTCTAGAAATTTTGAAGACACAATTATTTGAAATAGGGGATAATATAACACCCAAAGCTTCTACAATACACTTCTCTTTGAACAATATAGTAGAGTGTGTTGTACGCAACTTCGAGTTCTAACACACCACGACCAATCAAACAAGCTGTTATGAATAGTAATATCCACTATTTGAAATTTTATAAATTTTATATTTCAAAATGGACTTCATTTTTGGATTCATAATATCGAAATTAGCATAGGGTGAATTTTTGGTAATTTTCTGAAAACTTTCCATTTTTGATGAATAGTGAAAAACACAGAGTTATAGTTTAAAAATGAATTTTTATTTAAATAATTATTTATTTTATTTTATTTTATTTTAGGTCAAAATACATACATAATACCTATATAAGTTCAATGTAATTTTTTGGAGTCAGTTTATAATAATTTTAGATATATAAAAAGTTTAAAGAACTTTTTACCATCTTTTACCCACCTCCTAGAATCATTTGCAAATTTACATAAAACATAATGTTATCATTTCTGTGAGTTGAATTTCAAAAATCCGAGAGACACTATTGTTATTAGTAATTAAAATGTGGTTCAATAAGATGAAAATAATTTTTGGTGAATAGTAACTTTTTACTTTTATTTACCATTGTTAAAAGTAAATAGGGTAACTAAGGGTAAAAATGATATTATTATTACCCAAACACATTTCCTAAATCTATTTGATATGTATAATTTGACAAAAAACCCTTAGAAATAAAATATGAACCTCTTTGGTCCACTTGGATTAGATTAGGACATTTATTATTATTTAATTCAAAGAAGAGTTAAAAGTGTTAAATTCAATGTTTAATAACTAAACCATTTTTAATATAGGGTTACACATAAGATAAATTCGACTATAAATATTAATTAGAAATCTAAAACTATTTCCTAAATAATTGTATTTTATTTATATTTTTTAGACATTAAATAATTTAATTTATTTATGACACAATGATGATTCAGTAATTACCTAATTAATTAAATATTAATATAATTGATATTATAAATATCCAAATAAATGTAATTTGAGACTTTTTATGAATTAAAATAATTTTATAGGTTAATATGATATTTTTGGGTAGGTTATATGGACTTTTTTCTATGTAATAATGTTGTTATGAATTTATCAGTAAAAAAATACCAAATAGTGTCAAAATTGACATAAAAGAGTTTTTAAAACAAATATTATATTATTAATTGATATTCTATTCCAAAATATCTAAGGTCCAACCAAAGGTCTTAAATAATATTATATATGTCATTAAGGAACAACTTGAGGCTTGGTTGGAAGTTTATAGTAAGTTTATTAACCAATTAATCTAAAAATACAAAGAGACATGGTAAATGCCAAACTATCTAACTATGAGTTAAATCTAAAAGATAAAGTTAATATAGTGATTCAAACGTGTCTAAAACCAATTTGTTGAGTGTTTGTTGAACCATACCCACCTTATACTTTAAATAATTCATTTTGGATCCATTAGAAACCGAAAATGATTTTATTATAAAATTATATTTCTAGCTTTTCGTAAGGTACCCGTCACCTCTCCAATAAAAGGGCACTCCTCCTTCCCTCAAATTAACACCTCCAAAGCCATTTGTCTCGGCCAACACCTACCCAAATAAACTCTCAACTATCCTCCCTTCATCATAAAGGCATTACTTTAGTCATAAATTTATCCTAAGGATCCCTTTTAATCAAATCAAAAGGAAGAACCCGAAGAAGAGGTAAATATTTCATCACCTCTTTCAAGTTCCTTCCTTCTTCCACTTACTCTTTCATTGTTGTTTCCATTATAAAATAATAACTCCAGTATCTTATATATAATGTGATTTTATTATAAATATGGTACAACCAAACTAATTATTCTATACATCCTTTGAATGACATGTCACGATACATGTGTACGTACGGCTTACCATCTCCACGTCGTGGTGTAATTGTTATTCAATAGATTATTATTTGGATAGGTAAAATAATGATGTGTAATTGATGTAAATAATAAATATAACATGATAATGATTCTGTATATATGATATATCATCCAATTATATATTATTTTGATATCAAAATAATGATATTTTTTCTCATGTGTACGTACAGATTACCATCTCCACGAACGCGATGAGATTCATTCCCCACCGTATCCATTCAAGGCAAATTTTCATTAGATGATTAAAAATAATTTTTAAAGACTAAATATAATTATGAATATGAATAAGATACATCCTAACAATAAAAAAACATTACTTATGTAATAAATCATATAAAGGAAAACGAATTAGTTAACACCCGAAACAACGATAATACTATGATATTATTTACAAAGCAATGTTAAAAGATCATATATGATATCATATTAATGTATATGATTCTTGTATAATTTAATAACAATTATTTCACCATTATACAGGAGGTTAACCAACCCTCGACGGAGGAAATGTACAAGGTAAGGGTTAATTCTACAATCACTTTATTATATGAGGTTGTTTATACGTAATTATCTACTAGGACCTCTTTATCATCCACATCCATGTTTCTTAAAAATGTATTTCAAAACATTTTTACTATTTACTACACTCTGTTTTAAATTCATTTATACCCATGTTTTACTATTTATAAAATGGTTTAATGGAATCTTTTTGTCGTTTTCCAAACAAGGTACTTTTGACCTTTTGGACAAAATTAAGGTAAGAATGTTTTTTTAACTTATACGGTGGGAGCAGATATTTCCTGCCGTTATAAAATCGATGAATTTTCCCTTACAAGATTATAATAATATTTTCAATATAAATATTTTCTTTTATATCTATATGAATTTTAAATGATTTCAAAATAGAAAGATATTTTTCTCTAAAAAAGGCTTTGATTTAATCTATGTCAACATCCTTTGATGGTTTTTAAGTTTATTTGAAGTTGAATTATTATGATACGAAACTACCATATTTTATTAAAGGTTTTGTGATATGTTTTACTTTGAATGTGTTATTTTTATAACATTCATGGTTTATGGATAAGTATTTACATTTCATATGCTAGTTTTAATACGAATGCTTATGTTATGTTTAAACCTTTTCATATGAGGAATGCATTGGACTTAGTATGTGACGGGTAGAGCCCACTATAGCTCCTCGATGCATCGATAGGTCTCATGAGACAAACTAGTGTCTTGGTACAATGCCTTGACAAAATCATATTTGTAGTATAGGCACAACACCTTGACTATGTGGTTATGAAGTCTGGCATTATGCATTCCAACATTATGAAAGTGGCTATTGATATTGCATGTGATTATTCGACTAGTAAAATATCCACGTGAGTAAGTAAATTTCATTATTTTGATTTATATTTACCATATTATGATGAAGTTTATGTTGAAAAGGCTTTTTTAGTTTTATCCATTGCCTTAAATGTTTATGCTTATTTATGAATGTTTATGTTATATTGTTATCTTTACTGAGCATCTGAGCTCACCCATTTCTATGTTATACTTTTTCCAGGATGTGAAGAAGTATATTATGACTGACCTTCAGGGATAGTCTATGGGATCTTAGTGTTTTATATGGAAACAATTTTGTTGTAGTTTTCCATTTTATGATATAATGTAATCCTTATGAATGTATCTAGTACTTCCAAATCTAATAAACTAATTGTTCTTTCGAGACTTGATCTTTTGTGATCATGTCAATGTTATGTAATAATGCACCGACTCTTGATAAATGGGGTCGGGGAGTTACACAAGAAACCCCACATATGTCTATCCAATGATGTCTAGTCAATTAAGGCCTATTGAGACGAACCTCCCAAAAAAATTATGAAAGCACATAGCTCTTTAACCTTGTATTCATCTGAAAAATTGTTGGAGGATGATTCTTAAGAGTCTTTAGCGGTAGGTATTTGGCCTAAAAAGAAAAAAAATATATCATGACACTCTTAATTGGTCATATACATAAGAATAAAAAATTATAAACCATAAATATGCATCATCGAACATGATCCCTGACACACCTTAATGAGTTTAATAAATTCTTATTAGAGCAAGCCAATATAAATATTAATGTTGAAGATTATGACCAATATATCATACTTTAAATTTCATTATATAGTAAATATGAACATATAATTGATGTTATGATGTATGAATGAGATTCCATGACTTTAGACTAAGTCAATTATGCCTTTCTTCCATGAGATTTACATAAAAAGGATAAGATTAAACCTGGTGCCAAGGGTCTAAATGTAAGGGGTCATTCAAAGATTTGGGTGAAGATAAAAGCTAAAAGTAGAAAGGGGAGAAAGAGTTGAATAAAATCATAAGAACATCAGTTTAATTACAATCCAAAGGTGGTTCCCTACGGCCGTTGTGGGTTTCCTAGGCATATTAGACCCAAATTCTCCAATTATAAATATGGTAAACCATCTAAATATTCTAGTTATCATTTACTCTTTTATGACCTGGGATATAAAAGTGTGGAGGTGTTGTGCGTGTACTGAAAAAATCCTTATGTCGAGTTGTTCTCATACTTGGTATGTTCATTCCAGATGTGCCTGGATAAGAGTTCAATTTGTTGTTTGACTGGGGGAGATAAAGTAGATGTCAATATAGGAATCAATAAGAGATGTTAAGTCAAGGGTAGAGGTTGTGTTATTCTATATCTCTCAGACCATTATCTTGTCACCTTGTTAGATGTGATATGGGTTATGGACTTACATAGAAATATGATATCATTATGTATCTTAGACCATAGAGGTTTTACCTTTGAATCTGATTCCGTGTTGATTTAGAATCTCTAAGAGAGCTTATATAGTTCTTAAATACTTCTTGAATAATAGAATATATATTTTGAATGGAAGAACACGGGTTTTTCATTTGGGAAAATCATATGTAACTAATAATGAAATCAATGTTATTCGGTATAGGAGATTGGTACATGTGAGTGTTAGTGGTTTAGAGGAATTGATCAAGCAAGGGAATCTCACTCAAGTTACATCAAGTAACTTACCCTTTTGTGAGGACTATGTCATGGGGAAATTCTTGAAGAGTTAGTTTTCATAAATCCAAATTTAATGATGGATTACTAATTGATTATGTTCACTATAATTTTTGAGGACCTTCTAGGACTACCTCCCATGGGGGAGGAACCTACTTTTTCAAATTTTTATATGAATTTTAAAGGAAATTATGGGTTTTCATTCGGACAAACAAATCTGTTATCTTTGAGGTTTTTAAAACCTGAAAATCCGTTGTATAAAATAAATCTATGAAGAAGTTAAAGGCTTTGAGGACTGATAATAGACTTCAATACCTATTTAATGAATTCATCAATCTTTGTGAATGTCAGTACATTTTAAGGCATCAAACTGTGAGTTATACTCCTCAGCAGAATGGTCCAGCTAAGCGTATGAATGGTACCACTCATGAGCGGGTTCCTAGATTTCTTGCATGCTCGGGAATGTATAAATCCTTTTGGGAAGAAGCTATCATAAAAAAAATTTACTTAATAAAATGGTGTCCCTCGTCTTCCAATAGCATTATTAATCCTATTGAATTGTGGATCAAACACCCCCATCCTATGAACATCTCGGGGTGTTAGTATGTTCTTCCTATTCTCTTGTTAAGGTTGATAAGCAAGATCTCAGATCTATCATGTTAATCTTCATAGGGTATCCTGAGGGGATGAATGGGTATATGCATTGGGTAGATAAACCTAGATTTTAGAAGTGTATTCTTAACCTATATGTGGTGTTTTAAGAGTCTATTCCTACTAGAGTCTAGCCACCCACTGATGACTGTGACGATCCTTCTCAAAATATGGATCTTGAGGGTGATCTTCACCGGGTTATTAAGTCTCATGTTGAGATTCCTTCTACCTATTAGGTTTCTCTTTATCAGCCTTATCGATAACATAGTTCTGATTCTAATGATACTCATGATGATGGTGTTCCCAGTGACCTTAGGGGTTATCAGCTCATGAGGGATAGGTAGAGGAGATTCATTAGCACTCCTCTTAGGTATATCCATGTGGACATGCTTTCCTTTTCCTTAAATGTGGAAGAAGATCTCTTTGGGGAGTATCCCCAATGTGACAACTAAGATATCAATGATAGCAACTATAATAATTGGATTAATGCTATAGAAGAAGAGAGGAAATACCTAAGAAAGAACCATACTTGGTCCATATTAAATAAACCACTTATTGCTAGGGTGATTGGTTGTAAATGGATATGTAAATTAAAATAATACACTACTATTGGGGATAAAATGAAATTTAATGCTTGATATTTAACCAATGGTTTCCTTAAAATATAAGTAATTGATTAGGGTAAAAAAATTTCTCTTGTCCCAAAACATTATTTAATAATAATTCTTCATGCATTTTCTTCCATTTTACATTTTCATATAGAATACCTATATGTAAAAACTGCTTTCTGGAAAGGTTATTTAACAAAACATTTATGCATGAAGTATCATATTGGTTTTTAACATAAATTTAATTATAACCAAGTCTGTTTTCATAATAAATCATTATATGGAATAAAACATGCATCAACACAATTGTGTAAGATGTTTTATTCATTCATGTTAAATTATCGTTTTAGGAGTCTGTTTGATGCATTTTAATATTTTTATTTTGTTGTAAAATATATGCATTATTTATCACTCTTTGTTGATGACATGTTACTCATATATGTTGATATGAAATAAATAACTCATGTTAAAATGAAATTGAAGTCATATTTCAAAATGAAATATCTAGGTTGTGCTAAGCATATTCTGGGCATGGAAATTATTAGGGATATGAAGCATTAACATATTTATGTATATCAATGTTGTTATATCCTTAAACTACTTAAGAGGTGTTTGTTTGATGCTTTGAAGTCTATTAGTGTTCCTTTAAGTCAAAATTTTAAATTGCCTTTTTCCCAGTCACCTACCCCAATTAATATTTAATAGATGCATATAATATTGTATGCTAATGTAGTGGGAAGTATTATTTTTGTTGTGATTTGTACATGACTACATGATGTCTTTTCAATCTGTACATCTACCAGTTCTATGGAAAATATGGGCAAGAAACATTGAATTTCTCTTAAATGGTTGTTAATGTACATTTATTCTACTTCATCTATTTCAATTTTCTATGGTATGAATGTTAATTCGTCTGAATTGGTGACTTGTTATGTTGTTTCTGTCTATGATGAAAATGTTGATACTAGGGAATCACTAACTGGTTATGTATTTACTATTTGAGGAGTACCTATATAATGGAATTGCAATATATAATCATTGGTGGCCCTCTGATCCACTATAGCCGAGTACATTAGTCTAACACAAGCTTTCAAAGAAGAAATATTGCTTAAGTGTTTTATTTCTGAGCATAGTATTAGTAATTATGTTCTTACTATACATTGTGATTCTCAATATTCCATTTATCTATCTAAAAAATTAGTGTTTTGTGGTTGGTCTACCAATGTTAAATCTTGGTGTTTTTCCCGTTTTTTTTTGTTTATTATCCTTAAATTTTATTTGAATTTCTTTGTCCACTAGTCTCACTATTTTCCTCAACTGTATTCAGTTTGATTTTTTAGTGTAATCATGTTTATTTTTTCTTCTTCGAATATCGTATCGAACCATTTTTTCTATTCGTTGGTCTTTGGAATTATATTTGGGGTTTGTATTACATCTATAATCCAATCAATGGATAAATTATTTTCTTTAATTCATTCCACATACCTCCCGAATTTCAAACATTTTGACCGTTACTCCCTTCTCACAAGCCTCGGAGTTGACACTGCCTCCCGAGCCAGCAACTATTTCATCTTCGTCTTCACTGGATCGACCACCAGATTTTTCTTTGGTCCCTCTTGTTGGGCCTCCACCTCCCCTAGATCCCATTCGTGCACCAATAATCCCTCATGGATTGATATTATTCTCCAGAAGGAACCCCCTCCACCTCGTGGCCCCTCTCTATTCCTAGATATTCCATTGTATCAGATCAGATCAGGAATGGTGTACAACTCCCCAGTGCTCACCTTTCAAAAATAAGATTTCATTGTGGATTTGAATCTTCATTAATGGACCCTGTTGGCAAATTTTGGTAAGGTTCGACCCCCTCTTACCAACATTCACAATTTTGTTTATTCATGGGGGATGGATGCTTTGTCGATAGTTTTGGTGATTAACCGGAATGCCTTTTGGGTGGTCCACATCCTCCCACTGTGAAAGATTTTTCCCCTTCATGTACCTCTCCCCTCCCTTTTTCTAATGGATACTATGTTCTTCCAAATCCCCCCATATTCTCATTGAACATGATCAGGTGTCCACCCCTTTTATTATCACCCCCAATGGTGTTTGATATATGTCTCAATCCATGATTTTTCAATTAGCGGGTGCCAACTACATTAATCCTCAATGACCCTAGCCAAATAAAACATCTCTAATCATCAATGATCTCTATAATAATATAGAATACTTGTGGTATTGGAGACCTAGAAAAGAACTATTTTCTATCTCATGAAATTCATAATAGTAACTACTCGATTGCGGCATTTTTGGAACCAAAGAAGTAACCTTCCAAGATTGTTATTTTTGCACACCGGAATAGATTTCACAACTTCATGCAGACTGATCCTCAAGACCAACATATATGGATATTTTGGAAACCTAATATTTCTGTGCAATTTTTTGGAGCTTCACATCAATTTCTCAAAATCGAAATTAACTCGAGAGTTTATTGGATTATTATCACTTTTTCTACACCAAGTGTGAATTTCATGTTAGAGATTCCTTATAGCAAGATCTCCAATCCTTCGATCTACGAGGCTTGATGTAGATCATGGGAGGATATTTGAACATCATCTTAGATCCAATATAGAAGAAGGAGTAGATTATTTTTTTGGGAAGGATATCCTAGATTTCTCCATGTTCATCACTTACAAGTGGATAATGGATTTGGAATACTTGGGAGACCGTTACACTTGGTGCAACAACAAGAAATAGGGATATTACACATGGTGTATACTCGATTGGTACTTATCCAACATGAATTCCATATCTTAATTCTTGAATCCCAAAGTAAACCACATTTTTCATGCGTTTATTGATCACTCTATTATATCTGTGGACCTCTCTCTCCATCATGAAAGATGTGGGCACTTCTGCTTCCCCAAAAATAGACAATCAAACCCATAATATTTTACTCATTTAACTAGATTAAAAAATACCTAAATAGGGTACTTGGGAAACTAGTTCCCAATGTACCCCAAATTATTTGTGGGAGGAGGTAAAAACCAATGTATTTTGGGAAATTGTTTCTCAAAGCATAGAAAAACAGGTGTACACTTAGAAATTGTTTCCCAAGGACCCTATTCATAGATTTTATTTATTCTGGTTATGTGAGAAAAATTTCCTAAAAACCCATATATCAACAAACTATGGAATCTTTATGGTTGAAACCAATGGAGGGAGTTCTATGTTAAATGCTTCATAATTGAAACTATCCTAGAGAAGCTCCTGGAGAGGGAAACATCTTCAATAAGGAACCAGCCTCATCGATTCCATGAACAGGAAGCTCTAAAAAATGTGGTAGAACAGATGGAGTCCAGGCTCCAGAACGACTGGGATGAGGTTCTCTTTAACAAGCTGTTTTAAAAAAAGAATAAATCTATGGGGAAGCTCCTGGAACAAGATTTCTGGGAATGTGACTAATAAAAAAATGACATTGAGAAGGAAGTAAAACCAATATATAATTCCATCAATGCATCAAGGAAATGTGGTGGATCATCAGGCCAAAAATTCATATAGAGGAAGGTACCTTCTCTGATAATCAGGATGTGGTGGGAGGTATGGATGAATTACATTTCATGTATCATCCTTTGGGAATGAAAACCCTCATGAAAAGAGGTTATCAGAGTGGAAATCTAAACCTTTTTGATATTATTCTGTATGTGGTGTCAGATATAATTCAGGATTGGATTCTGTCCTCAATAAACAGTATAATCATGATGTTATGCTTTCTCTAAACCTTGAATTCATGCCTAGCCTTGGTAGATTTCCACGAAGATAGCCTAGAATCTGAGTTGATGGGTCTCCAACAACAAAAAAGGATTTTTCAAGGGAAGGACGATCCTTGGTGCCATCAGTTTGGTCCATTAGATGATGAGAAACATAAATCCAAAGGTTAAGGGATCAAATATTTCCTTCAATCGTGACGTAGATAAATCCTATGATTGAATTGAATGGTTTTTTGTGTTAGTGGTTCTATAATTCAAGTGATTATCTGATAAAATCGTTGATATTTTATTCAGTGGTTTTAGCTCTCTGTGGCTATCTATCTCATTTATGGGTATGATTTTGGGTTTCAAAAAACTGGTTAGAGGATAACATCAAGTAGACCCTATGTCTCCAATATTACAGATATTTATGTAGGGAACCCTTAGTAGATATTAAAATAGGTGTCCCAGAAAGAAGAATCTACTCCTTTCGATGTAGGTATAATTTTTAAGGCCTTTCCCATTTCAGTTTTTTCTGATGCTACGATCTTTTTTGTCAATGAAAGTAAGTACTCTATCTCTTGTATCCGTAAGGTCATCAATTATTATTGAAAATCAGGAGGACAACTTGTGAACCACGAGAATGGAAGCATTTACATCTAGAATCTTTGTATTAATAGGAGTGGGAGAAATATTGAATCATGTATGGGCTTGAATATGAGAAGTTCCCCCATAGTGTATCAAGGTGATCCAATATCAGCGGGAAGGCTAAAAATTGACCATTTTGACAAGGTAGTTGAAAGAATAACTAGACACATCACTAATTGGAAGAGTCATTTCTTTTCTTTTTGTTATAGGATAACCTTGGTTAACAGAGTCCTATCCTCTATTCCCAAGCATGCGTTGTCAGCAGTTAACGTTTCTATGTCTGCTATTTCAAGGTTAGAAACATAATGGTTGCATTCATATGGGATGATCACTCCAAGGGAAGACACCACTAGGATTCTTCAGCTTGATTGGAAAGGCCCGAGAGGGAGGGGGAAATTAATATCAGGAGAATCTCAAGAAGGTGTCAGGATCGATTTTTGTCATCCGTAGCTCCATTTGGGCCCAACACATAGGCCCTTCTGGGGTTCCATCCTAAAACCCATGGGTGATAGGAGGAATTGCCCATCCTAGTTTATATGTGATTCATCATCATTTTGTGGGAATCGATGTGGGATTAGGTTTTCACCCAACAATCCTCCCCTCAAACCAAAGAACACATGCCTCCCCTTCAATGATAATACATCATATCCAACCATCTTGCACCATCGTTAATCTCATCACCGGGACTTGCCGCCTGACCATAAATTATCAAGAAGACTTTATACACAAGGAACCATGGATTCACATGCTTCAGATGAGAAAATGCTATCATTGTCAAACTGGTTTTTGGGAAATACCCTACCTCACATCTGGGCTGCACCATCCCTCAGATACCAATTATCAGGATCAATTTTCGTTAGCCCTAGCTCCATTTGGGCCCAACACATAGGCCCTTCTGGGGTTCCATCCTAAAACCCATGGGTGATAGGAGTAATTTCCCATCCAAGATTATATGTGAGTCATCATCTTTTTGTGGGAATCGATGTGGGATTGGGTTTGCACCCAACAGAAGGATGCATGGTTTCATACAAAAATGACATTCCAAATCATCACATAAAATACCCTCTGGGGTATATTCATTGGAAAGAATTACAGGAATTCATCGAGGTACTGAAAGGAAAAAAATCTACAATATAGTGGACAGTTCATCCTTATATTTTAGGGATCGAGAGGAATGCACACTGCATCGTCAGCTAGGGCGATATCAGTTTCAGGTCCCTCAACTGGGATGGAACTAAAATCGATTTTCCAGGATGACCTACACTAGATATATACTACACTCAAGCCAACAGACACCCATAAATCATTCAATCTATCTTGGAAAAACATCAGAGTGGTTTTTATGATATAATTGGGATTTCATTGCAACCAGAAAAATGTGTTTTTTTTTCAGATCTGCATCAGGAGAGTTCTCGGTTAAGGATTATTGTAGGGTGGTGAACATGGTGGTTATGTCGGACTGGTAGGAGCAGGCAACACGAAGGGGTGAGGAGGCCTATAGATGGAGGCTCTCCCCCCTTCCAAAGATCATCATTCATCAGTTCTTCTATCCACTAATAGATCACATTTTGAGTGGTATTTGTGAGGTGATTTTCCCACCATATTCAAGTGAAATTATTTCGAGTGTTTTTTCTTTATAATAAGTGAAGGAGTGTGTATTAGAGAAAAGATTCTATCTCGGTGGTGTTCACATTTTTGGGTATAATAATTCTCATAAATTTTAGAATGCTTTGTGATTGCGACTCCGGTTCATCTTTCACATTAGAAAAAATTTATTGATATTATTAAATACATCATTGTGAAACAGATGAGGTTCTAGACTAACGGTGTGTCTATATGACAGTGAAATTCGAGATCGAAAAATTCAATGGGATTAATTTTTCATTGAAAAAAATGAAGATGCAGACAGTGTGGCGGAAAGATAATTGATTACTGGTAATTGCTGAAAAACAGATGGGTGTGACAGAGGAGAAATGGAACAATTTGGATGGGAATTCTATTGCCAACATCCACATGGATTTGGAAGATGAGGCCATATTGAGCATTGCAAAGAAAAAGATGGAAAAAGAAATATGGGATACTCTGACGATGTTATACAAGACCAAGTCATTGCACAACAAAATTTTCCTGAATAGAAAATTGTACAATCTTCAGATGGCGGAGTCATCATCGGTGACAGACCACATCAACAACCTCAATACCATGTTCGCTCAGCTCACAAAATTCGGCTATAAAATTATGGATACTGAACGTGCAGATATTCTACTCCAGAGTTTTCCAGATTCGTATGACAAACTCAATATCAACCTCACCAACAATATCCTGATGGATATGCTGCTCTTTAACGATGTTGCAGCTGCGGTTCTAGAAGGATGATGTCGGTGCAAGAATAAAGAGAACAGATAGACAATTTTGCACCAAGTAGAGGCTCTGTCAATGGAAAAAGGAAGGATGATAGAGCGTGGTTTCAGTGTGAGTCAAAATCATGGCAGGTCTAAATCATGAAGTAAGAAGAAGAATGTCGCATGTTTCAATTGTGGCAAGAAGGGGAACGTCAAGAAGGGTTGTTGGAATAAGAATTGTAGTGGAAAGAGCTCTCAGGGGAATGTGGCGAGTACTTCTGGAAAAGGAGAGATACTAGTCAATGAAGCGGTGGTGATTGCTGGAAGTAGACCATATATTGACATTGCATGGATTAACGACTCTGGAGGAATATGACAGATGACGTCTCGACGAGAATGGTTTGACCATTATGAAACCATCCCAGAAGGACTTGTGTACATGGGGAATAATCGAACACTGTAGATCGTTGGCGTCGGTACCATCAAACTGAACATGCGTGATGGTATTGTTCGAACCGTCCAAGGAGTAAATCATGTGAAGGGCCAAAAAAACATATTGTCATTGGAAAAATTTGAGGACATCAGATGCAAGACTCACACCAAGAATGGGGTGGTGGGAATTGTGAAGGGCACACTTGTGTTAATGAAGGAAGAAAATATCTCGAAGAGCCTATACGTTCTTATGGGTAAAACTTACAAGGATGTGGAGATAGTTTTTGCATCAACTAACTTGATGGAAGTGTTGACGGAGTTATGGCATCAGAATCTTGGCCATATGTTATAATGATTCCTAAAGATTCTTGCGGATCAGAATTTACTGCCAGGTCTTACAAAGGTATCCTTACCATTTTGTGAGCATTGTGTTTTAAGCAAGTTACACAGGTTAAAGTTATGGACGTCAACAACACGAAGAAAAGAGATCATAGAGTTGATCCATTCTGACATTTGGTAAGCACCATTTATATTCCAGGGAGGAGCAAGGTACTTTGTATCCTTTATTGATGATTATTTCAGGAGATGTTGGCTGTACCCAATCAGATGGAAGGCAGATGTTTTTGAAGTATCCAAAACATTCAATGAACGGAAAGAGCTCGACTCTAGAAAGAAGATAAAGTTTCTAAGGAATAAAAATGGTGGAGAATATACAAGTAAGGAATTTGATACTTTTTTTCAACATGAAAGAAACAAGAGACGGTTCATAGTGTCATACACTCCTTAGTAGAATTAAGTGGCAGAGCGGATGAATAGAACTCTGTTGGATTGAACAAGGGTGATGTTGAATACTGTATGAATTGCCAAAACTTTTTGGGAGGAAATATTTAATACTACCTGTTACGAGATTAACTAATCTCCTTCAATGGAGATTGCACTGATGACATCGATGGAGATGTGGACTGGTAGACCCGCTGACTATTCTTGGATAATTATTGTTCAGCTAGTTTTGGCAATGTCTGCTACATACAGCTTACATCTAGAGCAGCTAGATGTGAAGACTGTATTTCTCCATGGTGATCTTGATGAAGAAAATTATATTCTCCAACCAGAAGGTTTTGTAGATGATGATAAAGTGAACATGGTTTTCAGGTTGAAAAAATTTATGTACGGTCTCAAACAAGCAACAAGGTGTTTGTACAAGATATTTTATTCCTATATTTTGAACCATGGATACGATAGACTTCATTCAGATCCTTGTGTATATTTCAAGGGTTTAAATGGTAATGATTTCATCATTCTTTTGTTGTATGTGGATGACATGTTGTTTGTAGGCCCCCAAAAAGATCAGATCTAAGAGACGAAGGCACAGTTGGTTAAGGAGTTTTATATGATGGACTTGGGACCGGGAAACAAGATTCTTGGGAAGCAGATTTCTTGAGACAGAAATAATGGGATGATTTGGCTATCACAAAAGAGTTACTTACAGATATTCTTGAAATGCTTCAACATGAATGACTATAAGCCAATCTCTACCCCACTTCCCATTAATTTTATGTAATCTTCAACGATGAGTCCTAAAAGTGAAGTCGAGAGGATGGAAATGTCTTGAGTACCATATGCATCAGGAGAGGGTAGTATAATGTTCGCTATGGTTTGTACTAGACTAGACATCGCACATACAGGGGGAGAAGTTAGTCGGTACATGGAAAATCAAGGATGGTAGTATTGGAGCACAGTGAAGAGGATCCTATGATACATCAAGGAGACCTCAGATGTTGCATTATGTTATAAAGGATCCAATTTTACTATCATAGTCTATGTTGATTTAGATTTTACAGGCGATTCTGACCAGATGAAATCCAGTACTGGTTATGTGTTTACGCTTACAGGAGGAGCTATGAGATGGATTTCAAAGCTACAGTCGGTTGTGGCATTATCCACGATAGAGGCAGAGTACATGGAAGCTACCTAGGCTTGTAAAGAGGCAATTAGGATGAGAATGTTGTTTGAGGAGATCAGGCACCGATGGGAGCTGGTTCAATTGTTTTTTGATAGTTAGAGTGCCTTTCACATTGAAAGGAGTACATATTTTCATTCCAGGATGAAATACATTGGAGTTCAATATCAAATTCTTCAATATGCAGTGGAGGAAGTGTGGATATGTAGAAAATTCATACTAAAGAAAATATGGAAGATTTCCTAACAATGGAAATTGACTCTGATAAGTTCAGATGTTGAAGATCCTGGAGCGGCTTTGCAGATACATGAGCAGCATGGTTTGGTAGATTGAAAGGATGTGTGGAGATGTGATTGGTTCTCAATCAAATATCTAAGTGGGATATGTGTGGGAAGTATTTTATTTGCAGGACAAAACGGCCCCTTGCTTTGTCGAGGGAGGCAGGAAAGGGTAGTGGAAGCTAATAGGTGGGTGGACAAACCCCCACCAAATCATCCAACGGGATAAGGCAGAGGGAAGGGGCAATGATGCCAACAAAAGGAGGCTCTCCCCTCTTCCAAATATCATTCTTCATCAATTTTCATCTCCACCAATAAATCCCATTTTGAGTGGTATTTGTGAGGTGGTTTTCAAACCATATTCATGAGAGATTTTTTTGAGTGTTTTCTCCTTGTAATAAGTGAGAGACTGTGTACCCAATTTTACTCCATAGTGATCCTTCTATTTGCCTAGGGTTTTTTATCCCTTACATTTTGGGGGTTTTTCCATGTTACATCTAGTGTCCATTTATTTTCACATTTTTTACTTCATTTTATCTCGTAATTATTTATGCACCGGTGGGCCACTCACTTTTCGGTCCCAACATTTCTGTCCACTAATTATAATATGAATCATGCATGAATATCCCTATGATCGAGGTGTATCTACTACCTCGATTCCGATGAATAATCCTCACACAACCTGTTTTCAATTCAAATTGTGAAATAAGTTTGTGTCATGCGTTTGGTAGCATCACAAGTGTGTCATCATAGGAACTTATGTGGATGAACTTACATAAGCTATGGTTTCAATGAGAGGGTAACAACATCATAGAGAGAAAAGTGAGAGCCATTATTGTTGTAGTAGGTTGTTGGTACATTTGGTAGGCAAGTAACAAATCTCGTTTTGAAGGGATTACTAGATCAAGGATGGGACATCATTTCTAAAATCATATTCCTAATAATTGATTTGGTTTAAAAGTTCCATAACACAAACGTTTTCCCCCTCAATCATGTATCTCATGGTGTCTAGATTGATGTACATGATCCTTAGCCCGATTGGTAAGGACTCCGTAAGTGCATCCGAGAGACCTGGGATCAAATCCAGGCAGAGACATTGGTACTGTAGCAGTATTGTAGTAGGTACTGTAGTGAAAACTGTGTAGTACTGTAGCAGGTACTATAGCAGATACTGTTTGGCGCTGTAGCAGCCAGGAATATTCCCTCGTTTGGGCCTTCGGGCCACCTATTTTGTCCTTGAGTCATTTAAGGCCTTTGGGCCACCCATTCCTTCGGGACATTAAGGGCTTTGGGCCACCTCACGGCCTTCACGCCACCTTATGTGCAGATGCAAACCAGACGGCCTACAAGGGAAAAACTCTACAATGAGGATGAAGAAGGAGATTTCACCACAGCAGAAGCTAAACGGATTGCAAGAATGAGATGGTATGACACCTACTATCGGGATAATCATGTCCATGCCCAGGAGTGCCTAGCCGAACAGTCATACGAAGGTGGAGAGCTGATTTCACGATGAAGATGCTAGGGAGGAGTAGTTCCAAGTAGTGAGTCTGGGTTGTATGTAATGTTTGAAGCCTACGGGCAAATGAATTCCTCTTAGGCCTATGGGCCATGTAATACTTACGCCTATGATCCTTATAAGGGTTCCACCTCACCCCTTGAAAGGTGGATTATCAAAATCAATAAAAAAATGAAGGCCTTCGGGCCATTGGATGGATGGTGTCTAGATTGATCATTTCCACATTCCCCGGACCTCATCCGCTGCTGGATAGTTGTTACCCCCATAGTACAGGTATGAAGCATAACAAAGATGCCTCATATAATTCCTACGTCATGCGGGGTGGATGTTTAGTTCGTGATAGCAAAGGATGAATCATCATCACATTATGGACAACTTTAGGAATGGGAAAACACTCCATGATTAAGCGAACATTATCGTTATAGGTCTTGACGTGTTTAAAAATATAAATATCAGGATTACTATGTTGGAAACAAACTCTCTTATTATCTACAATTCGCTGGATGGGCATGACCCCACTCCCTTGACCATCTCGAATCGCATTAAGAGGTTCAAGAAACCAATCAAAAGGGAAATAGAAATTATTCAAACAAGGTGCGAGGGTATAGAGTGGAAAACTACCTAGCTACCAAGGATGCTATGGGTGGCATCTTTACATTCGTTTCTAGTTTTGGATCTATTCCTCATGAATGATCTAAAATTGTAATATGAAATGCTCTTGACCTTCATTAATATAGGCCCACATAGTAAGTGGTCTTTCCCTAGTCCTCTTATTTATGGATAGAGTTTCCTATCCTAGTAAATAAAAATACATGTTTAGGGGGATAAAAAATTTATTATTAATTAATGGAACATTTGTTTGCAGTTATATATATGTAGAGTTCTTCCATAAGTGTCTTAAATATATAATATTTATTTCATTAAACAACCCATTTAAGATATATCATCTAGAAAAGGGAATCCATAACTGTATTTCCCTTACCAACAGCATACTGAATGTCAAAATCAAAAGATGAGACACTCTAGCCCGTAATGAAACCTTATGATTAGACCCATGAGAGAATATTTTTGTAGTGTCTTGTGATTAGAGAAGTGCACTATGATCACACCAAAAGAATAATTCCTCTAAGAAATTAATTGATAAATCATTGTAGAATATTATAAATTATGTGTAGGGTAGTTCTTTTTATGAGGATGAAGCTATCTAGAACCATACACACTTACCTAATGATTTTTCATTAGAATTTAATCGGTACCTTTTGAGGATGCATCACAATACACCTCAAATACCTCACCTGGATGAGGTTGGATGAGAACTGGAGCTAATATTAACACTGTATTAATTTCATCACAAACTTCCACATATAGGTCAGACTATGTAAATTTATATTCTTATTGGTTAAATATTTAATAGAATAAAATATTCCTCATAATCCTTCAATTAAGTGTTGGTAATATCTTGAAATCCCAAAGAAACTTCTAATATTAAATAAATTTAATGGAAATATCTATAAAATTATCAATTTATCCGTATGAGGACCAATAAAGATTCCTAATTTTTATATTAAGAGCCCATGTGACATAGATTTAAAGATCTAAAATGAACATTTTTATACCCTGATATATTACTAATTTTTTTTTTCACATAAGGAATCGGAGATGATGTATAGGTATCGAGCATGGTTATCCTAGTACATAGAATAATAAATAATATTGTCTAAAGAAAAAATAATAAATGGTCCCCAAAATGGATGAAATATAATATTCACTAAATATAGTAAAATATAAATATAATAAAAGAATCAGACAATCAAAATGGATATTTATTCTTTAGAAATAATTCAGAGGAATCTCTTCTGATCTGATCCAATGTAGGTGATAACAATATTAGTGACCAATATAATATATCCACCTCTCTATTTAACTGATCAATGAGATTTTCAATTTTGGTAAAAGTTAATAATGACCTATTTTTGTTTCACATATTTTACTCAAAGTGACACGCTCCTATTCAAATTCATTGAAAACAAGACCAATGCACCCTATAGGGCTGTTCTTAGCCAAATTAATCTCTTAACATCATTATCCTTCTATATGATCTTTAACTCTTGCAATTCAGTCAAATCCATTTGATATGGATTGTTATAAATAGTTTTAAATCATAGAAATGTATCAATGGAGAATTCATCCTTTAAATTAGGTAGTAATCTATTGGAGTATCAAAGGAATACATTTGGGTAGAGATCAACATTTAGAGATAAAACCATACATTATTTAGAATCCTCTACTCTTAGAGAAATAAAATTAACTTTTTTTAATGTTCCCAACCTTTCATAGACCAGAACCCTCTCAAAAAGCTTGAAACTCCCACACTCCCTGAAAGGTATACTGTATACCATATAGATGAAAGAAAAGTACCCTATAGGAATATAAATTAACATATTCTCGATATTGAGTCATCCTATCTATTCTAAGAATAAAAAGAAATGATTCTATATTCACGACCATAAGATATTGAAATATCACATATGAAGCAATTTCCAACACATGTGGTATAAATTTCTATCTACGATCTGTCCTTTTTCCCTAGAAGAGTGTTAAGGATCATTTAAGAGGACACATATTCCACATTAAACACTATATTTGATACCATATTAGTTGAAATAAAATAAAATGATAAATCTATATAGAATAAAGCATAAGACAAAGTAAGGATTACTAGATTAGTAACTCTAAAAGTATATTTCCTTACTCTGGATACAGATGTAGATTTGTACATAATATATAACCTTCCTGCAATTTCATACCAACACTATGGCTTATACTCATGCACTAATTGTAAGTTCCTACATTTTGAACCGAATGAAAAAGTGAAGGATGTTAAAAAAAATTCTGTTAGTTGGGCAAACCATTTTTTAAGACAATCATCTGAACTTTATAATTTTCTGATAGTTAACACAACGATGTGTCTTTTAAAGAAATTGAGTTAAATTAATTAAATTAATTTTATAATGGAAAATAAATTAAATGGAATTGGAATTGGAAAAAAAATATTAATAAAGAAATTTTATAATAATAATAATAATTTAATTATTATTATCATTACTATTATTGTTATTAAATTTAAAATTAAAATAATAATAATAATTATTATTATAAGATTTAATTTAGGTTTAAGAAAAAAATTAAAGGGAAGCTTCCCCTTTTACCCATCAAGGTCGCGCGACCCTCTCCCCCTCCTACCTCTAGCGTGCACTGCTCACCTACGAAACACACCTCTCTGGAGTTCCCCTTCCTTGCACGATAGCCCGGTTGGTTGATCCTCCCTCCAGGAGATCCTCCCTACAGCGAGCCCCTAGAAACCCCCCAGAGGTGCGACACACCCCCTGGCCAAAACCCTATAGCATGTGTGGCTCTCACTCGTGGCCCCTCCTTCTATAGTCGATTTCTTTTGGTTTTCTCATACATTTCCTTTAATTCCTCGAGTAAAGGTCATATGTTTGAAATTTTCTCTACCTCTGTCACTGAGATTTCATTTGGCTAAAAACCATAGATCAGGGTTTGACCCGTTTAGGTTTTCTTTCGACTTTAGGGTGTGTAGTCCCTCTCCCAAGTTATGTTGGTTCTTCTTTCAACAACCTCCACTGAAGGCGAGAAATTTTTTGGCTATTCGGTCTGCCTTCATCATTTTGGCATGAGTTTCTAATCCCACGGGTTTTTTTCACCATCGAATTTAGGGTCTTTAATTGTTTTAAGGTCCTTGATAATTTTTGTGTAGTGTTTTGGATTGTGTCACGTGGTTTCTGGTTGACGCCACCTTCCATGGTGATGTTTTAATTCCACCACATAGTTTCGCTCAGTTAATTTATGGTCTTAAATGTTTTTTGGGTCCCCAGAATTAAATTTGAGGTGAGTTGGACCATGCCACATTAATTTTGAGTTCTTGATATTTTACATTAAGTGTGTCACCCTTGGAACACTGATTTTGAGTCCATGATAATTGTTGTAGTGGGTTTTGAACGTTATTATGGGTGCATAGGCATATACCCAATTATTAATATATATATATATATATATGGAAGTGTGTGTGTGTGAGTAGGCGACTTCTTGAGTTATAAAGAATCTTCTTAGTTTATCATTTGAGATATGGTCCATTCCCTTTCACCATTAATTTATTAATGCATTAATTAATTATTTAATGCACCATTCATTATTTTTAGTTAATGATTTCTGGTTTTCTGTTTAAAAGAATCCTTGATAAAGTTATTAAAATGAATAATAGTTATATATGTTTTGTTTGACAAAAAAGTCACATTCTTGTAATAAAACCCCTCCAATGGAGGTGTGTGGCCTTTAAGATAAAAATGTAGAGATATACTTTTATGATGTCTGACTTATTGCTTTATTGTTTTCATTATGCTTGAGTTATAATTTATGAATGTCTTTTTTTAGGTTCTTGATCCCTTGTAATGTAGTTTCTATGTCTTAATGAGTTAAATGAAATTGTTTTGATGAATGGAATGGTTAGAATTAATTATTCAAGTTGGTAGCATCCCTTAAGGGTAATTAATATGAACCCTTATGAACATGTACCTTAAAAATCAATTTTCCATGTTTAAAAAAATATAGCGAGAATGAACTATAGTAGGATGGATCATACCAAATGGCATGTCATGAATAAATAGATTAGCCATAATGAATTGTTTGACTTGTATTAGGTTTTTCTGTTTTATTCTATCATGTCTATTATGTCCTTCGCATATAGCGAAACCTGTTTGGAGTGTTCGCCTTTCCTGTTGGCCACCCCTTTGGGGTGTGCCCAACCTAAATGGCCTTTTTCCTAATGCATTGATTTACCATTTGTGGTGAGATAATGAGGAATGGTTCTTGGTGTTGGGCTTGACTTGTTATACTAGATGATTAAATGATTTGAATATGATGGAATGATCATGCCTCATAATATAATTGAACATGAACAGTTAAGATAATTTGTAACAAGTGTAATGGAATGGCCATGATGATATGATTTTATTTAAATGAATTTAATACTTGGTTGTAATGAAATTTATCAGGGATTTTGAATTGAATAAGAGGTACTACCTCATGCATTATATATTAAATGTAATGACTCATTTAAAATGGTTTATAAGGGTGTTAAGGTCATGCTTTTTTATTATGTTTTTGAACTGCTTTTGTTAATCGATATGTGCTTTGCAACTATGGTTAACTTAATATAGGCCAGGTGAGAACATGATTTATATATTAAGGACTCATGGAAGGACTCTCGTGATCGGGTGGTTATACAATGAATCATTGAGGAAGATATATTTTAGGCTTTCCATGAAGGATCTCCCTTCATGATTTTTATTATACTATTTGATTATACCGCTTCCCTAAGGGGAAGCCTCATATGGTTTTTTTGGCATGATGGCTATGTAGAGCCTTCAGAAGATACTCGATCCCATAGATGTGATACTCGGGATTGACTCATAGTTAACATTCAACAATCGATACATGGAATTTCAAATGGATTGCCTTTGATGGGCTCATGGAATTGGATTTAATTAAATGGATGTACTATAGCGATACCGTAGGGACGAGCTCATACTCCAACTCTTGATTTTTTTGAATCTCTTTGAATGACAGCTTAGGTTAATTTCCTGTGATCTACTTTTTTATCCAATTTATATTAGAGAAAGTACATCTGACTCTCTCTCTTGGTTTTTAGTATACATATGTGATGATATGGGAATTAGAACCCAACCCTAAGCATAAGCTTGGGGGTGCACCTCATTGAGTTTCCCTTTTTACTTTTGGAACTGGTATTCATATAATGATTACACAGGTACGTTCACTCTAAATTTTGTCTTTGAAAAGAGTAGGTGGTTTGGGAAGGGTGTCCATTTAGAAACCCATAAATAGTTTCTATTATTAATTTTTTATCATTATGAATTTATTTTATATGGTTCACTTCTTAATTTATATTGTATTATCGGTATGGGATTAAACACTATGGGTGTAGACCTACTAATATTTATATCTCACACCCTACTCAGGTACCCTTGGTCCCCAAGTAGACCGTATATTTACAGGACCTAGGTTGATTGCTTTGTTGTTTTCTTGTACCTGAGGAGTTAGGAGCATAGGATTGGGCATGAGCTCAGGATGCTCATGGAGATTGCCTTAGGGCTTGAATATTTTATTTATTTGAGTCTGGTATTTATTCTAAAATGTAAAGAATGTTTTATTGTTTACTGATTTCCATTATGTATCGTTACTATGTCATGCATTCATCTATTGTGTAACCTTTTAAATAAATTTTTATAATAATGCTTCTCTTGATATCTGAATTTTATTATCCGACTTCTATTACCGTCTTTAATTTATTTACTACTTTTTTTTACTTGTTTTCTATTTACATTATGTTATACCATCGTGAAAATCTGATAATATGGTATAGACTCCCCACTATCACCTCATGAAATCGTTGTTGCTAGTTGGAAGCCTCTTGCATGGGGTGAGACATGCCCGAGGTCTGGTGACCCGCCATTTTGGCCACCGTCTTAGTGGTGAACCGGGTTGGGATGTTACAAATTGGTATCAAATGAGGTTATTTTACTTTTTTCTTCAGTTTTTGGGTTAGTATATAGGAGACTAGGAATGTGTCAGTGATTAGTTAATAGTCGTGTCTGGGGATGCTCACTCCACATACGGGGAATGGCCAAGTGGACAAGGCTAGGAATTGATGTTCATGATTTTTGATATTACAATTGATATGATTTCACCTCATGTGATTGGTGTAATTTCCTCTACTTATGATTAATGAAATTTATTGAAATTTACCCTCAGCCTAGTTTAGTGAGGATGAAACATAGCATGCATCATATTAGGCACAAAGAAATTCACATTCCATGCATAGTTCCATGCCCTGTAGTAGCATTTTAAGTTTCCTATTGATATGATTGAGTGAATTATTTACATTCCATGTATTTTATTTATTTAGGATGCCTGTTAGATACCATGATTTGGTGATATATTTAGCATGCAATCCTCTTTCCATGATACATGTTTACTAGCATGTTTTCCTTTTATCATGCTTCCCTTCTTATTTTCATGATTATGTGAGCAAAATGTCCTGATTCAGTAATTTCATCATGTCTCTCTCTATTATCTTATTATAGTGACATGCAACCTTGTTTTATATGTAATTGGTTTCTTTTGATAAAATTTATTAGTTACAATTAAATTTGATCCAAATTCCACATGTAAAGTGTATAGGAACTTTATTGATTGGTATGTGGAAACCCATATGATTGGATTATTGAATGTGTGCATGTTGTATAATGAATTTGTTTTAAATGTGATGGACTTGGACATGGAACCCGTAGTGGTTTCATGTATTTAAGACCCTTGTGTAATGGTAGATAAAGCTTCATTGAGTTTCCTTGGAATAGAAGCATGGTCATTTTCAATAGTCTCTCTATCTTTTAGAGATGTCTTAGATAAACGGATTTTGATCCTAGTTAATTATTTTAGCATGAACCAATGTTAGGTTGGATCCATGTTCTTCGTAATGGGATATCTGGTGGTAGGTGGCACCCTTAGAACTTAAAATCCTTTCTAATGACACTATTTTTCTGATGATTGGTCCCATTTTAACAAGTATACCTATTAATTTCTAAATGATCCCCTTGTTCGGATGGGTGGTCATGGTATCCTTGACTATTGCTTCGGGCCTGAGGATCAGGTAATGCCCATTTTCAGCAGGTTAGACATGACTCGGGCAAGGTCACATGCTTCATAGGTCATCTAAACCTCCCTTATCCACAGTCTTGGGTGACTCAGTGTGTCGTCATAAGAGTTAAAAGTCATCTTGATTCTATATCACCTTGGGGTAGTATGTGTTCATGTACTTGGTGCCCATCGAGTGTTTAATGTTGTGATGAACTGATAGAGTTCTGTGTAATCATTTGTAACAACCCGAATCCGGAACCACTCAACTGGTGCTTGTACCCGGTTCGCCACATGACCTCAAGCGCATTCCCCCGAACTCCAGAGGCTGCCGACTAGCAAGGAGGGCCTTGGGTAAGGTAGTTGGGTGAACTATGCCCTCATAGGTAATGGAAATAAATAGAATGAAATAATATATAATAGCAGAAATAGTAAGCAACATTCTCATCAGAATTTAACAGCAGAAGACTTTATAAAATAATAAATAACTAGAACTGAAGATATGATTCATGGCATGTTATAAGTCTAATAAAACAGCCAGACAAAAAAACAGGACGGAAGAAATATAGTAAAAATTAAAAGGAGAAACAAATCAAACAGAAGTCTCCTCAGCATCTCAAGCCTTAGATTGGTCCCATGCCCTCCAGCACCACAGCAAGTCAGGTACCTGATGTAGAAGGGCGCTTTCCCTTATCTATACCTGCAGCAACATAGTCTGCTTGGGCCCAAAAACTTGTCCCAAACAGGGTGTGAGATACAATCCCAGTAAGAAACCACCCAAATATTTGTGCCTAATAGTTAATGAATACATGGAAAGTAAAGTACAGGAACAATAAATAGGAAATACATAGCAGATACAATTCACAGTTCTAACCGAAAAAGCACACAAGTAAACAGCCAGTAATAAGAAGAAAACAGGTAACCCTCTGGGTAGCTCTCACAGCCTATCCCATATGGTTCAACCTATAAGTACTAGCAACCCTCTGGGAGCCACACAAAGTCTCACCCCTATAGTTCAGCTACATATTTAAGCAGACTCTCTTGGGAAGCACTCACCGTCAATTCCCCCTATAGTCTTGTATCGTGCTAAAGGCTCTCTGGGGAAGCAATCAACATCAATTCCCCCTATGGCCCACGTCGTGGAGCTATAGACTCTCTGGGAAAGCACTCGACGTCAATTCCCCCTATAGTCTGCCATCGTATTAAAAGACACTCTGGAGAAGCCCTTCCATCAATTCTCCCTTTGGCCTACTACTCTAGGTTCTCACAGTCCTGAGTGAAAGTTAATATATGCTCAGCGCGTGTGTACATCGTCCAAGTAAACCTCAAGAACTACTTGGCTATCAACTAAGGCTCAGCAGCATAAAAATTAATAGTTCCACTATCCTACAACTAAGCATGGAAACTGGAAAAACTCCAAACAGGCAGAACAAGCATGAAAAAGCAATCTGAGCACAAAATAAATTAATCTACTCACAGGTATAAACCTCTACTACAGCAATCAAGCAAGCAGGAAAATAGCAGGGAAAAATAGGAAACCCACAATTCTCTGCCCAAGGGAATTTGTGGAATTTGCACAAAATACTCATCAAATTTCTATGGAAAGGCACAAACCACCTACCTCGAGGTGAGAAGAATGATATGATCAGATGTTGGTTTTTTGTTTTCCCTCAGAGTGGACCCAGGATAACACGTCTTGCTTTATCGGTCACGCAGTCGCACATGCTCGACTTTGATGTGCGTATATATATATATATCTATGTATGTATATATATATATATATACCTATACACAAAAAAGTGATGCGTATATATAACCTGCAATGTAAACAGTAATATATTGCTAAATTTAACAACTTAGGTAAACTGACTCTGGACCAGATAAAGGCCGAAAGGGTTCGTAGACTCAAATTAATATTTAAATTGGAACAAGATATACAAAAATTATGTATATATATATTCTTACCCAAACTTCAGTGATAAATGTAGTCGCACCCAAAAGAGGTTGTCGAAGCATGGTCCAGCGTGTCCTGCGATGCAGTTGCGCAACCATGAAAAGAGGAGAACACAAAAATTTATTAAACCCTAATTGAGGGTTTCAGTTAATGCAATAACGACATAAAATCCGCTTTTAATCATGAAAGAGATGATGCCAACTATGAAGGATGGTCATACCTCCTCAAATTGGACCTAAGCGAAGAACGACGTCGAAGAAAACGCTGCTCAAGAAAAACCCGTAAGATTGGGGTCACACCGCCATGGGAGAAGGAAGAAAACATCGTGCGAAGAGGGATGGACATGTGCTGCTGCCGGGAGGAGACAAAGACCCTGACCGTGCACTAGTAAGGAGAGCAGACTGGGGGCATCGCGCTGCATGACTACTCGGAGGAGGCCACGCACTGCAGGTAGAGGGCGGAGGAGAGTAGACGCATAGATGTCCAGAGCAGCTGTTCGCTTGGGGGAGGTCACACATCAAGCGGAGGGCCGGAGGAGAGCTGGTCGTGCCCAGGGTGGAGAAGACCATGCGGAACCCATGGAGTATGCGAGGTCACGATTTTATTTTGGAGAGGGAAAAGAACTATCTTAAAAAACAGGGCCACACACTTTGAAGGAGGAGGGGCCTACGTGATTGAAGAGTAAAAAAAGGGGCAGGGGGAAGTCACGCCCCCCTTGCCCAGCACCTCCTTTTAAAAAAAATATTTTTTTTTTCTCTCTCTCATATATATATATATATATATATATATATTACAACTAATCTATAAACACACACACATATATATATATATATATTACACTCTATGTATATATATATATTATAGGCCATCATTAATGTTATATTTATAATAACATTCACTAGAATATAATAATATCAACAATAGTCAACAATATTTATTATTAGGATTAATTACACTTAAATCCTTAAATGGATTATTCACCCATATGTTTAATTAATTATGTCAACCATAACCCTTATTTAATTATCCAATTATTATTATAATAATAATTATCAAAAATAATAATTATAACCAACATTAATTAAATGCTTCATTGCGAAGCTTCCGCAATTAAGATAATGCATCAAAAATATCGCTCCCTTTAATTAAAAATTCATCGTTAATTAAAATCCACTAAACCACGATTTTTATTTAATGTTCTTGGTCGAACTGAAACTTCACATTTAATTGCGTTGGACCGCCATTTAAATAAACTCTTTTGTGATAAAATTAATAATAATAATCTCCCAACATTATTATCATGAAAAACATCCATTTATTTAGAATAATTAAATAATGTGTCTGCATTTCATTTAATAATAATAATATCCTAACATTATTATTATTAAAACTTCCCATCAAAATAAAATTTCTTTGACCCAAGTAATCAATGAATTTATTTCACGCAATTAATTAAATTCACCTTTCCAGGAATTTAATTAATAAAACATAATATAAATAATAATATCCTTATATTATTATTATTAAACATCCATTTAATCTCATTGAGTAACTTAATTAAATAGCACGTGTTTTATTAAACCACAAAGTCAATTAAAATTCGTTAACCATGATTTTAATTTTACACTCTTTGGTCAAACTACGACATCACATTTAATGGTGTTTGACTGCCACTTAAATGAACGCCTCTGCGTATAATAATAATCTTCCAAAATTATTATTATTAAAACATCCACATTTAATCTCGTTTGACCATCATTTTATTAAATTCATTTTCACAACATTTAATAATAATAATCTCTCACTATTATTAATATTAAAACATCCACTAATTCAAATTAATTAGATAACATGTTTCGACAATCGGTCAACTGTGCGACTTGACCCGCATGGTCTAACCGCCCCTGTGTAGCCTAATGTTTCCGCTTGAACTGGTTTGTGCACTCGGAACCTCGTTCTGAAGCGCGGTTTTAAAACTGACCCACCAATAAATGAAAATTTTAAAAAAATCGTACTTTATCCGGTCTAAGAACGCGGGTTCTTACAATCTACCCACCTTAAAAACGTCTCTTCCCCGAGAATCTTTCAGGAACGAACGAAAACATCACCTAACCTACAAGGGTTGTGAAGTTCCATTCTACAAGATTACATTGCGTTCCTAATGCCCAATGAATCTTTAATTTTTTCCTAAGAAAACTACACTTGAGCTTTTAAAACCCGAGCCAACACTCACTTTAAAACACAAACACCAAAAAGAAGCTTTACATCCGAGGCCATTACTGGGACCTCATCAACGAAAATGGTCAATCTCAATCAACCAACTAAAAGAGGTTACAAATGCTTCCTCGGAAGGCATTGCTGACCCAAAACCCGCACTCTTCATTTAACTAACGTCGTGTCTTGAAAACCATTATATTACCAACTGTGCGTACACAGAAGTCCTGACCTGATCTTCGTTGACGTTTCTGAATTCTAACCTTCACAAGGTTATTGAAAACAACTGTGCCTTAGCATGAATAAGGTCAAGGTTTTAGGAAATCACACATCCTGTGAACAACTATGAAGGAGATCGCAAGACAAGCCTATAACTTTAAAACATTAGCATGGCGTATAACCGACGATATCCTAGTGCCTCTAGCATGAGTTCATGATGGGGGACATGCTCATCGCATTCGAGAGAGTGCAATAAGTGGAAACCAAGATCATAAAGAATATCAGTCATGCTACCAAGTAAGCATCAACACGTTTATGGAAACAAAAGAGACACTACCCACATTAAGGTTTTCCATGTCGTCGCAAAAGGAGATCAACCACTAACCAGGGTGCTATATGAGAATATCTAAACCCATGTGTGATGGTCCAAGAACCTCAATGACAACATAGAATTCTTACACGGATGATGATAATTAAACCGGTCGACATGTCAAAACATCTGAGTCAAAAGTTCTCCCGATCAGTGGGATACAACTTATTCCCTAACGCACAGATCACTCTACCACGGAGGAAACCCAAAAATCGTACTCAACAGCACAAGAAGTTTCACATCAGGGTCGTGTCACGTCACATGATGATTGTCCCGGATGACGTCATAACAATTCATCCTTTTAATAAGAAGAAAATGGGGGTCAACGGCCACCCATTCGAATGAGGATGTATTTCTAAACTGAAAGAGTCATACTAGGAACAACATCACGAAAGGCACCATCCTTAAAAGTTCACAACCGAACAAGGCATATCAGGCTCTAAGGGTGATATCTACCATGCGATAGCCCCTTATGAAGCCCACGTGTTGGCTCTATCTATAGGTCATGCATGCAATTTAAATACAAGGCTCAAGAGAAATTTTCATTTTAACCATTTAATTTAATTCATTTCAACCCTTAAACATTTGAATGAATTATAAAAACACACTAGTATTGTTCACAACATGTTCACTTGGTTTTCAATGAACACCCATGGAAAAATAGGAACGATAGAACAACTTCCTCTTAACATTTAACCAATCAATGTTATTCAAACATTAGGAGGAATCTTAGCATCCAAATTAATTTTACTAAAAAGGCATCCCCCAAGGGTCCCATTCAGGATCAATTCACTTTATGATTTACTTTAGCAACATTTTTCATATGTTCGAATACACGAGTTGCCCTTTTTCCCAGTTGTAAGGCACCCATACACGTTACAACTAAAAAAAAGCCGGTTCCGTAGTATTCGCAACCAATAAAAATTATCAATAACAACCTATCATTTATCAGCAAGCTACAATGTCACTAAAAATAACTATCACAACACAACATGTATAAATCACAAAACATGTTATAACATAAAAGCATGGCATATAACAAGATATGAAGCATGTCATTTTATCAAAAAAGAATGTTAATTGTATCACCAAAACATGATATCTAATCAAGACATACTAAATAAATGAAAGACATGTCACATATTAAAGGCACACAATCAATATTAGCAGGAAATTTACTAATGCAACTACATGGCATGGAACATATACATGCATATGAATCTCTAAGTGCCTAATATGATGCATGAAATGAATTTTTTTTTTATTGCCATAACATGTCAAGACAACTTTTCGTAAAACTTTTCATAATCAATAAGTAGAGGAAAGTACAACATTCACCCCAGGTGATATCATATCAACTATAACAACAACCAGTATAAATATCAATCCCAACCCTGGTCACTTTCTCATTTCCCGTACATGGGGTGATCAGTCCCAAGCACGACTATTCACCCAATGCTGACACATTCCTAGTCTCCTGTCTACCAATCCCTGAAATAGTAAGACAAAAGGAAAAGAAAGAACAACCTCACCTAATACCACGTTGTAACAACCCGAATCCGGAGCCACTCAATTGGTGCCCGTACCTGGTTCGCCCCATGACCTCAAGCGCATTCCCCTGAATGCTAGAGGCTGCCGACTAGCAGCGAGGGCCTTAGGTAAGGTAGTTGGGGGAACTATGCTCTCATAGGTAATGGAAATAAAATGAAGGAAACAATATATAACAACAGAAGTAGTAATCAACATTCTCATCAGAATTTAACAGTGGACGACTTTATAAAATAATAAATAACTGGAACTGAAGATATGATGCATGTCATGTTATATGTCTAATAAAACAACAAGACAAAAAAAACAGGACGAAAGCAATACAGTAACAATGAAAAGGAAAAAAAACAAACAAAAGTCTCCTCAGCATCACAAGCCTTAGCTTGGTCCCATACCCTACATCTCCACAGCAAGTCAGGTACCCGATGTAGAAGGGTGCTTTCCCTTATCTATACCTGCAGCAACATTGTTTTCTTGGGCCCAAAAACATGGCCCAAATAGGGTGTGAGATACAATCCCAGTAGGCAACCCCCCAAATATTTGTGCCTAATAGTTAATGAATACATGGAATGTAAAGTACAAGAACAATAAACAAGAAATACATAGCAGATACAATTCACAGTTCTAACAAAAAAAGTACACAAGTAAACAGCCAGCAACAAGAAGAAAATAGGTAACCCTCTGGGTAGCTCTCACAACCTATCCCTTATAGTTCAACCTATAAGTACTAGCAACCCTCTGGGAGGCACACAAAGTCCCAACTCTCTGGTTCAGCTACATAATTAAGCAGACTCTCTGGGGAAGCACTCACCGACAATTCCCCATATAGTCCCGTATCGTGCTAAAGGCTCTCTGGGGAAGCAATCAATGAAAATTCCCCCTGTGGACCGCGTCGTGGAACTATAGACTCTCTGGGGAAGCACTCAACGTCAATTCCCCCTATAGTCTCACATCGTATTAAAAGACACTCTGGAGAAGCCCTTCTGTCAATTCTCCATTTGGTCTACTACTCTAGGTTCTCACAGTCCTGAGTGAAAGGTAATACATGCTCAATGCGCGTGTACATCGTTCAAGTAAACCTCAAGAACTACTTGACTATCAAATAAGGCTCAGAAGCATAAAAATTAACAGTTACACTATCCTACGACTAAGCATGGCAACTGGAAAAACACCAAACATACAGAACAAGCGTGGAAAATCAAATCTGAGCACAAAATAAATTACTCTACTCACAAGCATAAACCTCTACTACAACAATCAAGCAAGCATGAAAATAGCAGGGCAAAACCGGAAACCCACAATTCCCCGCCCAAGGGAATTTGTTAAATTTTCATAAAATACTCATCAAATTCTACGGAAAGGCACAAACCACCAACCTCGAGGTGAGAAGAATGGTATGCTCGGATGTTGGCTTTCAGTTTTCCCTCGGAGTGGACCCAGGTTAACACTCCTTTCTTTATCGGTCACGAAGTCGCACATGCGCGACATTGATGTGTGTATATATATATGTATGTGTGTATGTATGTATATATATATATACCTATACACATAAAAGTGATTCGTATATATAACCTGCAACGTAAACAGTAATATATTGCTAAAACTAACAACTCAGGTAAACTGTCTCTGGACCAGATAAAGGCCGCAAGGTTTCGTTGACTCGAATTCATATTTAAATTGGCGCAAGATATACAACAATTTTGTATATATATATTATTACCCAAAAGACAGCGATAAACATAGTCGCACCCAAATGCGGTTGTCGAAGCATGGTCCAGCGTGTCCTGGAATGCTGTTGCACAACCGTGAAAACAGGAGAACACAATAATTTATTAAACCCTAATTGAGGTTTTCGGTTAATGAAAAAACATCATCGAATATGCTTTGAATCATGAAAGCGATGATGAAGACTATGAAGGATGGTCATACCTCCTCAAATTTGACCTAAACGAAGAACGATGTCGGAGAAAACGCTGCGCAAGAAGAACCCGTTAGATTGGGATCACACCGCCATGGGAGATGGAAGAAGGCATCGTGTGAAGAGGGCTGGCTAGGTGCTGTTGCAGGGAGGAGTCAAAGAGCCAGACCGTACGATAGTAAGGAGAGCAGACTGGGGGTGTCGCGCTGCATGACTGCTCGGAGGAGGCCATGCGCTGCTCACCTGAGGAAGCGCACGCCTCACACAGAGGTCTGGGAGAGGGGTTGCACGCTGCAATAGGAATCACGCAAGGGAGGCTGCAGGTGATGACGCACTGTAGGTAGAGGGAAGAGGAGAGTAGCCGCACAGAAGTCCAGAGCATCTGTTCGCTTGGGGGAGGCCACGCCTCATGCGAAGGGCCAGAGGAGAGCTGGTCACGCCCAGGGAGGAAAAAACCATGCGGAACCCATGGAGTATGGGAGGTCACGATTTTATTTTGGAGAGGGAAAAGAAATATCTAAAGAAAAAAGGGCCACACACTTTGAAGGAGGAGGGGCCTATGTGATTTAAGAGTAAAAAAAGGGGCAGGGGGAAGTCATGTCCCCCTTGCCCAGTGCCTCCTTTAAAAAATATATATATTTTTTTCTCTTTCTCATATATATATATATATATATTACAACTAATCTATAAACATATATATCTATATCTATATATATATATAATACACTCTATGTATATATATATATATATTATAGGCCATCATTAATGTTATATTTATAATAACATTCACAAGAATATAATAATAACAACAATAGTCAACAATATTTATTATTATGATTAATTACACGTAAATCCTTAAATGGATTCTTCACCCATCTATTTAATTAATTATGTCAAACATAACCATTATATAATTATCCAATTATTATTATAATAATAATGATCAAAAATAATAATTATAACCAACATTTAATTGAACACTTCATTGCGAAGCTGCCGCAATTAAGATAATGTGTCAAAAATAGCGCTCCCTTTAATTAAAAATTCATCATTAAATAAAATCCACTAAACTGCGATTTTTATTTAACATTCTCGGTCGAACTTCAACTTCACATTTAATTGCGTTGGACCACCATTTAAATAAACTATTTTGTGACACAATTAATAATAATAATCTCTCAACTTTATTATTATGAAAAACATCAGTTTATTTAGAATAATTAACTAATGTGTCTGTATTTCATATAATAATAATAATATCCTAACATTATTATTATTAAAACTTCCCATCAAAATAAAATATCTTTGACCCAAGTAATCAATGAATTTATTTCACGCAATTAATTAAATTCACCTTTCCAGGAATTTAATTAATAAAACATAATATAAATAATAATATCCTTATATTATTATTATTAAACATCCATTTAATCTCATTGAGTAACTTAATTAAATAGCACGTGTTTTATTAAACCACAAAGTCAATTAAAATCCATTAACCATGATTTTAATTTGACACTCATTGGTCAAACTGTGACGTCACATTTAATGGCATTTGACCACCACTTAAATGAACACGTCTGCGTATAATAATAATCTTCCAAAATTATTATTAGTAAAACATCCACATTTAATCTCGTTTGACCATCATTTTATTAAATACATTTTCACAACATTTAATAATAATAATCTCTCTCTATTATTATTATTAAAACACCCATTAATTAAAATTAATTAGATAACACGTTTCGACAATCGGTCAACTGCACGACTTGACCTGCATGGTCTAACCGCCTATGCGCAGCCTGATGTCACCGCTTGAACCAGTTCGCGCACTCGGAACCTCGTTCCGAAGCGCAGTTTTAAAACGGACCCACCAATAAACGAAAATTTTAAAAAAAAACTCATACTTTATCCGGCCTAAGAACGTGGGTTCTTACATAATTAAGCCTTGAGATGTTAAATACATCTTGGGTCACCTCCAGATTAAAGAGACGTGGGCGTAATGAAATCATGTTTGTAACAATGCTCTGGATAACTTCCAAAAACTCGAGTGTTTTGACACGCTAATCAGTTTGGTTTTTTTTTCATTCCAATTTTTTAAACTTTTGTGTTTATAGAGGTTACGATGTATCATGATTTTGAGACGCTGGTCTTTCTCTTTTTTGAAAATTAGGACAATCCTAAGGTGGGAAGTGACATGTCAGTTTTGTTAAATACATGTCCTTCCAGGTATAAGGAAGATAACCAAAGAGGACGATTAGAGAATGGTCAGGCAAGATTAAATGTCGTGAGGGCGGTGAACATTAAATCATGTTAGTACTTTCTCGGAAACATGTAATTGGTGTGGTTGGCATTGTATGAATCCTTTGAGTAAAATCATTGGTTGTCGGTGGACTACAATGATTAAGCTTGAACGGTCAAGGGATTCCTCGAGTGTTAAGGGCTTAGTGATCAGTTAATTATGGTCCATCTGTAGGAGAATCCGAGTTTATTTTTGAAGTCGACCAGTTGTGGTTCAACCATTTTTGTTTCTAGAACATGGGTATGTTCAATTGGATGCTGGTAAAATCCTCTTAGTGTATCTTGATTTGCTAAGAGAATTTACCATACCATGACATCTTCTAGGTACACTAAGAGAGCGTCGGTCTTACACCGCGATAAATTCTAAAATTTGTTGGGTAATATCTATCCAGTTGCACACTAAACGCATTCTTCTAATCAAATCTTGGTCCATATTGAGTGACCCTTGGATTCACATGTAGTAATATCTTATATGAAATGTTGTACATGAGTCATGTTATCTGACCTGACCACCAGACTGATGCTGCTTGGGGCTCAGTCAATGCTCTAATGTGGATGTATTGTCTTTTTAGCAACATCTCACACATAAAAATGGTGTGTGGACTACCTTAGGTTAGTTCCTTTTACTCCATTTATTCCAATACATGGTTATCCTGAACTTTTTTTTCGGGCTCGGTGATGCTTAAATCGAGGAACATCATCTGAAGTTAGGTATAGACTTCTTTGGATGTGTTCGTGGTGAATGCGAGATTCCTTAGAAGAAGACATCACATTTCAGTTTTTAAAATACCAACCATCAAAGATGAACTTATTCTATAATGGTCGGTCTGAGAGGATCGACTTGTTATCTCACTTGTTCAATGGAGTAGTCAGTGAAAGACCATTTCGGGAACATCGTCAGGAGAGATGAGTGCGATTTGAGTCGGCTCGGGCTTTTCTTGAAAATATCGCTTGACTTGGGATTTGAGGTCGATGGGGAATCAACCATTTTATCAATTTAATAATCCACATGAGATGCATTTACATAACACTTAAGTGTGTGTCTTGTAGTAAATTCCGATAGCAGAAGGTTTCATGGCTCAGAATTTTGTCCTTTTCTAACATTAAATCCTATTATGGGAAGTAACTTTTCCCTAGTGTTTAATGACATGACCACATGATAATTTATGTAGCTAAATGAGATCAGGTATGTTCAATATCGATTTTTCAATAGGATAATGAACATTATCTCAGATCTTAATGGATTATATTCTGCTTTCCTAATCAATGCCTGAAAGTGTGTTGGGTGTTTAGATATGCAATGCGACCATGTGTGTGAAACTTCACAACCCTTGTATGTTGGGTGATGTTTTCATTATTCCCGAAGTCTTCTCAGAGATGAGATGTTCTATGGTGGGATGGTTGTAACATCCTGTGTTTTGAACCGGATGAAAAAGTGATGGAATTTAAATTTTTTCCATTAGTTGGGTAGACCGTTTTTTTAAAATGAGAAGAAAAACATTATAATTTATGAGAGTTGAGACTATGATGTTTCTTTTAAAGAAATCGAGTTAAATTAAATAAATTATAGTTAAAATTAAAATAATTAAAATGATAATTAAATGGGAAAATAATAATAAAGAATTATTTAAAAATAATAAGAATTTATTTATTTTTATTGTTATTATTACTATTATTGTATTTTATATTATAATAATTATTATAATAATAAGTTTTAAATTATGATTAAGAAAAAATTAAATGGGAGCTTCTCCCTTTGCCCCCTAGGTTGTGCGACCCTCTCCCCCTACTACCTCTAGCGCACACCCCGTATCTACAACACATGGTTATTTTTGTGTAGTGTGTTGGATTGTAACACATGGTTTTGGGTTACCGCCTCCTTCTGAGGTGAGTTTTTCATTCCACTCCTTTGATTTTCTATATTAATATATGGTTTTAAATTAATTTCGAGTCCCTAGAATTTGATTTTAGGTTCTTTGGTCCTTGACGCATTGATTTTGTGTTCCTAGTATTTTACTTTAATTTCATTGGCCTTGTCGCAGTGATTTTGAGTCCCTGATAAATGTCACAGTGAGTTTTTGGATGTCTTTAAGGGTCTGCACACATATACCCTGGTACAAATGTATATAGTTAAATATATGTATATCATCCATGTGTGTGATCCATCATGGGGAAGGGAAAAAATTCTTCGGTTTAGGGATACACACACACACCCACACCCACACAAACATATATATATATATGGATGTGCGCGCGTGTGAGTGGGTGATTACATGAGTTAGAAAGAATTGGCATAGTTCTGATTTTGAGGTAGGGTCCCTTTCCTTTCCCCTTTAATTTAGTAATGTATTAATTACATATTTTATGTACCTTTTTTAGTTTTTAATTTATTTAGTTTGGTTTTAAGTTCAAAAGGTTCCTTGGAAAAGTCAGTGAAATGCAAAAAAGTTTTACTTGTTTAGTTTGATTACAATGTCATGTTTTTCTAATAAAAACACCTCAAGAGAAGGTGTGATAATATTAATCGTTAAATGTAGATATATACTTTTATACTATCCACCTTATTGATGTTGTATTTTTCCTTATTCTTGAGTTATAATTAATCAATGTATTTTTTAGGTTCTTGAGCCCTTGTAATGTAGTTTCCCCGTCTCAATGAGTTAAATGAAATGGTTGAGGTGATTGGAATGGTTATAATGAATTAAGACAATTTGTATCATCCTTTAAGGGTAACAAACATGAACCCTTTGGAACATGTACCTTAAAAATCAATTTTATATGTTTAGGAAAGTATATTGAGAATGATGTTTATTAGGATGACTCGTACCAAATGGCATGCCTTGAATAAATGGTTTTACCATAAGTAATTGATTGAACTGTATTAATATTTTTTTGGTTTGTTCTATTATGTTCATTGTGGCCTTCGCTTATGAAAAAACCAATTCAGGGTGTTCGCCTCACCTCATGGCCATCCCTTTGGGGTGTGCCCAGCCTTAATGGCCTTTTCCCTAATGCCTTGAGTTACCATTTTATGTGATATGTTTTGGAATGGTTCTTGGTGTTGATCTTAACTTGTTAATCCTGTTGATTAAATGATTGGAATATGGTTTCATGACCATGAATTTTAATATGATTGAATGGGAACAGTTAATATAATTTATAACAAATGGAATGGCATGTTCATGATGATATAAGTTCCTTTAAATGAATTGAAAGCTTGGTTGAAATGAACATTATCATGGATTTTTAATTGCATAATAGGTTCTGCCTCATGCATTATATATTAAATGTAATGACTCATTTACAATGGTTTATAAGGATGGTAAGGCCATGAATTTTTCTTATGTTTTGAAATTTCTTATATGAATTGATATGTGCCTTGTTTTTGTGGTTCATTTAATATGAGCCAGGTGGGAACAAGAGTTCCATATTAATTACTCATGTATGGACTCCCATGCTTGGGTGGTTATACCACGACACATCTGGAAAGCGATGTTTTAGGCTCATGAGGCTTGAGTTTCCCACAGGCTTTTTATTATACTATTGGGAGATACTGATTCAATAAGGGGGAACTGAGGATGGTTCTGTTGGTTAGATGGAAATGTTGAGCATTTAGAAGACAACCCCTTACATGTGATACCATGTATGTACTCTTAGTTACCATACCACGAGCTATACTTAGACTTCTTAAAGGATCACCTTGGATTGGCTTAGGTCATTTGATTTAACTGAATGGATGTACCATATCATTTTAGTTGTTCTTATTCACCTTCCCATTCTAAATAAACATGAAGTGGTAAGAGAGGTGAAATTATCTACAATAATGTGTATAAATATAATAAAAATCCTCTCAAAAGAGAGATAACACATAATTTCAAGACATGTTTCTCAAATTTTAAATATTACCCCATTCACCAATCACTTTATTCCTTTTACCAAAAGACTATATATTTATGTAACTTTGAAAACATTTTTAAATAAATTATTTCATACTCAAAACAATATTTAAGAGAAAAAGTTAGCATGGTTCGTATTTAATATTAAAAGAGTAAGCATTATATTATATAAAATAGGTTCATGGTTAAGGGAAATTTTTTTTGACTCATTTAAAAAGTTATTAATAATATATATATATATATACAAGAAAAAAGTCTTAATTTATCATTATTCTTTTAGTTAATATGGATCACCAACCAATCAACACCAATAATTATGTTACAACCATTGCAATAACATGATATTAATTTATTTAATATATATTAATTCCTATTTTATGACTAATATAATGCATTATAATTAAATATTTAAATGTATATTAATATTAAAAAAACTATGACTTCTAAAACTATGCTTGATAATCCATGATTATACCATAATTATTTTAGATAGGCATATTTATGGGTTATGTACCGAGTTACAAAAACCTTATATCTAAGCTACACACAAGTACTATACCCTAGAGCCCTTACTATGATCTTTGATACCATTTTTTAACAACCATGACCCAATTACATGAAAAACATTCTATAGGGTCCCCATAACAACATAGGTTTGCATAATGATGTCTAAAGGTTGGTACAAATAAAGGGGGTTATGATTATTAATGTTGGTATATGATTTTCCCTCTTGGAATAACAAAATAAACTAAATAGGTCATTGCCTAATGTGTCCTGGACAAAAATTCCTAGGAACAATATGACATAACCAATCAAAGAATAAACAATGTCAATAAATAAATCTATCTAAGATGCATGATTACATGAAGAAACAAATATATATTCTAAACTAATCCAAAAAATGAACTCACTACACTAGTCAGTGAAACTATTCAATAATGGAATACAAAAGTAATGGGTAATCCAAAATTGGCCTAACAACCTAAAAATTGGATACCCTAGGGGAAATCCACCCCAAAGAATAACAAGGATAACCCTTATGAATCTATCTCATATACCCACTAATTTGTGAAAAATGAACCATACAACACATGGAATACATGTGTAGATAAATCCCAAACTCATGCCCTTTTCTTTTACATGGTTCATAGAAACAAGTGTTACTTTCATTCCAATAGGGGATTATGTAGGGTATTGGAATGATAAACCCATTAGGAAATAAATTCTTACCCCAAACCACCTATAAAAGAATCAAGTATATAAATAAATAAAATGTATCCATATAAATAGATGATATAGGAAACACAATTCTTAACATAGTTTAAATCACATAATTTTTCATCAAAATCAATAGCTCCATATATTTCACGAGTTCATACCAATATAAAATGCTTCAAGATTAATCCTAAATCTAAGATGAACCATAACTAAAATGAAGGTGAACCACTCATCACATTTTAGGTATAGGGATTCATATGTAATATAGTAAAGAAATTTATGATAACCATCAAATTTAGGGCTAGGATAATGGGTTATAATATATCCATGGTCTTTCAAGCCCATTTGTTTCTATCATCATTTCTGAGGATAATATATATACATGGCATTTTTATATACATCCATAATATTCCACGTTTATGATTAATTTATCAACCTCAAATGTCAATGTAGTTAATACACTATATTGAAGGAATATTTTTCAGACACCCATGAGTAATGAATTTAAATATCGTATCCTAAGAATATGGGAAACAATAAATACATTGATCATGTTTGGTATTTAAAGATTTTACCCAAATCAATTATAAATAATTATTTAACATTTAACCATCCTAAAATAAGGAAACAAGTACAACTAAGGAATTTAATCACTAATTAAAATACTTAAAAAAAATAAATAACATGTTTACATTTAATAATTGGGAAAAAAATTATCAAAATAAATATCATTGGTTTTTAATTATATTTTTTAGAACATACATCACTTATAACACAACACTTTATCAAAATTAGAGAAATAAGGGGTTTTGGCAACTAGTTAAATTATATAGGAGTTCCATATGTTCTATAAGAGAAGATTAAAATACCACATGGAACATACAGTCGAACAAATAGTAAAAGGGAATGAGGGATGAGATATTTCTCCATAAGGAGGATGAGATCAAAGCATAAAGTCAATGTAATAACTTGATATTAGAGATGATGATCACCAACCCAAGACAATCCAAATAAATATTAATTAAAATGAATGATCTTACAATCCCTAAGGTAATAAGATAGTAATTTACTATAACACCCCTTGATTTTAGAGGATACATTACTTAAAATAAATTGCACATGCTCTATATCTTTCTAGGCATGCAACCATGAGATTAAAATGAGTTTTGATATATTATAATCATTCCATTAAATTAATGGATATGAATAATATAAACTACATTATTAAATATATATAAATTTTTTACTGAAATAAAATATATTTATTAATGTATAATTAATAAGTACTTAATATTTAGTCAATTCAATTTATTCATCCAAAATATTTTTACTTCACAAATGTTTTTATTGAATTTTGTATGGGGACATTATATTAAATTTCAGAAATTTTAAGAAATTTTATATGGGAAAAATAATATCAATTTATTAAATAATAATTATGATACTAGCATAATATAAATGTTTTAGATTTTTCTAAAAAGATTTATCTTTTACTAAATAGTGAAAATATCGATTTTTTGTAAAACTGTCATTTTTTACATTAAATAAAGTAATTTAAAATTTATATTATATTTGTAATTTTATATTGATGTATCATAATTAAAATTTAATTATATATAATATAATTAATTATAGATAAAACAATATTATACTTGATTTTTGGATGTGTTCTTTTTTTGGATTAAAAAACATGGATATGAAAACTGTTTTTTAGTGAGCTTTATGAATTTATATAGAACACTATTTATCCCACTTATATAAATGGAAACATAAAAAATAAATTCTATATTTGGAACTAGGAGGTTGAAATTTGGTGAAAATTTCCCTTCTATTTTTAGTCATTATGAATAGTAACTATGGTAAATTTTTGTCACCTCGGTTATAGTAAAACAGACAAAACATAATAGTAACATTCTAATAGTGTCTTTAAATCTCCAAAAAACATATATTTATTCCAGCTAATATGTTCCATTAGATCTTTATCATCTTATGTTTATTGTTTTGATAATTTCTTTCTAGTTTCCTTTGATAATCACTATGACTTGTTTTAGGTAAAGAATAAATATAAAACGTCACTCTCTTTGTTTTCATATCTCTAATATTTTTTCATAGGGATAAAAATGTGGTTATGTTTGGTTATTTGTTTTAATTTTTAATTTTTATTTTTTTCATGGTAATTTATTTTTCATTTTTTAAATTTAAAAATTACTTTCAATGATTAGACAACACAAACACAGTTTTTATTTGAGTAATAGAAAACAAATCATAAACATGATTTTATAAATGTTAAACACAATAAAATTTGGATGAATTATTTTGTTAAAAGAATATTTTTATAAATATAACATATTATTTATGTTTTAAAAGATTATGATTTAATTAAATTATATCAACATGTCCTTAAACTCAATATATGTGAATAGTATCGAAAAATGTATTTAATTGAATCATATGTTAAATAATAATTTATTAATTATTTAAAAAATATAAAAATATTATATTTGGAATCAGTAATGGAATATGATTGAAAATATCAATAATTATACACTTATGGGTATCTTTTACTTTTAACATAACTTTCTTGACCACTAAATAGTTAAAAACATTGATATTGTGATTGTTGTCCAAGAGGTTAATACTGGAGGTTAAAACTAAGCGATAATTGTTAAAATCTAATATAAACTTGTCTAAACATTATTATATTAGATTATTTTGACTCATCACAATCATAAACTAGAAATATATCAACTTTTCACTAGTTTTACCTACAGAATAATTTATTATATTTAATTATTTTATGTAATTACTTGTGTGTCCTTTTCTTCACTATACAAGGACACTGTGTATCCTCTCTTTGTCCCAAAACCATCATCCAATTAACTCAAACAAGAACTAAAAAAATTAACATTAGTAGATAAGTTATATAGGTTTTGGCCACATTAAAAGACAATCCCTAGGGTCATTACGTATAAATCCAAAGAATGTCTCTAAAATTTATGGTAATAATTTTAACCAATATCTTTCATTTTACATATTCTTTTACCACCTTAATTTATATACTATCCATTGAAATATTCTAAAATAATTATCTTTGATATATTATATTTTTATTATGTTGATGTTAAAACCATTAACTATTTTCTTTTCCATCAAATGGGAAATGTCTGTACCACTCATGTGTTCTTGTAGACTACCTCCCCACATAGCAATATGGATAATTTTCCATCACCATATTTCATGGTATGTTATTATGATAGATTTAATGTTTATATATGATATTATTTATAAACATATTCTTCTAAAACTATAATATCTTATTTAACTTCAAACCTTTGCATCTGTTGGAAAATGATAACGTCTCTACGATACACATGTGGATTGTTCTCTCCAAGAAGCGATGCCAATCATTTTACATTTAAAATATACGTATATGTTAAAAAGGATATATTTAGTGAATAAATATGATATCATAGTTATATTAAAATGTTAATTATAATTTACATTAAATTTTTTAATCCATAAAAACACAGAAACATCACTCTTATGTATGTAAATATTACCATCTATATGAAGTGATGTAATTCATTTTTCGTCACCACTTTATATTAATAGTTATAAAATAGTGTATAATGATTAAATATGATTCATATGAAATTATTAGCATTCTTGATATTAATGAACATGTTGGAACCAAGGTTGTTCTTTGCTGAAATGGGATAAGGGTTTGTGGTTGTTGTTAATTCAATCATGGATGATCAGGGGGATTGCAAGGAAAGGGACCATACAGTTTAAGCCATAAGCAATTTTGAAGGTGATGTAGTTTCCCAGTGTTTGCCAAATTCTTGGGATCCAAAATTTTGGGAATGGAAAGCATTGTGAAAAGTGGTTTTTCTTGATGATATGGAAAATGATTGAGTTTCCTAGAGATGAGATTCATGCAGTGTGTTTCGTACATACATTAAGATTGTGACGGTGAGATCTATGATTTCAAGACTCTAAGCTCTGTGAATGCTTCACGAGTTTAGATGGTGTTTCTTGATGGTTATGATGAGCATCGCGAACAGTGAAGGAAATGATCTTTGCGAGTGGTGGTTTGCGGTTGTGCTTTGTGGTGGTGTGAAGGGTTCTGACAGAGAGCTCTGCGATTATGATGAGCATTACGAATGGGTATTTTCTATGGAGCTTTACGAAGAGAGAAATGTGCCACGAAGACATTTTTTGCCGATCCATATTTCACGTTTGAAGAAGCGGAGATCTCCATTAAAACATTCCTATAAATAAGAGGCCACCCCTCTTCATTACACATGATTTTGAGAGAGAAAATCCAAAATTTATTTTACTTCGCGAAGCTAGGGGTTCTCCACAAATCAGGTTATTCTATGTGATCATGTGCTTCATATAGATACTTTTAAGGTTTTGAATGATGAAAATTCTTCTAAGTCTTGTGAGATTCAGGATGATGGGGTTTTATGCATTGGATTAATGAGCTTGACAAAGTAGGTTTCTCAGCGATGAAGTGAGCATCACAATGTTGGTTGCTCTGTAAGGTAGTGAGCTTTGCGAAGGGTTGTGCCCTGTGAGGCAGTGAGCTCCATGAAAGGTTATGCTCTATGAGGTCGTGAGCTCTGTGAAGGGTTTTTCCCTACGATGGTGTCTGATTTTCAAAGTGGGTTTCTTTGTGAAGGGTTGAAATTTGTGAAGGGTCTTTGTGAAGGTTTGTATTGAGAATTAGTGTTGAGTGGTCAGGGCTTTCAATGAGGATATACTTAAGTCTTCGATGCAAGCTACATCTCATGATAGAAAATGAAAAAGACATAAATGAAAATCTATTTAAGTGACTTTCATGTCAATAAACCAAGTTAGACATATCTCAAAGAATTCATATATGGGATTTGATGAAAGTAATCTGAGGGATGCAATGAGATATCTCCAAACCATTGTAAAGTTAGTGCACCAGGAACATAGTGACTATGACTGAACCTTTGTATTCCATATGTTTTAATGATTAATATTATTTTGTACAACCAAAAAATAGCCAGTGTTTTCTCCATGGACATAGAAATTTGTGGTGAACCAAGTAAAAAAAATGTGTCCTCTCTTTGCATGAATTTTTATGACAGGTTTAACACGCTCCTACCTACGTGGAAACAAGATCCATCAGTTTAGGATAAAAATTTGACACCCTGATTCACCCCTCCCCTATCAAGGTGTTCCAAGGTCCTTCAGAACCATGATAAATTTATAAGAACCATATCGACAAAATTGAAACATGCAGGAAAAAAGAAACATTTATCACCCAAAAAAATAATTTGAATAATGAATTACTGATAAATGGGTAATAAGATGTTCTATTTAAATAATACACGTTATGATATATATTAATATTATTGTTTAATATATTTATGAAAAATATATATTTATTATATAGGTGGATTTAATTCCTAAACGGTGGGGAAGGAACTTTGTTAAGTGTTTTTTGTTAAAATCAAATTTCGTTTTAGGAGGGTCTATAGTAAATTTAAATTAAAGGTAATTATTTGGTTATTATCAGTTACAACCCTTATGATTTTTTTACCATTGGTTTATTCGTGTAATTTTCATGTAATATTACCATTTATGTAAAGACCCTGAAATTCTGTGGAATTTTCTTTTCAAAAATACATGGTAATTTTACAAGTCCGTGAAAATTGACGGCGCTTGATTCCGATTCCTGGTTTTCCTGGAATAAATTTCTGAAGTTTTGTTTAGGTACGTTTAGTAAACGTACTAGCGAGTTTATATAACATTTGAACCGGTGCTCAGAATTGAAATCTGAGGGCACCATTGAACTCGAAGCACCGATATTCTCTTAAGGATACTTTCACCTCGACGACATTTGGTCAAGAGTAGAAGATATATTTTGGGTTTTATATGGGAATAATAAAATAATATAAGTGAATGTATTAATTTATTTTATTTGTCATATCCACCATGTGGAAGTTGGAGGTGGGGACTGCCACACCTTAACCTCCCATGAGAGGTTATGGTGGTGGGGCCCACCCAAACTCAACCTCCCATGTGAGGAATAATTTGGTAGGGACCACCCAGGATTTAAACCCTTTGAAACACTCCATTAATGGAGAAACTCTCAAACATCCATTAAGTGTAGGGGGGCCTCTTCCACTCCCCTAACAGTTAATGTGCTCCATCCTCCTAGTCAATTAATTGAGACCACACATTCAATTAATTAATTTAAACCATATGAGTTTTATGGAAAAAAAATTAATAAGATTTCATAATCTATTATTTTGTTGGCATTTTTCTCTTTGGTGAAGTTTGGGGAAGAGGAGAGAACTTGAAGAAACTATTTCTCTCGAACGAAGAATGCTTCATCCGCTGACGAAGGTCAACTACTTCTTTGAACTCCATATAGAACAAGCGAGGATGCACCATCCTTGAAGAATGCCGACGACGCCGTCCTCGAATTATTTATCTTATTTTTCGAACAAAAAACAATGAACAAATGTATGGGTTCATTCTTTGTTAAGTTTTTGCGTGTTCTTCATTTTCCATCATGGTTTAGAATTCGAAGCCACTTGATATCACCCTAAAGTAGAGGATGTGAGCCAAATAAACATGGATCGACCCCTCCACCTTTCTAATGGATTTTGACTCCCAACACGGCATGAGTCTGGGTTGAGCGTTTCTCATCAACATCAGTTGTGGATCGAAGGTGATGTCCAAAGGAGAGTGAGACTTCTTCTAGAACGAGAAACATGCCACCAGAACTCGTCTGGTGGCCCACGAAAGATTCCCTGGTGGTCGAAACTGGTGAACGTCACCGAAAACTAAGAGAAGGGTGGTCGACGCTCTGGTGGGCCGCATGGAAAGAGGTGGCGCAACTGCACTGCTGGAGGAGAAGGCCATGGCCGACGGGCGGTGGCGGTGCAACAACAACCGGTGTTGGTTCGGCCGCGAAGGAAGTCAGCGGCCTGAGCCGCCGGGTCGCCAGAGAAGGCGTGACACAACCACGCCGCGCGGTGGAGAAGAAGGGGCCACGGCCCCTGGCTGCAGTATTAGAACGGTGGATGGCGCATGGCCGGTCATGAGGAAGACCGGCGGCCCAAGCCGTCAGGTCGCCAGAAGTGGTGCGGTGCAACGACGCCTCACGAGAGGCGGGGGGCCGCTCAACCAGCTGGGAGGAGCAGGACTCAGCGGGTCCCACGTGGCGTGGACCGGTGCCACTTGGCACTGGTTTGTACTCCATCTGAACGGTTTAGCCGTTCGGGATCCATGGGGCACAACTTACCCCTGGACGCGGCTAGGGTGGACCCCACAGGCTGGACCCAACACGGGCCGGTCCGCCCTCGCGAGTCGGGCCGTCCCCACGGACCGGGTCAGACCGGTGGACCGGGTGGACCCACGAACAAGGTCGGACCCCAGTCCGGACCCAGGTCGGGCCGGGTCGGTCCGACGGGGTCGGACCGGACCCGGACCCGATTTGGCCAGTTTTCACCTTTTCGCCCATAACATGGGCTACAAGTGTCTGATTGATGAACCATCTACAACGATAGAAAGCTTGAAAAAAGATGGTTTTTTTGGAATACTCCACTTGAGGTCTGGACACAATTGTGTTATGGTTGGGTTGGATTGAACAAAAATCCAACCAAGCCCTCAGAACAGAAATGCCAATAACTCACAGACCGAGCATCTGATTGATGCGCCGTATATTATGTTGAGACCCCTATGACAAGGAGGACATTTGAGATACTTCTTCTTGGTACTTCATGGTATTTGTTGTATTAAAACCTGTCTTGAGGAGTAGAACCTCCTGAAATCAAGCATGAATCGTGCGGAACCCTATGGCTGACTGTGTACTGACGACTATTCCTGGATCCTATGTGGGTTTTATTACACTAATGACTGTTCCTCGATCCTGTGTGGGTTCGACAGCACTGACGACTATTCCCGGACCCCATACAGATTTGACAGTTCTGACTACTGTTCATGGATCCTATGTGGGTTTGACTGTTCTGACTTATGTTCTTAGATATTGTTTGGGTTCGATAGAATAACTGTTCCTAGATCCTGTGTGGGTTTGATAGTTCTGATTTCTATTCCTGGGTCCTATGTGGGTTTGACAGAATAGATTATTCAGTGGCTACATCTGATCATCGCTATCTATCTACAAAATTTGTATACCCGTGTGAGCTGAGTCAGTAACATTGTGTTTTTCTCATGATTGAGATGTATTATTAGATAACTAAGGTATTTGTCTGGGCATATACCTAAGTGGGGTTATCTATTGATTTTATACCTTATGGTTTATACTTGTTGGATTTTGTGAGAACTTGAGGGTATCGGGGTCCCTACTAAGTATTGTTATTTTCACCCCTACATGGGCTATGTCCACAGCTCATTGTGTTGGATGCAGACGACGGACAATGCTGACCGAGGCTGAGTGTACGAGGATTGGACGGTGCCTGGAGGTAGACTTCAAAATGAGTCGGTACCCAGAGGAGACTGACGGAAGTGTAGTGCTAATGATGCTATCTATACCAACCCTTTAGGTAAGATCCGTGGTGGATGTTCTATGAGTTTCTTTCCAAATTTCAGCTGTTTTTTTCCATTTTTAGTTGTACTTGTACTTTACAGTTGGGCTTGTATTTCCTACCCCTTTCTTTTTAGAACTCTCTTGTTATACAGTTTTACTTAGTCTTTTGTATCTAGTTGTGTACTCTGTTGTGTGTGTTTTTAGTTATTACGGAAATGCCTTCCCAGTTTTGGGATTTACGCCTCTGGTGCTAGTTGCCAGCCCATGGCCTATTGAAGGCGGGCTTGGGGTAGTCACGACATGGGCCCCGGGGGACAGGTCATGACATATTTCTATTAGAGGAGTCGGTTCTACCGCAGAACTTAGGACATTGATATTTTCTATGAAGCAATATTGTTAAGGGTACTGAGTGTGGTTTTCAGTTCAGGGAGTCCAGTGTTGGTGCGGCGGCTGACGTATCCATTCACCAGGACCCTGAATTCTGATTTCTGACTCACTGCATGAAAACACCGATTGCAAGTATGTTTCAAGAGTTTTCTTAGTGATCACATTGAGTCATCTCACCAGGTATAACTTATTGACCGTGGTGTACCTGTTTGTTTATAGGATGCATCCATGCAGACAACCAACCAGGGTTCCAGGCTTTGTATGAGATGGGAACCCACCAAGCGATGAGGCCTCAATGAAGGACCCTATTACAGTGGAGGATCCAGCGGTACCACTACCCGTTGAGCCACCAATGCCACCAGCCCCAACAATAGAGAGTGCACGCCACCTGAGCACGTTGCATGAGTTCCAGCGCTAGAGACTACCCAGGTACAGGGGCGAGATGGACCTGCAGGCAGCTGAGGATTGGCTGGAGGCTGTGGTGAGAGTTTTCAGACTGGTAGGGACACCATCAGAACTTATGGTGATCCTTGCTACGTGTCTCCTTTAGGTAGTAGCAGGCAGATGTTGGAGCCTGATGCTCTAGGTGCATGATGAGGTGGCTGTTCTCTTGGAAGACTTTGAGAGCCTATTTCTAGAAGGGTTTGTCCCAGCCACCCTACGTGCGGTGCAGATACAGGATCTACTGCATCTACAACAGGGTAGCATGACGGTAGCTCAGTACTCAATGAGGTTCACAGACCTCTTGCACTACTCCACGGATATGGTGAGGGACCCATTATTTAGGGCCCAGACCATTGAGCAGGGGATTTGTTGAGATATCAGGGCTTCGATGATCTCCCTCAGCATCCTGACGTAGGTGGGGGTGTTGGAGAGAGCCTTCTTAGTGGAGCGTTTCCTTGCTGAGCAGTCACCAGCAGCGAGACCCGCCACCTGGGTTCATGTAGAAGAGTCTTCTGCAGCTGGAAGAAGACAGATGTCATAGAGGTCCAAGCAGACCAGACCATCTGGTGGATGACCTTAGGACTTGGGTTCGGTTGTGTGAGGCACAAGGGAAAGATCAAGTCATTCGAGGAATAGGCATTGTTTCACAAGCGGCGGGTAGGGTCACATGACTCATGATTGTCTGACCCACCGTATAAATAATCAACAGACATTTGAGGGACCTCCCAGGAAGAGGCAGAGGTACGATCGAGGCGATCTTTAGGGTGCAGGCGAATGTGGTAGAGGATCTGGTCGTGCAGCTGGTGGTCGATGAAGTTTCGAAGTGTTTCCACCACCACCACCACCAGGAGGTCCACCCCGACCACAGGGAGTAGGTGGACATGCGAGAGATTAGCTCCAGGCAGCTGAGGGTTATGATCACCACACTCCAGAGATGATTCGAGGTACAGTCTATGTCTACTCCACCTTAGATGTAGGTCTTATAGACATAGGTGCTAGTCACTCTTTCATTTACACTGCCCTTGTTCGGAGCTTGGAGAATCCGACGGAACTGTTGGTTCGATCCTTACGGCTAGAGACTCCTACGAGAGTATACTCGATGATTACGCACTGGTTCCGACAGTGTAAGCTTACTCTAGGAGTTGAGAGCTTTGGATGGGATCTCCTCGTAGCGGTATCGAGGCCTTACAATGTCATCTTGGGTATGGACTGGTTATCTACTGTCCTTGCTCAGATCGACTATATTAGTTACAAAGTGAGGTGTGTCCACATGGATGAGACCGGGTTCACATTCACCGGTGAGAAGGGAGCATTTTCAATAAAATACAGACTTACTTGGAGGATGGTGCGGTCGACCACTCATTAGTTGGCCTACCTTATCCTTAGAGCAGTTGATATGGAGAGTCTGACTTATCCTATAGTGCTGGACCAGTACACGAATGTTTTCCCTAATGATGTACCAGGACTACCTCATCACAGAGAGGTGGAATTTTACATTGACCAGTACCCTGGGACTGCACCAATATCTACAAAAGTGTCTCAGATGGATCCCACAGAGCTTTACGAGCTGCAGGTATAGCTAGAGGACTTATAGGGGAAGGGATTCATCGGGCCTATTGTTTCTCCCTAGCCAGCCACAATTCTGTTCTCCAAGAAGGCGGACGGAAGCTTGAGGCTTTGTGTCGACTACCGTCCCCTGAACCAGGTGACTATGAAGAAAAAGTACCCACTCCTGAGGATCAACAACCTCTTTGATCAGGTGAAGGGGGAACGTTGGTTCTCCAAGATAGACCTTAGATCAGGCTATCACCAGCTCATAGTTCAAGATGAGGATGTGCAGAAAACAACCTTCAGGTGTCGGTATGACCACTACGAGTTCTTGGTTATGACTTTAGGCATAACCAACGCTCCAGCAGTATTCATGGGTCTCATGAAAAATATTTTCCATCCATATATTGATCGCTTTGTTGTAGTCTCCATCGACGACATTCTGATCTACTCGACTACTGAGTAGGAGCATGCCTACCATTTTCAGGTAGTACTGGACAGACTCCGAGAGCACCAAATTTATGGTAAACTCTCGGAGTGTCAGATTTGGATCCAAGAGGTTCACTTTTTGGGACATGTCATCTCAGAGGCTAGAGTTATAGTAGATCCAATGAAGATTGAGGTGGTACTTTCTTGAGAGCCACCCAGGAGTGTGACGGGGGTTTGGAGTTTCCTGGGTTTGGCTGGATATTACCGGAGGTTCGTACCAGATTTCTCTAGAGTTGCAGCACCACTATCAGCCTTGAAAAAGAAGGGGAAACCCTTTGTGTGGTCAGAGAGATGCCAGAAGAGCTTTTAGGAGCAGAGGAAGAGGCTTACTAGTGGCCCCATCTCGAGGCTACCAGAGGAGGGCATATGGTACGTAGTCTACTGAGACTCATCAGGGACCAGACTCAGGTGTTTCCTAATGCAGGAGCGAGCAGTGATCGGATATGGTTCTTGGCAGCTGAGACAGCATGAGCATAACTATGCTACCCATGACCTAGAGTAAGCAGTAGTGGTCTTCACCTTGAAGTTGTGGACACACTATCTAATGGGCGAGCGTTTTACAGTCTACTCTAACCACCATAGTCTCAAGTATATCTTCTCTCAGAAGAACCTGAACCTGAGACAGTGACATTGGCTTGAGTTTCTCCAGGACAATGACTTCGAGATAGTCTATAATCCTGGGAAGGGGAGCATTGTAGCAGATGCACTTAGTTGGAGATCTGGTATACAACTACTAGGAGAGGAAACAGAGCAACTGGATACTTTATAGATATCCTTTGTGTACCGAGATGGATCAGATTTCCTTTAGTCTCTTACAGTCACTCCTCCACTTATTCAGTGAGTTAGAGAGGCATAGAGTAGAGATGCTGACTACGAGACACGACATGCTCAGATATCCATAGGGCAGGCACCAGATGGATTTTATGAATGTGGGGAGCACGTCATTCTCTTCATAGGATGCACTATGGTGCCAGTGTCACTTTATGAGGATGTGTTGAGTGAGTTCCACACATCCCCTCTAGTGGTACATCCAGGAGTGGAGAAGATGTACCAGGAACTTTGATGATAGCACTGGTGTCCAGGTGTGATGAAGGCAGTAGCAGAGTTTGTCTAACGGTGCCTCACTTTTCAGCAAGTGACGACGGAGCATCAGGTACCACCAGGATTGGTTAAGCCTTTATAGGTTCCAGAGTGGATGTGGGATGGGATATCCATGGACTTCGTGACGGGTCATCCACATACATCTAGGGGTCACGACTCGATTTGGGTGATTATTGAACGACTCACCAAGTCATCCCACTTCTTACCGATCAGATAGCAGGGTTCAGTAGAGAGATTGGGATGCCTCTATGTGCAGGAGATTATGCGGTTACATGGAGTACCTTCTTCTATCGTCTCCGATCGTGACGCACAGTTTACTTCCCGACTATGTAAGATGTTGTAGGAGGCTTTTGAGATACAACTTCATCTGGGCACCGCCTTCCATCCTCAGATTGATGGCCAGAATAAGCAGAACATTCAGACCCTCGAGGACATGATGTGTGCTTGTGTCCTTAATTCGGTCGCAGCTCGGAGGATCACTTATCTTTGGTGGAGTTTTACTACAACAACAGCTATCACTCCACCATTGGGATGAAACCTTTCAATGTGTTATACGAGTGACCTTGCATATCACCCTTGTGCCAGACAGACCCAGGGGAGTCAGAACTGGTGGGACCAGAGATGGTACAGGCTACCACAGAGAAGGTGCATATCATCTAGGAGTGGATGAAGACTTCACAGAGCAGGCATAAATCGTACGCTGACAGGAGAGGAAGACCGATGGAGTTCGAGGATGGCGACCAAGTATTTCTACAAGTCTCACCCCAACGAGGTTTACAGAGATTTTTCTGAGGCAACAAGTTATCTCTGTGTTTAATTGGACCTTTTTTGGTCCTCAGTAGAGTTGGTGAGGTTGAATACCACTTAGATCTTCCACCTTAGTTGCACCGGGTGCATGACGTCTTCCACATATCCCATCTGAGGAGATACATGCACAACCCTTCACACATCATTGACCATGGGGTGTTGGACATTGACGATGGGGTGACTTTTATGGAGGTTATATTAGAGATTGAGGATCGACAGGAGTGGGTCCTTAATGGATGGTCTATACCTCTGGTGCGTGTTTTTTGGTAGCACGAGAACCTCCAAGAGTGTACATGGGAGCAGGAGGCTCAAATGCGTGCCCAGTACCCCCACTTGTTTCCATAGATCGAGTTGTAGCTTATGGGGACATAAAGCCCTGAGGTAAGGAGAATTTAAATACCAAGAAATTCTATGGAAATTGTTTCTTAAATACATGGGAATTTTATGAGTATGCAAAAATTGACGGCGCTTGATTCCGAGGCCCAGAATCAATTTCTGATGTTTTGTTTGGGTACGTTCAGTAAAAATATGATCGAGTTTTTATAACTTTTGAACCGGTGCATAGAATTGAAATCTGAGGGTACCGTTGAACTCGCAGAGCCGGTATTCAATTAAGGAGGCTTTCACCTCAACGACAGTTGGTCGAGAGTAGAAGATAGATTTTGGGGTTTACGTGGGAATAATAAAATAATTTAAGTGCATGTATTAATTTATTTTATTTGTTATATCCACCATGTGGAAGTTGAAGGTGGGGACCGCCACACCTTAACCTCCCATGAGAGGTTATGGTGGTGGGGCCCACCCAAACTCAACCTCCCATGTGAGGATTAATTTGGTGGGTACCACTGGGGATTTAAACCCCTTGAATCACCCCTTTAAAGGAGAAACTCTCAAACTTCCATTAAGTGTATGTGAGCCTCTTCAACTCCCCTAACACTTAATGTGATTTATCCTCCTAGTTAATTAATTGATCCAACACATTCAATTAATTAATTTAAACCATTTGAATTTTATACCAACAATTTAATAAGATATCATAATCTATTATTTTTTTTGGCATTTGTCTCTTTGGTGGAGTTTGAGGAAGCAGAGAGAAATTGGAGAAACTATTTCACTCCAACGAAGAATGCCTCATCTGCTGATGATGATCAAATTATTCTTTGATATTCAATCAGAACAAGGGAGGAAGCTCCGTCCTTGAAGAACGTCGACGAAGTTTTCCTCGACTTCTTCATCTTCTTTTTTGAATGATGAGCCATGAACAAAGGTAGGGGTCCAAGCTTTGTTAAGTTGTTGCGTGTTCTTTATTTTCCATCGTGGATTACAATTCGATGTCACTTGATATCACCCTAAAGTGGAGGGCATGAGCCGAAAAAACACGGCCCAACCCCTCCGCCTTTCTTATGGATTTTGACACCCAATGCAGTATGAGTCCAGGTTGATCTTTTCTCATCAACATCAGTTGCGGATCAAAGGCGACGTCCCGAGGAGAGTGAGACTTCTTCCGGAATGAGAAATGGGCCAACAGAACTCATCCGTTGACTCGCAAAAGATTCATCGGTGGTCGAAACCGGAAAACGTCACCGGTGGCGAAGAGAAGGGTGGCAGACGCTCTAGCTGGCCACATTGATAGCAGCGGTACAACCACGCCACCGGAGGAGAAGGCCATGGCCGACGGGCCGTGGTGGTGCAACGACAGCTGGAATTGGGCTGGCCGCGAAGGAAGCCGAAGGCCAAAGCCGCTGGGTCATCGGAGAAGGCGCGGTGCAACCGCACCGCGGGGTAGAGAAGAAGGGGCCATGAAAGGGCACTTTCGTGGGCACCCTCAAATGATTAGTGTGATTTTGGGGTACTTAGGTGCAATAGAGTGGCTGACCAAGGTCGTCTCTCAAAGGAGAAATTGAATTTAACAACTTATTAAAGGTGTTTTAAAATAAAAATAAGAGATAAGAATAACAATACATAAAATGAGGGGGTTTTTTTTATAAATTTTTAAGTATGCTGGAATAAAATTGCATTTTTTAATTTTTTTTAAATGAAGTTTGATTAATAAACCCAACAAAAATATGTTTTTTTTTGAAATCTATTTTAAAAGGAATAATCGATCTAACTCTACCTATTCATTTACTTATTTATAATTATCATTTAAATTAATATCCAATTAATTATGATACCTTAATTTGTTAAATCCCGAACCCTATGAGAATTAACTTTACCATGAATATTAAGTGAATTTAACCCTAGTCTAACTTCAGAACATGCTATCGTAACACCCTACTTTGATTGGGGTTCTATGATTAGCTTATGGTCTGTGCTAAATTAAGGCACATTTACCATCTAGAAATTAGAATTAATTGAGTTTAGGGATTATATTTGAACACTACAAATTGATCCCGTAAGGTTTTGTATAACCAATTAAGTTCTCACTCTCACAATTTACACCAAATCTCATCCTCACGTGTTTTTGCATTAATTGTTCAATTTCTTGCTTATTTTCAATTAAATTAAAAACTAAATTAATTGATCATATTATTTTAATTAAAATATATAATTTATTCAAAATAAATGAATGAAGGAGGTGAGAGTTAGATCAATTACATAAAAAACTACTCTTCCATGAGCGGTGTAGTCATCGTAGAAATGTTTTGCATTTGCAACGGTTTAGAAAGGGTATAACCGAATCTCTTTTCCACTCTTGATTTCCAACCCAAATATGAAGATTAATAGAAGAAGGAAATTGAAAATAACCAAATAAATGGAAGACAAACTATGTGTTTTTTGAAAGAAGAAAAGCATTACAACCTGAAGAAGAAGAAGGAGAAGAGAAAATCTTGATGAGGGGATCCTTGCTTCATGATATACCACTATTAAAATGGTTGGATAATTGGAGTGAAACCTCTTTTCTTCTGCCTTAAACTTCCCAATTCACGTCCCAACCCTTAAAAACGATAAAAACATCAATTTATAGAGGGGAGGGGATGAGAGGTTACAAGTGGTTTCAATTGTGAATGTGGAAATTCGGAAAAATATTTTAATCCCACTTGCACCGACCATTTGACCTCTGAAACTCGTGAATCAGCTCTTCTTCCATAACGATCATATGTGATTATATGGGATATCTATCTCCTCCCAAAATTTGGGCTCTATAAAAGCATATATGAAGGATTTATGTCCAAAATACAGAAGCTTATCCCTTTCGGCATGTCCAGCCCACCTTTGACTTTATGGCCCAATTACTCCATCCAAATTCATTATTTTGATCTTGTGTCCTGAATAAAAGTTGTATCCGATTAAGTAAGTAAAATATTTACAAAATATTAAGTTCAAATAATGAAAATAAAAATATTTATGATCGAAATACTACAGTGATTTTGAAAGGGTAAAACTGGAATTTTCATCAAATATTCAAATGAATGATCTAATCCCAAATAATTTATAATTGAACATATTTAACACAATTTGATAAAATTATATCATTAATTATAAATAAAATATTAAATAAAAATGTTTTTTATCACCTCTCCCACACTTGGCACTTGAATTCCTTGACAAGTAAACATCAAAAGCAAATCAAAGTAAATTTCAAACACATATCAATGAGATCCACCAATTTCATACCAAGAAACAAAAGATATCATGCCTCATCTATAAAATATTATTTCAAGTTCTTCATTTAATATCATTTAATATATTTCCTCTTAATTTATCCTCCCATGCACACAAAACACTTACCTAACATTCATTTTCACTCATCACATAAATGTCAATTTTTTAGCTATGTCTTTTTCATCAAAACTCATACAAGGGTCACCATAGAATTGATAAATTCCTACATCTCCAGCCAATGTGATTCAAGGAAATATGTTTATAATTAGGACTTTTCAGGGTTGTTCTGTGGTTTTCGGTTGGTAGGATTTAGATATTGAAAAATTATGAGGCCAAATGTGGAGGGCATGGCTCTTTTTGTAGTGAAATAACATTATTCTAGTTTTCACTCAAGTATGGTCTCCTCCTCACTCACCATAGTAGCAAGTCATCTCCATCAGTATGAAAAATAAATGAAATTTATCACCCTTTATTATTTCAGCATTAAAAATTCAAATCTTCTCCAAAAATATTTTTCTTGAAAGCTCCAGAAAAGGGACAACTTTCTTCCTCCATTAGAAGCTCCAAAAAGGCACAGCTTCACTAATAATGAATGGTCTGGAAAAGGAACAACTTTCAATAGAATGTTTTTTTTTCAAAACAAGATCATCTCTTCATCATTTTATATTCCTCCCAAAGTATCACCCATTGAGGTATCACAACACAAAGACACCTTCCCCCACACTTATGTTTAACTAGATTATGAAATTTCGCTTCAAGAGCAGGTTGGATAGGGAAAATTGGCTTGTAACGTGGACAACCTAACAGGTTTTTCATGGGTTTTACGAGTTACATGGACTAAATGTAAAAGGAAGGACATAATAAAAAATATTATCATGAAAATGGGGGCTTTAAAACAAAATAAATTCCTGAATAATTTAAAAACACATGTATCTCAAACCCTCAAGTTTTGACAGGAATAAATCAAATTCTGGTTAAATCAAGCATAGTTTGGTTCTCTCAAGAAGTGAGGTGAATGAAAATAATATGACAAAAATGGTTTAGAAGCCTCACAGGAATGTAATTTCAAATATAAAGACAGTGAGACGTGTCAGGGGATTCAAAAATTAGAGTACTTGTCATAAAATTCCCAAAGAATTGAACTTGAAACAAAGTCATTTTCAGCATTCATTTAAGCGTAGTTTCATTGAATAAATTGGTTTAATCATTGACACAAGTTTCAGAAATGGAAATGATAATCATTTTATTTCAAATTAAAAAAAACACAGAAAAAATGATAATGAAACCCACAATTTTTTTGAAAACACACAATTTTTTTTAAACAAACAACAAATGAAAATTCTAAACTATAAAGGTTCCCTCCCCCACACTTAAAATATTGAATTGTACTCAATGTGAACCCATGAGATGATATGTGCACATGAAATGCATAATTTTATTTAGGATAAGTAATATAAAAGTGAAAGGGTTAGGAACAACCAAATATTCTCAGGTGATGATGGGGTCATGCAGTTTGATGAAATCAACTGCATCGGTAGGAAGTCCCTTGATGTATTTCCTAAAACATTTCCCATTGAATGTAAAGATCCTTCTAATGTCCTCTTGTGAGATCTCAACTGAACCATAAGGAAAAACATTAGACACAACATAAGGACCTAACCATCTGGAATTCAACTTACCAGGCATCAACTTCAGTCATGAACTGTAGAGTAGGAGTTTATCTCCAACATGAAACTCCCTTTTCTGGATAATTTTATCATGAAGTGCTTTTGATCATTCCTTGTAGAGCCTTGAGTTCTCATATATATTCAAATCTCCTCAAGCTCTTGAATTTGCAACGTCCTTTTAATTCCAGCTTGGGGCAAATCCATGTTGCATTTCTTTATAGCCCAATGTGCCCGATGCTCGACTTCCACTGGGATATGACATGCTTTCCCAAAAACAATCCAAAATGGGGACATACCAATGGGGGTATTGCATGCTTTCTTATAATTCCACAAAATATCATCCAACTACTTGCTCCAATCCTTCCTATTTGGCTGCACGTTTTTCTCCAAGATTTGTTTCAACTCACGATTTGAAACCTCAACCTATACATAAGTTTGGGGGTGGTATGGTGTTGATGTTTTGTGTGTCACCCCATACTTTCGAAAGAAGGAATGAAAAATTAATATCGGAAAAGTGTGTCACTTGGTCACTGATGATGGCTATTGGTACTCCGAACCTGCAGAAAATTTGAGCCTTGACAAAATCCACTACAACATGAGAATCTTCAGTCTTGGTGGCCTTGTCCTGCACCCATTTACTCACATAATCGACAAAAAAAGTATATAAAAGAAACCATATGATCTAAGAAAAGGGCCCATAAAATCAATTCCCTAGACATAAAAAATCTCACAGAATAAAATGGGTTGTTGGGGCATGTCATGTCTCCTTGAAATGTTTCCAGTGTGTTGGCAATGAGAGCATGACTTAAAAACACATGGGAATCATGGAATAATCTAGGACAATATAATCCAGAGACTAAGAATTTTCTAGCAGTATGTTGGGGTCCAAAGTGTCCACCACAAGAAAGTGTAGGACAAAAATGAAAAACAGACTCAAACTCATGATTAAGAACACACCTCCCAATGACTTGGTCACTACACATGCGCCAGAGGTAGGGATCATCCCACACATAAAACCTAGACTCACTTTTTAATTTATGGACGTGATGGTTCTTCAAATTTACTGGGATTTCAGAGGCAATAATGTAATTAACTAAATCAGCATACCAAGGATACGTACCTGAGATGGTATAGAGATGCTCATCGGGGAAAGTGTCTCGAAGTGGCACCTGGTCCATGGTGTCACCCTCTGGTGTGTGATTAATCCTACTCATGTGGTCTGCCACCAAATTCTATGACACCTTATTGTACATAATCTCAATGTAAAACTCTTGAAGAAGGAGCATCCAACGGACAAGTTTTGGCTTTGCATCTGGATTTTTTAGGAGGTACCTCAAAGCTGCATGGTCAGAAAAATCAATTACATTAGATCCCAAAAAATATGAACGAAATTTATCTAAAGCAAATATAAAATCAAGAAAATCCTTTTCTGTTGTGGTGTAGTTTGATTGGATAGAATCCAAAGTCCTCGATACATATGAAATCACATGTGAATGTCCCTCCACCCTCTGAGATAAGACAGCTCCAACTGCGAAGTTGGATGCATCACACATAATCTCAAATGGAAGGTCCCACCACGGGGGCTGTATGATCGGTGGAGTGGCCAGACACTTCATTAGCTCATAAAATGATACCCTAAATAAATCATCAAAATTGAAGTCAATATATTTTTGAAGCAATCAAGATAAGGGTAGAACGATCTTATTAAAATCTCTAATGAAGCATCGATAAAATCCAGCATGTTCAAGGAATGATCGAACATCATGCACACATGTAGGATATGGCAGGGATGAAATAATGTCTACCTTAGATTTATCAACTTCAATTCCATGTTGTGAGACTATATGACCTATGAAAATTCCCTTTTCAACCATGAAATGACATTTTTCAAAATTCAATAACAAATTTTTCTCAATACAACGATGCAACACATCACCCAAACTAGAGAGAAATTTATAAAATGAGGATCCATAAACTATAAAATCATCCATAAATACCTCCATGAAAGTCTCAATGAAATATGAGAAAATACTCACCATGCATCTCTGGAAGGTACCTGGGGAATTTCCAAGTCCAAATGGCATCCATCAGTAAGCAAATGTACCGAATGGGCAGGTGAATGTCATATTATCCTGGTCCTCTATTGAAATGGGAACCTGAAAATAGCCAGAGAAACCATCCAAGAAGCAATATTGTGTCCTACCTGCAAGTCTCTCAACCATCTGGTCAATGAATGGAATTGGGAAATAGTCCTTACGAGTGGATTGATTTAGTTTCCTATAATCAATACACACTCATCAACTGTTTTTCACTCTCACAAGAACTAACTCATCATTTTCATTTTTTATAATAGTGAAACCAGTTTTCTTTGGTATAACCTAGACAGGGATAACCCATTGTGAGTCAGAAATAGGGTAAATGATACCCGACTCAAGTAGTTATTCAACTTCATTCTTAAAAACATCCAAAAGTGTTGGATTAAGTCTCCTTTGTGGCTGCCTAATCGGTTTATCCCCATTTCCCAAGAGAATCCTATGCCTACAAATGGAGGGGCTAATACCCATTATGTCAGCCAATGTCCAACCAATTTCCCTAATGTTATCTCTCAAAAGATTCAAAAGTTTTTCTTCATGTTCAAAAGAGAGATTGTTAGAAATGATATTAGGTAATCTATCACCACTCAGTATGTATGCATATTTTTCGATTTGGGGGTAATGGCTTGATTTCCAATATAGGGGGGGTGATGTATGGATGGAGAAATTGATGAAACATACATATCTGCACAATGAACATCAATATCAGAATAAAAATCATCAAATTTAGAAAATAATGCATCAAATCCATCATCATACTCAACAACCATGTCATAATCTGAGTTTATATGTTCCGAATTTGAATCCACATCAAAATAAAATCCAAGATAGGTATTTCCATCAAAAACAGGTGGGGAAGTACTCTTAGACATCAAACTAGAACTAATACTCATAATCTCCCTAAGCATAGGACAATCAAAATCCATGGAGTTTTTTCATGGTGGTTCAAAATGGGAGATAACAGAAGCATAATGGTCCTTAGAGGGGTACTTCATGGAGTCCATAACATTAAAAATTAAAACATCATCTCCAAACTCAATGGAAAGTGTTCCCCCATGAACATTTATGATAGTTTTTGAAGTTTTGAAGAAGGGTCTACCTAAGATAATGGGAGAACAAGAACTTACATAATCATCCTCCATTTTGAGCACATAGAAGTCTGCAGGAAAGATCATGTCTCTTACCCGGACAAGTATATCCTCATGGACTCCCGCTGGATATGTCGTAGCTCTATTCGCCAATTGCACCACTACTCTTGTCGGCTTAAACTCACCAACCTGTAAAGAAGAGAATACAGAGCGAGGCATCACATTTATTGAAGCTCCTAAATCTCAAAGAGCATCAGAGAAGAGCAACTCCCCTATGGTACATGGGATGGTGAATGTCCTGGGATCCTTGCACTCTGTTGGCATTGCTAGAGTTGGTGTAATGAGTGCTATGAAATTCCTGCCCAGGTTGGTCCTCTCATGTCCCTTGATCCCTCTTCGATTAGTGCAGAGTTCTTTTAAGAATTAGGAATACCGTGGGATTTTTTGATGGATTCAAGTAGAGGGATGTTGATCACAACACGGTTGAATGTGTCAACAACCTCTTTTTCCATCGCCTCTTCATCCATCTTCCTTGTTTTAAAAACCCTATTTTGAAATGGAATAGGTTTATGAGGAACATCATCAATATTTTTATTACCTTTATCTTTCTCCTTGGGTTTCTCATCAGTTGGTATGTAATGGGGATTCTCTGGAGTTGAGGTGAACCCAGGTGGAATGGAAGGTCTAGATGTATCATTTATTTTCTTTCCACTTCTCAATATGATGGAAATTAAATTCCCCTTAGGATTTGGAGTATATTGGGAAGGAATATTTACAGAGTTCTTACTTACCAGTTCATGGAGGGAAGTGGCAATCTGGCTCATTTTTATCTTCAACTCCCTCAACTTCAAACCTTGAATCTTCAACTCATTATGTTGATTAAGAACAATTTGTTTAAAGTATTAGAATCTACCTTTTCTTGGGGATTCCATTGTTGTTCACTTGTTGATTCTTGAGCTTCAAATCTCCTTTGGGGATGTTGGAAAAACTGTTGGTAAGGCGGAGGCTGCTGGAAATTTTGTTGAAAAGGGGGCCTTTTTGTTTTCCAGAGCCATACCTCATATCTGATTGATCCTTCCACCATTGGTTGAATGTTGGTGAAAATGAGTCATACTTAATTTGGGGATGTGGTTGTTGTTGTTGCTGATATGGTCTCCCTCGGAACTCTACCGCACAATCATCTGTTTCTTATAGTTGGGGGAAACAGTCTGTTGGGTGGCTTGTCTTAGTGAAAATGCCAGAAGGCCTTGATGAAGTGGGTTGGGATTCCTTTTGATACAAAGAAATCTTCCTCACCATAGTGGTCAATTATTCTAACTTTGTATCAATCAAATGACTTTCAAGAGAAGAAGGACTTACCTGATGTACTCCCCTGACATGTGGTGTACCTCTATTTCCAAATTGTTGGGAGTTTTGGGCCATCTTGTCGATCAATGCACGTGCGGCTACTAGTGTCTTGTCCACCAATGCCCCTCCTACTGTGACATCCACCATTCTCCTCTCCATAGTTGTGAGTCCTTCATAGAATTACTGATTTAGGAGTTTCTCACTAATTTGGTGATGTGGAAAACATGCACACAACTTCTTGAATTGCTCCCAGTACTCATACATTGATTCCCCTTGTGCTTTCTTGATCCCCGAGATCTCTTTACGAATGGAAGTGGTCCTCGATGATGGAAAAAATCTCTGCAAGAAAAGACGTTTTAAATCATTCCAACATGTTACATATTCAGGTTGTAAATTGTACATCCAATCCTTTACAGCTCCATCAAGTGAAGATGGGAATTCTCTTAATTTGATTTGATATTCAAAGACATTTCTAGGTTTTAGGGTTGATCAAACCACAGTAAATTCTTTAAGGTGTTTATTGGGATCCTCACCTGAGAGGCCATGAAATTTTTGAAGAAGATGAATTAATCCAGATTTCAATTCAAAGTCCGAATCAAGATTTGGGTATGCAATAAAATTTGGTTGATAGTCAATATCAGTTTCATCCAATTCTCGAATGGTTCTATTAAGTTAATTTCCATTATTGTTAGCCATTAGTTCATATTTTATGGTTTAATTTGAATTGCTTCCAATTTCAATGTTTAGAAAGTGGATCAATTCTCTAACTGGTTGAATATTGAAACTTACTGTAGACTTAGAATGTCTGATTCGAGCCCTAAGGCTACATTCAATCTCAGGGTCAAGATCTAAGAGATCTTCGGGAATAGTTCATGTCATATATCAAATAAAAATGAAAAGAATGAAATTGAACCATAATAAAATAAAAACAATAATTTTTAGTTGATGGTCCAAAAAGAAGTAAGAGAAAATAAAATAAGAAGAAAAAAGAAATCATATTGGGTAAAGAAGGAATAAATAAGAGGGGAAGAGAAGAAAATGTAAAATAAAATAAATACCTCTAATTTGTTGAAATAATTACTTTCCTCCCTCAAAATGATGCCAATTTGAAAGAGAACTATCGTGGGTGCCCTCAAATGATTAGTGTGATTTTGGGGTACTTAGGTGCAGTAGAGTGGCTGACCAAGGTCATCTCTCAAAGGAGGAAGTGAATTTAACAACTTATTAAAGGTATTTTAAAATAAAAATAAGAGATAATAATAACAATACATAAAATTAGGGGGGGGGGTTGTTTATAAATTTTTAAGCATGCAGGAACAAAATTTCAATTTTTTTAAATTTTTATTAAATGAAGTTTGATTAATAAACACAATGAAAAGATGTTTTTCTAGAAATTTATTTTAAAAGGTGTAATTGATATAACTCTACCTATTCATTTACTTAATAATCATTATAATTTAATTAAAATACAATTAATTATGATCCCATAATTTTTTGTAACCCAAACCCTAGAGAATTAACTTTACCATGACGATGAAGTGAATTTAACCCTAGGATAACTTCGGAACATGCAATCGCAACACCCTACTTTGACTGACGTTATATGATTTGATTATGGTCAGTGGTAAATTAAGGCACATTTACCCTCTGTAAATTATCATTAATTGAGTTTAGGGATATTATTTGAACACTACAAATTGATCCCATATGGTTTTGTATAACCTATTAAGTTCACACTCTCACAATTTACATAAAATCCTGTCCTCGCGTATTTTTGTGTTAATTGTTAAATTTCTTTCTTAGATTCAATTAAATTAAAAACTAAATTAATTGATCATATTATGTGAATTATATTATATCATTTATTCAAAATAAATGAATGAAGGAGGTGAGAATTAGATCGATTACATAAAAAAACTACTCTTTCATGGGCGGTGTAGTCATTGTAGAAACATTTTGCATTTGCAACGGTTTAGAAAGGGTATAACCTAATCTTGTTTCCACTGTTGATTTCCAACCCAAATATGAAGATTAAGAGAAGAAGAAATTTGAAAATAACTCAGTAAATGGAAGATAAACTAGGAGTTTATTGAAATAAAAAAATCATTACAACATGAAGAAGAAGGAGAAGAGGAAGGCTTGATGAGGGGATCCTTGCTTCAAGAGCTACCCCTCTTACAATGTTTAGATAATTAGAGTGAAACATCTTCTATTCTGCATTAAACTTCCCAATGAACGTTCCAACCCTTAAAAATGATAAAAAAATCCAATTTATAGAGGGGAGGGGAGGATAGGTTATAAGTGGTTTCATGTGTGAATGTGGAAATTTGGCCAAATATTTTAATCCAACTTTCACCACAAATTTGACCACAAAACGCGTGAATCAGCTATTCTTTTAGAAGGATCATATGCGAGGATATGGGTCCTAGATCTCCTCCAAAAATTTGGACTCAATAAAATCCCATATTAAGGAGTTATGGACCAAATACATAAGCTTATCCATTCTGGTGTGTCCAGCCCACCTTTGACTTTATGGCCCAATTACTCTATCCAAATGATTTCTTTTGATCTAGTGTCCTGAATAAAAGTTGTATCCCATGAATCAAGGAATACAGTTACAAAATATTAAGTTCAAATAATTCAAATTAAAATATTTATGATCAAAATTTACAGTGATTTTGATAGGGTAAAACTGGAATTTTCATCAAATAGTCAAATGAATGATCTAATCCCAAATAATTTCTAATTGAACATATTTAACAGAATTTGAGGAAATTATATCATTTATTATCAATAAAATATTCAATAAAAATATGTTTTATCAGTCCGCGGTGGTGAAATGGCGGCCGACGCAAGGCCAGCCGCGAGGAAGACTAGCGGCCCGAGCCGCCGGGTCGCCGGTGGAGGCGCGGCGCAACGACGCCACGTGGGAGGCGACTGGGCGCTCTGCCAGTCGAGAGGTGTGGGACACAGCAGGTCCCACATGACGTGGACCGGTGCCACGTGGCGCCGGTTTTTCCTCCACCTAAACGGATTAGATGTTCAGGATCCAGAGGGCGCGACTTCCCCCTGGATGCAGCTAGGGCAGAACCCACGGGCCGCCAGACCGGACCCAACGCGGACCGCCGGGCCGGACCCCGCGCAGGCCGGGCCACCCTCGCGGGCCGTTCCATCCTCACGGACCGAGGCAGACCCACAGACCGGGTTGGACCCCAGTCTGGACCCGGGTCGGGCCGGGTTGGTCCAACTCGGCTGGACCGGACCTAAACCTGATTTGGCCTCTTTTCACCTTTTCACCCATAACATGGGCTACGGGTGTCTGATTAACGAACCGTCTATGGAGACAAAAAGCTTAGAGTAATAATATTCTTTTTGAATACCCCAATCTAGGTTTGGATACAATTGGTGTATGGTCAGGTTGGATTGAACCTAAATCCAACCGGGCCCTCGGAACGGAAATGCCAATAACTCACTGATTGGGTGTCTGATTGACGCACCGTCTATTACTTTGAGACTCCTATGATAAGGAAGAACATTGGGATACTTCTTCTTGGGAATTTGTCGCAGTTTTATTGACACTCGGTTTGAGGAGCGGACCCTCCCTGAATTAAGCATGCTTCGTGCGGAACCCTGTGGCGAGCTGTGCACTAACGACTGTTCCGGGATCCTGTGTGGGTTCGACAGCACTGACGACTGTTCCTGGATCCTATGTGGGTTCAACACCACTGATGAATGTTCCAAGATCACGTACAGATTTGATAGCTCTTACTACTATTCCTGGATCCTGTGTGGGTTCGATGGTTCTGACTTTTATTCCTAGATCCTATGTGGGTTTGACGGAATAATTGTTACTGGATCCTGTGTGGGTTCGACAGTTCTGATTTCTATTCCTGGATCCTGTGTGGGTTCGACAGAATAGATCATTCAGTGGCTACATCTAATCATCTCTATCTCTCTACAAATGTTATATACCTGTGTGAGATGAGTCTGTAACTTTTTGTTTTTCTCTTGATTGAGATGGATTACTATATAACTTATGTATTTGTATGGGCATATACATAAGTGGGGTTATCTGTTGATTTCATACCTTGTGTTTTATCCTTGTTATATTTTGTGAGACCTTGAGGAAATCAAGGTCCCTACTGAGTATCATTATACTCACCCCTGCATCGGCTATGCCCGCACCTCGTTGTGTTGGATGCAGACGATTGACAATGCTGACCGAGCCTGAGTGTATGAGGACTGGAGGAGCCCGGAGGTGGACCTCACGATGAGTCGGTACCTGGAGGAGACTGAAGGATGTTGAGTGATGAGGTGGATATCTGTACCTACCCTTTAGGTAGGATCCATGGTGGACGATCCATGAGCTACTTTCTATCTTTCAGTTTTTTTCCCTTTTCAGTTGTACTTGTACTTTACAGTTGGGCTTGTATTTCCGACCCCTTTACTTTTCATCACTCTCTTGTTATATAGTTTTACTTAGTGTTTTTTATCCATCTGTGTACTTTGTTGTGTGTTTTTTCAGTTATTAAGGCAATGCCTTCCCAGTTTAGGGAATTACGACTTTGGTGCTAGTCATCAGCCCCTGGCCTATGGAAGGTGGGCTTGAGGAAGTCATAACATGGTCCCTGGGGTATGGATCATGACAATTTACCCCATAAGTTGATATAATTATTATGATTTTTTTTAATACAAAATGACTTTATTTCCCTTTTAGTCAAGAATAATTTTTTTCATTGTCCATGTTCATTAAACTATTTTAAAGAATGCTATTTTATATTGAATAATGGTTGTTTATATCCATTTTAAACCATATTTAAATATATTTTAAATGGTTTAATATGAAATTTTTATATTTTTTAACAAATTGGTTATTTATTAATTTTTATAACAAGTGTGAAATAAATATTTTTATTAAATTATACAACATTAATGGATTTTTACACAATTATGAAAATTATTTTAATTGAAAATTAAGATAAATGTTTCAGTAATTATTATCAAATAAAAGTATTTTCACTATATTCTAGTAATTTTTAGCTAAAATGTTACAAAAATTAAATAATAATTTCCTTCGGTTTTCATAGAAATGTTCAAATGACCTATTAAATTTAATTTTTATAATTGACATCATCTTTTAATGATTGAGATACATATTTTGTGATATGATATTATTATACCAAACACTTTCTATCCCTATATGGGTTATGATGATTATGATTAAAGGATAATCGATGTAACCCATTTCCATTATATGTGTTATGATATGATGAATTAATGAATGTTTTTATGATCATGTGGCACTTTTATGGTTTAATATTATATGATTTGTTAGTCCGTTAAAGTCCTGTAATTAATTAATTAACAATGTATAATTACTGAGATAAATGTGTAATTCATAACCATATTTCATGTTCAAAATATTATGCAAGTACTTGGTTTCATGCCCACAATTTTATGTGTGGATCTAGTTTAATGTATATAAGTTTATGAATAGACCCCATTCCATGTCCATTACTTAATGTGTTAACCTATTAATGTTTATTCATGTTCAAAATTTTATAATGTTATGCATGTGCCACATTCCCATGTTTATGAAATTCTATCATCACTCAGGACTGATTTTTGATGATTTTTACCTCTTAGGATTATTTTCCTTTTTTAGACAAATACATATTCCATGATTCATATTTCATGATATCCAATTGATTGGGTATGATTTTTTATATTTTGATTATACTATAATAATCTTTCACTCACACATTATCTTTTATTGAGGTATCTAATTTTTACCCTTACTTAGTACCTGAGATCACACATTACAATGTTTTCATTCCCTATATTATAATGGAAGGTTCTATATATGATATTTCTACAAGGGTAAAAATATGATTAAATTTCTGGGAGATTTTGACAATCCATTATGAAAGTATATTTCTATGTATGTAATCACCAAATAAAAAAACCTTTATGATTTTGAGGAATGTATAATAATATTATATATTAAATATTAATCTAAAATGACAAATTATTTATGCATGTTATGCTTGGGTTTCCTCATTTGGTATCAAAGTAGGGATTAGTTATATTTTGAGGTTCGGATTAGAGATAATTATAGAGAAATAATGGGATAATTCTAAGTAATGGATAGCATCTATATTTCTTGGTAAAGTATATATTATATTGGTTTCCTAGAAAATGAATCCTTATATATATTATAACATTTATGTGGTTTGTCATATATAAACCTAGAGATAAAAAACTTGAAAGGGTTATATTGGGTGTTTACACAATCATTACTAGTGCTCATTGAGTGGGCCGAATACAGAACACCTAGATGGACAATATTAAGGATTTAATTTGGTAAATTCAAATATTTTATATCAATCATTTTTAATGATATGAATATAAGGTTATTGAATTTTGATCATGGATATCCCAGGTTAAACCAAATATTGAAAGGATATTTTCATTATTTTTAATGATTTAATAACTTCCCGCTATGATTATTCTTTCTCAGACACTGCTCATTGGTTTTTCTAAATTGAATGAACTTATAAGAAATGTCTTACCTAATAATTTGATAGGAAATGAAATTATTTTTATTATGAGAAACCCACTAAAATTGTTGTTGGAATGTGAAACATTTTGATTATTCCTAACTAGATATGTCTATATATGATCAACAGACTCAACATGGATGAGTTTCCGGACATACATTGTAATTTAAAAATGGAGTTTCATGAGAGATAAGTTGATGAATGTAATAACAAAAAATCTTGTAACATAGATCCAATGTATACTTCATTACATTGGTGTAAGATAAAAATGATGTCATCGCAAAGGACCGATCAGTTTAGTAGTCATAATTAACTAACTACATACATGATTATAATATTACATTTGAAATATAAAATTAAAATCATAAAATCATTCCTTCATCATTGATATTATCAATATATAATACTTCATATCATATGGAAAATAAAATAAATAGAGGGTAATCTTATATGCCTAGTAAGAGTTATGTACAAAATAATACATCATGAATAATTAAGGAATAATCATTATGGTAAGGTAAATAACTAAAAAAACATACATTTTAATCAATAAATTGATCACAAACTGCATCCATGGATAATGTCAAATGAAATAATATCATAGATAATAATAAATAACTTCTTAATGAAGGAAATTCATATTATTGGATGTCATGTTCAAAGATGCCATGATATCCATAAAATCAATACCATGCACCAAGATAGTTTAAACTATTGATTATCAGACACCAAAAACCAATCTAAAATAAGGTTATCTAAATGGTTTTCCTCATGAGTCCTATTGAGTAATCGAGGGGATATATAATTTTGAACCCCAGATGTTAAATGTAAAATGGATTCCTAAAATACTGAATGATCAATTTAATTTATATTAACATGCCATATGTATAAATAATATACTGTTTTAGAAATAAGAATATCCTTGATAAAAATAATATGAATATTTAAGTGAAATTTATTTTCCAACTAAAAATGATCACATGAAAGTTACTATTTTATGTGATTGTTAACAACAACCCAATTAATCAATGGATAATAGGTAACCATAATATAAGAAAATTTTATAGTAAAATAATGTTGTTAAAAGAATAGAAGAAAAAAAAGTTGAAAATTTCAATTTTTTCATAAAACACTTTTGTTCTTAAATTCATTGAAATCTTATTGAATAAATTAAAGTGAATAAAATAGTAATGGTATTAGGAAAGTCCATCAGTTTCATATATGATTAAAATAAGAAATTATTTTTGACTCTTATTAATGAAATTTAAAAATTAACATTATAGGAAAAAAATAGAAAGATTCCATTCAAACTATGTAAAAATTAATGGAAAACATAATTGACCATAATGAATCGTTTATGTAATAAAAATGACTTTTGTAAAATAGTTTTGAAAAATATGGACAAGGAATAATATTATAATTTCTCAAAAAGAGAAATAAGATAATATTTTTATTATAAATATTACTTTTCCTAATTCATTGGATAATAGAGGAAATATAGGAAGAAAATTTGTAAAATCTATATATATCAGTTGGATAATTAAATAGATGATGTTTATTAAGTATATATTATAACATTATTTCAAAGAATACAATAGAAATTTCAAAAATGAGATTCTAAAATAAATTATTACCACTTCAGTAACATTCTAATTGTAACCCCTTGAAATAATAAACTTGAATTGAAACATTAATGATCATGAATATATTTATAGTCATGTTAAATACCATGAATGTGAATTATATACACCATATAAATTTTAATAGGTTTATAACTCAAAATATGCCTCAATGGAGTTGAAATTGGGATGAAATCCCTTACACGAGGTAGAAATCATCATGTATGTTATTTATTTTCCTAAATTATATATTATTATTAAATATTTACTTTCTTAAGAACAATTTATGAGTTTATTAGTTACATTATTTTTTTATTACAATGTTATATTTAATTACATAATTAATTATGTTCATGTTGAACATTTTTATTATATTAGGTTCATATATCAAAAATGAATTTGGTTGGTTGAATATGGAAAATATTTTTTTATTGAAAAATATAAAAATAAAAATGACATAATTATCAATTTTATAAATCAATTATACTTTTAAAACCAATGAAAAATGATGGTTGGGAAAAAGGAAATACTTTACAATCTTATAGATGATAGGCAGTATGTATACACGAGTTACGTTTCCTTTTTCAAATAACCATGACCGAAAAAAGGCATGCATTTTTTTATAATTATTTAATAATAATTATTTAGTAAATAATATAATAATTATTTACATAAACTTATATATATCATCCATGTGATGTAGTGGTCAAATTTGAATCAAATCGCTCCATGGAGGTTATAGTCCACACATACACATGAATGATGCTATCATTTTTAAATGAATATAAAAGTAAAAAAATATGTGATAGATTTATTCTAAATAATGAGAAATTTGTAATTAGTATCATTTATATACTATAAATCCATTAGTATATCCATCCATGAGTGATGGTGATGGAAAATGAATTACATCGGTTCTTCTATAGGTAGTCCAACAAATACATGAATAGAGGTTGTGTTTCCCATATTATGGAAGCGGAGATAGATATAGGTTATGAAACTAACACAATAACATATAAATATATGGAATATACTGGTTTTATTATTTTATAATGGTTGAAGAATTTTTTATTGTGGTACATAAGGAAATAAAAGAAAACACATGGTTAAGAACTATACCTCTTCTTTCAACAATCCCATTAGGTGTATAACTAATTCCTTCATATGATGGTTTTCAGATCAATATAAAGACTCTAGGTAATGGGTATGAATGTAAGTAAGGTATGTGGTTAGGTAATGGATAATCCCAAATATCTTATTTTGTGGAGAGGAGAGGAGAGGGGGTGTCCTTTTATAAGTGAGGGAGAGGACTGACTTGTAATACTTAAAAACAATAAAATTTATTAATGTATAAATAAAGAAAAATGGATCGAAAAAGGACCATTACTAAATATTGTGTCCTATATAGTTGAAATATCGACATATAATATAATTTATATAATTGTTTGGTAACATTAACCCTTATCTCATTGGAATAACCTTCAGAAAACCGGGTTTAACATTAACTTGGTTAGCTATTTTATTATTATTATTACAATTCATTATGACAAAATATCAAGTTTAAATTATTATATAATATTAACTATTCTAATTAAAAATATTTAATATAGGTTTTTTAAATTTAATTAAATGAAATTACAGAATTTAATTTTAAATTAAACCCCAAAAATATGATGAAATATGGGGTTTTAGAGAAAATGTATTCTTAAACACAAAATTGTTTTAGATCAAATTAAATTATAAAATTAATTAGGGTGATAATAATTTTATTTATAATATTATTAATTAATAAATTTTACATTAAACCCATTTTATAATTAAATGGAACATTATAGATTCTTGAAACTAAAAGGCAGTTTTCAATAATAATTAGTATTTTTTGTTATTCATTGAAAAATCAAAATTTTCAAAAAAGTACCAAAATATTCACCATAATATAAATTAAAAATGATGAATAAAAAAAGGTATTTATTTTTTAAAATTGAAATTCAATAATTCTGAGATTAATATTTTATATAAAAACTTCTAATTCCTAGAAATCCAATTTAGTTAGAAATAAGTCTTTATTCGTTTTGAATGAAAAATTACCTAACATTATTAATACACTATAAAATATAATTAATAAATATTAAAAAAATTTAAAATAATTTATTATACCACTACCTCAGTTGTTACATTCTTCCCTATAATAAAAATTGTGCCCTCAAAATTTTCATGGATATTACTTTATAAAAAAATGATAGTGTTTTTTCTTCCTAAAAACCTCATTATCTCACATTGCATATTCCATGTTTTTATTTCTACAATGTAAATTTACTAGAAAAGTCTTCTATTTCCCCAATAATTTCTCTCCAGTGTAACGAAACTAGATAGTCTCTTCACAGAATGATAGATCATATTCTAGTTCTATTTCTTTAGAGGAGACCATATGTGTTGGGTCTGGAATATATATCTGTAACAATGAGATAAGGAACACATCATATTATTTATGGAGGATTAACAGAATTTATGATTAGTAAGGAATATATATAATTCATTTTATAATTTAAAGAGGTCTCATGTACCTATGGATTAATTTTCACTTCTTATCAAACCTTATAACACCTTTCCATGATGATACATTCTAAAAAACATGGTACTCCATTTGAAATTCCAAATATATACATTGGTTATCAACATTAATATTATGATTAAATTTTTCTACATTAATTGGAGTTTTATTAGTCATAATATTAATAATTTTCTCCACATCAATTTCTTATCCTCCAAGTATCCTTTTACTAAATTCATCCCAACATGTTTGAGTGTGATATCGCCTCCCATATAATGTTTTATACGATACCATTTGATTACATGAATGGACTATATTATTATAGTAATACTCCACTAAATATTATTTCTGATCTCATATACCATGAAATTCATATTAGCATAACCTTAATAAATCTTCTAATGTTTGAATTGTCATTTTCACTACCCAATAAAATAAAGATGATAGGTGATGCCCAAATGAAACTTTGTATCAATATAATTTTGAAGAAATTTATATAATTTGAAGGTAAATAATGGATCATGATCATATGAAATTTAATTTGGTTTTCCATGAAGTCTCAAAACGTCATTAATATTGATAAATCCAATATGATCAATTGGGAAATATTCTCTTATAATAAGAAAATGTGCAGATTTGGTAAGGTGATCAACAATAACCCATGTTGCATAATTATTTCTAGGAGTCTTTGGTAATCAAGATAAAAATTCAATTTTAATTTCATCCCATTTCTATATAGTAATGGGTATTTGCTTAATTACTTCTTTAGGATGCGTTATATTAGCCTTTAGCTATTGAAAAATAAATAATTTTGATACATAATTACTAATTTCCAGCTTTATGTTATCCCACAAAATATGTTCATTCAAATCCCAACACATCTTGTTCCTATGAGGCTATATTGATTAATTAATTCTATGAACAACATTTAATAATTCCATTTTAAACAAAAGTATTGATAGAATACATAATCACTTTCCTAATTTGTAAACACCATTTTAATATTTGAATGTTTTCAATTTTCCATCATTCATGGATTTATTTTTGTTTTGAAAGCTATAATCATCATATTGGGAAATTTTTATCTTTTATAAGATTGATGGTTTAGAAATCACTTGGGAAAATAGTGATATTTCGCCTTTTTTAATAATTAAAAAATACATATTTACTAAATTATTTAACATGGGATCCCTTTCAATCCTCATTTTTCGAAAAAACCATGATATTTCATGCTCAATGCATCTTATACCTTATTTTCATCCCTGGGTTGTAGTGTATTGAAAAAATAATACATTAGTAGATCAAGACATTGTACTTTTCTCATCTTGATCACTTCCTATCAATTTTTTTATTTCAGACTCTTATGATATGTTTATATCCCACATATTTTACCATAGTTATAATGTCTCTATATTTTCAAAGAAACGAATACAACTACCGACTTATGATCATGAATTAGATAGTTATATTTTTGATTATTTAGATGCCTTGATGCATTATCAATAACTTTATCATTATTAATAAAGAAAGAACCATGTCCCTTTTTTGATACATCACTATATATCTCATATCTATCATTTCCTAATTATAGTGTTAAAATCCAATCGTTAAACAATCTAATATTCAATTATTCAAAACAATCTTCACATTCCTATGTCCATGTGAAGTTAACCTCTTTACATGTAATATTGTTTAATAGGTTAACCAATCAATTTTATTTAACTAAACACTAATAATAACCTACCTAACTATTTAAACTACACACATTATTTATGTTTAATACTGTACACTATTATTTCACTACATTTTTCTTTGAGAGATAAATTGATATTCCATAATTGCAGAAAATATGGCCCAGAAAAAAACCTTCTAAGGCCAAAATGAAATGTTTTTAGTCTTCCCATATAGCTATTTTCCACTATGATTTTCAAGAATGATCCATAATTGATTCTCATGGTCCTCATATCTTTTAGAATATACTATGATATCATCAATAAATTCCACAATAAAATTATCATGATATTCCTTGATTATCATGTTCATTAAATCCAAAAAATCAACTGGTTCATTAGTCAATAAAAAATTAATTATTATAAATATTAAATTTCCATTCCCCACATGATGTTTTATCATAATAATATCTTCTTTCCTTACTCTCAAATTATGTTACCCAGAATGAAGGTCAATCATTGAAAAATCATAAGCTTTGTAAAGTTGATAGAATAAGTCATTAATGAGAGGTAGATGATAATTATTCCTTATTTTAAGAGCATTTAATTCCCTGTAATTATTTTACATCCACATATATCCACCTTTATTTACAACAAAAATAAGCAGGACCCCGAGGTGAAATAATAGGGCATATAATCCCATAATAAACAACTCTTCTTGTTGTATCATTAACTACACTAATTCCATTGTGTCCAGTCTATATAGTGATTTTGATATAGGTCTTGTATAAAAAATTAAATCTATGGATTACTAAACTTCAATCTCTAAGTGATATCCATGTAATTACCAAGGAAATACATCAATTTATTTTTAAATAATATGTACATTCTCTATTAGATGACTACCTTTTCTATTTGTGGCACATGTCTAATCTTCTTCTTTGTGAATCTCATTTAGAAGATGTATTGGCGGTGGATCTATACATGAATTATATGATGATGTGTCCCATCTAAATATATGGAGTTACACATATTCAAAACATATCATAATTTACTCCTATTTATAATATATTTTATCATCATATTCTAAATGAAAATCCATACCTAGGATTATATCCAAATCAACCAGAAGTATAATATTAAATTCCGAAAATAAGGGATGTTTATGTGTCACAATGAGAAATAATAGAAACATCCTTGTTGGGTTTATATTTTCAATATGATTTTTATTGGATATTCCCTTCTTAATGTGTTTCAGGAATATATAATTTTATTATAAAATATGGAAAATATAAGAGACTGTGAACATACATAACAAAATAATGCATTATACAAATATAAGGATATGATTAGAATACCAATCATATCATATTTAGATACTTAAACCATAGATTTATTAATCACATAATCTTCTACATCTACCATTGGCCTCATATATGGTAGATTCCATTGACTCTTAGGTCATTTATTTGAATAATTCCCTATTTGATTACAGTTGATGCACTGAATTGTAGCGATCTCTTTATTTTCAGAAAATTCATTAACCTAATGACCCTTGTTTCTACACTTACAACAAACTCTCATGCCTTTCAATACTTTTCCTAGATGATTCTTTCCAAAATATTCACAGGATGGAAATTGATTCGCTCACTTATTATTTTATGAATATTTCACTTTTTCTTTGATTTCATACGACCTCTTCTTTTCTTTATTTACCTTGAATATATTTTATCTAGAAAATTAATTATCTAATTTTATGTAATTTCATACTATATCATCATATTATATATATTTTTTTCTAAATTATTTCTGATTAGAGACTTAGCTTATTTCCAACAAAGAAATGGTCAGTCTTGATTTGTAGATAATGTATGTAATCCAAAGAAAGTCTGATTAATCTTATAATATTAGCCTCATACTTTACCAAAAATTCCTCTTCCTTATTCTTCGAATTGGGGAATTTTCTCTCTAATTAATCTTATTTTTCTCGAGGTAAGTATTTATGAAATAAAATCACATCAAAAGTTCTCTATTCCATGATTTGTACTTATTCAACAAATTAAGTCTTTTCAATAAATCAACACTACTAATATGAATATATATTAAAAAATTACACATCCCTAATAAAGGTTTCACTTCTAATACATCCTAAATTGATGAATATCATTTTTAAATACTAAATCCATTTCTCAATTACCAAGGGATTAATAGTTCCATGAAAATATAGAGTCATATATTGCATGAAGCGATCCAACATAGTAGAATAAATTTGATGAAAAATATGTTTCACTGTTAAAGAATGATTATTTATCATAACATGAGTAATATACTTTAATATGGCCATGACCATGTCAATTCAAATACCAGCTACTTTGGATTTCTTGTTTTGTTAATCACTACATTATCAATTGGTATTGAAAACCTTTATTCTGTTTGGAATCATCACTGAATAAAAGAACACACCTACTTATCAAATTATCATTATGAATATTTATCCATAAAAAAGTCCCTATAATAAAATATTTTTCAAAAATACTTCAAGGGATAATCATATTTTTCATTTTAGCTATGTTTATTTAAAATCTTATTTTACGGTTTCTAAAAAATATTCTATGATACTAACAGTAACAACCCCAAATCTAGTATCCCAGAACCGATATATACATTATTATATTGGAAAAAGATAAAAAGGATCTCAACCTGAATTTATTTTAATATCACATTATTTTAAAAGTTAATACCATGTTCGATAGCATGCAACACCTAACGTAGACCAACCATGAAATATTATTGTTGAAATTTGACTATTATGACAAAGTAGTTAAACTAGTGGATATGAATAGGATTAAATAATTATACATATATAGGATTAAATAAATTCAAATTTATCATTTAATTCATAGGAAATAAGGACTAATTTTTTTTTATTCCATTTTATTCTGCAAAGATACGTTTTCTTAAAAAATGATTTTTATTTATTTATTTTAGAGTAAATAATATAATTAAATTATATAAATTTTTAATTTTATCTATTAAAAAAATATAATATTTTTTAATTCAATACTTCAAAAATCTGTTAAAAATAATTTATTATAATTTTTTTAAAAGTTTGAATTTTTAATGAATAGTGAAAATACTGATTTTCATTGAAAAGTGTATTATTCTCCCAAGGGATCTATAAAGAAAAATTATATTATAGATTGGTTTTTAAACTTAATTAGATTATTCTTATTATTAATAATATAAATATGGTATTTTAAATTGATTTCATACATTATTTTAGTATTAAAACGGTTTATACTTAAAAGTGCATTTTTGTGAAGAACTGTTTTCGTAGCATTTTTCCAATAAAATTTCTAATTAAAATAATATAATTATGTGAATTTAATTTTTAAAAATATATTAAATATTTTTAATTTTGTTCCCTAAATTTATTAAATATTTCTATTTTATTTTTATACATTGTGAATAGTGTATTTAAGAATTTTTGTAAGCACAATAAATGGAAAATCAGGTAATTAAGGGTAAAAATAATACTATACGGACTAAAAAATAACCCTATCTCTTGTACAAATATTATGGGATGATTAATATTAATCCATAAGCATTAAAGGATCATTTTGACGGCTATTTATTTAATTTTGGATGTGATTATAACATTTATAATTTTTTTTCATGAAAAATAAAACATGACATTGTCTAGGATCTAATAACTATTATATTTACAATATGGGGTTATCCAAAATATTTTTTGGGAAAAAAATATAATTTATAAATATAATATATTTATCTTCATAATTATAAATTGTTTATAATTTTTTGTAATTAAATAATTACCTTTAATACTTACTTAATGTTGATGCAATAATTATTTAATTAATGAAAAAATATAATAAATGATATTAAAAATATTAAAAATATTATAATTTGAGATAATTAAGTTCATCCAGGAATTTTATAGATTATTGTGAAATTTTGGGTATTTTTAAGAAAAATTGGTTCGAATTATAAGTGTTTTATTGATGTTATTAAATTTAATGTAAAGAATAGTGTTAAAATTGACACCGATGACATTTTATGAACATAATTTTATTAAATTGATTAAAAATAAAAAAATATTAAATAATGAAAGAGGGGATAATTTATGATATTAAATATCATAAATGGGGCCTTTATGGTCTAATTTAAACTTTATTAATAAAAATTACAACCTTTTAATTTTGAAAATGTTATCACCCTAGATAAAATTAAAATAGTTTAACTATAGGTTAATCAAAATGATAATTATTAAATATACCAAAAAAATTATCAAAAATATATTGTTTTATGGTATAAAAATCATATCAAACCTTATATTATAATTAATTAATATTTGGATGTATTTGACTATATAATAGTCTTATTATATTTTATTTTTTTATGAAATTTCAAAAGTGCATGTCACCACAATTATAAAAGGACACATCCTACCTCACTTATTTACAATAATTGTATCCTTATAAATTTTAAATACTTCAAAAAAACACTTCTAAACATCCATACCACATTAGTGAGACTCTGGACTTCTCAAAATAATATCCCTAGAGCCCTTTAGGGGATATCTAAATGAGTCATTTCGAAGTAAAGGTAATCACACTAAATGATATATTTCTTTTTATACTATAATTTAACTCCTCTTAATCTATGATATTTATCATAAAATTATAATTTAGGTATCTTTAATATTCTTAAATCTCATTATTATTAATAATAAACTATTATAAACCCTCTTTCACATCGAATTAGAAGTGATAGTAACGCTTGTTAATATGCACGACTTAACATCTCCACGTAGTGATACAATTCATTTATCATCACCAAATTATATGGATGGCTATAATGATGTGTTTAATATCTATATATGAAATTTATGAAATAATTGTAATTCTTCTAGGATAAGATCATATCTACCTTTTTATCATCCAATGTTCGAGGAAACAACAAGGTTTCTCATGCATATGTATGGACTACCATCTCCACAATGTAATGTGATTAGTTACTCATTTATATTTCACATAGATAGTAATAATGATAAATTTATTCAATATATATGAAATATATGATATAAAAATGATTATGTATATTTTAATTATTATTTACCATTCTTTTATTCCATCATTCTAAAAATGGAATCAATATGCATGGGTACATACAACCAACTATCTCCATGAATGGTGTAATTCAATTTTCAATATATAATATTTATGAGTGGATATAAATATGTATATAATGAATATGTATGATTTTAATACAATTATTATAATATTTTAATTGATTTTATCATGATCTAATTATAAGGACTAAGACTTCCAAACCGAAATATACAAGAAAAATGAAGTAGTTACCACCCGAAAACAGTTATTTTAACAATGAATTGATAATAATCTTGTGATAAAATATTATAAGTAAATAATATATGGTATTATATATATAATTATTATTATGTAATATATTTATAAAAAAAATCTATATTTACTATAAATAAGGCTCAAACATTTACAATGGAAATTTAAGCTAATGTAAGGGGATTGTTCTCAATTTTCATTCATTGAGGCCCATTTGACATATTATATCATTAATTTATTAATTATCAAGATATGTAATGATTTTAAATTGTTATACCTACATGGGTAATATGATTAAAATGATTAATAAATGGTAATGGTTTCCCATCTCACTTTTACATTTATGATACATATGGCATATTCACCACTTACTTCATTTATATGGTGTATATAATGCCCCTTTAATTTTTTATATCATAAATATATTATCTTCATGTTATTTAATTTTTATTTTCATTTTATTTTATTAATAGGGATTATGATAAAAAAAAATATATCCATGTTGTAAGGGATTATTTCACAACCTATTCATTATTCAGAACATTTTTTGTTTTAGTCCCCTAGGTAATAATCTATTCCATGTCCATGTTTTTTAAAAAATCTAAAATAAGTTTAACTAATATTTTATGATATTTAAATTTTATTTTCAACCATATTTTTAGTTTTTGAAAACTCATTTTAAAGAAATATTACATTTATTTTACAAATGAGGTACTTTGGGATTTTTCTAACAAAAATAATAAATGAATGTTATTTAACTTACATGGAATGAATGGATTTCCCAGCCATCAAGATGCCTTATTGATTTCCAGACTTCATTAAAATCTTACAACTTTATTTTCAAATGAATTATTTTCCTTTATAATCACATGGGTTTTAAAATAAATGATCTCAAAATGGAAAGGATATTTTCCTCATGAATTATATGATGTGATATTTAAAAATCAGTTTCCATCTAATATAATATCATTTAATGTTACTTATGATTTATTGGGAATCTGATATAAGTATACCATTATTACTATTTATATAGTTATTTTGTGTTTATTAAGGTATTATATTTATGAATCATATTAATTTTCCATGATTTCTATTATGATAATATATTTATAAAATGAATTTCTTTCCATGGGTTCTGATATAATAAATGATTTATTTTATTATGGAACACATATGTATGGTTTTAATTATGTGAATAGTGGAACCTACATATCCCTATAATATATTGGGTAATTATTTACATCTCATCAGATATACTGTTCTAGAAAGGGGATTGAACTTGGTTTAGTAAGGTACTTTTTCAACTATGATGGTTGTGGGAGTGAACATTGACTACTATGGTTGTATGAGGAACAAATCCATTCCACTATGAGGAAAGTGAATCCAGTAGGGGTGGTGTTGTTAATACCTAGGAGATGTATCCACCATGTATTTTCTTAGATTATTTATATTCCATAGTTTAATATTTTATTTATCTGGTATATTCTAATGGATCATGTTTTCTACAACCTTTATGAATCATATCTTATAAAATTCCATGATTTATGTCATCAATCAGTATTAAGATATTTTATTTGTATAGTAATGATTTAAAATGATAAGATCATGTTCTAATGCCGTTTTTCTCATATTATGATTACATGATCATTGGCATCTCACTTATTTACCCTTACTGAGCATTTGAACATACCATACATATGTTTCTTTATCCCAGGGTTATGATGAAATATGTTAAATAAATTATGTCTATAATTATCCGAAATGGATGATATTTATTATGTATTTTGAAATAAGAAAACTTGGGTATAGTGGGAGACAATGTTGATATTTATAATCCATTTATTTATGAATCCATGTATTAATGTGTTTATCCAATTTTTAAAATATTAGAACCCAAAAAAGGTCCTAGGGTGTGTAAGGGATACATTTTTTTACTTATGATGTTTTATGTTTTTAAGGAAAAAATTTGTCACATTTATCGATATAAAATCCGTAAATGTCATGTTTATATTATAGCACTAAATCATGAAGTGAGGGTTCATGTCTATTATAGTTGATATCAGGGTAGGGTCTATATGAAATTAGAGATTAGTATTTTTTTCATGTGAGGTTATATTATGAGTTATAGATATCATGTTATTAATATAATTTTTTGGTTGATCATAATTTTATAGTCTTAGACAACCCTTATTGGAGTTTTAAGGGATGTAATTACAAGGCGACTAATGATATTTTTGGAAGATGCTTTTGTTTAGTTTGAGGTACATATGAGACATAATTTTATATTGGGAAAATTTTATTTTAGGAATATTGTTATTTTATTTTTTTACTAAATATTTATGTTATGGATTTACTTTAGGGTTTATATGATCTCTTATTTCGATGGGATTATGGGTTATCCCATTTTTTGGATAAAAAATTAAAACTATGAGATATCATTTTATGTTAAAATTTTCATTAATGTTAAAAATAAGAAGTTTATTTGGAGGATTTTTATTACATTTCACGGAATATAAAAAGGATTATATTAATATTATTTCATAAAACATAAATCCCATAGACTGGGTGAAAACACATCGCATCTTGAAAGGTTGTGAGTTTTGAACCCAAAACCGAAGGAGAAAAGGGTGCATCACCTAAGATGTCCTTATAATTATTTAATTATTTTTAATTTATTTATATTATTTTATAGATAAAGGTTCTGTTAACTTTTGGAACAAATGTTTTAACATATAGATAACCATAGAATTGGAACTTGATTTCATGTTAAGTTATTAATGTTATATTTGATGATGTTCAAAATTTGGGGAACCATATATGATATAGGTAAATATAATATTGTCAAATCTTATTTGAGGAATAAATAATGAATTTTCTTTTGGAAACATATACAATTTTATTGGGGATTTATGGTGATTTTTGTTATTTATGAAAATAATTATCCAATGTTGGAGAATATATGTTTAGGGAATTCATATTTTCAGAGATAAATATTAGATTTATCATGGATGATGATGTTATAAATTGAATATAATTTTTTGGTTTTAATATTCATCTTTAATATTTTATGGAATTTAAGGATAGTAATTTATTGAATCATCTATGTGGAACTTAGAGTACTATTGTTGAATTTGGGTGATTAATGTATTATGGGAATTTTCATACTTTGGGGTAACCATTTTTGGTTTTGTTAAATCTTAAATATAATAGCAATAGATTTATATTTTTTTTGGATTTTTTGATTCATTAAAGGTAGATTTTATTTCATCACACATGAAAATTTCATCTTGAACACTCATCATTTGGAGAAAAATATGAGATTATGGTGAAAATTAATGGTTGAAATTCCTCTTCAAATGTATGTATAATTCCATATTATTTTAGAAATTCCTAAAAATCGTTTTAAAAAAGAATTTTTATCTAATTACGTTTCCTACCAAGATATTAGTGTCCTTTTAACCCGATAAAAATATATAGTTTGTTGATGGTTAACATTTTTATGACCATGTTTTCTTTTACAATCAAACTATCCTTGAGAGTTAGTATTATCTTCTATATTCGTGTTTTCTCTTATAAAAAAGTTATTAATACCTGGAAACCAAGTATGTTTTATTTCTAATTACCATTGTACAACATTTTATTTCTTTTCAACTAGAAGTTTCATTATCGATTTTTGAAATATGTTATTTCAACAAAGGTATTTTGAATAGTTAAACCCATGCCAACAGAGACCAAGATCAAATTGAGAGTATGTAATATATTAAATTTGAAGTGAACTTAATTTCCAAACATTTTAAAAGTAAATATCATTTTTTTTCATTCAACACTAAGCATAAACAAACCATAAAATATAATTATATAAATATGACCATTAAAACTAGCCTATTAAATTGGTGAGTATAAATATGATAAAATTCTAATTTATAACTATATATTTATTAATTTTTAAGTCATTACAAATTTATCAATTAATTATTAGAAAATATGAACTCAATTTTCTGTAAATCCATTTTATTCTTCAAATACACGAGTTTATCAAAAATGATTTTTATTACAATCTTCTGAGTAAAGAATATAATTAATTTATGAAACATTTAGAAATTTTATATGAAATAATGATATAATTTTTCAATAAAAAATTTCAAAATTATCATAATATTATATTTTGAGAATTTTATGAAAATTTTGAATTTTCAATGTACAGTGAAGAAGACTTATTTTTATTGAAAGCAACATTTTTCTATTATAGAATCTATAAAGAAAAATTATATTGCGGATAGGTTTTAAAATTTAATTAGTTCATTTATATTATACATAATATAAATATGGTTTTGAAATTAATTTTATACATGATTTTATTATAAAAAAATTTATACTTAAAATTGAATTAAAAAAACTAATTTTCATTTTATTTTACAAATTTAATTTTAAATTAAATTATTCAAATTATGTGAATGTAATTTTTTAAAAATAAATTACATATTTGGAATCATGGGGTCCAAATTTAGTACATATACACATTTTATTTTAGTACAATATGAATAGTATCTTCAATAATTTTTATTACCATGGTAAAATGGAAATAAGGTAATTAAGGATAGAAATAAAATATTAAGAACTATAAAATGACTCTATTACTTGTCCAAATTTTATTGGTAGTGTTATTTTCCTCAACAATCATTCAATTTTCTTTTTATTTCATTTTATTTCATTTTATATGGGATTATAAAATTTATAATATTTTATTTTTAGAAAAGTCAAACTTGTCACACTCGAGGTTTTAGTTTCTAAAATATTTTTATTATGGATTATCTGGGGGATATTTTAGGCTATAAATATTTTTCACAAATATAAAAAATTTATATTAATCATTATAATTAATTTATAATTTTTAGGAATTAAACAATTAAATTTAATACATACACAATGCTTATGGATTAATTAATTAATTAATGAAAAAATAAAGTAAATGATGTTAAAATTTTTAAAATTATTATAATTTGAGATAATTAAGGAAATAATATAATTTTAAAGATAAAAATTACAATTTGTGTATATTTTAAATAAATTTTTATTTGAATTTTAATATTTTTTTAATGTTATACAATTCAATGCAATAAATTGTTTTAAAATGGACACAAAAGATATTTTATTAAAAAATATATTATTAAATTATTTATAAGTAATAAAAATATTAAATAATAAAAATATGATATGTTATGTTCTAAAATATAATAAAATATACATTTATGGTTCAATGTACCCTTTATAAGTAAAAATTAAAACCTTTTAATATTGAAAAATTTGTTATCATAGTAAAAATTAAAATAGTTCAACAAAGGGTTAATCAAAGTGATAAGGATTAGATTTACACAAAAAGAATACAAAAATATATTTTTGATGGTATTAACACACTATCTAACTTTAAATTCGAATTCATGACTATTTGGATGTTTTTGGATCAAGAAATGTTATATTATTTTTCTTTTATTTTATGAAATTCCATAACCTCCCCTCAATAAATTATAAAAGGACACCTACTCCCTCAATTATATAAACTAATTGAAGCCTTATATCTCAATAACACCCAGAAAAATTATCTCATCATATTCCTTATAGTAATTATGGTTGTGATTTTATTCTCAAACTACCAACACTAGATCCCTATAGAGGAGATCAAAAGGAGTTGTTTCTAGGAAGAGGTAATCACTCTAACCGATCAATTTCTTTTTATACTCTAATTTAAATCCTCCAAATATATGATTTTTTTAATAAAATAAAATCCTAATTATAATATATATTCTTAAATTTTATTATGATTCTGAAAACACCATTATACACCCTCCTTCACATCAAATTAGAAGTTAAAGTATCACTTATGCATACATATGACTTACCCTATCCACATAGGGATATAATTAATTTACCATCACCATTTTTATGGATTAATATTATGATGATTACAATATTTATATATTATATGTATTACATAATTATTTTTATTTAATTATAATATCACATCTACCTTATTATTATCAAATATCATGAGAAACAATAATGTTGCTCATGCGCACATACTGACTTCCATCTTCACGATGTGATGTGACTCATTTTTCATATATATTTCACATGGATTGTATTAAGGGAGAATTTAATGAATATATATTACATATATGATATAATAATTATTCAAGAAATATGAATTATTGTTTACCATTATTTCATTCAGACAGTTAATAATTAGAAACAACTTTCCTGCGTACGTAGGCCTAGTGTCTCCATGAATGGTGGGATTCATTTTTCTATCTATAAATTTTATAAATGACCATAAATATTTATAAAATGAATATATATGAAATTTATAAATTTAGTTAAATTATTTAATTGATTTTATCATGATCAAAGTAGAAGGTATGAGACTTCTAAATCCAAACATGCATGAAAAACGATGCAGTTACCACCTAAAAAAAAGAAATTTTAACAATGAATTGATAACAAAGCTGAGATAAAATATTATAAGTAAATAATATAAGGTAAGATATATATGATTATAGATATTTAATATATTTATAATAAATCTAAATTTATTATACATTATGTTCAAACATGTACAAAGGAAATCAAACCTAAGGTAAAGGACATCATCTCAATTTTCATTTTCTGGGGTATATTTTTATGTTATGCACCTATATTATTTTACAAGGTGTATATAACAAAACATTGGCATGTTATATCTTAAATTTATTAATTATTAATATATTTAATGGTTTTTATAATTTTATTCTTTCATGGGGAATAATATTCAAACCGATTATAAAATAGTAAGGGTTTCTCAAGTCACTTTTACTTCTGTGAGACATATGTCATATTCACCACTTGTTTATTTTTTTGGTTCATATACAGAACCTTTAATTTTATATATTATTAGTCTATTTATCTTCAAGATATTTACAATTTATTTTTAAATTATTTATTTCATAGGTAAAATGATTAAAAAATAAACTGAAGCGTTAAGGGATTATTTCATAATCTCCCTATTATCCCGGGTTGTTTAAGATTAAGTCACCATTGAGGAATGTTTACATTCCATGTAAATGTTTTTAAAAAGTTTTTTAATTTTTTTACTGATATCATATAGGTTTTAATATTCATTTTCAACCATTATGGAATTTTAACAAAACAATTTAAAAGGAATATTCTTATCATTTTCAAAACACGGTACTTTGTTACATTTCCAAGGAAAATAGTAAATTAGTTTTTTATCTTATATAGAATAATCATATTTTCCCACAATAAATATTCCATAATAATTTTAATCTTTAAAATATTACATGGTTATTTTCAAAGAATTTTTTTATTTATAATTGTGTGGATTTTAAAAGAAATGATTTCAAAATTGAAAAGACATTTTTTAAGAATTATTTCAAGAGATATTTCAAAATAATTCCCCCATAAAATATAATATTATCTTATGTTAATTATTATTTACTTGGAATATTTTCCATATATACCATTATTACTCTTTATGTGGATGGATTATGTTTATAATGGTATGATATTTATGAAACATCATTCTTTCCCATGGGTTATGTTATGATGAAATGTTTATGAAATCCATTTATTTAAATGGGTTTTGATATAATGAATCATTAATGTTCTTATGTAACACATATGTATGGTTTTTATTATGTTACTAGTGGAACATATATGTTTCATAGATGCATTGGTTAATGATTTATATCTCATGATATAGATAGGGCCAAAATTGGGAGTGAACCCAATTCAATAAGGGTCATTGTTCTCTATAAAGGACTTATGAGTGAAACATTACTACAATGATTGTATGGGGAGTGAAATAATTCAATTATGATTAAAGGGATACCATTGGGGAAGGTGGTGTATCCCACCAATGAGGATTAGACACCCATGGATTTTCAATTCTTACTTGTATCCCATAATTTAATATTTTATACCTATGTTATATTCTAATGGCTTATGTAATTCCTTTATGAATCATATCTTGTGAACTACTAATAATTTTGTTATAACTAAATATTATGATATTTCATTTATGGTGTAACTGTTTCAAATGATAATTCCATATTATCATATATATTTTCTGATGTTATGCTTATATTATTGTTGACATCTCAATTATTTACCCTTTCTGAGAATTTGAGCTCAATAAATATATGTATATTTTTTTCATTGGTTATAAGGATAGAAGTTAAATTAATTATATATTAATGGATTCCAAAATTATGATGTTGATGACATACAGTGAAATAAGAAAACATCGGTATAGTGGGAGATAATTTTTATATTTATAATCTAGTTGTTTATGGATCCAAGTTATTAGGTGTTTATCCTAATTATCTAAAACTCTTAACCTAAAAATGTATTAGGGTGTGTAAGGGATCCAATTTTTCCTTATAATGTTGAATGTTTTTATGGTAGAAAATTGGGTCATGTTTATCTCTATCGACTTAATAATTGAAATGTTTATTCTTTTAGCATCGAATTTGGATGTATGGGTGTAGGGTTGTTTTATTTCTTGTTTGTTCAATATTCACGAAGAACAACAGAAATATGTGATTCCTATATATTTTTTGTAAATATAAAATACATATCATAAAAACTTTATTTAATCATTGATATTATTCATAATATACTTCTTATTATCCAAGGTATATAAAAAAATAATTTATGAGCTCAGACGCTTACTAAGAGTTAAGTACATCAGAATCTATCATCAATTAATAAGGCATAGTCTATATGGAGAAGTATATAAACAAAAATATATTACATTTAATCAGTAACTTTCTAATGAAATGAATCCACAAATAACATCAAATGAAATTATCTCTTGAATAATAATAAATAAATTATCAAGGAATGATATTCATACTATTGGATATCCTTATCACTAATATAATGATATCTCTATCATTAATTACTTGTACGAAGGTTTTTTAAACTATGTATAGGCATAAATCAAAAATCAATTTAAAATACGGCTTTCCAACTAATTTGTCTCATAAGGATAGTAGATTTATCTAGGGGATATACAATTCTGGGTGCCACCCACACTCCTTTTTTAATTCATTCCTCATATAATGAATGATAAATTTAATTCATAAATAATATAACATTTAGAAAAAATTTCTATATTGATTAAATAATACAAATTTATCAATGTTTCCTTAGTCAATTATATAACTTTAAAAGTAAAACACCATATGTAGAAATGTTATATTGTTTAATAAATAAATATATCCATAATACAAATTTTTTTGACATTTAATAGAAATATAATTTCGAATGAAAAATGATTACAAAAAATTGAATGTTTCAAGAGAAATTCAATGACCACTAAATTAATTAATACATAACAGGTGACCAAAAAATTAGTATATTTTATATAAAAATCAAGTATTTTGAATAAAAAAATTAAAAAGTAAAAATTCAAATAAATTTAAATCAGATTGTTTTATTTATAATATAATTGAAATCAATTAGATCAATTTATAGATAAAAAATAGTTATGGTGGTGGGAAACTCTATTAATGGAGTATATGTTAAAAAGAAGACATTACTTTTGACTTTTTATAATGAAATTAAAAATTACCCTTCTGGGAAAAAAAATTAAATATTCATTTCAAAATATGTAAAAATTCAAGAATAAATAAAAACATACATAGTAAATAATTCCTGTAACAAAAGGTGGTTGGAAAAATATTGGCATGGAAGAAAAATATACCTAATCATAAAGGGAAATAGCATCACATTTTCTTTTAAATTATTCTTTTCATGATTAAAGTTCAAAAGTAAGGAAATATTGAAAAAAAATTCAAAACTCCATAAATATCCCAAGGATAATTAAATATATAAATTTTCAGAAGGATATATTATATGATTTCTTCAATTAAAAAAATCATAAATCCAAAAAATGAGTTTGTAAAATAAATTCATACCACTTTGGTAACTTTTGATTTGTTACCCCTTAAAAGTTTAAACATGAATTGAAATATTGGTTACCACGAATGAATTTATATTCATGTTTCATATCTAATAGGGGATGTATATACACTACATGAAAATAAATATGTTAATAATACCAAATATGTCTCAATAGAGTAGAAATTGAGATGAAATCTTTTATATTATGCATGAATCATACAATACATGATTTATCATCATGAATAATAAATTATATTAATTATTTAATAACATAATAACCCTTATAATTCTTATTATTCCTTTTATTTTGTTTACTATGATGTCATTTTTAATTACTTAATCAATTAAGCTCATGTGAGATGTCATTATGATATTTGGTTCAAATGTGAAAAATGACTTCAGTTTGATGACTACAGTAAAAGAGTTTTTTGTTACATATTCTCCAAAATAATAATTATATAATTATAATTTTCGAACATAAATTATAATTTAAAAAATAATCAATAAAGATGATCATGAAAAATTTATTATGTTATAATCATGAAGATGGTAGGTCGTATATACTCATGAGTAACATTTTAATTATTAAAAGAACATTAGGGAAGGAAGGTAAATATTATTTTATATTTAAATAATTATAATTATATCCTAAATAATGTGTTATTTAATTAAATAAACTTTTATATACCTTCAATGTGATTTTGTGGAGAAAAATGAATCACATCGCTTCATGTAAGTGGTAGTCAACACATATGCACAAACGATATTATCAATTTTCAATGAATAGATATGTAAGAAAATATAGGATATATTACTTTAATAACTTGTTAAATCTGTTATAAATAACATATATTTATATATAATTTAAATCAACATTATATGAAACCGACAAAGGTGGTGATGGAAAATTAATTACATCGGTTCGCGAGATGGTATTTCACCTCACACAAGAACAACCATTTTGTTTCCAATTTGATGGAAGAAGAGATAGATATAGGTTATTCCATTATCATAATAACATCTCACTATGTTGAATAGATTTGTTTTGTAATTTAATCATTTTTTAATAATATTTTAAATATGTGGAACAATAAATAAAATGAAAATGAATGGTTAAGAACCATGCCACTACTTTGGACAAAAACTTTAGGTTTATATGAAAAGACATCCTAGTATGGGGTTTTGATTAAAAAGGACTCTAGATCACAGTGAAGGATTTAATTAAGGTATTTTTATGGTATTTTCTTAACAAAATGGATCATTAAGTGTGGATAGTAGATAATATTATGTGTCTTTTATTTGTGGGGGAGAGGTCATACCTAAAATATTTTAAAGAATAATAAATATTAATGTCTTACTATAAAAAAAATATCTTCAAATGGAACATTTAATAATATTTAATGATATAGGGTCTTAATATGGTCGTAAAATAAAAATTACACAAGTACTTAGGTAATTTATCCAAAACTCATTAGTTTAACCCCTAGTAAAGAAATTTTTACATAAAATATGGTAACAATTTTTTACTATTTTTCTATTGATTATGATTAAATATTATGTTGAACGTATTACATGATATTAATTATTCTGGGAATAAATTGTAATAAATTTTATTCAATTAAATTCATAAAATTGGATGAATTTAATTTAAAATTAAACCTAAAAAATGTGATGAAATGCAATTTTTAAAAATACTTTTAAGTATAAAACCAATTTTATTCCAAATTCTTGCATAAAATTCATACCAAATAAAATAATTTGATTATTAATAATATAATTGAATAACCTTTTTTTCAAACCATTTTAAATTTAAATGGATATATTTAAATTATTCAAATTAATAGATAATTTTTAAGAAAAATATTCATTTTCACTATTCATTAAAAAACAAAAGATTTTAAAAAAATCTCAAAAATTTACCCTAATAAAACATTGAAATGTTGACTTAAAAAATTATTTTAATTTTTTAAAATTAAAATTCTATAATTTGGGAACTAATATTTTAAATAAAATCATATAATGCATGAGATCCAATTTGGTTAAAATAAGGTTTTTACTTTTGATTGAAAAATAACTTAATATTCTTATAACTCAAAAATAAAATTAATTAATATTAATAAGACATGAAATTGATTTATTCTAACATTAAATGGGGTTTTACAATGATGAGAACGTATAAAGGAAGACTCATCTTACAACATATCCAATATGTGTGAAGAATCACCCTATGAAATGCCTCGAAGGAAATAGGGGATGTATTATATGTAGAGATAAAGGGAAAATAACAAGTTATTACCTAAGAAAATTTATTATTTTTTGGAGTATAATTATGTACTTAATAAGGTAATATTTATAGTTCATTATCTTGTATGTGGGTAACCTAGTAATTATTCGTGTTAATGTTGTAATCTAAGGGACAACTTGTATAAAAATGATGGGCCTATACTATATCAATTTTTAAAGTGGAACAAATTAAGTGTTTATGTATTTGGATTTGAGAATTATATTGTAAAATTATTTTATAGATGTTATTATGGATATAGGAATAATGAAACATCTATGGACAATTATGTATTAGGTTTTATTTATAGATTTTAAAAAATTTGTTTAATATTACTCCTAACATAGAAAGTGATTTAGTATTAAGGGGATATTTTTTTGAAAACACATGAATTAGGGATAGATAACCCTCAATACATTTCTGATGTTGAGATAATAATGTTTAGTTAGAATAAATAGATGATTGATATTGATAAATTAAATTTTATAGATCATTTAGAGTTAGTATTTGGAATTATGTATGATTTTATAATGCCTTTATAGTGAATCCATATATTTATGGAATGGATAAACATATTTTGAGGATTATATGATTATGATATATTTATTTTTTATATATTACCTTATAGGAAATTTCATTTTTTTGAGATAATTGTTAAATTTATCATCGATGAATATGTGATCAAATCATTCTAATCATTGGGTTTTAATTGTATTCTAGGATATTCTAAATTCTTTTATGGTTAGTTAATTATGGAATCATTTATGTTCAAAATTTTCTATTATATATATTTTTTTTGATAGGTATGGGAAGATTAATTCATATTGGACAACTAATGCTAAGCATTTTAGTTTTGGAAAATATATAGAGATTGGAGGACTGAATTTCTATTCTTTTGGGGATCTTATGATCCATTAAGATTTAATTTTACTGTTTTAATCATAAAAAAATTCATAATGGTAATTTATCATATGGTATAATAGTTAAATCAGGGATGTGAAACTTCTTGAATCATAGTCAATGGATTACATTTTAGTTATCGTATAGAATAAAAAATTTATAAGTATGTTATCTCATATTCATTACAATAACATTAAATGATTTCTTCAACTCAATTAACAAGAAGATAAAATTATTGAGTTTATTTCTAAATGTATCACTTAAAAATGATGGTATTATTTTTAAAACTATAGAGTCTGATAAATGATACTTAATTGTTTTCTAAATAATTTATTAGGAAATATTATGTTACATAGTAGTGATATAGAATTTAGTTATCACTAAATAATATACAACATATTTTATTACAATTCCTTAATATAAACATTCTTAATATAAACATTCTAGTAGGTGATAATTAATATTATATCGATGAAATTTATTTGAAAATAGTTATAATAAAATATACTTAGGTTTTATAATATATTTCACTTAAAATAAATTGTAACTGTTTGATGGCTCAGTTGACACACAACACAATGTTTAAAATGAATTGTATTATATTATAACCTAGACATTAAATTGATGAGTATGTAAAGGATTAAAAAAATTTTGAAACATATATATATTTGTTTTTTTCTCAAATAAAATGTATATATTAACATACAATTAGTAAGTGATTAATATTTAGTAGTAATTATATGATTCAAAAATATGTTTTCTTCCAAAAAGGTTATATTTTATTCTGTGCGTGGACATTATAATTAATTTATAAATTTGTTAGGAATTGTTTTTAGTATATGAAAATTAAATTTTTTAATTAATTTTTCAATATAATCATATGGTGAGTTTTTAGAATTTTTCTAAAAAGATTTATATTTCAATGAACAGTGAAAATTATAATTTTTATAAAACCACAATTTCTTTTCATTAAATAAAGTAATTTCAATGTAAAATTATGTTATGAATTTAATAATAATTTATCATAAGTTTAATTTATATAGATAAAATATAACTAATTATATAAGAATCAACATTATGATTTATTTTGGAATATATTCATTTTTATTATAAAAACCTAATTTTTCTAAAATAATTTTTTTGTTTCTATTTTTCATATTGATATTAAAATTGATTTTTTCCGCTTATAAAAATTAGATAGTTCTAAAAATGTATTGAAAATTTGGAATAAACAAGGTCAAATTTAGCTAAGATATCCCTCACATTTTTTACATTATGAATATTAACCATTGTATATATTTTTCACCTAGCTATGGCTAAAATAGATAAAATAGGGTTGTAACTATTTTAAAAGGCCTTTAAATTTCCAAATAATAATTCCTTTGTTTCATTTTATAGGTTAATTTTTTCCAACAATCATCTTACCTTCAATGTTTTGGAATTATATTTCTAGTTTCCTTTGATAATGACCTTAATATTATTTTAACGAATGAATAAATACAAAATGTTACTCCCTTTTAATATCTCTAATATTTTTTCCTAGGGATAAAAAGTTGTCATTTTCTGTTATAAATGGTTGTTTGAAATTTTAATAATTTTTTTATCATGTTTATTTATTTTTTATTTTCAATTATAGATAAATTAAATTAAATCATAACACAACACCAATAGAATTATTTTTCATGTTATAGAAAAATAAAATAAATTCTTCTAAAAAAATTAAAAAATATACAATTTGGTTGAATTATTAGTATAAATGAATTTTTAAATAAAAAAAATTAGTCATATTTTAATGGTTTAAATAAATTCCATTTCTATATTGCAGTATTTCAAGTCAAACTATTTGAATAGTGTATAAAATTAATTTTTTGGTATCTTATATTAAATAATAAATTGATAAATGATTTAAAATTGATAAAAATCCATAATTAATCCAATTATGTTATATATGGTCGGGCATATCAACCATTTTGATCTTTTGGGTAATTTTTCCTTGTATTTCAAATTTCATGAACCCTAATGAGTAAAAAAACATTTATATCATGTTTATAGTCAAAATTATTATCGGAGGAGGGGTTAAAACAAAGAGACAAGGGTTAAAAAAACAGAAAAATTAAATAAATTTTAATGTATGAGATTATTTACACTTCTAATCATCTTGAATTAGAAATATATCATCTTTTTTGAACATTCACATGAAAAATCTTTTAATGAATTTATATCTTTTATGTAATTCTAAAGGAGTCCTTTTCGTTACTACAAAATGACACTACACCTACTATCTTCCTTACCCCACCACGAGACACTTAAATTGACATAAAAATAAATAAATATCTTGTAAACATCCTTATTCACGTTCTATAGGTTCTAGTCCTTTCAAAATACCACCCATAGGGTCCTTCAGATGAAAATTAAATGTAGGTCCCTCCAAGATGAGGTAGTTATTTTAACCAATATCCTTTATTTTACATATTATTTTACATCCTGAATTTCCAAACTAACAATACCAATATAAAAATAAAATAATTCAAATAATTTAATTTTTTTTATTCTTTCCTTTATAACCATTACCCATATTCTTTTACATGAAATGTGACCTAAATGTATCACTTGTGCGTAAGGGTAGAATACTACCTCCACGTAAGGATATGAACCATTTTCCATCACCATATTTCATGATTGGTTGTTATACAGGATTTAATGATTATATATGATATTTAGGAGATAATAATGATTTAATAATTTTAATATGTTATCTAACTTCTTACCTTCCTCTATGTTGGAAAATGATAAAGTTGCTCATGCATACATTTGGAAAAACACCTTCACAAAGCAATGTCTTTTTTTCATTTACTATATAAAATTTTGGTGATAATGATATATTTAATAAATATATAAGATATTAATTATATTATAATTATTCTTAAAAGGTGAATTATTTTTTACCTATCTTTCATTCATTTCATTGAAAATTGGACACATTACTCATGTGTATGTACAGATTACAGTTTCCACGAAGTTATACAAATAATTTTTAATCACCAAATTATATGGATAGTTATAAAACTATATATAATCATTACATATGATACATATAATACTATTAAAATTCTATATATGTTGTAACCATGATCAAATTACAAGGAATGGATCATTATAATCAATACATGCAAGATTAATAAAATAGTTTTCACCCAGAATATGAATTTGGATAAAGAGTTTGTAGTAAAAGGGTTATAAGATATTATAATTCGATAATATATGGTATAATATGTATGAATATGTTTCTATAATATAAATACGTTAAATCTATTTTTTATTATACATGAGTTTTGAATGCATACGAAGAAGTATGAGACTTGAGGTTAGGGTTTAGGACACAATCTCATTTCTATTCAGGATTGTCTATGTTAAATCTACATTTAGGGAAATTATTTGGTTCTTATAATTTAAACCACATATATTTTATTATCATCTATTCAGTAACTTATTATCTCTATAAAATTACCACACTGCTCTCTTTGGTACATAAATGAATGAGAATGTTTTTTATGAAAAACCAACATTATTTCCTCTTTGGCTGGGAATATATTTCTGCAATGTCCATTTTTATTAAAAAAATTCAAGAATGTTATTTTATATGATTAAAATATTGATTAATGTAATTTTAAACCATATTATAATTTATTTTTAATGTTTTCAAAAATAATTTTTAATTTTTTTTTCTAATTTCTTATTTTTGAATTTTTACTAAAAAGAAATTTTGAAAGGAATCGTTGTTTTATCATATATGACAACACCAACTTTTTCCTATAATATTGACCATTCATTGAAATTTTAATTCCCTTAAATCATTAAAATTTTATTTTTAAAGAAAATGAATTTCCCAATATTTTTGGAGTTTGTGTTCAAATGTTATTAAAATTAAATGACATTTTCCTTATGTTTTCACTGAATGGTTCAAATGTTCTTTTAAAAGATTTTTTAATATTTTTGCATCCTTTAAGGATTTATATGACTCAATTTGGATATGATATTATGATAGCATGAAACTGAATTTTATAGATGTATTTTGAATATGGTGATGATGATTCAAGGATAATTATATGAAACCTATTTCTATTCCACTAGTTCTGATATGATGAATTAATTAATTTCATTAAAATATTGTAGAAATATCATGGTTTATGATTATATAATTAGTGGGTCTATTATATCCATCCAATGAATTTGGTGAATATGGATAACTCATTTGATAACTACGCTATGTGTTAACCAAATTCTATGTTCACAATGTTATTCATAGACCATATTTCAAATCCATAAGTTTATGCATGGATCATGCTTAATAACCATAAGTGCATGTGAATAAGTGATTTCATGTCCTTAATATAATGAGTGACCCTATTGGAATTTTTATATGTTGAAAATATTTTAATGTTATGTTATTTTAATATTTCTATTTTTATGATATGCTCTCATGGATCAAGATTGATTATTTTAGTTTCCACACCCTTATTACATTTTTATTTTATTAGGAGAAATCCAAATTACATTACTCATGTTTAATTATAATTAATTTATTGGGTATGAATTTCTTATGTTATGGTTATGTTCTCATTCCCTTATACTCACATATGATCTTTGATTTAAATCTCTTATATCTATAAATATTGAACATCTATCCTCACCCATTATTTTGATTTCATTCCCCATTTTTAATGGAAGGTTCTATGTATGATATTTCTATAAGGGCCCTAATATAAATACATTTTAAGGAGATTATGAAGATCATTTATTAAATAATATGTATATATATATCTATTTTTCAAACAAATGAAACATTTAAAGTTTCTGGGTGTGTATAACAGGATTGTGTAATGAATATGAGTCTAAAATGATGTAATATCTATGTATTGTTTTATCACGTTTACTAATTTAGACCAGCTTCTATGAGAAAAATATGGATTAAATTATTTAGAGTTAAGCCAAATCCTTATGATAATGAATAAAGGTTTTACTGATTGAATAAAATCACTCAATTAAAATTTTGATGATTGGAAGATTAAGGGTATAAGAGATGAATGCTATTTAAACTAGTGAAAATGGGGTCAAAATACTAAATTAATTGACAAAGGTGATTCATTTTAGAGTTTGAAAAGATATTTTTTCCTTCATTAAGGTAAAGTTTCCAATTAACATACAATGTACTTGGTGGTTCATGAAAAAACCACTTGCACCCTAGGTTCCCCACTAGGAACTCAGTACTGAGGACCTAGATGCTTTGTTATTACTATATATCACCTCATTCTCCTTTTTCCTACACCCCCTCCATATCATTCGGTACTCCTAAATTATAAAATATTTCAGAAATGACAAATAATGGCCAAAATTAATAGGAATAACATGTTACAGGTGGTGGGGTATTTACACTTCTATTTTTTATAATATCCCTAGTAAATAAAGGATATGATATTTTCCTATTTATTAATATTTGTGAATTAAATATTAATTTTAGTTTAAAGGGGATTATATGTTCGATGGCATACCCGACACACAACAATGAGTTTCTCTGAAATCTTATGTTGCACACAAGGCCGAGTCATACTAAAAAATAATAATATAATATTATTTTAAATGGTAGTTAATGACTAGCAGTTATATTGGTGGGAATTAAAATAACTAACTACAATATGATTATACATGTTTGTTAAATGTTTTTCTGCATTTATCCAATAAAATTTAGAGGCTTAAAATGTGAATGAATCCAATTTTATGCATAAACACTCTAATATTCTTTAAAAGACTGATTTACCACCTTTTCATGGAGAACATTTTAAAAATCAATTTTTTTCTCTTTTATATGTCATATTTTACAAAATAAGCATCTTCTTAAGAATAGGGACATCAAAATTTACATTAGGTAAAACTTCAGTATTTTCTGATAAAGTTCGTTTTTAATGAATAGTGAAAAATACTGCATTTTAATTCAAAAATGCCTTTTAATAGAATTTATTTATTTGGTTAGATAATATTTTTAAATGTTTTTAATGTGTAATTAGATTATATTTTTACCAATTAATCGGATACTGTTTGTTGGAAGTTATTTCACATTGAAATTGGACATAAACACATGCCAATCTTTTAATAGTTATTATTTCTTAAAAAGGACTCTTTCTAGTTTTAACAACATGAATTAAATTTAAATTAATTAATGAAACATATATGTTTTTAATATGAGAAAATAGGCATCATTTTCATATTCATAATATAAATTTATCATAGGCTGAATTTTTGGTATTTTTCTGAAAACCTTCAATTATTGTTGAAAAGTGAAAAATAATGCCTAGTAGTTGAAAACCAAAATTTTCATTTAAATGAATATTACCATGTCGGTGAATTAAATTTAAAAAATCTGACATACATGGTTGTCATTAGTAAGTAAAATGTGGTTCAATGGGATGAAAATATTTTTTTAAGAATAGTAACTTTTGATTTTTATTTACCACTGTTAAAGTTAAATAGTGCAATTCAAGGTAAAAATAATATTATAATAATATAAAATTTACTTAAACACTTGTCCTATCCTTATTCTATGATTCAATAATAACAAAAAAAATCTTTGGGTGATACTTTTGGCCTTCAAAATCCATTTGGGAAAGATAGTTACATTAATAACGTTTTTTAAAGTAAAAATAAAAATTTCATAAACATGTATTGTTTTTCTAAAACAATTTTATTGTGGGGTATTATAATTGATATATCTGACTATAAATTTTCATTTGAAATATAAAAATATTTACTACATCATGGTATTTTATTTATAATTTTTACACATTAAATAAATAAATTTATTTATGACAGAATGATGATGTAATGATTAACTCATTAATGAATGTTTAAAATAAATGAGATTATAAATGTTAAAATAAATTTATTTTGAAACTTTTTATTCCATCCAAGAATTTTAGGGATGATTAATACTTGTTATATTTGAATTATTGTAGGTTTTTATAAATAATAAGGTTATTATATATTTTTTAAAAGTCTTGATATAAATAGTATTTAAATTGACATAAATAAGTTTTTAAATTAGTCAATATTTTATTAAATGATATAATAATCCTAAAAATATAAGATTCGTCCAAATTACTTAGATAAGGCTGATAATTTATTTAATGAACCACTTGTGATTCTATTGTCATTTTATGGTAATTACATTAACCATATAGATTCAATATATAAGAGAACATGTTAAAAGATAAATAAATTAACAAAGGGTTAAATAAAAAAGATAAGGATTAAAAAATATTCAAAAAATGTACAATTCTTATAGGAAGATTTTATTTGGAATTATATGCACCTTATATTAGAATAAAATATTTTTTTGACCTTTTGAAACTGAAAATCTGTTTATAATAAAATAATATTTTCAATCATTCCTAAAGAGCCCCTCCTCCACCTTATTAAAGGCCATCACCTCTAACCCATTACTCAAACCTCTCAAGCCTCTTGGATCTTAAAACCTCTACCCAAATAATCTCCCAAGAACCCTTTATTCTACCTAGATGAATTACGTTAGGCATATGGCACTTAAATAATGCCTTTCGGTTCAAACCAAAAGGAGTAACCCGATTTAAAGGTAATGTCTTCACTCAAGATCTCTTTTTTTAACTTCATCACACCCTATGATATTTTTATTATTATTTTTCATTAAAAACCCAGTATCCTCAATAAAATAGGTTGTTTTTATGGATATGATTTTAACTAAACTTAGACAAACCTTCATTTAATGGGTATAGAACATAATGTTTCTGTGGACGATGAACTACTACCTCACGAAATGATGATTGTTCAAATCTTATCCAACGAAATCTTAGGGTGGCCATTATAAGGGAAATGGAATTATATATGATATATATGATATTAATTTTATCTATATGCTTCTGAAATTATATTCAAAATAGACCTTTATTCTTGTCATGTTGTATATATACGATAATTTCAATTGAGGAAGTGTGGACAACCGCCCCGTCAAAGTGATATGACTTGTTCATACCATACATGGAATGTATAAAGGTTGGTGTAAATGAAATTTTGTAACATATATTAAATATGATATTATAATGGGATAATAATATACCTATGTGTCATTTGGTTTTAATTCCTTTTAAAATGAAAAAAACGAAATGGAAGTAGTGTTCATGTGTACGTACGACTTCCCGTCTCCCGGAACGGTGCATTCCATTTTCATATATCCAAATGATATGGACTATTATAAATACATATATATTGGATATATATGATATATATTATATATAAATCATTAATTTTATTATAGAGATAATGGAATTTCTACCACATTAGGAATTTATAATTATAACATGTTCATTTTTGACTCAAGTCCCAAACATCAAAAAAATTTCTGATATGAACTCAAATAATTAAATAATTGTTATAGCTTGGTAATAAGTTATATTAAAGGAATAATAATTCTGAAAAAGGTTCTTAAGCTAGTAGAAATGAACTTAAGTTTTTTATTTAGGAAATTAAAGAACGAACGAGTCAAATCAGACATGAGGTAAGGGACTTCGTCTCAATATCCTTTCACTGAGGCATGTTGTGATAATATACACCTCCTTCTATTATACGGTATATAATAAACCTCTTTGACGTTTAATTTAATTCAAATGGAATATTTTTTCTACGAAGTGTTTTACTAAAAGAAAAACGGAATGTTTTTAACATTTGAGGAAATAATGGCCTCTCCACCACCGTAATCATTATTTTCATTTATCCATAAGATTTAATGTTTTTAAAAGAAAAATAAATCCCTTATTCCCTTTTTGGGTGTTTTGGTATTGAAAATAGTTTTTGAAAAAAATTGATTTTTAAAAAAATCTTGAAATGATTTGTTGTGATTTCAAATGAAATGTTATTTGTGAAATGAAATACATTATGTGTTATGATTTTATAATGGTACATATACATATGACAGATAGTTATGTGATAAACTAAATGAAAGGTGGTGCCATGATAAACCAGGATGGGTGGTTACGTTATAACCTCAATTACATGGGTATGAAAGTCGGTCGTATGGCTATTCCATTTACTGATATATGTGGAAATCAACCAAATGGTTATTCTATTTTATTATGTTTATGTTCCAAGTTACCTTTAAATGTTATGTGTTCTTTATATTGGTTTTATGGTAATATTTTGGTTACCAATGGGAATGAAATGTGATTTTATCAGTGAATAGTATTTACAACTTTATAAAGTTGAAAAGCTCTACTTATGATAAATTATTCATGGTTTACTTGTAGTTTTGATAAATGAATAGTTTTTCTACATTGTGTATCCCTTACATAGATTTTTATGCTCATCCCATGTTTTATAATTTTTTTTCATAGGAATTTAAGATGAATATGTTCAAGGATGGGATCAAGGAAAAGTAATATTTTCTAAAAACATGGAACTAGACATGACTCTTTTTTTCAAGAGTTTTTATTTTATGAAAAAAATGGATACTGAGAAGAAGTGTCTACATGTAATATTCATGTTGATATTTATATGTTATAACCTAATTATGTAAATATGTATACCTGAAAATATCCTTAATGTGAATTATTAACTTAATTCAATATTATGTAATGTTTAAGGCCAGGACCTTATAGTTGGTATCAGAGGTTCATTTAGACAACTTTTGGAGTTAGGGTATTATTAAATTAATATCCATAAATTTATTTATGGTCGATTGAAATGATATAGAATTTATAGATTATTATTTTTCTTTGTATAAGATATTTATATTTTTTGAATTGTTTTCTAGACAGGAAATAGGGTAGCTATGATTGGAAGGCATACACAGGGAAATGACCTTCCAAATAAGTATCCTGAGATCGTCGGAATTAGAATTGAAAAGTTTCTTACGGTGATGGATATGTTGAATCATGTAATAAATGGTGGTTTTGTTTATGGATGTTATTTTGGTATATTGTACAAGTAAATAGGATCATGAAAGTAATTTAATGGTTGTCTCTCAAACATTAAAAGAAAAGAAATTGTATAGGATATTTAGGAAATGTGGGTATTGGTTACAATAAATCCCATTCCTTGGTCAAATTGATCCAAAAAATGGAATTACTGTTGATCCTGATAAAAAACGTTTTTGAAGAATGACCAAGACCTACCAATATCATATTGATTCATAGTTTTCTTGGTTTACCAAGTTATTACTGGAGTTTTTTTGAAATTGTTTCACATTTATCTATCCCAATGACTTAGTTACCATGTAAATGTGTTAAGTTCATTTTTTAAAAAATAATGAGATAATTGTTTTTAGGAATTGAAATAAAGATTGGTGAATTCTCTAGTTTTGTAACTACCTTCTAGAGATGGTGAATTTGTTATCTACAATGATCCCTCGTTGAAAGGACTTGGTTGTGTCTAAATGAAGAATGATCAGGTAATTAATTATGCTTCATTTCATTTGAAACCTCATGAGTTAAATTACCCTACACATGATTCGGAATTACCTGCTATTGTTTTTTCTTTAAACATTTGGAGGCATCATTTGTATGGAGTAAAATGTAAAATATATACTGACCACAAAAGTTTTAAGTATATATATACATAGAAATAATTTAACATGATATAGAGGAGATGGCTGGAATTAATCAAGGATTATGATTGCATGATCCATTACCATCTGGGAAAGGGAAATAAAGTAGTTGAGACTTTGAGTTGAAAGATTAATTCTACCTTAACTATTCTATGTTTGGAATGAGATCCATTGGTTTTGGATTTGATTAATTTTTTATTGGAAGTTGTTGCTGTAGGAAATTCCTTGTGTTTGTTTTAGGATTCAGTACAATCATCTATAGAATATAGAATAAAGAAAGCATATAAAGATGAATGTGGGTTGAATAAAAAGTTATAATTGGTTCATAAGGGTCAGTTACCAATGATTAATATTGATAGAGACTGTTTTTTGAGGTTTAGAAAGAGATTATGTGTGCCTTTTGATTCACAGTTTAAAAAAGAGTTGTTATGTGAAGCTCATAGTTTTCCGTTTTCAGTTCATCCAGGCAATACTAAGATGTAAAAATATATTCAAGAGTATTACTGGTGGGATGGAATGAAAAGAGATATTACTGAATTTACTGTGAAGTTTTTGTCTTCTCAACATCTTAAAGTAGAGCGACAGTTACCGAAAGGAATGATTCAGCCTTTACCAGTGCCAGAGTGGAAATAGGAAAATATATCCATTGAATTCATTGTGGAATTACCAAATACATCTCGAGGTAATAATTCAATCTGTTTTATTGTTGATCGATTAACTAAAATTGCTCATTTTCTTTTTATTTGAGATACATTGTCTCTATATCAACTTTCTATGTTGTATGTTAAAGAGATAGTCCAGTTACATGGAGTTCCCCTCTCCAATGTATCTAATCATGATCCCATGTTTACTTCTAACTTTTGGAAAGGCCTTTAGAAGTCATTGGGTACAAAATTAAATTTTATTATCATTTAATCCACAATTATATGGGCTCTCAGAAAGAACAATTCAGAATTTGGAAAATATGCTACATTCTTCTTCAATGGATTACCAGGGAAGTTGGAACCAATATATTTCTATGGTTAAATTTTCAAATAATAATATTTTTCATTCCAATATACAGATGGATTCTTTTTAGGAATAATATGGAAATCAGTTTCAAACTCTATCTTTTTGGGATGAAGTAGGTGAAAGGAAGCTGATGTGACTAGAGCTGGTAGAACCGATTGTAGAAAAAGTCTAGTTGATTCAGAAGAACATGAGAACAACTCCAGGTAGGAAGAAAAGATATGAAAATAATAGGAGGATGGATCTTTGTTTGAAGGTAGGTTATCATGTCTTTCTCAATGTTTCTCAATGGAAAAGTGTGTTGTGTTTTGGTAAGAAGGGAAAGTTGGGTCATAGGTTTATTGGACCATATGAAATCCTAGAGAAAGTTGGATTAGTTTCCTATAGAGTGTCTTTACCTTCATTTTTATCCAAGATACACAAATTGTTTCTTGTGTTAATGTTGAAAAAGTATATACGAGATCCATCTCATGTTTTGATTCTAGAGGTAGTTCAGTTGGAAGAGAATAATTCTTATTAGGAATAACCTATCAAGATTCTTGACTGTAGAGAGAAAATGTTGCGGAATAAGGTAATTTATTAGATAAAGGTTCCGTGAAAAAACCATATGGTTGAAGAGGCAACGTGGGAATCTAAAAATGCTATGAGGGATAAATACCCCCATCTCTTTGAATTAAATATTAATTTTATTTTAAAAGTGATTCTATGATTGAGGGTGTACCCAACACGCAATAATGGGTTTCTCCAAAATCTCATGTTGCGCACAAGGGTGAGTCATACTGAAAAATAACAGTATAATATTATTTTAAATGGTAGTTAACGCCTATACATTGTATTGGTAGAAATGAACATAACTAACTACAATATGATTATAAATTTTTTTTAAATGTTTTTACATTTATCCAATAAATGTTTGAGGCTTAAAATGTGAATGAATCCAATTTTAAGCGTAAACACTCAAATATTCTTTAAAAGGACGATTTACCGTCTTTTGATGGAGAACCCTTTTTAAATATTGTTTTTTTTTCTCTTTTATATGTTCTATTTGACAAAATAAGAATCTTCTTTATAAGATGGAAATCAAAATTTACTTTTTGTAAAATTTTTGTATTAATATGATAAAGTTCATTTTTAATTAATAGGGAAAAATAATGCATTTTGATTCAAAACTACCTTATAATCTAATTTATTAATAGGGTTAGATTATAATTTTAAATAGTATTAAAGTGTAATAATTTTATATTTTTTCCATTTAATCCAATTTTGGTCATTAGAAGTAATTTTATTTTGAAATTGGATATAAAAAAAATTTCAATCTTTTTATAGTTATTAATTCTTAAAAAACATGCTTTCTGGTTTTGACAATAAGAATTAATTTTAAATTAAATAATGAAACTTATATGTTTTGAATTTGAAAAAATAGACATAATTTTTTTGATTAATAATATCAAAATTATCTTCAGGAGAATTTTTGGTATTTTTTTGAAAACCTCCAATTTTTGATTAATAGTGAAAAATTATACTTATTAGTTAAAAACTGACTTTTTCATTTAAATGAAAATTTACCTCTTTTGTGAATTTAATTTCAAAAATAAGACATACATTGTTGTAATCAGTATATAAAACGTGGTTTAATAGGATGAAAATAATTTTTGGTGAAGAGTAACTTTTGATTTTTATTTTTAGTGGTAAAAGGTAAATAAGGTAATTAATGTTAAAAATAATATTATAATAATATTAGATTATCTTAAAACATGTCTTAACCTTATTGGATAAGTAATTACTGACCAATAAAATCTTTGGGGGAAAATTTTTGTCCTTTGAAAGCCACGTGGGTATGAAAATTACATTAATAACTTTTTATTTAAAGTGAAAACAAAAATATCATACACATGCATTGTTTTACTAAAAAAATGTTAATGTGGAGTTATGTAATTGATATATTTGACTATAAATATTTATTATAAATCTAAAATTATTTCCTACATCATGTTATTTTATTTATAATTTTTAGACATCAAATAAATAAATTTATTTACGACACAATGATGATGTAATGATTACCTCATTAATGAATGTTTTAAATAAAATAGATTATAAATGAAAAAATAAATTTATTTTGAAAATTTATATTCCATTCATTAATTTTAGGGATTATTATTACTTTTTATATTTGAAATAGTGTTGGTTTTTTTAAATAATCATGTTTTTATAGATTCTTGAAACGTCTTGATATGAATAGTATTTAAATTAACATAAATAATTTTTAAATCAATCAATATTTTATAAAATGATATAATAATCCTAAAAAACTTAGATTCAGAAAAATTACATATATATGGTTTATAATGTAATTAATAAACCACATGTGGTTCTATTGTAATTTTATGGTAACTATATTAACCATATATATGAATATATAATATAACATTGTAAAAGTAAAATACGGTAACAAATGGTTAAATAATAAAGACACGGATTAACAAATATCCAAAACCTGTCAAATTCTTTTTGGATAATTTTATTTAGACATATATTCAAATTATCGTATAATTAATTAAGTTTTTGAACTTTTGAAACTGAAAATCAGTTTATAATATGATAATATTTTCAAACATTCCTAAAGAGCCCCTCCTCCCCCTTATAAAAGGCCATCACCTATAACTAATTACTCACACCTCTCAAGGGTCTTAGATCATCCAACCTATTCCCAAATATTCTCCCAAGATCCCTATGTTCCATTTATAAGCCTTAACTTTGGTATAAGGCACTTCAATAAAGCCTTTTGGTTCAAACCAAAGAGAGTTACCCGATTTTATGGTAACGTCTTCCCACATGTTCTCTTCTTTTATTTTACTTCTTCACTACCTATGATCATTTTATTCTTCATTTACATAAAAACAACAGTATCCTTAGTGTACTAGGTTTTTGTTTTGATAAGTATTCGAACTACACATACACACACATCCATTTAATGGGTGTAGAACATAATGTTTATGTGGTCATTGAACTGCTGCCTCACAAAATGATGATTGTTCAATCATCTCATACCACATATTATGGTAGACATTATAATGGTACTGTAATTATATATGATAATTATGAAATTTATTTTATCTATAATATTCTGTAATTCTCTTTTTATAACATACCTTTATGCTTTTCATGCCGTATATATATGATAATTTCATTTTAGGAAGTGCGGACTACCACCCACTCAAAGTGATATGAATCGTTCATACCCTACATGTAACATATAAAATATGGTGTTAATGAACTTATGCAATGTATATAAAATATGATATTATACTGGAAAAATAAAATTCTAGGGTATCATTTGGTTTTCATTCCCATTAACATGAAAAAAATGATATGGATGTAGCATTAATGTGTACATACAGCTTACTGTCTCCATGAATGGTGTATTTCATTTTCATATAACCAAATGATATGGACTATTATTGTCACACACCATGATTTCAATGTATATTATTTCTTCAAAGTAATTCAATAACTCGCACTACACACTACACCGAGTTCAAGCGCACCAAGACTTACCAAACTAGCCGTTCAAAAGTGGTTATGAATAGTATTAACTAAATTTTGAACTTTATATAATCCTTATACATTCAGAATCCATATTATGAGTTTCTTAGACATAATATAAGAATAAGTTAAATTTTTTCAGATGAAAGAAGTATTTTTCAAAAAATACAATTTTACCACCTTTTAATAGGGAACCCTTTTTAAATCAAATATTTGAATCTTTTATATATTAAATTTGACAAAATAAACTTCTTCTTTAGAATCTAGACATAAGAATTTAGTTTCAATAATATTTTTTTTGTTTTTCTAAAAACATTCATATTTTGGTGAATAGTTAAAAATACTATACTTTAACCAAAAACAGCTTTTTTAATTAAAATAATTTATAGTGTTGAATTATAAATTTTAATGGTTTAGAAGTATAATTAGATTATATTTTTACAGTTTAATCCAATGATAGTCATTGTATGTAATTTCAATTTAAAATTGGACATAAAAAAGTGTCAATATTTGGATAGTTATTATTTCTTAAAAATACACTTTTTGGTTTTGACAATGGGATTTAATTTTAAAATAATTAATGAAACTTCTATGTTTTGAAATTGGTAAAATAGAATTCATATATGAATTCGTAATATCAAAATTAGATTAGGGTGAATTTTTTGTATTTTTATAAAAAAATTCAATTTTTGATGAATAGTAAAAAACACTAAGATATAGTTTAAAACTGAATTTTTATTTAAATAATTATTTATTTTATTTAAATTTATTTTATGTAAAAATAGATACATAATACCTATATAAGTTCAATGTACTTCATTAGAGTCAGTTTAGAATAACTTTAGATATATAATAATTTTATTGAACTTTTTACTGTATTTACCCACCTCCTAGGAGCATTTGAAAATTTACATAAAACATAATTTTACCGCTTCTGTGAGTTGAATTTAGAAAATCCAAGAGACACAGTTGATATCAGTAAGTAAAATGTTGTTCAATGAGATGAAAATAATTTTTGGTGAATCATAACTTTTTACTTTTATTTACCACAGTTAAAAGTAAATAGGGTAATTAAGGGTAAAAATGATATTATTATTACCCTAACACATGTCCTAATTATATTGGATAAGTTAAATTAGACCAAAAAAACCTTATGAATAAAATATGATCCTTTAGGTCCACTTGGATTAGATTAGGACATTTATTATTATTTAATTCAATGAAGAGTTAAAAGTGTTAAATTCAAAGTTTAATAACTAAAACATTTTTAATATAGGGTTACACATAAGATAAATTCAACTATAAATATTAATTATAAATATAAAACGATTTCATTAATAATGGTATTTTATTTATATTTTTTATACAATAAATAATCTAATTTTTTTATGACACAATGATGATGTAGTAATTACCTAATTAATGAAATATTAAAATAATTGATACAATAAATAACCAAATAAATGTAATTTGAGACTTTTTATAAATTAGACTAATTTTATAGGTTAATATTACATATTAGGGTTGGTTATATGTATTTGTTTCTAAGTAATAATGCTGTTACAAATTTAGCAAAAACAAAATACCAAATAGAGTCAAAATTGACATAAAAGAGTTTTTAAAACAAATATTATATTATTAATTGATATTATATTCCTAAAAATATAAGGTTTGGCCAAAATACTTATATAATTATAGGTGTATCATTAATGGACCACTTGAGGTTCACTTGAAAGTATATAGTATGTTTATTAACCATATTATATAAAACTACAAAGAGACATGGTAAATGTCAAACTATTTAACGAAGAGTTAAATCTAAAAGATAAGGTTAATATAGTGACCCAAGCCTATCTAAAACATATTGGTTGAGTGTTTTTCGACCCAAACCCTCCATATAATTTAAATAATACATTTTTTATTCATTAGAAACCTAAAATGATTTTATTATAAAGAAATATTTCTAGATATTCCTAAGGTGCCCTCACCCCTCTTATAAAAGGGCACTCCCCCTATTGTCTAATTCACACCTTCAAATACATTTGGATAATCCAACCCCTACCCAAATACCCTATAAAATATCCTCCCATTATCCTAGAGTTCTTCCTCTAGTCAGAAAGCCAACCTATGGATCCCTTTTGATCAAATCAAAAGGAAGAACCCGAAGAAGAGGTAAATATTTCATCACCTCTTTCAAGTTCCTTTCCTATGATTAAAAATAATTTTTAAAGACATGATATCCTTCTGGATATGAATAAGATAAATTCCATCAATAAAAGATATGACTCACATAACAAAGAATATAAAGGAAAATGAATCCGTTAACACCCGAAATGACGATAATACTAAGGTATTATTAAAAAAGTAATATTAAATGATCATATATGATATCATATTAATGTATATGATTCTTGTATAATTTAATAAAAAATATTTCACAATTATATAGGAGGTTAACCTACCCTCGACCAAGGAAATTTACAAGTTAAGGGTTAATTTGAAAATATCTTTATTATCCGAGGTTGTTTTTACATAAGTATCTACTGGGACATAATTATTATCCATTTCCATATTTCATAAAATAGTTTTAAAAGGGATTATTTTAAGGAACTCTTCACTAAATCATCATGTTAAATGTTTTAAATATTTATTATTATAAACAACTCTCATTAATGTCTATGTTTTCAAAATGATTTTAAGTATTTATTTAAATAGATATGAATGTTTTAAAATGTTAATTACGTTCAAAAGTTTAAAAATGGTATGTGAAACTTTGATTAAAAAATGTATTTAAATGTCATACTTTCTAAATTGTGTGACTTTTAAATGTTTTCATGAAAAAGGGATATTTATCTCAATGAGTTTTAAAAATAATTTTCATCTATGTCAACATCCTTTGATGGATTTTAAAGTTGTTTGAAGTTGATTTATTATGATTCAAATATTCCATATTGTATTGAAGGTTTTATGATATGTTTTACTGTAGATGTGTTATTTTTATATAATTCATGGTTTATAAATAAAGTATTGACATTTCATATGCATGTTTTAATACGAATGTTTAAGTTATGTTTAGACATTTTCTTATTAGGAATGCATTGGATTTAGTAAGTGATGGGTGGAGCTCGCTATAGCTCATTGATGAATAGGTAGGTCTCATGAGACAAACTACTGTCTTGGGACACGACCTTGACAAAATCTTATTTGTAGTCTTGGCACAAGGCCTTGACTATTTGGTTATGAAATTTTAACATTATACATTCCATCATTATAAAAGTGGCTATTGATATTGCATGTGATTATTCGACACGTAGAATATCCATGTGAGTAAGTAAATGGCACTATTTTTATTTATGTTTTCCATATTATGATTAATTTTATGTTGAAAAGGTTTTTGTTTTAGTTTTGTACATTGCCTTAAATGTTTATGATTATTTATAAAGCTTCTGCTATATTGTTATCCTTACTGAGCATCTGAGCTCACCCCTTTCTATGTTTTATTTTTCCCAGGATGTGAAGAAGTATCTTATGACTGACCTACATGGGTAGTATATGAGATCTCAGTGTTGTCTATGGAAACAATTTTGTTGTAGTTTTCCATTTTATGATGTAATATAAACCTTATGAATGTATCTAGAACTTCTAAGCCTACTAAACTAATTGGTCTTTCGAGACTTGATCTTTCGGGATCATGCCAATGATATGTAATAATGCACCTACTCTGGGCTTATGGGGTTAGGGAATTACAATTATAAATACATATATAATTGATATATATGATATATATGATATATAAATCCTGAATATCATTATGGAGATAATGGATTTTTGACCACATTGGAAATTTATAATTATAACTAGTTCATTTTGGACTCAAGTTCCAAACATAGACAAAATTTCGGATATGAACTCAAATAATTAACTAATTGTTATAAAAAGTGAATAGTTGATATAAAAGGAATAATAAACTTGAAAAAATTTGTTAAGAAAGTAGAAATTAACTTATGTTTATTATTCATGAAATTAAAGAAGGAACGGGTCATGTCAAACACATGGTAAGGGACTTCATCTCAATATCTTTTAGTTGACTCATGTTTTGAAAAAATATATATACTTTTATATGGTATATAATAAACCTCTTTGACTTTTAATTTGATTCAAACGGAATATTTTTTCTATGAAGCGTTTTACTAACTTGAAAAATGAATGTTTTTAATGTTTGTGGTGACTATGACCTCTCCACCACCGTAATCGTTTTTTGGCATCCTATATAAGCCTTGATGTTTTTAAATGGAAAAGAAATCCATCATTACATTTTTGGGTGTTTTGGTATTGAAAATACTTTTTGAAATAGATTGATTTTTTTAATATCTTGAAATTATTACTTTTGATTTCAAATGAAATGTTATTAGTTAAATTCAATATTTTATGTGTTATGATTTTAAAATGGTACTTGGACATTTGAAGAGTGGTTATATGATAAACCAAATGATGGCTGGTGCCATTATAAACTAGGATGGGTGGAAACATTACAACCTCCAATGCATTGGGTATGGATGTCAGCTGTATGTCTATTCCATTTAGTGATATGTGTGTAAGTCAACCATATTGTTATTCCATTTAAGTATGTTTATGTCCCATGTAACATTTATATGTTATGTGTTGTTTATATGGGTTTTATGGTAATTTTTTCGATACAATAGGGTAATAAATGAGATATAATTCAGTGAAGAGTACTTACTACTTCATAAAGGTTAAAAGTACTACTTTTGATAAAGTGTTCGTGGTTTACATGTAGTTTTGAATAAATAATAGTTTTCTTACATTGTGTATCCCTTACTGATATTTTTATGCTCATCCTAGGTTTTTTGAAATGTTTTTTAATAGGACATAAAGATGAATTGGGTTAAGGATGGGATCAAGGAAAAGTCAAGATGTCTAAAAATATGGAACAATACATGACTCTTTTTTTCAATTGTTTTTATTTTATAAAAAAATAGATACCGAGTAGAAGTGTATACATGTAATATTAAAGTTGTTAAGTATATGTTAAGACCTAATTCTATAAATCTCTAAACCTAAAAAGATCCTTAATGTTAATTATTAACGTAACAAGATATTTTGTAATGTTTAAGGTCCAAGCCTTATATTTTCTATCTTCCATGAATTTTTTATTGTTGAGGAATATTCTCTCTTGTATTTTAATACATAAATTTAGGAAGAAATTACACTAACATGTCGTAATATTGATCCTTTTGGGTATTAATATTCAAAGATTCATTAATTATTTTATAAATTTCACTCATAGCTATTGAGGATATAGCTTTTTCATTCTAATAATGTCCAATACATTAACATTCAATATTGTTTAATTCTTAATTTCGAAACCATCACATAAAATAAGCATGAAAGTTTTATAACATCAAGAGATCAAATAACATAATCCATGAAATAATGAATTTTTTAACTTCATAGTTTAGGAATTAGGTTATAATTTCAACATTCACCCACTTATACTAAATCCTTGTAGAATTTCTGAAAATCCTTAAAAAACATTTAGTACTCATCTTAGATTATTTTTATATGATTATCAAATAAAGTCTCTCAAATTTTGGGATAACACATTATATAAAAATTAATCCTTATTTCATGAAATATCATGGAACCTATCTTCCTTTATGAATTTAAAAACAATTATGAATTCTAAAATTGATAATTGTAATCAATGAGTGACCTCTATAAAAATTTCATTTTTACAAAAAAAAATAAAGTGTTATAGAATGTTCTCAATAAAGTAACATCATATATTTATATGAAAATATATTCCAAAATTTTAATCTTTGTACATTGAAATATATTTGTATAATCTATTTATATAATAAATTAAGTTGGAACAAGATATCTAACATTCCAGTCTAGTGTAGTTCATGTATTTTTTTATTAATATAAATATATTGAGAAATTTTTATAAATATTCCATATGTCATTTATCCATGTATTTGATATCATCATTTGAAAATCAGCTAATCATATACTTGAATTTCATCAGTCAAATTTAATTGAGGAAATGAGTGTCAGAATATTTAAACACTAGGATAAATATAATATTATTTTACCAAATCTAATGAAATTATAAGAGACTTATAAAAACACCCATGATTAGTTCATCCTCAGTGTGGGAATAATAATGGAATGAAATTATCAATATTACCATGTTATGTATCTTATTAACCTCATTTAATATTGGATTATATAGATATTCCACCCAAAAGTATGTTAATGACTATGTGACATTATATATGATATACTTTCTTGGTCAGTCTATATAATATGTCGTGAATTATTACCATATGATTATACATAATATGAGATACAAGATTATACTCCTTAAAATATTAAAATATATTTAATATTCAAAATGTCTATGATCCTCACCACATAGAGACATTAAAAGTAATAATTTTCAAAAATTTATCATTCCATGATTCTCATAAAATGAAAAACACATATGAGTGAATGATAAATATAGATTTCCTTTATTATAATACAATGATATGTTTATATTGATAATAAAAATTGTATATAGTTTCTTATATATCTAATAACCATAATCATTACATGCTTTTCATGTTTCTATTATATTAACAGATTTATAAATAGACCCCTAAATTCACCCCTATATCCACCTACAAGATATTTACAACACCCCTATTAATTATTACATGTCATAGATTTTATTTATGAAGGATTTATTTCATAATTTGGTGATACTGATGTTCTATGGCCTGGGATAATGGGTTATTATTTTTAGTAAACATCAATTTCTTCCAAAATGATAGAAACTACCCCAAGTTTAGTGATAAACTTCTTATTCTCATTATTTCTATTGTATTATCGGTAAAGAATATTAAATCTAACTATATTATCAAAATTTCCATATTGGTTTGTTTAAAACTATTTCAACTGATAAATCCAAAAAAAAATGAGAAACATAAAATCATATTGGCATATTATATCATCAGTGTATTCTTGGATACTACTGTCATTGTAATTCCTTAAAACGAGCTCTTCCTTACCTATAAAGACCACAATTAAATATTTAGATCTTGTGATATTCAAAAGTATGTTCTTTAGAACAATAATATTAAACTTAGAGTGAATTAATTGAAATCACTTAACTATGATCATTAAAAAAGTTTCATTTATACAAGCATATGGCATAACATATTTTATAAATCCTTTTATATATGGATAAGGAATATTATCCATGATTTTTAATTATAACTCATTATATAAATATTTTGTTTTCGTAAGAATCATTCCATGATACATTGTTAAAGACCCCTTTTTGTAGTTATCCATTCTAAACCTCCTTAGATATTTACAAAAATAAGTGATCTAACTCATCCTAATAATCCTTTTAGATATGTCATAATATATCATAATAGAATGTTTTTATGATGCTCAACCCATCACTTCTACTGAAAATAACTTTCCTAACCAAACCATTACTGAATATTAAGGTGGTATATGATTTATTATTAATACTATATAAATTATTTAAAACACTAGAAATACCACATCACTCACACAAAAAAACTTATATATATTTGAATCAACCATAGTCTTGATGAAACTAAACTCTTTTATTATATCATTATAACATTATTAAGATTTATCTAATCTATAAAATTATTATTGAAACTTTCATACCTTTTTATCTTCAATTGGAGCTTCAAAACGATCATGTTTAATCACATACTCAACCTTGAAGAAATTCCCATTAATGAAAGTGTCTTTGATAGACATATGATATCTTTAATTATCATAATGATTATTTATATAAAGAAAATTTCAAATGTAATTTATTTTTACCATCAATGAGATGGTTTCTTAGATTTCAAAACCAGGATTTTTTATTACTTTCCACGAAGAGATATTTATGGGTAGAGAAACTTCAATATATATCAGTTTTTTTTTTAAAAACCTTATTCTACCCTATGATACTCACTCCTTCAAGAGAATCCTTCATGTTCCAAATATGGAAAGATTAGACATATTAAATCTCAGACCTCTTGACCTCTTACAATTTCATTCAATCAATCCCATCAATGGAATATTAGTTCTTAGTGTTTCCATTTTAAATAAATGATAATTCTTCATTAGTTACCCAAATAAAATCATATCTATCTAGATCCACATGAATAATAATAGACCATTGAGGTTCTTGTATAAAATTATTTAGTTTTATTTCCATTACCACCTATTGTACTAGATGGAACATAAAAAATCTATATATATATATATATATATATTCTTGTGCATAAATAATGTTTGTCGTAATTAGGTATATAATACAGGTTAGAAAAATGCAACACATAATAAAAAACACTTTATTTAATTAAGTGAGAATATTACATTAAAAAATAAATATAGACACGAAAATGTAAAATAGTATAATGGGATAAAAATTAAAAAAAATAAAACAATTAGAATTGGAAAATTTTGATTGTTTAAATCTCTTAGAATCATCACCATTATGAACATCACTATAAAAAATATATAAATCATTAGTAATCAAGTAAAAAAATTGGAAATAAAAAATTTTGTACCTTGATAGGGATTAAGGTGAATTGTGTTTGAATTATTTAAGGTATATTAAGAATAGTTAATATGACCATTAGAATAGTGACCAAATCATTAGAATAATAACCTAACTATTTAGAATAGTAACATAACAATTAATAATTGTTACTTACCTGTTCGAATGGTATCACAAACTCAAAATAGAAAAGAAACATGTAAATAATAATTATAATGATAAATTTAATAAAATATTAATATTATAATTCTATGAAATAAATATATATATTAAAATTTCAAAGAAAATATACGATAATTTTTTAATAAATTACATTTTAATGTATTTCAAAAAAATATAATTTTTATTCTAATAATTAAAAATTGCTATGTGGATGTTATTAGATAAAATTAATTTCATTTTTATAATTAGTATATATAAATTTTATATGGTTTACTTATTATGCATTTTCATATAGTTTTTATAATTTTTTTGGGAATTGGGATAATCCAATTTTTATATAACTGATATGTTTAAATTTTAATGAATCATTATGAAATAAAAAATTATTTAATTCTATAATTTAAGGTTTACATTTTTTTAATAAGTTATATATTTCAATAATTTAAAAATAGAAACCTACAGAATTATTTTCTAATATCAAAATTATATATTATTCGATTAAAAAAATAATATATCATTTTTTCAAATCCTCTTTTAGTAGACTAATGAATTCAATTCATAAGGGGTTTGAAAGTATTAAAAAATATATATTTTACAAAATAGAATTCAGAATTTAAAAAATATAACTAGTATAATGTTTACCTTCAAAATTATATTTTATTCAATGTTATATCCTAAAAATACCCTCTCTGCAACTATAAATAAACCCTCTCTGGACTTGGAAAACCAATTATATTACACATATAAAAGAAAAAACTATTATCAAATTTTTTCCCTTAAGACCCTTAGAATAATTATCAACATTTTGGATTCAAATAAATCTAATATTTCAAGGGATTATGGCCGATATATAGGGAAAAAACAAAGTAGGAGGTTATATTCTTTCATATTTTCTTTTAATTTTCCTCCTCTTCCGTAACTAATCCATTATATTCAATGTAAAACCTCATAAAAATTAAATAAATTAAAAATTATCATTAATATATTGATTATAGACTACATTAATGGTTTTATTTAAGACATTGTTATATGTCATACATTTCTCACCTCCTATTTTGACAATATCCCTTTAAAATTCTGTAAACCTTTTACGAGGACATTGCCAACCCTCTATATATCACAACCTCTATGGATGGTATTAATAAATTATTTATTATATATAAATATATAAATATATAAATATATAAATATATAAATATATAAATATATAAATATATAAATATATAAATATATAAATATATAAATATATAAATATATAATTATATAATTATATAAATATATCTATATTTATAATTTTTGATATATTTTAATCAATTTAAAAGTATCAATAAAATAATATCATCAAATAGATATAAGACATGATATTTTAATGAAAATATAATATAAAATCTATTTATCTTTATAAAAAAATTATCAAAAAGAATATAATTGATCATGAGTGCTAAAAGTGAAATTAATTTACTATTTTATTCATCTTTTATTTAAAATAAAATTATTATATATGAAAAAATGGCGATAAAATAAATCGGGTTCTAATGTAATGGGATTATTGAACAAAACAATTAATTTTGGGGTTATCTCCTCTTTCCCTTTATCATCGGTATGGGTTCTCTTAAAATGTCACCAAAATGTCCATTAACTATTTTTCCATTATTTTATAGGGATATTCTTGCTTCTACATCATTGATATGATTTCAAGGCCTCCAATAATCATTTTTCGAAAATAAATTTTTCCAATATAGCTCATTTACTTCTATTAATCTATTTATTCTTCTCCCAATGAGTGATGATCTATTATGAAAAAACTATTATTTAACTTATTAATTTGGAAACCAGAAATATAATATGTAAATGTTTTCTTTGTTAAATGTTTAAAAGAATCATTCCTTTCTATGAGTTTATTTCATGACTATGATTGTTATATGTTTATTTCCCTGTATTCGTCATGATCATAACTATAATATAATGTAATAAGTGGGATTATAATTATATAGTCTTTCAATGCATTGGGTATTGTGATATATAACATTAGAATATGTTTATTATGTGGGACCATTCCTCTAGATTTGTTTTCATAATGATGATTTTATGATATATGCACATATGTTATTCGTGAAACTGATGCTAGCTTTGTTTATATCTTATGCATGGTATTTGGATATTATGTTAGGGTTTTTCATTATTTTGAGTACTCAAAAATATATAACATTATAAAATGACCCCATCATTCTTAGGATTATAATACTATGATTATTAATTGACTATGTTGTTAATTATTCCCACCCATGTACTATTGATTAATATTTCTTAATGAATCTATGTTACTCCACCCCTTAATTAGATTTTAGATCACTAGCTTATTTGATTTATATTATTCGGGGAATACATGTACTATGTAGAAAATTATAGATTTCAGGTTAGAAATGATGAATAATTTAATTAATTTTTATGTTTTATTGTATACATATGTCGTAAGAGATTAATTTTAATAAGATAATAAAGATTTAGATTATCAAATGTTTAAAATTATATTATTAATCTTAAAAATGGTAAAATAGCCATGTGTGAAAAAGGATGTGATATACATGTCATTTGTTAGTTAATATTATTAAAATCAAATTTCCCTTTTTATATTCTTATTAGTATGAATATTATAATCCCTAATTTTTTATTATTTTATAAAATAACTGGAAAATAAATGAATTATGTAAAAAATGTATGGAATGAGAAATATGATTACCTTCATAATGTAATTATTACCATGATGGTAATATGAGTAGAAATATTAATATAATTTAATGCATAAGTGGCTCTTGTTCTGAGTAATAATATGAATCACATCAAAATCCTTAATTCACCTATGAAATATCATGTTGTGGTAGAGTCCGTTATGTTATAATTTAATATGATTTTTAGTGAATCTTTTAGTCACATAATAATGGAAATATTTACTAACTAAATAAAGATTATATTTTTTTATTAATATTATTTAAGAAAAATAAATTCAATCTGAATATTAATCACTTTGTGGGACAAGATGATTAGTGGTGAAAATATATCACAACATCAAATAATAAGGAAGAAATTCTATCTATAGAGTTGGAAGGATTGAAGAAAATATTTTTCAATAAATATTTCCTTCAAACTCTCTATATTATAATAATTAGGGAATTAAATAGGTAGAAACAAAAGTATGGAGAATCTATTGGGAATTTTGAAGTAATCCTCACAAGTATTTCATGATACAAATTTGGATATTTCATGGAGAATGAATGTAAGGTTGAATAATTATTTAATTGATTAATGATGAGTCCCTTAAAATATTTTTTGTTTTGATACATTGATATATATGAATATATTTTCCATTGTTATATTGTTGGTAATATATATATCGATGATTAATAGTTTTCCTATGGGATTTGAGATAAGTAATAGTGAATGGATTTGTAGAGTAAGGGATCATTAAATAATCATCATGGTGAAAATAAAATCTGACTACCCACATTACATAAATTCAGGAAGAGACATTCGTGAAAATATCTTAAGGGGACACATAACAGTTCTTAGAGTATAAGGGACGTTCATATGAAAATTAATGTTGGATGGAGTTAAGAAATTTCATAATTTTGATATAGGAAAAGAAGTCCCCATTGAATCCTAATTTCATGGTTCAATGCTTCAACTGTAAGCAGAAATTGAACTATAAAATCTAATGCACCAAACCACTGCACTTTAAGGATAATAGACATCAATAAACACCAAGGATAATGAAGAAAAGGAAACCTTATGCCATCACCACTATAAAGTATTAACATGAAAATGATGTCATAAAAGGTATAATTCATATTCAAACAATAATGAATTTTTTTATTTGACTATGGTTCTATGAAATCTTTTATATCCTATAAGTTTTATAGAACAATCTAACCACCTCCATGATACCTTTAAGTAGATATTTCCATGAAACCACATATTTGTGAATTATTCAATCATAATTGCTAGAATATTTTCTAATTAGCATCTGATGGAGGATTCTTCTAGTGGATCTCACAATCCTTCCGTTGGCGGAATTTGAATCTCTAATTGGAATAGATTGGATCTCATTATGGATATCCCACATAAATTATTTTTAAATGATAATATTATTACATACCATGGGATATACCATTCTCCTTTATAAATATATGAATGATAAAAAGTCACCTAGAGAAAATTAATTGATGGTATTAGTCTTTATTACTAGAAACAATCATATTTCGACTAAATGGAATGAAAAAGGAAAATATCAAATATAATGAAATTCCCATTATGATGAAATATATAGATTTATTCCCTAAAGAGTTCATGGACTTCCCCAAGATAATTTTCTAGAGTTATTAGTAAAGATAATACATTTACTCACTCATATCTCCAAATACACTCATATAATGGACCTCATAGAACTAGAGGATTAAAAAAATAGTTGGATGAGTAGTTTAAAAAAAATTCACATATGATACCGCATTATATAATGGTGAACCAATGTAGATTTCATGAGGAAGAAAAGACCAATTTGGCTATGTATGGTTCACTAAGAACTCAACTAGATCACCATTAAGAATAAGTATCCCAAAATAAGGATAAATGAATTTTACAATCAACTTATTAGTGATTAGAAATTCTCAAATGTGGATTTTATTATTTATAATACCATTTAATGGTAAATGTGGAAGATATTTAGATAAAAACGTTCCCTACAAGATATAGACCCGATGAATTCATAGTGATTCCCTACAAACTTACTAATTCACATGAAATATTCATAAACAATATAAATAGTGTCTTTAGAGGAAACATTGATTTTTTTGTTAATATTTATTGATATAATTATCATATAATACATGATATTGGTTCTTAGGGGTGTTAAAATACTATGAATTATCAATTCAAAATTACCCTATAATGTAAAATTATACAGTTAATACTCTTAGTAAGAAAAAACTCAATGTTATATCTATGATAAAAACTGAGAAAGATTATATATTCATGGAAATGTAAATGATAGATATGGATATTATAATGGAAGGAAGGATATCCTGTCTTTACCAAATTATTTCCTAACCATTTATCATAGAAAAAACATAGGATGATTAGAGAGAAGATTTTTAGATTCAAAAAATAAATAAAATTAAGGGATGTTCAATGGATTGAAGATCAAAAAATATGGGGACATTCAGTTTGGATAGTGTTACATCATCACATTGGATAAAAAAGAGTTATTGTATAATGTACATAACTCATATTTCTTTATTCATATTGGATGTAATAATATGTAACATGATATTTGAGATAAAATCTTGGAGGAAAACATGAATAATGATATTTTATTGTACGCCTCAATGTTCTTGGTATGCCAAAAATTTAAAGAGGAAAAAAGTTCAAATTGATGATGTAACCACAACCCATACCAACTTGGAAATGAGAGAAAACACTATAGACATTGTCACTAGTATCATAAAGTCATCCAAATGAAGTAATGTTATAAGGGTTATGGTAGATAATGTCACCAAGACCAACTAGTATATTTATTTTTTTAAGATTATTTATTAGTTGAAAAACTTGCAAAGGTATATGTAAATTTTGTGGTGATGCTGTAGGGGGTACCACATTAATTCATTTTTTTATCATGATCCAAGGTTCACTTATAAATTAAAGATAAGAATTTAATATTCTATAAATACTAAATTGACATTAAATATGTCCTATCTTCCTAAAATGGATGGGAAAATTAAAAATAAATTTAGATACTTGATGAAAAACTAAGAGTTAACACAATATATGTTTAAAGAGGATGAGATCAACATCCCCCATTGGTTTTTTTCACATCCAACAATATCTTCAACTATAGTATTCAAATAGAACCATATGAATATATATGTTTGATTTGGATTCTATTAACTATATATTATAAAAAAGATGTCGAACTAATGATTCTTAGACATGATATAGTATAAGATATGAAACCAAATACTCAATCCATCGAACAAAAAATTAAATCAGATAAGAGTATATTCCATACTTATGATAATAATTTTCAAAGTAACATGGAATTTGAATTTTGAGAAAAAAAATATTCTCTTTAATATCACCAAGTAAGTGATTCATGTGGTTTATAAATAATGGAAATCTCATGTATAGGTACACTGGACGCTTATAGATCCTTGATCAGATAGTAGTTGAGGCCTATCATCTATAACATTAACTAAACATAGATATCATTGGTTTTGGTTACCCACATTTCCCTTATATGTTCTTTTGGAATAAAAATTTAATTTTTAACTAGTGGTATAACAAGAACATGAACACTCTTATGCGGAGTATCTAGTGATGATATTTTATCATAGAGATAATTTTTCCTGAAACAAGATTATTCACCCCATTGAAGCAATTTGGTGGATTCATATGCATGAATAAGCAACATGGTAACAATTGGAGGTAATGAACAAATTACTCTCATATATTCTCAGAAGGGGATTTAAGATTAAATTTTGGGGATAAAATTTCAAAAATTGGGGAGGAATGTAACTACCCAATTTTATATATATATATATATGTTTTATTATTAATAAATAATTTTTTTCATAATTAGGTATATAGTATGATATAGATAAATGAAACAAATAATTAAAACCCATAATAATTAATTTATTTAATAATGAACATTAAATTTAAAGAATAAATAGAAACTAAAAAAATAGAAAATAGTAAAATGGAACAATAAAAAAAATAAAACAATTAGAACTAGAAAATGTGGATCACATTGATATGTTATAATTATCAAACTCATGAATGAAAAAATAAAAAGTACATATAACAATAGTAATCATATAATTTTTTTAGAAATGTACAATTAATAATCTTGAGATAGACTGATGTGAATAATGTATTATAGAATAAAATACTATTTATATGAGGTAATATTACCATAAGAATTGTAACCAGACTATTTAGAATAGTAACATGACTGTTAGAAATAGTAACCAAATAACTAGAATGGTAAATTAGCCTTATAATAGTAATATAACATACAAATAATATTTTAAATAATAAATTGAAGAAATATTACTATTTTAATTCTTTAAAATAAAAAAAATTATGATTAAAACTCTATGAAATTATAAGTATATTTTTAAAATAAATTTTATATTAATATATTTCATAAATATCATAATTTTTATGTTAATTATTAAAATTAAATTTTTTTGTAAATTTATTTTGATAATATAATTTCTATTTTTAGAATTATCACAATAAACATTTTTAGGTTTATTTTTTTCTATTTTTCATAAAAACTTGTTTTTTAATTGAATAAATAATGTTTTTACGTAACCCAAATGTTTTAAAAGGAATCATTCAATATGTAATAATGACATAATTTGTTCTATAATTTTAGGCTCAAACAATTTTTAAAATCTATAAATAATTTTTAAAAGTAAACTCCAAAAACTAAAAAAAATATTTTCTAATGTATAAAGTATAATATATTCAATTACAATTTTTTAAAATATGTTTTACATTTATATTTTTATAAAATCATTATTCTTGTTAATAATGGGTTTTAATATTTTAGAAATATGTTTTTAATGAAATTTAATTCATAATTTAAAAAATATCAGTATTACAAGGTTTACCATGGAAAATATATTTTATCTTAAAATAAATCTCTAATTTGGAATAAATATACCCTCTCCATCCCCTTGGAAAACCAAATATCTAATAATTCATAAATCACAATTTCCCCCCAAATATCATATATTAATCCCCTTATAATGATTTATGTGTAAAGAACCAGAAATCCAGTGGATTTTTTTAAATACATGGGAATTTAACGAGTCCATGAATTTTTACGGCGCTTGATTCCGAGGCCCAGTGTGCCAGAAATCAATTTATGATGTTTTTTCGGGTACGTTCAGTAAACGTATGAGAGGGTTTTTATATCATTTGAACTGGTGCTCAGAACTGAAATCTGAGGGCACCGTTGAACTCGCAGTGCCAATATTCTCTTAAGAAGACTTTCACCTCGACGACAGATGGTCGAGAATAAAAGTTAGTTTTTGGATTTTTATAAAAAAATAATAAAATAAAGTGCACAACACTTTATTTTATTTTTGATTCACCTTGAGTGTGAGTTGTTGTTGGTTAAAAACCTCCACATGAGATTTGGAGGTGGGACTGCTACAACCTAACCCCCCATGAGAGGTTATGGTGGTGGGGCCCACCAGAACATAACCTCCACGGAGAGATTACGTCGTGGGGACCACATGAGACTAAAACACCCCAATTAATGGGAGGGTGGAAAATCTCCCAACTCCCATCATTAATGAGGGGGGAGTCCCTTGACCTCCTATACCATTAATTGGTTCAACCTTTGCCTTTTTAATTAATTACGCCAACGCGTGTAATTTATTTAAGGGGAGCCTCTTCACCTCCCCATTAATCAATTGTGCCAATACATGAAATTTATTAAGGGGAGCCTCTTAATTTATTACTCCATTGTGAAAATGTTGTGCCAATAAAATAATAGATAACATATATTATTTTTGGCTTGGAAATTCTCACCTGGTGGGAGCTTGAGAGGAGAGCTTGGGAGAAAAGAAGTTCTCCCAACGATGAACGAAGAATGCGAAGAATTTCCTCCCTCGGATCCTACCGACGTGGAGTGTCTTCCACGGCCGATGCAGCTCGGGGTTGGGAGTGCATGAAAAATGTGGACATTTGATGAACTTCATCATCTTCTTTCCGCAATATCATCAACGAATGACGAACGTCAATCGACGAATCAAACGTAGGGGGTTTACCTTGTGTTTTATCCCTTTTCATTTCTTGTCATTTTATGAAAATAAATCGTTGCGTGGTTGTATATAATTGATGTTCATCTTTCTTTTTCGATAAACCAATTGATATAACTTTAAACGCGGAGGATGCGGGCCAAACTAACATGGCCCGACATCCTGCGTCGATTCTTCTTTGTTGTGGCGTTCTACGACATGGGGATGAGGCGACGACAACAAAGGAGGCAATGACGAAGGACGTGCTACCCGCGGCCTCTGTGAATCGCGTCGCCCCCCGTGGCACACCGAATCTTCTGACCGACCACGGTTGGCCCGAGCGGCGCCCGAACCGCATACCCGCAGCCTCCTAGCGCCCTACCCAGTGCACGACTCGCCTGCCCGCGACATCCCAGGGCCTTGCCCGACGCATGACCTGCCTGCCTGTGGCCCTCCAGCGCCACTGTGCCCAGTCCAGCGCTCTTCCAGTGCCCCCGTGGCCTGCCCGCCACTACCGCGCCCTACCCAACACCCCCACGCACAGCCCGACGCCCTGCCGATGCCCCCTCGGCCCACCCAGTTCCATCGCGGCCTACCCGGCCACTGCATCGCCCTACCTGGTGCCCTGACCCGTGCCCCCGCGGCCTACCCAGCCCCTAGCGTGTCCTACCCAGCACACTCGCAGCCAGCCCACGCTTCGCGTGGCCTGCTCGCTTGTCTCCCGACCAGTCCGACCTCCCAGTTCGAGTCACCCGAGCCGCGCCCCTCGCGGTGCTGGCCGAATTGGCCCCAACCTTCGGGCCGAGTCACCTACGTGGTGACCTCCAGGACAAACCGCCCTCGTAGTCCGCTAGGATGGTCCCAGCGGACAAGGCCAAAATATAGCAGGCTGACCCGCCCAACAGGCCAGGTCAGACCCAGCGAGCGACGAGGCCTCATTACAGGGCCCTTTACCAGCAGAGGAACCAATGGTACTACTTCCCATTGGGCCACCGATGCCACCATCCCCATCAGAAGACGATGCACGATGCTTGAGCGCGTTGCATGAGTTCCAGCACCAATGGACACCTAGGTTTCGGGGAGAGATATACCCACAGGCAACTGAGGATTGGATGGAGGCTATGGTGAGAGTTCTCATGCTAGTAGGGACACCAACAGACTTCATGGTTTTCCTTTCCACGAGTCTCTTTCAGGAGGTAGTAGGAAGATGGTGGAGCCTGATGCTCAGGGTGCATGACGAGGAGACGCTACTCAGGGCAGAATTCGAGAGCCTGTTTCGTGCGGAGTTTTTCCCAGTCACTCTCCGCGTAGTGTAGATACAAGAGCTACTACATCTACAGTAAGGTAGCATGATGGAGGCAAAATACTCAATGAGGTTCACAGACCTCTCATGCTACTCAACAACTATAGTACGATACCCATTCTATAGGACTCGGACATTCGAGCAGGGGCTCAGGCAGGAGATCAGGGCTTCGATGGTCTCCCTTAGTATCCTGATGCAGGAAGAGGTGTTAGAGAGAGCCCTCCTAGTGGAGAGTTTCCTTGCTGAGCATTCACCAGCAGCAAGACCCACAACTAACTGACACGCAGTGGAGTCATCTGCAGCTGGGAGTAGAGAAATTTCAAAGAGGTCCAAGAGGATGAGACCTACAAGTGGTCGACTGCATGACTCAAGATTGGTTGTGTGGGGAATACTAATCAGAGGCACACATTCCAGGAGAAGACAATGTTACTCATGCGGTGGGCAGGATCACATGACTCGTGATTGTCCTATCCGCCATACAGATGATCAGTAGACAGTTGAGTGACCTCCCAGGTAGAGACATAGGTTCAATCGAGGCAGACATGCCAAAGGATATGGACATGTTTCTGGTGGTGGACGATGTTATTAGGTATTACCACCACCACCACCATCAGGAGGTCCACCCTGACCATAGGGAGTGGGTGGACAGGGGAGAGCTTAGCTTCAGGCAGCCGAGGCCTACGATCACAGTGCTTAGATGATTCAAGGTACGATCTGTGTCTACTCCACCTTAGCTACAGTTCTTATAGACATAGGTTCCAGTCACTCTTTCTTTTCCACATCCCTCGTTCTGAGGTCATAGATTCTGAAAGAGCCATTAGATAGATCCTTATAGCTAGAGACTCCTACAGGAGCTGATTCAATGGCTACACACTAGTTCCGGTAGTGAGAACTTACTCTAGGAGGCGAGAGCTTTGGCTGGGATCTCCTAGTAGCATCATCGAGGCCTTATGACGTTATCTTGGGTATGGACTGGTTATCTATAGTTCATGCCCAGATCGACTGTATTAGGAAAAAAGTGTGGTGTGTCTGCACTAATGGGACGAGGTTTACCTTCACTGGTGAGAAGGGAGCCCTTAAAGCACAAGACAAACTTACTCAAAGGAGGGTGTAGCCGATCACTCACCATTTGTCTTGCCTTACCCTCAAATCAGTTGATTTGGAGAGTCCGAATAATCTTGTAGTGGTGGACCAGTACGTGGATGTTTTCCCTGACAATGTTCTTGGACTACCTCCTCACAGAGAGGTTGAATTCTATATTGACATGTACCCCGGGATGACACTAATATCTACTCCAGCATATCGGATGGCTACCACTAAGCTTCACGAGCTGAGGGTATAGCTGGAGGACTTGCAGGGGAAGGGATTCATCTGGCCCTGTATTTCTCCCTAGGCAGCCCCGATTCTGTTCTCCATGTAGGAGGACGGGTGCTTGATGCTTTGTGTCGACAACCGATGCCTGAACCAGGTGACCGTGAAGAACAAGTACCCACTCCCTAGGTTTGACAACCTCCTTGATCAACTGAAGGGAGAACAGTGGTTCTCGAAGATAGACCTCAAATAAGGCTATCACTGGATCAGAGTTCGAGATGAGGATGTGTAGAAGATGGACTTTTAGTGTCATTTCAAAAAATATGAGTTCTTGGTTATGCCCTCCAGTGTAACCAATTCTCCAACAGTGTTCATGAGTCTCATGAATAGGATCTTCTAGTCTTACCTCAATCACTTTGTCATAGTCTTCATTGACGACATTCTGATCTACTCGACTACTGAGGAGGAGCATGCCTACCTTTTACAGGTAGTACAGGACACACTACAAGAGAACATGCTTTATGGTACGCTCTCAAAGTTCCAGTTTTGGATTCGATAGTTTCACATCATGTGACACGTCATCTCGTAGGCTGGAGTTGCAATGGATCCAATGAAGATCGAGGTGGTACTTGTTTGGCAGCCACCCAGAAGTGTGACGGAGGTACAATGTTTCCTGGGTATAGATGGATACTATCGAAGGTTCGTTCCAGACTTCTCCAAAGTGGAAGCATCATTATAATCATTTACGAAGAAGGGGAAACCCTTCGTGTGGTCGGAGAGATTCCAATAGAGCTTTCAGGAGCTGAGGAAGAGGCTGACTAGTGCCCCTATCCTGTGGCCTCTAGAGGATGGTGTAGAGTATGTAGTCTACTACGATGCATCATGGACCAGACTTGGGTGTGTCCTGATACAAGAGTGAGCGGTGATTGTTTATGGTTCTCGGTAGCTAAGACAACACAAGAAGAACTACGCTACCCATGCCCTAGAGTTAGAAGCAGTGGTCTTAGCCTTGAAGATATGGAGGCACTATCTGATGGGCGAGCATTTTACCATGTACTCTGATAACAAGAGTCTCAGGTATATCATCTCTCAGAAGGTATTGAACCTGATACAATGACATGGGATTGAGTTGCTCCAGGACTATGACTTCGAGATAGTCTATGCTCTTGGGAAGGGGAATGTTGTGGAAGATGCACTCAATAGGAGGACTGGTATACAACTTCTAGGAGAGGTGACAGAGTAGCTGGCTGCTTTATAGATATCCTTTGTGGATAGAGGTGAAGTATCATTCCTTCAGTCTCTTACGGTCACTCCCCACTTCTTCAGAAATTCAGGGAGTCACAACATGGGGACATTGAATGCGAGAAATGGCGTGCTCAGATATCCACAGGGAAGGCACCTGATGGATTTTCTGAATGTGAGGAGCACTTCATCCTCCTCAGAGGACGTACCATGGTACCAATGACACTTCAGGAGGAAGTGTTGAGGGAGTTCTACACATCCCTTCTAGAGGTAAATCCAGGAGTGGAGAAAATATACCAGGACATTCTATGATAGCACTGGTGTCCAGGTATAAAGAACGTAGTAGCAGAGTTTGTCTCACGGTGCCCCACTTGTCAGCAAGTGAAGGCAGAGCACCAGGTACCAGCAGGCTTGGTTCAGCCTTTAAAGGTCCCAGAGTGGAAGTGGGATGGGATATCCATGGACTTCATGATGGGCCTTCCACATACATCCAGGGGTCACAACTTGATTTGGGTGATCATCGACTTACTCACCAAGTCGGCCCACTTCCTACCGATCAGAGAGTTGGGTTCAGTAGAGAGCTTGTGATTCCTCTATGTGAAGGATATTGTGAATTTACATGGAGTACATTCCTCTATTGTCTCTGACCGTGACACACAGTTTACTTCTCGGTTATGGAAGGGGTTGCAGGAAGCATTCGGGACACAGATTCACTTGAGCACCATCTTCTATCATTATACAGATGGCCAGAATGAGAGGACCATTCAGTGCCTCGAGGACATGCTACGTGCATGTGTCCTCGACTTCGTTCGTAGTTGGGAGGATCACTTGCCTATGGTAGAGTTTGATTACAACAACAACTATCACTCCACCATTGGGATGACACCTTTGGAGGCCTTGTACGGGCGACCATACAGATCACCCTTGTGCTAGACTAACCCTAGGGAGTCAACACTAGTGGGACCAGTGATGGTACAAGCTACTACAGAGAAGGTTCAGATCAACTAGGAGAAGATGAAGACTACACAGAGCAGACATAAGTCGTATGCTGATAGGAGAAGGATACATCTAGAGTTCGAGGATGGAGACCACATCTTTTTACGAGTCTCATCACGATGAGCTCTATAGAGATTTGGCCGAGGCGGCAAGTTATCTCCAAGATTCATCGGACCTTTCTAGGTCCTCAGAAGAATAGGAGAGGTGGCTTACTGTTTAGATCTTCCACCTCAGTTGTACCGAGTGCGTGAAGTCTTCCACATATCTCAGCTGAGATGATACGTGCACAACCCTTTCTACATCATCGACCATGGAGAGATAGACGTCGACGATGGGGTGACTTTTACGGATGTTCCAGTGGAGATTGAGGATCGAGAAGAGTGGGTCCTTTGTGGACGGTCGATACCTCTGGTGCGCATTAGCTGGTAGCACGGGAACCTCCAGGAGAGCACATGGGAGAGGGAGGCTCAAATGCATGCTCAATACCTCCATTTGTTTCCTTAATTCGAGTTGTAGCTTATGGGGACGTAAAGCCTTGAGGTGGGGAGAATGTAAAGAACTAGAAATACCATGCAATTTTTTAAAATACATGGGAATTTTACACGTCTGTGAATTTTTACGACGCTTGATTCCGATGCCCGGTGTGCCCAAAATCAATTTCTGAAGTTTTTTTCAGGTACATTCAGTAAATGTATGAGAGGGTTTTTATAAAATTTGATCTGGTGCTCTGTACTGAAATATGAGGCCACCGTTGAACTGGTAGCACCGATATTCTCTTATGAAGACTTTCACCTCGACGACAGATGGTCGAGAATAAAGGTTATTTTTTTGATTTTTATAAAAAAATATTTAAATAAAGTGCAGAACACTTTATTTTATTTTTGAGCTACCTTGAGTGTGAGTGTTTGTTGGTTATAAACTTCCACTTGAGATTTGGAGGTGGGACCGCCACACCATAACCTCCCATGAGAGGTTATGGTGGTGGGGGCCACCAAAACATAACCTCCTGTGAGAGGGTACGTCATGGGGAACACATGATACTAAAACCTCCAAATTAAATGGAGGGTGGAAAATCTCCCAACTCCCCTCATTAATTAGGGGGGAGTCCCTTGACCTCCACTACCATTAATTGTTGTAACCTTTCCCTTTTTAATTAATTGTGCCAACACATTTAATTTAATTAAGAAGAGCCTCTTGACCTCCCCATTAGTCAATTGCGCCAACACAAGTAATTTATTAAAGGGAGCCTCTTAATTTGTTCCTCCATTTTGAAATTGATGTGACAAAATAATAATAGATAACTTATATTATTTTTGTCTTGGAAATTCTCATTTGGTGGGAGTTAGAGAGGGGAGATTGGGAAAAAATAAATTCTCCCAACGAAGAACGAATAACGTGAAGAACTCCGCCAATAACCTTCTTCAAATTCCTCCCTCGAATCCTACCAACGTGGACTATCTTCCACGTCCGATGCAGCTTGGGGTTGGGAGTGCGTGAAGAACGCGACGAATGATGAACATCATACTCTTCTTTCCACAACACCATCAATAAATGATGAACGTCGATCGACAAATCAAATGTAGGGGGTTTACCTAATGTTTTATCCCTTTTATTTTCTCGTCATTGTTTGAAAACAAATCGTTGTGTGGTTGTAGGTAATTGATGTTCATCTTTCCTTTTTTGATGAACCAATTGATATTAGTTTAAACGTGGAGGATGCGGGCCAACCTAACATGGCCCGTCATCCTCTGTCGATTCTTCTTTCTTGTCGAGTTCTATGGCATGGCGATGAGGCGATGACGACGAAGGCAGCAACAACGAAGGCCATGTTAGCTGCGGCCTCCGTGAATCGCGCCACCCCCGTGGCGCACCGAAGGTTCCGTACGACCATCTCCGGCCCGAGCGGTGCCCATACCGCCTACCCGCGGCCTCCTGATGTCCTACCCAGCGCGCGGACCGCCTACCTGTAGTCTCCCGACGCCCTGCCCGGTGCGCGGTCCGCCTGCCCGCGGCCCTCTGGCGCCCCCACCCCCGGCCTGGTGCTCTGTTGGCACCCCCGTGGCCTGCCTGGAGCCCCGCTGGTACCCCTGCGGCCTGCCCGTCTATTGTCGCGCCCTTACCGGTGCCCCATACCCAGCCCGATGCCCTGCCGGCACCCCCGCAGCCTGCTCAGCCACTGCCGCGCCCTGCCTGATTCCCCACCGGCGCTCCCGCGGCCTACCCGGTGCCCCCACGGCCTGCCCGGCGCCCCGACGGCCTGCCCGGCACCCCCACGGCGTGCCCGAGGCCCCCGCGGTCTTCCCAGAATCCTCGCGGCCTGCTCGACGCCCCCACGACCTACCTGGTGCCCCTGCGGCCTGTCTGACCACTGCCGCGCCTTTCCTGGTGTCCCCGCGGCCTGCCTGGCACCCCCGTGGCTTGCCCGAACCCTGCCGCGACCTACCCGGTGCACCCGCGGCCAGCCCGCACTCCATGTGGCCTGCCTGATGGTCTCTCAACACGCTCAAACTCCTGGGCTGAGTTGCTCGATCCACGCCCCTCACGGCTTCGGCCAAACCGGCCCCAAACTTCGGGCTAGGTCACCTATGTGGCGACCTACAGGACAAACCGCCATTGCAGTTCGCTTGGGCGGGCCCAGCGGACCGGGCCAAAATTTAGTGGGCTGACCCGTCCAACGGTCTCGGTCAGACCTAGCGAGGTTGACTGGGTCGACCCAGACCGAGTAGGACCGGACTCGGGCCCATTACTGACCCATTACCTTCTTTGTCCATATCTTTGGAACTGAACATCCATTTGTGGAACTGTTAGCGGCACCGGTATTGTTGGAGCGAAGCCATCCCATTGAGAATACCCTGCTGGAGTTCGGGGTATGGTTGAGATAGAGTCAGGTTGGATCGTACAAGAATCCAACTGGGCCCCTGGGACTAAAATGCTAATAACTAACAGATCGAGCGTCCGATTGATGCATCGTCTGTTACATTGACACCCCTATGACGTGACAGACCTTTGAGATACTTCTACGTGGGACTTTGTGACAGTTGGAGTATGGACCAGTAGATTTTGGAGAAGATCTTCCAAAGACGAGCATGCATTTGTGAGATAACCTAGTAGCTAGATGAGACTTGAAGACTGCTGAACGATTCGACTTGGAGTGATTTAACACGCCCAGTGGGGAGCGCCTCTGTGTGAACATGGAAAACCTACGGTGGGGAGTGCCTCTTTGTAAGAACAGAAGACCCATGGTACTCTACACGTGGAGTACCTCAACAGGATACCAGGGGAGTGCCACTATGTGAGCGCTATAGACCCATGGTGGAGAACGCCTCTGTGTGAGTGCAAAAGATCCACGGTACTCGACAGGAGGAGTACCTCAGCAATTCAAGTTAGTGGGAAGAGCCTCTATGTGAGGCGGAAGGCCCACTGTACTCGATAGAGTAGTAGTTCTCCAGCATCTGAGGGTTCAGATTAATAAAAATCCGGGTTTGAGTTGAGCCAATGACTTTTGTGTTTTCCCCATGATTGAGATGGGTTACTAGATAACTTAGGTATATGTATGGGCATATACCTAAGTAATGGTTATCTATTGATTTCATAATTTTTTTATCCTTCTTGGATTTAGTGAGACCTTGAGGGTCTCGGGGTCGCTACTGAGTATCGTTATACTCAGCCCTACATGGGCTATGCCCGCACCACATTGTGTAAGTTGCAGATGACACTGAGGCAGAGAGTAGCAGGACTGGACGGTACCCAGAGGTGGATCACTCAGTGGGACGGTGCACGGAGGAGACAGACAGACGTAGAGTGCTGAGGAGGCCATCTGTACCTACCTTTCATGTAGGAACCCCAAATGACTACCTAGTAGCTTCTTTACTTTTCTTCAGTTGCAGTTGCTTTCAATTGTACTTGTACTTTACAGTTGAGATTGTATTTTGGGCCCCTTTTACTTTCTAGCACATCTTTTGTATACAGTTTTACTTAGTGATTTCCTTCCAGTTGTGTACTCTGATGTGTTTGTTTACAGTTATAAAGTCAATTCCTTCATATTTTATTGATTTATGCCTTTGGTGCTAGTCGCCAGCCCCTGGCATATGGAAGGTGGGTTTGGGGTAGTCACGATATGGGCCCCGGGGGACGAATCGTGACATTATGGTAGTTTTAAATCACAGAACTCAAATATTTTTATAAATTAAGGGCTTTAGAAAAGGAACAACACCAAGAAACATGTATTATTCTTTCATATTTTCCTTTAATTTTTCATTTATCTTCCTAAAAAAAATTATGTTCTAAATAAAATTTTAAATAATTATATTTTAAAAGAACATAATTTTGATTCAATATTCAACATGTAACACCATGCTTTAAAATACAAGGAAATATTATTATTTTATGAACATTATAAAACTGCTGTTGAATTGAATTGTATGAATAAAAGTAACAGAATTATGAAATATATATAATTTTAATAATAAATAAACAAGCATTAATAAATTATTTTTAAATATGAATTTATTTTATAGTATTTTTTTTTATTTTTGGAAATACATTTTCTACAAGTGTTAAATTTTTGGGATTTTTTTTGAAAAGAATGATTTTCTAGTGAAGAGTGAAAATGATTATTTTTATTGAAAACAATATTTTTTTTCAATATTCCACAATATTACATATTTTTAAAAAAATTTCAATATAATATTATATTTATAAAAATACAATTATAATTATGTTAATTAGAGTCAATTTTATGGTTTAATTGGGCATAAATTTTTTTACATAATAAATGATTTTTTGAGAAACTACTTATCATTGAGTTTTTAATTTTTATCTTATGTCTTTTTATTCAACTTATATAAATTTGAAAATTATAAATGGATTTAATATTTGGATTATGGAGTCCAAATTAGGTAAATAGTTTCAATTTATTTTTTATCAATATAAATAAAAACCATAGTAAATTTATGTTACCAGTATAATGGTAAAATGAGTTGATTAGAGTTAAAAGAGAAGTGATAAAGCTTAAAATTTATTAAAAAACATTAATTTATTTAATAGTATGTGAATAATTCGTCTAAAAATATCAATACATCAAAAAGAAAAAAAATTACCATTTAACATTGATTTTGAGCGTTATAATATTTATGTAAATAACAATGTGAAAAATGTAATTTTCTTGATTTTAATATCGTTAATATTTGTTAATAGGGATAAAGAAAAATCATGTATTTTTATAAAATTTTATTAAAATAAATTATTAATTAATTTATAATTACATTTTATTTATAATTTTTAGTGATGGGATAATTAACTTTAATACTCATGCAATGATGACACAATGTTTGTGAAACATGTAAAAAATTAGGTAAAGGATTATAAAAACTCTAAAAGAATTATTATCTGGATGCACTAAAGTTTAATCTTAATGTTCAAGATTTATATAACATATTATTTATGTTTTATATTATTAAATTAAAATTCCATTACCTCCGTGTTTTTTTTCAAAGTCCAATTATGTGAATAGTTCTTAAAATGAAATTAATAGTATATTATGTCAAATATATTTTGTTAAATTATTTTAGAAACATGAAAATAAATAAATTAGAAAATTATTACAGTAAATGGTGTCAAATTTAATATATTTTCCATTTATGAGAGAATTGTTACACTATTTTTAAATTTATAACCCTTTAATATTGAAAAATTTATTACTATAGTTAAAGTTAAAATTTGTTAACTAAGGGGTTAAACTGAAATATACATTTTCAAAATATATCAAAATAAATAAATTTATTATTTTATGATTATATTAAAACCATATATTTTTTATTATCAATTAAATTTACTTTTTCACCCATTAAATATAAGTTAGACACACATTTTATCATAATATTTCTTGCATTTCCAAAAATGACATTGATGACCTTTTATAATAATTTTTATTAATTTATTTAAAATTAAAAATATATTATATTTGGAAAATTTAATAAGATATGGTTTCCAATATAATCAAAGGTCCATTTATGGTTTAATGGTCGAATTATTATTTCCTTCTTAACCCCTAAAAAGTAAATAACATTTATATATCTATATTTGTCAAAAGCATTAACGGGGGTTAAAAATCAGACATAAGGGTAATAAAATAACCAAAAAATATCCAAAAATTATTATATGATATTATTTAAACTCATTGTAATATTATCTTTTAATTTTATCCATTACGAAACATTTTTTATTGAAAAATAATATATGTTAATTTAATACATTAATTAATTACAAGAATACCCCTCCCCTCACTTATAAAAGGAGACCCCTTCCAACTTTTATATAATAATTATTGATAAAAATATGTTGCAAACCCATAAAATAATATCTTCTAACATTATATATCCACAATTTTATAGTTTTTAGTCTTCTTAAAGAACCATTCTAATAGTCCTTGAGAAGCGATTCAATGGAGGTATGCTGAATAAGCGGTAATTGTATTTACCGAATCATTAAATTTATTTTTTCATCTACTTCATCAAAATCCTTTATACCAATAAAAAAATAATTAATGCATTATCTTAAATATAATTATACATTATTATGATAATAATACTCCCGTTTCCCATCTCTTTTCTATTATTTGATAATCAAAACCATTTCTTATGAGTATGTGCATCTTTCTGTCTCTGTAAATTGTTTTCCATAACCAATATAGTAGTACTTTTATAAATATGTAACTAAAATATATATAATATATTTATGAAATAATAATTAATTTATAACAATAATAACACATCAAACTTCTTACATTTCAATTCTTTGGAAAATTATTATGTTGATCTTGTATACGTGTGGACTACCATCTCTATGAAGCGATTTGATTCATTATTTTTTTTCACATTACAAGGATTTCAATAATAATAAATTTAATAAATATATAAAATATATATTATATATTAAGGATTCATTAAATATGAATTTTTTATCATTATCTCTTTCCACCCTCCAAAAAAATTAAACAATTTCCATGCGTACATATGGCCAACCATCTCCATGAACAGTGTAATTATTTTTTATATCTCTGACTTTGATGGATGAATATAAATATATGATATTTATATAATTTTTAAAGCTAAATATATTATGGAACAATGATCAAATATCAAGGATAAGAACATATCAATTTAAATTCTTGTGAAAATTGAAATAATTAACACCCATTAATGAAACTTTTAATAAGGAATTAATTTTAATTGGAGTTAAAATGTTATAATAGAATCATATATGATATTATAAGTATTTAAATGAGTCTATTATAGAATTATAATAAATTTAAATTTATTATATAAGGGGTTATAGTAATTTTTTATCATGTCTAACTTAAGGTAGGGTATTTTCATCTCAATTTTATTTTTGAGAGACACATGTTATATTCACCACTAGTTCCTTTTATATGGTTTATATACTTAAGTTGAATAAATTTGGTGATAATTATCATAAAAATAATGTGGGTTTATAAATACATCTATAGTACCCTCTTTCATGAGGTTTGTATTTGAAAGTGACCAATGTGTTAAGGGATTTATGTTTCAATATCATTTTATGTGGGATTATTTATACATGAAATCCCATTATAGAAATTTCACGGTCCTTATTTGATACATACCATTATTTTTTTATCCAATGGTTATTCATATAATTTTTTTTAAATATTACCATTTATCCCTTTGGGTCACATATAATGATCGAGAGAATGTTTTTTATAAAAATAGATACAATTTCCTCTTTAGTTGGGAATATTTTTCTTCGACGTCTGTGAATTCATTAAAATATTTTTAATAATGTTTTGATATTCTATAATAAATATTTAAATTCATTTTTACCTATGTTGTAATTTTTATAAAAATATTTTTAAGGAATATCCTTATCATTTTCATAACAAGGTTCTTTTGATTTTTTACCAAAAAATTGAAAAGAATATTTGTATTAAGAAACATGACATGAATAGGATTTCCAATCATGATGACTGCTCGATGCCTTGACTCCTCCTATAAAGAATTCCAAGGTTTATTCCAAATAAAATATTTTCCATAATAATTTATAAATATATCAATTTTACAAAATATTTATGAAATTCAAAGTGGTATTTTCCCCAAGAAATACTCTAATGATCTTTTAAATTGATTTTCATTTATAATTAAATCATTTATAGTTATTTTTTTGACTGGGGAAATGAACCAAAGATACCATCCCCATTATTTCTCTGGATTATTTATAATTATGACATTTTTATAAAACCTATTTATTTCACATGGTTTGTGATATAATGAAATGATGAAATTTTAGTGAAAGCTGTTACCATTCCATGGGTTTTGTTATGATGATATGATTAATGAATTATGATATTATGACAAAAATATATATAGTTTTCATTATATGATGGGAGGTCAATAAATTTTATATCCCTCCAATTAATTTGTTAGTGTTTTATATCTCATTATATAATAATTTTATGTGATATTGTATGTTCTATCCACAATGGGAAACTAGTAAAAATTAAAAGTAAACTATAGGAAACAAGTAGTCATACTTAATCCACTATAGGTATAATGTGAGATTTCTAATCCATTATGATATGGGGATAAAGATTTGGTTTCATTTTAACTATGATTTTATAGTCTCATTAGTTGGCTTTGACATATGTAATAGTTTCTATTCCTATGAAGGTTCTAGAAATTTATGAAATTATTTTTTTATTATGATATGAACATATTGTTCATGACTACATTATGATGATTTTTTGGTCTTATGGGTCATTTATTTCGAAATTAAGTTTTTTCCATGACTTTTGTTTATTATCTATGATAAATATGGTATTATGGGAATTTTCTTATACAATTAGGCTTATAATATTCATTCACATTATCATTAATTGATATCTCCACTGTTTACACTTAGTGAGTATCTAAGATCACCATTTCTTATTTTTCCTTTCTCTATGTTATGATGATAATTTTTAATCTGGGTATGTATAAGAATATCAGTAAGTGGGAATATTTTTATGGAATATATTTAAGGCACTTCAAGAAATAAAAATATTATATATCTAGTATGTAATGAAACTAATCCTATTTGATTCTGTAATGGATATTAATGTTTTTTAATGAATATTCATATAATAAGATGTGATATTTATATATAAAAGGTATGGGTGTCTATATTTGGTATTATAGAATGGTTTAGTCAATATTAAGAGATTTATATTATATAACTTTAGTGAAACCCCTTTGTATAAGACTAAGTATATGATAACTGACTAAAAATTTGGTAAGATAGAGATTATGTGGTTTTCCTAGAAATAAACCATTATCTATAAACTATAAGTGTATGGAATTTTTGAAAAAAATCACGTAAGGGTAATAATTATAAAAAACGTTTTTTAAGATATATCATTTATCATTCAACTGAAAGGTGAGTGTACTATTACTGTGAATCTAGATTTACAATCTAGAGGTATATTCTTATGTTAATTCACATTTTTATTTTGAACCATTATGATAGATTTGAATAAATGGTAACCATGGATGGATTAGGTTAATCCTAAGGAGTCAAATATTAAGAAAGGATTCATTATTTATACATCATATTAATGGTCATTAATCATTTATTACTATGATTTTTAATACTCACACAATAATTATTGGTTTTAGTTAATGTTTGGAACTTAGAGGAATTTGATAATGATGAATATATTATACAACGTAATAACTATCATTATGAGTAACCAAATAAAATAGAATATGGAATGAGAAAACATCGGATTATTCCTAATAAAATATCTAATTATTTTATTAACAATCTCAAATTGGGTGAGATTCTTGATGAACCAAATAAGAAAAAAATAGTGTTTCATGATGACTGTGGAAGTTATAAGATTATTTTTCCTACAAGTCATGTATCTGGGACAAAGATATCAGGGAAATGACCCCGAGAAATGATTATATGTTTTATATATTTAATAAATGGGAATATTTCATGAAATTTATTAGAAAAAAATTAATTTTAATCGATTGAAATGATGTTAAGCCTAAGGAACCATTTATATTTAAATTTCCTATGTGTGGGGAATATGTAAATTATCCAATGCAATTCTACAATACACAAGTTAACTCCTAGACCAAGTAAGGACCTATTATATTACAATAATTGAAGATTAAGGATTAAATTGTTTGTGTATTGGGATTCAATAATTATGTTTTATAACTTTTATATCAATGAAAACAAGGATATGATAATCATGAAACATCTAAGGATTGTCCAACAATAGTTATTATTTAGGGATTTGAAGATATATGTTTTATGGTAGAAATAACCAATAAAAGTTATTTAGTCGTAACATGATAATTGAAAAATATGATAAATAGATGACTGAAAGTTATGAATTAATTGGGATATGTTTTGACCATGAAATTGGTTAGTGATTTGATAATAATCTTATTTAGGACATCTTTGATGATGTTTATTGCATTTCCTGATTTATGGAATATAATAAATGGTATTTGATTTAATTTGAGTAAGATTTTTTTGGAAGTAAATATGATTTCATGTGGGTTTATCTGAATATTTATGGATATCATAATGGGTTTAAAATTTTAAGGATGATGATAAGTTCAAAGGCATAGATACCCTTATTAAGGTTTTAAGAGATGAGATATTACGGTGAATTGAATTTTTTTTGGGATTTATAAATAATAACCTATTGAGTATTAAATAAACCATAATGTTAATATAATATGTGATATTATTTTAATTATCTTCGATTTTATATTAGGATATATATATTCTTAATGGTTGAAAATTGATTCATTAATAAATTGATATTTTCAGAGATATTAAGGGCCCAGATAAAGAATACGATTCAAGTTAGTATCTAAATTTTATTCTTGATTTATTTAATTTCACTACATTATTAGATTATATAGTGATTTATAATATTAATTAATGATTTTTTTGATATGTTAGATTGGGTTGAGGGGTTTGTAAATTTTAGGTTTAACATGTATTTTAACATGATATATTGTTTGGAAAGAATACAAATAAATATCTGGGGATGTAAACTGAATGATAAGTGATCAAATTTAAAGTTAAAACATTATTTAAAGTATATGATACTGAGATAATTTTTTATTTATTATTATTTATTTATATAATGATATAAGTAAAATATTTGATGTTATTGTGGAAATTTTGGAGTAAAATTTATTGTGTCTTCACATGAATGTTTATAAATTTTGGATACTACTTTAAATTGTTCTAACCATTATGGTTTTGTTTAATGTTTAAATATTTTAGGAATATCTTTATATCCTATTATGATTTTATTATATTTTAAGAGTTGATGTTACTACTTCATTAGTGGAAAAAATTCTACTTGATTACTCATTATTTGGATAGAACGATTAGATTGTGGTGGATGTTTATTAAATGATGAAATTATAAATTTCAAGAAAGTATATATATATTTATGTTATTAGTTGAAATGGTAATTTAATTCCTAAAATCATGGAAAACAATCTTGAAACCAACAATTTATCTAGTTACATTCATTTATGATGAATCAATGGTAATTTTCACATGTCATTGATTTATGGTTTTGGGGTCATTAACTTTCTTATTATCATTCAATTTGTTTTTATCAATCTGCTTTATCACTCTCCATTATTATTTATACATTAATTATTTTATCCATGTCTATATTTTCACTCCTTACTAATGTTATTCTATTTGTAAAAATAGTTATGTGTTATTCCAAATGACCTTCATATTTCTCTTTCCCTATTTACAAGGGGAAATTTTAAAATCCCTTTTTATGATATAGGTTTTAATTAAAGGAATTTTCAAATATAAATCCCTTAATTAATGTGAAAAGGTTCAAATTTTAAGTAAAAAATTTATTAGGGGGGATAATTCAACAACCTGAGGTTTTAAAAGGACACTATGTTCAATAGCCTATACTACTCTTGACAGTGAGTTTTAATGATGGAAAAAACATTATTATCTTATAAACATTATAATATAGTAATTTAATTTCAATGTAAGAATATAAGTTACATATTTTCAAATATATATAAATTTCATAACAAATTATTATTTTTTGACAAATTTTAAATAAATAACCAATAAATTTTTATTAATTTTAATTTATTCTTCAAAATATATTTTATTCAATCCTGATTTTTATTTTATTTGGTGATAGAACATTATAATTAATTTATAGAAAAATTGAAAATTTTATTTGATAAAAACAAAATCATGTTTTTTAAATATTCATATCAAAATTATATTAAAATTAATATTTAGGATTATTATAAAAGGATTCGATTTCTCATGAATAGTAAAAAATATTAATTTTTATGTAAAATATATTATTGTTTCAATAATTTACAAAGTTAGATTTTTTTAAAACGTATTAAATGTAAAATTAGTTCTTATATATGAATAATAATCAGATCAAGTTCATTGTAAACAATTTTATGTATGAATTTGGTATAAAAATATTTATTTACATATAAGGTAATTTTCTAAAAAATTGTTTTTCTTTATGATTTCAGTTTTTCCATTAATTAATTTATGCCTCTTATATAAATTATAAATTGAACAAAGGAATCCATATTTGAAATCATGAGGTACATATTTGGAAATGGGGTTGGTTTTATTTTGTGTCAATATTAATAATAGCCACCATTTTTATTTTTTACATCTTTAAAGGTAAAATGGGTTAATTATGGTTAAAATTAATCTGATAAAGCTTTAAATTCATTAAAACACTAGAAATCATTTAATTTTATGAATTTATTTCACAATAAATAATTAAAATATCTAAAATATTTTATTTATTACCATTTATCTTTGAATTTTTCCTTTATGATATTTAACTAAATGGTGAAGTAAAAAATATATCTTTATTTATTTTAATATCTATAATATTATGCGATATAGATAAAAACAACTTATTGTAGTTTTTCAAGTTTTATAAAAATTATTTTTGAATTTAATTTATCATGGTAATTTATTTTTAATTTTAAGTGTTGATATAATTACATTAAATGCTTATACAACACTAACACATCTCTTGTGCAATATGTAAGAAAAATAATCTAAATAATTATAAAAAATGTAAAATTAATAATTTTTGGGTGATTTAAATTGTACAATGATTTTTTAAGATAAATATAAAATAATATTTATGTGTGAAATGTTTCTATTCAGATTAATCTTTTTTCATGTTTTTGAAAAATTTAAATTATGTGAATAATACTTAAAATTAAATTAATAGTACTTTATGTTTAATATATTTTATTAAATTGTTTAAAATAAAAAAAATTAATAAATATGTAAAATATGAATATACATGGTCTCAAATTTCACACCTTTTCCATTTATGATCAAATTTTTAAATTTTAAGTAAATTTACAACCCTTTAATATTGAAAAAGTCATGACCATAGTTAAGGTTAAAATTCGTTAACTAAGGGGTTTTTCTGAAATATAAGATTTAAAAAGATATCTAAACCAGAAAAAATTGTTTTTATGAATATATAAATGCAATATATTCCTTTATATTTATGACATGTAAATTTTTAACCATTTTACATAAGTTACTCATATATTATATTATAATATTTCATATATTTCCAGAAAAGAAATTAATGATATTTTATAAATAATAATATTTTACTAAATGACTAAAAGTGAATAAAAATCATATATTCAGCCACATTAATGGGATATGGTTTAAAATATCAATTATATTACATTTATGGGACACATTTCCTTTTACTGTAAATTTTATGTTCCCTAAAATATAAAAAACATTGATATCACTGTAATTGTCAAAAGGGTTAATGAGGTGTTAAAACTAAAATATAAGGGTGAAAATATAACCAAAACGTTCAGAAAATGTATTTTATGAGATGTTTTATACACATCTTAATATTTTATTCTAATTATAACAATTTTAATGTTTTTCCAGTAATATTAACTTATATTAATTTAATAATTTAAGTAATTACATGAGTATCCCTCCACTCACATATAAAAGGACACCCTTTATCTATTTTCCATAAACTTTATCGAGAAATATATATGAACCATAATATTATAATTTCTATTATAAAATTATATATCCACTGTTTATAGGTTTTGTTATTTTTAGAAACCATTACGACGTTCCATAATAATGGATCTAATGGAAGTGCATCAAATAAGAGTTAATCAGCATTACAGTATCATTTAAATTAATTTATTATTATAATTTCAATAAATATATTGTAACCATAAAAATAATAATAAATTAAATTTAATAAAAATACTATGATGTTATTATGTTAATATAACAACCACTTTTTAACTCTTTTTCATCCAATGAAAAGTAAAAAACATCCCTTATTCGTATATACAGATTACACTATCCACGTAGCGGTGCACCACTTCCACAAAGTGATATAATTTATTTTTCACATTCAATTTACATGTATGATAATAAGGACAAATTTAATGAATATATAATATATATTAATTATTTTGTAATGTTTTGTTATTATTTACCTATCTTTTTTCCTTCCTTCAAAAAATATAAAAATCGTTCATGCGTACATATGACCTACCACCTATTTGATTTATTTTTTGTAAATAATACTAAATAATTTATTTTATGTCCCTTATCATGAAAGTTATTGGGATTTAAAAATCCATATAATGTTTTATTCTTTATGCAATTTTTATTCTAATGTTACCAATGTGGTAAGGGATATATGATTCAGTCCCATTATAATTGGAATTATATAAGTTATTGAATTTATATTGAGTAAATTTTATGACCCTTATCTAATAAATCAATATAATTTTATTATCCTATCTTTATAAATGGGTTTTTCAAGTAATTCTCCATTTTACTCTCAATGATATTTAAACTGATTCGGAAAATACATTTGATAAAAACACACTTTATATCCTATTTGGATGATAATATCTGTTATCCAAATTTATGTTTTCATTAAAAAAATTAAAAAATGTTTTAATATTATTTTATGAATGTTTAATTTAATTTTTACCTATTTTTTTATTTTAAAAAAATGTTTCAAATGAATCTTATTACAATTTTCCAAACAAGGTACTTTAACTTTTAACCAAAAATGTCAAATTAATATTTTTTTAACAGGCACTGCTTAAAGGGGATTTCCGGCCATCATGACTGGCCAATTCATTGAATCTTCATATATATGTTTCTATGGTTATATTTTAAGAAAATGTTTTTCATAATATTATAGAAATATTATTATTTGAAATATTTTATTTTTAAATAAAAGGGTATTTATCTCAAGATATATTCTATAGACCTTTTAAATGTTTTTTAATTTATGATAATATCCTTTCATGTTAATTATGATTTACTAGGGATAAAAAAAATAATACCATATTTATTATTTCCATGTATGGTTTAAGGTGATTAAATTTTTATTAAAACCATTTCTTTTCCCTGGGTTATAATATGATGAAATGATGAAATATTTATCAAACATGTATCCTTTACATTGGTTATGTTATTATGATATAATGATTGATTTATGATCTTTTGGAAAACATATATATGACTTTCATTATGTGACAGGTTTTCCTAGAATAATATATTCCTCCAATGGATCAGGTAACGTTTAATATATCATGGGAAAATTATGTGATGCAAGTTTATGTGCTCGATCTACTATGTGAAATATATTGGGTTGACTGATACACTATGGGAATCAGTTGGAGATTATTAATCTACTATGGTAAAAGGTGACGTTTCTTGATCTGTTAGGATAAGGGAAACATGTTTTTATTCCTGGTTCACTATGATTTAAAAGTATCAGTAGGTAAAATTGAAATATGATATGGTTTCTATTCCAATAATAGAACCTCACTTTCATGACATGTTTTATGATTATGATATGAACTTATGGTTTATAATTGATTTATGATGATTTCTTAATCGTATGAATCTTGTGTTTTGGGAAGATAATGTTTTATGCCATGAATCATGTTTATAAACTATGATAGATTTTGTATGAACATTATAAGTTTTTTCTTTATCTCATACCCTTATTATTATCATAGTCTATGATATGATCATCAATTTATTTCTTTATTTTTTACAGTTACTAAGTATTTCAGATAACCCTTTCTTATGTTTCATTTCCCCATGATATGATGAAAGGATAAAATTATAGTATGAATTGTAAGAGTACTATGTGGGAAGAACTTATTGGGAGATGTTGATTATCTATCATGAATTAAGAATATTGTGTGTTTAGTGTCTACATACACTAAATATATATGATTTTGGAATGGAATATAATGTTATGTGATGAATATTCATATAAACATATGTGATATTTATGTATGAAATTCATGATTATCTATAAAAACCCTCAAAAAATCAAATAATAAAACTTTTTTCAATATGTTAATGTAATTAACATACTAAAATTATTGTATATACAAAATATTTATATCTTATACATCTCTTACCTCCACTTTTGGAAATGTCCCAATAATGTTTGATTAACTGCCAATGAGAAGGATGTAGAATATCTATATGTAAATGCCTTTATGGATGGTTAAAATAAATATATAATTATATGTATATATAATCATATAGAGTTTAATTTTTAATATAAAATTATCAATAGAATAATATCATTAAATTGATAAAATATGGGATATTTTAAATAAAATATATTTCCAAAAACCCTTCACCATTAAACAAGAAAAGTAACAACAAAAATAAAATGATTATAATTAATCAATAAAAAATGAATATAATTTACTACTGGTTTCATGTTTTTATACACATAATATTATTATTTATGGAGGAAACTTTTGATGATATAAACCAAGATGTAATGTATGGGGATTCTCAAATCAAACACTATCATTTTAGTTCATCTTAATTTTAATATGGATTCTTATCAATCATCCTCAATGTTTTATTTCATGACTATATATCTTTTTTTCATGGTATATTTATTCTTTTGCCTCATTGAGATTATTTTTATTCCACTTATAATGTTTTATCAAAACAAATATTTTCCAAAACAATAATTCCGCTCATTTTCCATGTAAATATTTTAAATATATATAGTAATATTTTTGAAGACAAACACTGATATAGATTGAGATTATGAGGCCTAGTTAGTCTGGTATTGAAATTATAAAAATATTAAATATTTTAATATCATGCACACATCTTTTTCCTAAAATAGAGTGATAAATCTCGAATGGAGGCTTAAATTTAAAATAAGAGGCTTTAGATGTGTTTATAGAACATGTTCTACCCTTGATGAAATGTAACCATTGAGAGAGTTAGACACTTAGGATAAGCATGGTCGTGAGAGAAAAAATAAATAAATTTAATTTAATTATATTCCTAATTTCTTTAACATAAGACCTATTCTATAAATAACTAATTATAACTAAATATCATGGACAGTATCATAACCCAATAGACCTGAAAAAGATTCATTGGTGGATCATTCTTATAGGAATGATAACCAAATCATGGATTTATGACCATTGTGTAGAAGATTTCAGGGATCTCATCAATGATGGTAATTCAAGAGTGTTCATCACTAGTGATCAATCCAAACTCTTGGTTAGAAATTATATTTATATGTATTCATCCAATTTTTAAACCCCATTCCAAACATGGATAAATTACACTAAGATTAAATAAATCAAACATCAATGGTTCATTTATTTGAGGATTTATTTTATGGTTCTTTATTTGGTTCTTCCATCCTCATTCTAATATAACCAAATCAAGGATACCCCCAACAATGGCCAAGGTTCATTACCGATTTTTTTAGTTTTTTCTTTTCTACTTTTATTCACATTCATCATATTAAATTTCATTAGATTATAGTTCTAGGAATATGAGGTTTCAAATCATCACATGAAGATTCTTTAGTGAAAAAGATCAATACAGTGGGTACGGTTCATGATTATAGATGTGATCATGGTGTGATGATAATGGAGGACAATAGGTGGTGGATCATATTGATATTGTAATTCATGTTCTTCCTAGATTGATGTGAAGTAATGGAATATATGATGGATATGGTTTCCCAGTTAGTTTGTACATCCATGATCTATTGTCCAGCGATATAGGGCTCGGTAATATGGTATCCACAAGACTTGAGTGATATATTTTAGAAGATCTAGAGGTGAAGGTTGCACTTGAATACATGTAAAGGAACTATCAGTTTCTATTAATCTCATGTTATATGTATTTTAATCTTATGATACATTCATGATTGAGATTTCTTCTACGACACTAGGGTTTTCCTAGAAAGTTATGTATCACATGCCATGTGACACATGTTACACAATGTGTGATCCGGTACTAGAGGATCTACATGTATCTAAGAGGATAAATGGTCAAAAAAATGTATACTAACATGGGAAAGGATGGATTACATGGGAATGATTCAGTACACTTTTATAGATCGGTATAAAAAAATCCTGATTTACATAGGCATGTCCTGAAGTACAAAGGCATGACCACATGTAAATGGGCATGGCCCCAAGTACATGGTTTTGAGATAGAGGCATGTCGAGTGTCATCTAAAACTAAACACATGGTATTCCCATCAATGACACACCATGTATATATAGGTTTATATTCAATGTGATATGGTGATACACGAGTAGACTAGGGGTTGGAATGACAGTATTTGTACACCCAAGTACATGTTTTCCACTCCCACTGAGGGTGTCTTGATCCATTTGTTTTCATACTATAGACACATTTCAATTGTGTGAGATACCTTGTTCCTTCCCCATGAGGGTAAATTTTGGATTTTAATCCTTAACATAGGATTGTGATCCCCTATACTAGTTTAACTTTAGATAGTGTTCAGTGTATTCCTCTATGAGAGAAAGGTGGAATCCTATAACATTCATTTGTGGGTTCGGTGGTATCGACATGACCATCATGAACATGGAGTTGGTCCCCTATCGATCGGGGTGATCTAGTTGTGTTTTTTATGTCCCCCAATAGCCCTGGTGTGGATGATGAGATATTTAGAGATCCAGTGAGTACCTATTGAAGAGGACAGATGATAATGACCCCCTAGATGTGAATCATCAATGATAACATGTCTCATGGAGTAGGTTCTCCCAAAAAGATAATTTATTTTAATATTCAAGAAGAATTCAATGGATATATGTGTTATATGAGACCCTTTTATACTAGTTTTTTATTTTTAGTATATGTGGATTTTTAATATAATTATATATAATATATTGTTGACAACCATATTTATTATTTGGATGACTACTCTTTAGGATTCATTATTAGTTTTTTTGGGTTGTCTTATTGGGTATTTTTATACTCACCCATGCATGGGAATTATCCACACATGTAGTTTCTTATGAAAAATAGTATAGTTGATATCTTCCTAGGAGGACTAGGAGAAAAAATAACTTAGATTGGGATAGACCAATAATGGTGTTTTTTGGGTGTTTTTTGTTAGTTGTCCCCTCCTTTTGAGAAGGATGGAGTCCTTAAAAGTTTTGGTTGGGCTTATATTTGGCCCCTTTATTACTTTTAGTACTTTCATCGTACACTGATTATGTGAAAAGTATTGTGAATTCTTTGGGAATAGTTTTCTTATTTTAAATGTAAACATTTTATGGGATTTGATATATATATATATGTGTGTGTGTGTGTGTGTGTGTGCCTCTCTGTGTGTGTGTAGGTACTAAAGGACAATTCCCCCAATTTTTTGATATGCCTACTTAGAATTGGTCTTCAGAACATGTCCTATTGATGGTGGGATTGGGGAAGTCAGAGATAGATTAACACCATCCAAGAGGGCCTTAGTAGGTCAGTTTATGACAGAGTTGTGTCAAAACATGGTTTTACCTAAGGATTGGATTTTATATATTTTCTATCAATAATATTTTTTTTCCGGGATTTATGGAAATCATGTTTAAGTGTTTTGAGTTTAGATTTTTGGGCAGGGACTCTAGTATTGGTGTGAAAACTGATGTATCCATTCTCCAAGACTCTGAATACCTTATTGTTGACTTGGTATACATATGAATTTGTTTTATTGAATTATTTTGTACACACATCATATAAGAATGGTTTTTTGTTTCTATATCATTCTTTTGTTATTCCCCCATATATAATCATCAACCACAATGGATCATGTTTATTTCCAGATGCCTATGTGGAGACAATCATCATAGATTCTACTACGTGATGATGAGGATGATCCAATGAGTTAAAAGGATCTTGTAAAGGGGTATGTACATGTGGTATTATCCCATAGTTATTTTCCAGTTATACCACCACCCAGTGAGAAACAATAATCCCTAAAAACCCCAAATAAGTATGCATGTTGGATGAGTGAACTTCATAAGTTTTATAGGAATCGACCTTCTAGGTTTCGGGGTGATATAGACCTCCCGATAGTATAGGGATTGTTAGAGGTAGTCCCCCGAGTTTTTAACGTCATTACAAAATATAGAAATCAAATTGTGGTCCTAGAAGTTATTCTTCTTCAAGGATACACTGGGAGATGGTGAAGACTTGTTACTCAGTCACATGATGAGACATCTATTTCCAATATATTTTGAGTATCAATTTAGGAATTATTTTAATCTGGACATTCTATGATCAGCACATATCCTTTAGATAACATAGTTGCTTTAGAAATTCACGATCATGTTGGGGTTATTTAGAGAGGTTCACTAACCTCTCATGGTACTCCCAAGATATGGTCAGGGATCCGTTATTAAGATCATGGAACTTCAAGATGGTCTGACACTGAGATATCAAGGTTGGAGTGATATCTATTTACATTCACACCTATTCTAGAGTGCTTGGGAATTTCATAGTATTGTAAAGCATCCTAATAGAGAAGATACCACCAACGGGTGCTGCTAGTGGGAATTCAAGAGTTGATACCTCATAAGCAGGAAGATAATGATATTCATATGGATCTGGGAGTGTAAGATTCTTCATGAAATAATCCTAGGATATATGATCAGTTGTTTAGGGATCTTAGGATTTCTCAAATTAGTCATGGGAGAGGTCAGGCTTCTCTTAGGATGGATAATGACATCTTTTTTGAGACTGGTCGACCCCTTATATAGGGAATATATTGGCAGTCAAAAGACCACCCAAAAAGATTTAGTGGTAAAAGTAATGAGCTCCCCAGAGTGGCGTACAAGGTAGAGGAGTGTGTAGAGTATCTGTAGGTGGATGAAAATATAAACTATTTCTACCACCACCCCTAGATAGTCCACTCTAGGATTAGGGAGTCGGTGAGGGGAGATAAAAACTTCAAGCAGTGGAGCCCTGTTATCCTTAGGCTCTCAAGATGATTAGAGGTATGATCTATTTATTCTCTAATTTAGTTTTAGTACTGATATACATTGGTGAAAGCCACTCTTTTCTTGAAAATTATCTTCTTTGAGACATAGTGATTCTGGATGGGCCCTTAGATTGACCGATGTGCTTAGAGACTCCAACCATAGGTGATTCAGCAATCACACACTTCTATTGATAGTGTTACCTAAAGATTGGAGGAAATGTATTCTTGTGGAATCTCTTTTTATAATCAACAAGGACAAATAATTTAATCATGGATATGCATAGGTTAACTATAGTCCACACATAGATTGATTCTTTAGGTGGAGGATAGGATATATCCATGTTGATGGATCAAGGTTTTCCTTCACAGGTGAAAAGGAAATGCATGAGGCGTATGGAAGAGTAATATATAAGGGGTTGTATCTAATGACTCAATAGTTGGATAACATGACTCTTGGAGTAATGTATTTTATGGGCTACCATTTTTCTATTATTGTGGTAGAGTACCAAGGCATCTATCAGGATGATTTTACAGGTTTCCCTCCCCACTGAGGATTTAATATGTTTTTAAATTTCACCTAATGATAACCATGATATATGTTCTATCATATTATATTTCCCTTGTGGATATTGAACAAATAAGTGTTAAATTTTATTACTTTCATAGGAAGGTCTTCATGACACCCAGTGTTTCCCCCTGGGATGACCTGATATTGTTCTCTAAGAAGATGAATGATATATTAAGGCTATAAATGGATATTAGAATGTAAACCAGGTGACCGTGAAGAATAAGTGTCCAATAAAAATGATATAAACCCTATTCAATCTATAGATTGGTTCATGAGGGTTCTTGAATATTTACCTAGTATTGGGAAATCACCATCCATGAGTATGTGATGAGAATATATCAAATACAACATTCATATGTTATTATGGTCGTAATGAGTAAATAGAGTTTCCTTTTGACATGAAAAAACCCATCAGTGTTCATAGGACTCATGAATTAGATATTTCATCCCATGTTACACTAGTTTTTGGTGGTATTTATTGATGAAATATTATTGTACATTCCTTATGAGGAGTATCAAAAAATAAAATTGAGCATGGTTTGGATATACTCTAAGAGAAACAACTCGAAGGGAATATCTGAAATTTGTTGTTCTTGATTTTGGAGTTATAATTTATAGGACTTGTTATCTTGGTTTATAGTGTATTAGTGGATATGATGAAGGTCGATGAAGTGTTTTCTTTGGAGACACCCAAGATAATTAAATAGATTTGTAGCTTCTTTGGGTTGATAAGTTTCCCCAGGTGATTCATGCTCTATTTTGATAAAATATATATGACTTTGACATATTGGACCCTAATGGGGGAACCATTTGTTTAGACAGAGTTGTGCCAGTAAGATTTTTAGGAGCCATGGTTAAGGTTGATAAGATCCCCCCACTTTAGATATCCAATGGTGGGTGTTGAGTATGTACTATTATAGGATGCCTCAAGGAAAAAAATGGTTGTGTTCAAATGAAGATATAGGATGTGATCACCAATTATTCTTTTTTATTTTATACTACATGAGAAAAACACAAGACCCATGATCTTTCATTTTCAGTGTTCATCTTCACCATAAAGATATGGAGACACTACAATATGAGTGACTGGTTTATCTTCTAATATGAAAATATGAGTCTCATGTAAAAAAAATCTCATATGTATCCTAACAGAAGATAGAGTTGATGGATAGAGTTCCTCCAAGATTATGACATCAATATAGTCTAAACACCAGGGATTGTGATCATGGTCGTAGATGTTCTCAATATGAGTTTTGATTCATAGTTGTTGATTGAGGATTTAGAGTAGTTGACCACATTTCAGTTGTCCTTAGTGGATAGGGGTAGTTCATAATATTTATAGTTTCTGGTTTTTACCCCACCACATCTACAATGTGTTAGGGAGGCTCAAAATAGATATTCTGACTACAAGACATTAAGTACTCAGATATTCATTGGATGTGGTCCTTATGTATTTTTTGAAGGTGAGGAGCACATCATCCTTTTCGGAGGATAACCCATGGTACTAATGTAGATATTAAAGGAAGTGATGAGGTATTTTCATAAATCCCCTTTAGCGGTAAATTAGGGTTTGTAAATATTGTAAGAAGACCTCCAATTCCAATTCTTTTGGTCAGGTATAGAGAATTAAATAGCAGATTATGCCTCTAAATTACCAAACTTTCAACAAGTAAAGGTTGAGAAACTATTTTATTTGGCTTAGAAAAACCCCTTTAGGTTCTAAAGTTGTAAAATCATGAGATTTCTTCGTACTTATTCATGGTGATACATGAATATCCAGAGGTCATGATTCCATCTATGTGATCATAGAATGACTATCCTTGTTCTCCAACCTCCTAGAAATTTGAGAAAAATGATTAGAAGAGATATTCGGATTCCTTTACATATACGAGATAATATAGATCCATGTTATTGACTTGGGGATAATTTTATACCATGATTCTCAAATCATTTAATGATTATATATAGGATTTAAGATTTCATTTGGTGCATAGTTATATTTGATCATAGTGTTTCACCACTAGACTGATCACCAGAATGAGATGACCATTTAGGTTCTTGAAAACACGTTGTGAGATTTCATGTTAGAATTTGGAAACTACTAGTAGGATCACAAGATATGGGTAATGTTTTTATAAAAAATATCTACCATTCCACCATTGGTATGACCCCATTTTAGGCCTTGTACAAGAAACCCCACAGGTCACCAATATATCAAACCGATCCCAGAGAGTCGAAAATCATGTTCATAGAGTTAGTGTGAGCTATAACATAGAAGGATCATAGAATTTAAGTGTAGATAAAGACTAACAATATTAACCATAATTACAATTCGAATTGTCAAAAAATCCCTTTGGAGATCGAGGTGAGAGACCACGTGCTCATGAAGGTATCACCTCGACATGTATTATAGATTTTTTAATGCGGTTAATATTTGTTGCATGATTCCTTATCCCTTTCCTGGTAAAGTTTTGGGTCGATGAGGAGGTATAACACTTAGTCTTACCACCGTAGCTATATTGGGCTCACAATGTCTCCATGAGTTGTATCTAAGGAGGTATATGCAAAACTAATTGTATATTATCGATTAGGGTGAGATGGACATCAATTATAGATTTACATTTTATTAGTACCTGGTAGAGATATAAGATTTTTAGGAGAAGATAATATATGGGAGAGAAAATTCATTGGTGAATGTATGATAGTATTATGGTAACCTTGAGGAGAGAAACCAGGATCAGGAGACCTAGTTTCAGGCTCTGTACGCACACCATTTTGAGTTGTCCTTCACATTTTAGACTAAAAAGATCTAAGGTTGGGATAATGTAACATCTTTATTTTTTCAGGTATATATTTTTAATATATGTATTAATATATTCAGATCCAGGCACTGAGGGTATGTGAGATTCCATGTCCTGGTGATCCCAGAAATAATATTATAAAAATGTGGAAATATATTAATATCAAACATGTATATTTTTCCAGAAAATGTGGAATAACTATAGAACAGAGGATCAGATTGAAAATTTGAGGCTTACATTATGTTCAAATCATGGGTTTTACCCTAGTCATAACATAACCTTAGAGCACATTATATTATTGGGATGTGTTTGATTATAGACTGATAAATAAATAAATTAAATTTAATTATTTCCTTCATTTCAATGAACTAGTCCATACATTATAAATACCCTATTGTGGGTAAATCTCATAGTTATACACATAATCCTGAAGACCATGAAATGATCTATTGGAGGATCCTTTATAGATAAATGAGGAGCAAATCATGGATCGATGATTGTAGTGCGATAGAGTTTGATCAAAACTCTTGGTAGGTCATTTGATTAATGTGGATTCATCCATTTTGATATTCCTTTTCGAACAAAGATCGATTCCATTAGAAAGAATTCATTTTCACATATTTTTTTATTTTATGGTTGATTTTATGGTTGTTTATTTGGTTCTTTGTTTTTTGTTCTGATGACAATGAATTTAGGCTAACCCAACCAATTACCAAGGTTCATTTATAATTTTTTGGTTTGTACATTTCTCCCCTATTTATTTCTTATTTATTTGGGAAAATTTAGCTGGAAAATGGTTCAAAGAATACAAATTATTCATTCATTGTTAAACCATTCTTCAGTGAACCTGATCGATACCATTATTGTGGTTCGTGATCAAGGATGTGATCGAGATGAGATGATGATTGAGGTTGATTAGTTGTAGAAGATAACAGTCTAGTGATACACTATTGTTTCTAATTTGAAAAATTATGATGAAAATGGTGATGATGATGTTATTGTGATCATTTAAGATGGCCAAAATCATATCTACGACAATGATAAGGATTGATTGGATGAGATTCATAATTCCAATGCAATATTGGTGGTGAATTTGGAGGCTATAGTGTCATGGGGTAAACATGAATGAATCACAGGTTTCTACAAAGCTTGCATTACACAGTGTGTAATCTGTAGATACACACCATGTGGGATGCCCTAAATGTGGCACTGGGGTTTCAATGGAAATTTATAGATCAAAAATTATATGACACATGTCACATAGCATGTGACCCGATGCTAGTGGATCAAAAATTATCTTAGAGGATATATAGGCATTGACCTGGGAAAAAACATGGTAATGGGTGGACTAAATGAGAATTACCTTATACTCAAGCATGGACAAAAGTACATGGGAACATCCTTCTGTACATGTTCATGACCTAAAGTTCACAAGCATGGGCTAGTGGTAGGCCAACTTTTGGGATGAACTCTAAACTTTCTGTACCACATAAGAACACACTATGTATATGGAGGTTTACATTTCATTTATGATGATGATACATGGGTATAAAAGGGGTTGGAAAGACACACCATGTATCTCCAATTATACACCATGTGATCCCTATAAGTCTATTTGGATCCCATTATATTTTTAGTGTAGACGAGGTTCTATTTAGTTTTATACCTTGGACCCTTCCCATAAGGGTACAATTTGTCATTATGTTAATAGAATTAGATTGTGCCCACATCAACGAGTTTAGTATCAGATAGATCTTTTTTAATCCCTTTAGGAGATACAGTGTAATACTCTTTCCTAGGTGGGGTTCATATAATTGGTGTGATGTTATTACATAGGGCATTAATCCGCTATATGGTATTATGATCGAGTAGGGTTTGTGGTGTCCCCCAATGAACCCGGTTGTGATCCCCTACATGAATGATAAACATTTTTGATATCCAATTAGAAATTATTGGAATCAAAAAATTATCATGAAATCTTGGATAAGAATAATCAATGGAAAAATGGCTCATGGAATAGGTTCTCTAGAAATGATCATTTCTTTAAATACTCGAGCAGAATCCTAGGGCTAGGAGTTTTGGTTGAGACTCATTGAGATTGTTTTTAGTTTATCTAGTTTTTTATTATTCCTATGTATCTTATATTTTTGAAATAATTAGTTATTACTCATATGAATACTCTTAATTCTTTAAACATAGTGACTTTTGGGTTTTCTTCTGGGTATTGTTATACTCACCCTTGTATAGGTTTTAACTCCACATAGTGTATGTTATTCTGGTGACATCCCATTTGAATGTGTCCTAGGGGATTGGGAGAAGGTGGAGATTATATTTTTATAAACACACCAAGATGTTTGTGGGGATGTTTCTTTCAATTATAGTCTCTTCCTTATGATTATATTAGACACCTTTATAGTTTCAGTTGGTCTTGTATTTGGACCCTTTATTTCTTTTAGTACTTTAATCATACTCTGATTGTGGGGCATATGTTATTACTGAATTTTTATTAGTTATGTTTTTATCATTTCATCATTTTATGTGATTAAATGTGTGTTAATGTTAATAGATACATTAGGCTAATTCCTCCCATGTGTGATGTGTCTATTCAACATTGGTCACAAGCCCATGACCTATTAAATTTAGGCTTGGTAGTCACACATGATATAATGCTATCCAGGTGGGACCCGGTGGGTCGAGGTGTGACAAAAACTTCTCATTTAATTTATTTTTAGTTTATTAATCAAATAACAATGATATATTATTACAAAATATTATTTCCCTCATTCATTTTGGAACCCCATTAGTTATTCATTAAATAATTCCTTAAAATTTCATTATGAAAACCATTCATTTATATGGATTTATTTCATCACTAAAAATCTTATATGTCTTTATTCCATGTATTGTATATAATTATGAGAATAGTATAGTGTGACATGTGGTTATTAAATTATATATACCTCGATATAATTTGATAATGTGATATATCTCTCGTGATTTTGTGTATTTTCTGTGAACATGATGCATTCTTATCTCCCACTTATGATGTTATGTTTTATGAACATATTATTTTCCATAAAAATGGTTCTAGGTTTACTCACAACTTATGTGTGGTGTTTGAAAAATATTTTATGATTTCTAATTATTTTGTATACAAAACATTTAATGCCTTTTTTAAATGACACTATAATTCTTATGAGGATTATGTTATACTTATGATATGAGGATAGTGATTATGATCTTATGATTATGATATGATGATAGTGATGATGATGACTATTCTCACCCATGTACCATTGATACATGTCTCTTATTACATACATTTTATTTCTCCCTTTACTGGTCTTTTAGCTCACTCATTTCTTTGATGTGTATTACTAGGTGAATACATGTAATAAGGAGAGCATGAGAGCTTTTAAGAAGACTGTGATAAGGGATTTAAACAATGCCTATGTATTATTATGTTTTAGATATGTTTGATCCAAATTTCCCAAAGATAATAAAAATTTCAATCCTGAAAGGTAAATCTATTTTATTTATTATTTATAGAAATGATGTAACAGTAAATTGAGAAAAAGTTTGGGTGTTATACGGGATCAATTTTTATCTAATTAAAACTTTTTTTAGTTTTAATGTTCTTTATGTTCATTTTTCATGTCAATAACACATTTATTAATATGTTTTTTCTTAAGTAATATCTTAAATTAGGATAAAATACTTTTTTTGTTGGGGTATTATAAATAATATCACCTTCATTATATAGGATTACTAAAAAATAATAACATTAAAAAATTTATGACAATTTTATTAAAATTCCAAAAATTGTATACATACATTATATTTTTAAATCCCCATAAAAGGAAAAATGAAATGAAACCCAATACATATTTTATATCATGAATTTATGAAATATATTGTTGAAATGTGGTTATGTAGAAATATAACAATTTCATGAGAATATTCCTTAGATGATATTGGAATGTCATATAGACTCATTATCAACTAAACCATGTCCAACTAGGTATGATTCATATTATAATACATGTCATTCCACTATGGTTTTATAGGTGGAGTTATTTATTAAGAAATTATATAATCTCTTAAATTATCAATAAATACGTAGATTAATAATTCCCAACCATGATGTAATTAGATAATATTATTAATTACTATTATATTATGATATATTTTTTTAAATAAATTAAATTTTTGAATGGTTTTAAATTAATTTTTTATAAGAAATGACCCACAATACCAAATAAATTCATCTATAAAGCATATGAAGTATCAATCCCCACCACCATATTTCCTATTTATTTTTCTACTTACATCAATGTATATTATTTTTAATAGTATACTATCCCTATCACGTTTTCCACTATTATTTTATTTTCCTAGTTTTTTAATAATCTAGACTCATAACTTTCAAATGATCCATAATTGAATGTCTCTATAAATATATCTCTATTATGTTTTTAAATATGTTTCTCATTTATTTTCTCAAGGAGAAAAAAATATAGATCGTGTGAAAATAAAAATTGACCTTATTATTTTGAATTTTATGAATTATATATTCCATATCCAAATTGTAACAACCTAGACATTCATTAATGAAAATTACTGTTGATATATTTAAATGTATTATTATGTAAAATGGTCATATAAAATTTGAACATCATTGATTTTATGATTTTGGATTTCAAAATACCATTAACAATTGTGAAAATTACTAATATTTCCATTGAATAGTGATCACATGATTAGTTTAAATATAGGGCTTTAACAAATCCAATTTATTCAGACAAAAGAAGTGATGACCTCATCCAGTAGACTTTCCCCGTATGAATCCCTTTTGTCTGAGCTTGGAAAGGAGGTGGTGTTATTGGGATTTGATCTTGACCAATTCCAAGATGATCTTGAATACGTTAAGCTTGAGCAGAACCACCTATGGGAGAAGTGGAAGTTGATAGAGATTACCACTCAAGAAATGTTATCCGAGCCACACAAAGATTCTGTCACCATCAAGCACCTTACCCTAAGATCTTATGTAGGCGTTTTAAGGGGTTAGGTATCAAGACCCAATCACTTTGACTATATACATTATTTTTTTGTATAGAGAATATACATTCATTTTATTATTGTTACTTTATAAATTGTTTTTAAATCACAAATAGTATTCCTTGTTTATATTCGACTAAGTAATATATTTTGATGATTTAAGGGATTTTTAATTCAATATTATTTTAATAAAATATTATTATTAATAAATTTCTTTTTATTAAATATAAATGATCTTATAATTTTTATAAATACAATTGTAATTTTTATTAAGGTTTGAAAGGTGTTTTTGTCAAATCCCATGAATTTTTGAGAAATGTCGGTTTTTATATTAAAAGTAAAAATTCAACTATTTATAAAATTATTTAGATTAAATTAATATTATATTTTTAATTAGGACATCAAAATTATCCAAGTGTAATTTTTTCATAATTTTCTGAGACAGTCAAATTTTTGGATAAAAATTAAATACCGTTTAAATATATAATGTGCTTTTTTGACATCATAATGACCCAATAGTGATTTAATAAAATACAATAATCATTATGTTCTTCAAATATATGTTTTAAAATTAAAATAATATGATTTTGGGATTGTTTTATTTATTTTACATAGCTTTAGTGGACCCTTCAAGACTTATAAAACATTTTGCCTTTTTAAATTGTTTTTCTTGAGAGTGTGACTCACCTCGGCAAAGGAAACCCTATAATTTTAAGACGTTCGGCCATTGTACTTATAAAATATTGTTTTCCACTCCCCTTTTTCAAAAACCACGGGAAAAAATAATGGTCTGGTTTTTGGTTATGATTAGTTTAATGTGTGATGTCCCAATCCTATATAATAATGCATTACCTCTCCATTCCTATATAAACCCACAAAGAATCCCACTTCCTCTTAACTAAAATTATTTTGAGTTCGTCCAAACTCTTCCCTCCTCTTTCTATAATCCTCCCAAGGAACCCCAGGCTCCCATGAAGCCTCACTCAACCCTCTCTCAAGCCATTGGTATCACCCTTCCAAATACGGGATTCTCACCTTCCTCTTTTTATCCAAGTTTCGTAATATTGTTATTCCCTTTTATTTTCAATTAAAAATGTTGGGGTATGATTTATCACCTACCGCATACTTCCCTCATAATTTTTGAATGATGGGAGTCCCCTTTCTCTCTCATTAATTCTTTCAAAGTACACCCATTATTATGCCAAAATTTCGTCAGTGATTTCCCTCCCCTCATTTAACTTCAAGAAATTATTTTGTGTTATGAATCTAAATTACATTAAAAATGTTGGGGCATGTATCTATATGACCCCCCTTACTGTCCATGTCATTTAAATATTATTATTCACCCCTTTCTCTCTCATCAATAATTTTTATGAATTCTTACAACACACCATTTTGCTGTAGAAATTACATAGATTTTCCAAGACAATATCATTGTGTAGTGAATACCATTCCCATTTATCTATCAAGTGTATTCAACATTATGTACATTTGCTGATTTTTTATAAATATTCATGTATGTCTTCCACATCCCTTTATCATGGAATAAATGATGATGATTGATTCCATGTTGTTTGATTCATGTGACACACTTTTTCATGAAATGAAATGTTTATGAAGGGTGAACCCTCATAGTGCTCCAAAGAATTGGGTAATGTGTTGTATCATGATATGTTATATGCAAGGAGTGTTGAATCATGCTAATTCATGTGAAACAAGGTTTTAATTGTGATTCATGTGCAATGAGGGTTTACTCATGCTCCATGTGAAATGAGCCTTGGCTCATGCTAATATCATGTTAATTGTTGTTGCCACATCTCCATGTTATGATTATCATGATTTATCATTCCTTTATGTTCATTTTTCTATTATGATCCATTTATATGCCTATTGTCTAACATTTATTATATTCTACATGTTATTCCATGTTTATTCCCTTAATGGGCTTTATAGATCACCCTTTTCTTATGCATGTCCTCAGGTTATCCCATACAATTCTAAGTATGGGGGAATGTAGTGGTCATGTAAAAGAAGTTTTCAATGATGATATTGTATTTCATGTTTTAAGTTGTTATGTATTGATCCTAATCCCCAACATCACTGGACCTCTCGATCCTCTATGTTTTATCATGTAATGTCTATGTAATAAATCATGTTTAAGTGTGAAATAAAAGAAGGGTTGTTATAGATGGTATCAGAGGATAGGTTTAGTTATTTTTGGTATTAGGGTTAGAAACCCCTAGTGAAGCCTTAGTGACAAGACTATGTATTATAAAAACATCCCTATGTTTTTGTGAGTATTATGTAAGTTGTTTATCAAGAAAATAAATCCCTATCTGGATACGAGTAGGTAGATGTGGCTATGGAATAGATGTACCTATGGGTGAAAAACCCGACCAGGAGTTTCGGGCATGACCCGGGGTATCCTGATACACGACAATGGGCCTTGATATACTAGTGTTTATCACACTATTGGGGGATATGCATTGGTAAATTCACAATCTTAGTATGAACCATTAACAACGAAATTACAAAAGAAAAATTCGATTAAGAATATATGTTTGAAGGTAGATCAGGGATAACATAGATTGAAGCTTATAGATTCATAACATAAAGAAATAAAAGCAATTTATAAGTCATCTGTTTTTTCCTTGGATTACCCATTATGTGTAACCCCTAACTTTCCTTTTACTCCATCCAATGGCCGGTAATATGAAGACTCGGGCTAACAACCGATGTGAAGATCAATGTGATGACTATGCTAATGAGATGCCCAATCCGATTGGAGCATGAATCACAAACTTTATCAGGATTCACTCTCAATTAAATCAAGATTTGAATAGAAACTTGGGTCAAGTGGAATTTTCATACCCCATTATGAAATAATAAGTCTCTATCGAGAGTTTCACGAGACAAAGGCCTTATATTATTAATAAATCATCTGATCCCTCAATCACCATACAATGGATCAACTCCATTGAAAGGATCTTCTCAATCCTTTAGTGTTATGAACAATAGAAGGTTTTCTTCGATGATTATATTATGGAGGGTGAAGATAATCAATGGTGGACTTTGATCATAAATACGAAGCCTAAGGAGGAGATCAAGGCATTGGAAAGAAAGGATTTCTGGAAGATGTTTTTTGATAAATATTTTCTACGCACCCTCCATCTTATGATGGAAAGGGACTTTCTTTCCCTCAAGGAAAAATATGACGAATCCATCATAACATACAAGGAAAACATCAATTCTGGTCATCCAATGGAAAAATCCAACCGTGCTAAAAAGATCCTGCTTCCATCATTCCAAAGGTGCATAAATAAACACCTTGGAAATTTCTTAAAAGGGATGAGAAAATGCTTTAGGTGTGGAAGAGAAGGACACCTAGCTATTAACCACCAAAAATAAAAACCTAGGACCACAAAATAGGAGTGAAATAATCTATTTGACTCTAAACACATTATTCATTATTCAACTACAATGAACCAGGGCATCTTTCAAATCAGTTCCCTAAGACAAAGGTTTTTAGAGGCAACCAACAACCTTGAAGGCATCAAGGGCAAGCTTTTTTCATCACTACTACCGAAGTGAACCCCAAAAATGAAGTGGTGACTAGTATGGTAGTAATTCATTCATGAATAGAAATAGAAATTATGATTCATGTTCTATACATTATTTTATATCCTTAAAGTTTAGTAGAACAATCCCAACACCACCAAAAATCATGGAAGTAAAGATGTCGTTGAGTATGGAAAATAGGTCAATCATTGCATCCCATGAATATAACTTTTACCTTTTCATAATCGGTGTATTGAACTTCCTGGTGAACTTCATCATACAACCTATGGTGTAATTTTGTGCAATACTTGGCATGGATTGGCTGTCCCTATATAGAGAAGACATAAATTTCCGTGAGAGGGAAATTACTCTCCATGTGAAGAATCGACCCCTGATTCTATACAAGTGCAAGGAGGAAGATGAATCTTCTTTAGCACCATCATCTCAAGTGTTGATATTACTACCCTATGAGCATGCATATCTGGCTCAGATGATTGAGTCTAAGGAGGCAAAAATCCTCAAAGACATGCCTATTGTGAGGGAATTTGATAAAGTGTTTCCCGAGGAATGGCCTGGTCTTCCTTCTAGAAGAGATGTGGAATTCTTAAATGATCTTATACATGGGGAATTTTCAATATACAAGACTCTATAACAAATTGTTTTGTAGAGCTTAATGAGATAAAGAAACCACTACAGGAGAATATGTATAAAGGGTTTATATGCCCAAGTTCTTCACCATGGGGTACACCAGTGCTCTTCATCAAGAAAAATGATGGGACAATGCACCTTTGCATCGATTATCGTGTGAATAAAAAATTACAATAAAGAACATGTATCCCCTCCCATGAATTGATGACTTGTTCGATCATCTATGTGGATAACAGTAGTTCTCCAAGATAGATTTGTGGTTAGGATATTATCAAGTAATGGTGAAGAAGGAAGATATCCCCAAACCTACTTTTCATACAAGATACAGGAACTATGAATACATAGTAATTCCTTTTGAACTCACCAATGATCCATCAATATTTATGGACATCATGAATATATTATTTATAGATTAACTTGACAAATTTATGGTAGTCTTTATAGATGATATTATAATATACTTGAAAACCAAGGAGGATCATGAGGAGCATCTAAGAACTTAACTAGAGACCTTGCGAAAGGAGAAGATCTATGAAAAGTACAACAAGTGTGAGTTCTGGTTGAGGAGGTCTCATTCTTGGTCCATATCAACATAATAAATGGGATATCTGGGGATTCCTCCAAGACAACTTCTATTGAGGGAAGTCTTAGTCCAACATCAGTAATGGATATCCGTAACTTCCTAGGGATAACTGGATATTATCATCGATTTGTGAGGAATTTCTCATGATTGTTCAACCCTCTTACCAAGATAACTCAGAAGAGAGTAAAGTTTTCTCGGAGTGATGAATGCAAAGAGAGCTTCAAGAAGTTGAAAAGGAGGCTTATCACTATGCCAGTGCTCACATTACCCACTATGGGAGAACTTTTTGTGTTATTTAGTGATTATTAAAAGAAGGGTCGGGGTTGTGTGTTGATGCAGAATGATAAAGTGATAGCCTACGCCTCAAGGTAGCTAGAAATCCATGAGCAAAAATATCCCACACATGATCTGGGGTTTGCAGCTGTAATATTTGCATTGAAAATATGGAGGCATTATCTCTATGGGGAGAAGTGTGAGATATATAATGATAACAAGGGACTCAAATATATATTCACACTAAAAGATATTATTATGAACCAAAAAATATAGATAGAACTCATCAAGGATTATGACTGCTGAATCCATTACTACCCTGGGAAAGTGAACAAGGTGGAAGATGCTCTAATTCGAAAAGATCCAACAATTCTGTCATTGATGAGAATTGAGAAGGATCCAATATTTTTAGATTTACCAAGGATGGACATGGGAATCATAAAGAAGTGAACATAATCAATCCAATCACGAATCATTGCTCTACTATATCTTATGGAAAGGTTAAAGGATGCTCAAAATTATGATGTCGGAATTTTGAAGAAGGTAGAAACAATAAGAAAAAGAATATCCTTAAGTTTTAATGTTAATTAAGAAGGAATTGTGAGAATTGGGAAAAGACTATGTTTCCCATCAAGTCTGGAGGTAAAGAAGGAGCTTTTGGATGTTGCACAAAGTTCAAATTTCTCCATCCACCTAGGAAACACAAAGATGTATCGAGATCTCCAAGAGAAATATTGGTGGGATAATATGTAAAAGGAGATCTCTGAGTATACATCAAAGGGCCTAGTGTGTTAGAAAGAGAAGGCAGAGAGGGAGAAGTCTAATAGGATGATGAAACCATTGCCTATAATAGCATGGAAATGGGAGGACATCACCGTGGAATATGTTACCAGACTTCTGAAGACATCCAAAGGCATAAATGAAATCTGGGTTGTTTTGGATAGTCTTACATTGTATGCACACATCATTGCAATTCAGGAGGATTTTTCATTGGATTAACTAGCACATATATACATCAGGTATGTGGTATGGCTGCATGGAGTACCACTATCTGTTGTATCAAATTGAGATCCAAGATTCACCTTTATGTTTTGGAAGAGCCTTCATCATGCTCTGGATACTGTGCTAATATTTAGTACGACTTATCATCCTCAAACCATTGGAAAATCTAATCTGACTATCCACACACTTGAGGAAATGTTGAGAGTATGCTCAAGGGACTTAAAATGAGGTTGGGATCCACATCTTCCTCTGGTTGAGTTCTCTTATAATAACAGTTTCCACTTGAGCATCCAAATGGCACCTTATGAATCCCTGTATGGGAAGAGATGTAGAACACCAGCATGTTGGGCTGAAGTCAGTGATCATAATCTTCTAAGACCTAAAATGGTCGAAGAAATGGTGGACATGGTGAAAACCATTTAGCATCATATCAAGGTTGCCTAGGGTCGATAGATAAGTTATGTAGATAACCATCAATGATACATTGAGTTTAATGTTGGAGACATGGTATTTGTATTCATATCTCCATGGAAGAAGGTCACGAGGATTGGAAAGAAGGGGAATTTAAGTCCTAGGTACATCAACCCCTTCGAGATTCTTGATTGTGTCAGGGTTGTGGCCTATTGACAATCATTTCCACCAACCATGGCCAATGTATATAATGACATTCATGTATCCCTCTTAAGTAAGTACATACCAGACCCTTCACTTGTACTCTGTTTAGAGGTATTATATCTATAGGATGACCTTTGTTACAAGGAGAGACCAAGGAAGATCTTAGATCGTAGAGAAAAAGATCTACAAAATAAGACAATGCCCCTTGCCTAGGTGTTGTGAAAATACCAAATGTTTGAAGAAGTGATGTGGGAATCTGATGAAGTTATGAAGAATAGTTATCCACATCTGTTTTAGTGTGGGAAAAGGAAATTTCAAGGATGAAATCTCATAAGGGGGGAAGATTGTAACAACCCAAACTTTCATTAATGAAAATTGTTATTGATTTAATTAAATGTTTTATTTTGTAAAATGGTTATATTAAATTTGAAATTCATTTCTTTTATGATTTTGTATTTTAATGTTCCATTAGGAATTGTGATTGTTTCTAATATAGCTTTTGAATGGTGATCACGTGATTAGTATAATTATAGGGCTTTAACAAATCCAATTTACTCAGAAAAAGGAAGAGATGACCTCACCCAGTAGACTTGACCCATATGAAGCCCATATTTTGGAGATCAGAAATGAGGTGATGTCATTGGGTTTTTCTCTAGACCAAGCCCATGTTGAGCTTGAATATGTTAAGCTTGAGCGAAACTGCCTACGGGAGAAGTAGAAGTTGATATAGTTTACCACCTGATCAAAGTTATTCGTGCCACCCAAAGAGTCTTCCACCATCGCGCACCTTACCCTAAGGTCATATGCGGGTGTTTTAAGGGATTATGTAACAAGACCATAGAACTATTACCATGTTCAATGTTTTTTTATAAATATTATACATTCATTTTATTATTGTTACATTGTAATATGTTTTTAAAGAATAAATAATATTTTTAGTTAATATTCAACAAATAATCTATTTTGATGAATTAATGGATTTTTGAATTTAATAATATTTTAATAATATATTATTATTAATAAATTACTTTTTATTAAATATAAATGATCATTTAATTTTTATGAATACAATTGTTATTTTTATTAAGGTTTGAACCCTGCTTTTTTCAAAACCCATGAATTTTCAATAAATGTCAGTTATTATTTTAAATGTGAAATTTCAAATATTTATAAAATTATTTATAAAAAATTAATATTATTTTTGCAATGAGGACATCGAAATTATCCAACAGTGAATTTTTCTTAATTATATGAGATAGTTGAATTTTTGGGTAAAAATTAAATACTATTTAAATATGTATTGTGTTTTATGACATCATAGTGACCCACTAGCGATGTAATAAAATTCAATAAACATTATTTTTAGAAAATATATGTTTTACCATTAAAATAATGTGATTTTGGTTTGGTTCAATTTATTTTACAAATCTTTAGTGGACCCTTCAAGAATTATAAAACATTTTGACTTTTGAATTGTTTTCCTTGAGAGTATGACTCACATCCACATAAGAAACCCTATTATTTTAAGAAGTTAGGACATTGGACTTATAAAATATTTTTTTCCAATCATATTTGGAAAAAACCATGGGCAAAAACTATGGGATGGTTTGTGTTTTTGATTAGTTTAATGTGCGGTGTCCGAAACCTAAATAATGAAGAATTTTCTTTCCTTTCCAATATAAACCCACCCAAGATCCCACTTCATATTCACTAAAATACATTGTTGTTAGTACAACATCTTACATAATCTCTCTAGAATCCTCCAAAGGCGCCCCAATCTCCCAAGAAGCCTCTCTCAAGCCTCTCCCAAGCCTTTGTGAATATACTTCCAAGTAAGGGATTCCCACCTTTCTTTTTTTATCCAAGTTTCATAATATTGTTAATCCCTTTTATTTTCAATTATAAATGTTGGGTATGATTTATCACCTCCCCCTTATTTCCCTATTTATGTTTGAATGATAGGATACCCCTTTCTCTCTCATTAATGCTTTCCATGTACACCCGTTATTATGCCGAAATTCTGTAAGGAATTTCACTTTCCTCATTTACATTCAAGTAATTATTTTGTGTTATCAATCAAAATTCCATTACATATGTTGGGACATGTATCTATATTACCCCCTTACTTTCCATGTCATTTAAATATTATGTGTCACCCCTTTCCCTCTCATCAACCATTTTTATGAATTCTTACGTCACACCAATATGCTAACGAATTGCACTGATTTTCCAAGACAATGTCATTGTGTAGTGAATACCATGCCCATTTCTCTATCTTGGGTATTCACCTTTATGATAATTTTCTTATTTATTATAAAGATTAATTTATGTATTCCACATCCCTTTACCATGTAATAAACGATGATGATTGATTCCATGTTGTTTGATTCAAGTGGTCCACTTATGCATTAAATGAAATGTTTAAGAAGGGTTCCCCCTAATTTCACTCCAATGCATTTGGTAAAGTATAGTATCAGGATACGTCATGTGCAATGAGTGTTGAATCATTCTAATTAATGTGAAACGAGGGCTTACTCGTGCTTCATGTGAAAATAGGGATTACTCATGCTCCATGTGAAATGAGACTTGACTCATGCTAATATCATGTTAAATATTGTTTCCACATCTCCATGTTATTATTATCATGATTTATCATTCCTTTGTTCATGTTTATCTTATTATCTATTTACATGCCTATTTTCTAACATGTATTTTATTCCTCATGTAATTCCATGTTTATTCCATTATCGGGCTTTATAGCTCACCCTTTTCTTATGCATATCCTCAGGTTATCCCATGCAATTCTAAGAACGAGGGAATGTAGTGGTCCTGTAATGGATGATTTCCATAAAGATGTTGTATTTATTGTTTTATGTTTTTATTTAATGATACAAAGACCTAAAGACACTAGAACAGTCGATCTTCTATGTTGTATCAAGTGAATTCTATGTAATAAATCATGTTTAAGTGTGAAACAAAAACAAGGTTGTCCTAAAAATTATATAAACCATTATTCATACTCACAATGAAATAAAAAAAGACATTCATTTATAGATAATAACGATTATTATTTACAATAAACAAAAATACCTTCTTATTAGTTCATGATATAGAAATTATATATTTATTTATGGATGGAATATAATAATGGTATTTGTTTCTTTGAAATAATTTCCTATATAGTTTTAGATTATTAGTTACAAATTCAAATATAATAACTCTTTCATTATTTATTTCACAAATATCCACTTCTCCTTTCATTAATCATCTATAATTTTTTTGTAAGGTTTTATCAGTATGATATATTTGGAAGAAAAAATAAAATTTATAATTTTATAAAAAGGTAAAATGAATTAACTAATGGTTTTATCCCAAGGATTGAACATTCTTTTTTTGATGGATGTCCAATTGAAATTCTAGTTAATGGGATCCATAATTATTTGTTCAATATAAATATATCTCTCATTCCTATAAAATTGTATTTATAAATCATTGTTCTCAACATCCATTATATGTTCTATTAATTACCCAAAATAATTTTCTCCATAAAATATTGGGAATTGGTTGATGAACCCCTAATTATACCCTTATCTATCTCTAAAATAAAGGGAGATTATATGGTTCATTTAGACACAATTCATAACAATTATACCCTAGATTAACCTCCATAATCATCATTCACTCAATTGGATAAGATAGATTTGGGGATTTCTAATCCAATTTTTGTTAGTGTACTGAACAGAAGACACATATAAATATTACTTATTTATGATATGAAATTAAAAAAATATTGCACATCAAAATCAATTTTCATTGACCATTAATGATTCCTAAATTTCTAATGCATGATTTTTTTCCACCTATGTCAAAACACAAAAGAATAATGTGATCCAGATACACTATCCATGGATTCCTCTTCCCTTCAAAAACCTATGAATTTTCAACATGACATGAGAATCGACGATCTCTTTCTTATGAGTGGGTTCTAAAATATTAGATATCCTATAACCCATTTCTCAACATATATATATTTATTTTAAGATATCCAAAATATATTATTTTATGCATTAAATAATTATCATGGAGGAGTTATTAAACAATAAAAATCTGTTAAAATATGATAATCACTTTATTCTATCATTGTTTACTTCATGGATATAATTTTGTATGGTGTTGGGGACTTGATCTGTCCTAAAAATGGGTTTCCATGATCCCTAAAAACCATATAGAAAATTTATATACCCATTCCATTCCTTATACTCGATATCCTACTTCTGCTAATAATCACATATATCCCTTTTTGAGGGTATTTAAGTAGTTGAATTCCATTAACTTCAATTTCCATTTCTCACCATGTTTGTATTTGAGAAACATCCATTAGATATATCCATCATTGATGGTATGGAATATACATTTATTGTAGTTTTGGTATTTTGGGTAGAATTTATCAGTCTAATTTTAGCTCGTTAAAGTGTAACTGTTTGGGTCTACATTTTCATAGTCTTTATTAAAGGAATATGGGTTTGTTTTGAGAATATAGTATCAATTTCATGACATAAATATTTAATATAAAATCCACAAAGTACCCAGCTTACTTGTAAGAGTTGGTGTCCTTGAACCAACTGGTTTTACTTTGATTACATGGATACTTAATGTATTAGTACATATTGTGCATTGTTCTACATGATTATGATGTAATAATGTCCTAGAGTATTTGTTGCCATGATGATGTCATGGAAGGTCCCCACTATGATGACAACCTTGAAATGATATAACAATATTCTAAAATATAGTTATGTGGTTGGATTCCATGCTATGATGGGGAATATAACATGCAGACCATCAGGTGTGAGTACTCATAAGCATATGATACTTCTTCTCATGAAGTTCACAATTGGTAATATCCAAGATATGATATTATGAGAACAGACTCGCTAGTAGGAATTCCACATGTTTTGGTGTCAGCAGATATTTCTATCAGTGAGTGTGTATAATAATCCATAGATAATAAGATTATCATTAATACGTGTCATGACATACACTATTTGATTTACTGATGAAAGCCATCACACAGGCAGTTGGCAGGAAGTATGGTACATTGGGTGTGTCATGAGTGTCATGTTATTAATGGATAACTCGAGGAAGGATTTTTCTCTTCCATTTATGGAAGTTGATATCTCATCCCTTTGATTGAAATAGAACCGTCGTGCGAAATTCCATGTCCATGGTGTAATGACAAGTTTATTTCATGTAGTACAAGAACAAATTATCAAGCATAAAGTTTGATGACACGGTCATGAAACCATATTGATGAGATATTGCGACAATGTGATTATATTAGACAGTGAGCGTTCGTATGTAGATGTCATTGTTGCAACATTACGATATTTCTCTTGGGTGACTTCTCCCTTTTCTAGACATTGTACTTTAGGAAACCCCGCCTAATTCCAAGGAGAAAGAATCCTAGAGGGTCACACACTAAGTGTTTTCGGTGGTCTCAGTTAAATCATATTTGAATTTAATTAATGAAATAAATATTATTCTCAAGACTGTGGAATAATTTTATTGAAGTTAAATTGATTTCATAAATTAAATAAAAAATATATATTTATTTTATTAAACATTTAATAAATATTTATTTACTGTTTTGTAAACAAAATATTTATTTAAGAGAATAAATCATATATTTATTTTTTCTGGTGTTCGATAAATGGATGTGGAGTTAGAGTGGACCAAAGTTGTTCCGGTAGTAAAATAATTACATTCAATACGGTAAATAATTATTTAAATCATTGGCACAAATTAAAATAAAGCTTCTATTATTTTGTGACGTGGAATTTTATTTATAATTCTGTTTTGCGCAAGTTGGAACAACATAAATAATGATGTGGTAATATTAATAAATTCATGGGTATTCTCTAGGTTTATGAATGTATTAAATTATTACTATGCAATTAAATATTGTAACTGAAATTCCATATATTTAAATAGGCAAGTGCACCTATTGTTCCATACTCCACACCACACATCTGGTGAATTGAGAATTGTTGAGCCAAACAATTTCCCTCTCAAATCCTCTTCTCTACCCTATCAAGAACTAGAGACATTATTCAAGGATGAAGAATAGGCTATCAGGAATGATGGACACAAAACAGTCAATTCGCTGTGCTAGCACCCAGAGAACGAATGTTGTTGATCGGAGGCCATTAGAGCATGTGTGAATCACTACTAAAGGGATTCTAGTTTGGATCCTTACAAGCACAACTAGATAATTTGTAAGGGTCATTCCGGATGATCAACATCATCAATGAAGAAATATACCAAACATCTAGGTATTATTTTTCCTTATGAAATTGATTAAATTAATTATAAACATGATGTGAAAGATCCACTATAAAGGTTTATGGCCTCTTTCTTCTTTATCTAAATCCTTGATTATATTATATGGAGACTAAAAATCATTGTCATATTGATGATGGAATAATCATTGATCATGGTAAAAATCAAAAGTAGGTGTTGTTCCTACCACGCATCTGATGCGCCCAGAAACATCAAGTGGTATCAGAGCACGTACATCATAATTTATAATTATTTAAATATTTCATTAATGACTTACACATTTAATAATTCTGTTGTATGAATTCAAGTTAATAATTCTGTAAATCTGAATCTTAAGATCTATTCCTCCTCTTTCACTTCCCATTCACCTTACCGAAACGATATTTTCTTTCAATTTTGATTAAAATAAAATAGAGGATCTCATCTGGAGGAGCCAAAGCTTCATGTCCGTTGAAATCAAGAACACATGGTTTGTATTTCGCAGTATAGGTCATGTAGTCAAGATTCAATGCATCAGACCGGTCCACCAAATCAAGCCATGTGTTGGAGTCTTTCTAAGTCTTAAATGACTCCGTGTGTTGACCAGGAATAGTTGACATGCATTTTTCAGATTACACACCATGTGGCCCAATGGACACGATATGTAGTCCCTTAGGGTTAGGGTTGGATCATGTACCCCGTACATGGATTTCTTGGATGGAGAATGTGTATTAGGGAACTACGTGGTATGTGGCCCACTGGACATACCGTATACTCTGATGATTTCCAAAGTATACTCACACGCCATTTCCCTGGGTGTGTACTTTGGATAGATGGTGAAAAATAGTATACGCCGTGTAGTTGGAACTACACATTGTGTACTCATCCAAATTACGCAGATTTATTAGAATATGTTATTATATTATACCAACCCCTGAGACGTGTACCATCGTGTGGGCGTAAAGATGAGACACAACACGTGATAGGTGATTTATATATATTTGTTTAATTTAACATCCACATAATGTTCATTTCTAATCATTGGGTAGTTATGAATTAGAATTCACCAGGATACCTCCAATGTACAAGTTACGTACAAAGGTAATTTTAAATGAATTTATTTATTTAAAATTAAGATGGATGATAATCTCCAGGAAATTCAGAAAAGGGTTTAAGATTAAAGGATTGATTAATTAAAGACGATAGTTAATTGATTCGAGCGTGATTTAACTTAAACAAGAATGAATAAATAATTGAATTCTAGTTTTATTTATTCATAAATATCGTTGCATGTATGGATGATCATGAGCTAGACCAAGACATTTGTATGTGGATGGTTTCTTTTAATTTATTTATTTGAATTAAATTTATTGGTCTGCGAGCCTTCTCCCCTTTAATATGTAGGGCATGTGTACCCAAGGTTTCTTTTATGTGAAACCCATTTTTACCCCTCAACTACATATGAGTTAAAAAGGACATATCTAATGGATGGAATTCCCAAGATAGGGGTGGTGGTTCAAGTTGGAGCCGAGAAGAAACCAATCCCAAGAGATACAGAGGTGGATAGGAGGAAGCTGTAAACACAAACCCAAAAGGTTCAAGGTGTTTTTCCCCTACGACAGGGTTAGTTTATCAACCTCTAGATATATACACCATTAGATAAGCATGTGATCATTCCATTTACTTTATTTTATTTCTGTCAGTTTCATGGTTTATCATTATTGATGTGTTGTCACAATCCAAAAATTAATGAATTAAACAAGCATACAATATGGAACTAAAATAAACTAGACATCTGCATAAATATTTTCAAGAAATTTTTAATAACTTAAGTATGTTCCACTTAATATTAATAAAAATGTGATAATTATAGTAAGCAATTCACACATAGGAGATAAAAATTCTGAAAATAAAATATATAGTTAGAATCAGCCTTCCGTTACATGATTAAGGGAAAAAATCAATAAAACTATGTGTTTGACCAACCCTTATTTGAACACTAACTTTTATATAGTTATCCCTTATGAAATGGTTCAGGTTGACTGAACCATATTACATCAAGAGAAGTAGACCTTTTTAGACATGGTGTAATATTGGAGGCAAGAGTTGAGGAAATCCAAATTCATTATTTCAAGATTGGGGAGTCCACTCAACATATCAAGGAGATGCAATCCATCAGTTGGGAAATAACTACCTTCCTAAATACCTTATAATATATTTACTAACCATTGCTGGGGTTATGTGAAGGGGAAGATGGATCCTTTCCACTAGAATGTCATGGAAACTGGACGTTCCGAGTTCAATGGTGAGGGTTATTGGGTATTGATATAATAGTGGGAGACCTAATAAATTTTATTATTTTTTATAAAATGTAATCAAGAAAGTTCAAATGATATGTTCTTTTAATTGTAGAATAATATTGACCAACTCTTCAACCACACTATCCCTATAATCAATTATATATAAATACAACAACCTCATAGACAATAACTTCCATGAATGGTTTAGATGCCTTCGGGTTATCCTACACCATGAACAGAAGTCTTACATACTGGAGTCAACATTACCTAATCCACCTACCAATGAGGAGAGTGATAAGGATTTCCTAGTCTATGAGAAACATATGAATGAAGTGATCAACATTCAATGGTTGATGCTATCATCAATGTCTTGTGATCTCATGATGTCTCATGAAAACATGGATTCTTAAATAATGATCAGTCACCACTGTGTTCTTTACCCTGAGAGAGAAAGACAGGAAAGTTTTGAGATCTCTAAGACACTCTTTCAGAGTATTAATGAAGAAGGTACACCCGATATGCCTCATGCTGACAAGATCGTTGGCTACATTGAGCATCTGAAGGTTCTAGGGTTTAAAATCCACGAAGAACTGGGCATCAATCTCATTCTCGCATCACTCCCTTAGAGCTTCACTAACGTTATTGTCAATTTAAATATGAACAACATTGAGAAGTCTCTCTCTGATCTTATTATCCTCATTCACCATGTGGACAAAGATATGAAGTGTGAAAATCCTTTTTTCCTTATGATAAATAAGAGGAAAGGGAAGGCGAAGAGCTTTAAGCCCAAAGATTCTTCCTGACCTTCCTGGAAAAGGAAGATCAAAGGGGAGGCAAGGGACAGGAGGATGTTTGTTTAGCATGTGGTAAGAAGGGCCGCTGTAAAGAGAACTACATCCATCCTAAGATACAAGGGGAAGCTTCAGGTGCATTTTTTATCGAATGTAATCTTTCTTCTTCTACAAATTGGGTATTAAATACAGCTTATAGTGCTATTATATGTATCCAAATAAAAGAAACATGTAGATTTTGGACGATTGATCGAGGAGAGGTAGATCTACAAGCAGCCAACAGAGCCAGACTTGTTGCTGTAGCTATTTGGGACTACCACCTCACGTTGCCAACTGGGATGATCGTGGTGTTAAAGGGTTGTTTTTATGTGCCTTCTATAACCATAAAAATAATTTCTGTTTCTAGACTAGATATAGATGGATTTTTTTTCATGTTTGGAAATTAATTTTTATTCTTTTATAAAGACATCATTTGTTTTGGTAGGGCACATTTCCAAAACGGTCATTATGAGTTGGATTACACAAACCAGGTAATAGAAATTGATGAAAAAGATACTTCACATGACACATACCACAACCAGATTTGGCATCACTAACTAGGTCATCTAAATGATAAATTATTGACAATGTTACATCAAGAACGATATTAAGATTCTTTTGAAGTAAAACCACTTGTCGTATGTCATGCATCTTTACAAGGAAAAATGACTAATGCCACATTTAGTGGGAATGGTGAAAGGGCTAATTAACTTCTTGAATTGGTTCATACCAAAGTGTGTGGACTATTTCTAGTTAAAATAAGGGGAGGGTACTCATACATCATAACATTTACTGATGATTTTAGTAGATATGGATATGTCTACCTAATGAGGTATATGTCAGATTCTTTTGATAATTTCAAAGAATTAAAGATTGAAGTTGAGAATAAGATTATTAAGAAGATTAAGAAACTCCACTCTGATTGAGGTGGAGACTATATTATTAAAGAGTTCATTTATTACTTATGGGAGTTTGGGATCTTATCCCAACTCATTCCTCTAAACACACCCCAGTGGAATGGTGTCAACGAAAGGAGGAACCACACCTTATTGGACATGATGAGATCTATGATGTGTAATGTGTGTCTTCCATTATCCTTTTGGGGATATGCATTACAAACAGTGGAACACATACTAAACCAACCGCCAACTAAATTGATAAATGGTATTCCATATGGGTTCTATAGTGGAAGAAAATCCATGTTATTGAATTTACATGTGTGGGGTAGAGAAGCGCTTGTTAAGGCCGCTTCAAGTAACAAACTCTCACCCCAAGGCACAAAGTGTACCTTTATATTATTCCTTAAGGAAACAAGGGGATATTACCTATATATCCCCTTAGACAAAAATCTTATTGTGTCATGAAATTCCATATTCTTTGAGAGGGATAACATCTCTAATAGAGATAGTGGGAGTGAGATAGACTTCGATGAATTCTGGGCTCAAGGTACCCAAGAGTTGGTACACGAACATATTCCACAAAGCCCCATGGAATAAGAATATGTTCTAGAGACACAAGTACTATATAGGAGTAAAAGAGATGTTAGATAACCGAAACGGTACATAATTCTAGTTAATAAGGATGTTGACTTCTAATTAGTTTATAATAATGATCACCTAACCTACAAGGAATCATTAAGTGGCACTTTTTTTCCAAGTGGAATGAAGACATGAATTCTGAAATGGATTCCATGTAACAAAACCATGTCTGGATTTTGGTAGATCCTCCAGTTGATGTGAATCGTATTGGTTGAAAATGGGTATTCAAGAAGAAACTGGACATGGAAGGACATGTCAATACCTATAAGGCATCACTAGTTGCAAAAGGTTTTAAACAATGTCAAGGAATTGTGTATGATGAAACCTTTTAATCCGTTTCAATGTTAAAATCCATCAAAATTATACTTTCCATTGCAGCTTACCATGACTATGAGATTTCGCAAATGGATGTAAAAACAAAATTTATTAATGGGAAACTTCAGGAAGATGTCTACATAATATAACCTGAAGGGTTTGTGACTCCAAAGGATTCCAATATGGTATGCATGTTTCCTAAATACATTTATGGATTAATGCAAGAATCCAAGTCATTGAACATTCATTTTGATGAATCCATAATAGAATTTTATTTTATCAAGAATGAATGTGAGACTTGTGTATAAAAATGGTTTAGTGGGAGCGATGTCATTTTCTTAATAGTATATGTTGATGACCTATTACTTATTGGAAATGAGATACTAGTCTTATATTCTGTTAAGGAACGGTTGAATCAATGATTTCCCATGAAAGACTTGGGTGAGGCAGTGTATATTCTTGGGATGAAGATACATCATGATTGATCCAAGAGATTTTTGGGCCTATGTCAAAGAATATACGTCGATAAGATACTAAATAGATTCAGTATGGAATAATACAAGAGGGGATTGTTCTCAGCGTCACATGGAATTCATCCTTCCAAGAAAATGTGTGTCCTTAGACACATGAGGAATGAAAGATATTGGAAAGAACTCTATACGCATAAGCAATTAGGTCAGTCAAGTATGCCATGAAATGTAATATGCTAGATGTTACCTACACATTGAGTGCGGTAGGTAGATATCAAGAAGTCCCAAGTTACCACCATTGGATGGTAGTCAAGAATAACCAAAAGTATCTGAGGTGTACTAAGGGCATGTTCCTGGTTTATGGAGGAGATGAGGAACTAGTCATGAGATGATATGAAAATGATAGTTTCCAGACTGATCAAGATAACTTGAAGTCACAAACGAGATAAATATTCACTTTGAATGGAGATGCAGTGACCTGGAAGAGCTCAAAGTAGAGTGAAGTCGCCGATTCTACAGCAGAGTCTGAGAATATCACAGCTTCTGAGGTAGCTAAAGAAGCAGTTTGGATGTGAACATTCTTCCTGGAGCTAGATGTGATACCTAGTAGTGAAGAAGACATTCCACTATATTGTGATAATACTACAGTAGTGGATCTGAAAAAAGAGTAAAGGTCACATCAGCGGATGAAGCACATACTTCATAAGTATCATCTCATGAGAGATTTTTCTCTGAGAGGTGAAGTTTTAGTGAGTAGTATTTCCATGGAAGACAACTTAGAATACCCCATGAATAAAGACTTGACTCTGCAGAAACATGATCATCATGTGAGGTCTAGTAGACTGAATGTCATTGGCAGTTGGCTCTAGTCCAAGTGGGAGGTTGTAAGAGTTGGTGACCTAGAACCAACTAGTTTTAATTTTATTACATGGATATTTAATGTATTATTATATATTGTTCAATGTGATACATGATTGTGATATAATAATGTCCAAGAGTATTTGTTGCATTTATAAGGTAATGTCAGTTCCCCTCTATAACGATAACCTTGAAATGAAATAACAATATTAATAAATATAGATCTGTTGTTAGATGAAATGCTATGATGGGACACATAGCATACAGACCGTCAGGTGTGATTACTCATAGGTATATGATACTTCCTCTCATGAAGTTCTCACTTGGTAATATCCATGATAGATGTAACATCCCAAGATTTTATGAAAAATATTTTTTTTAATTTCATTAATGTCTTGTTTTATAGGATACACCAAAATGTTCTTGCACAACACACATCCTTGACTTTCCTTGCGTTACACTCAATCATGACCTTCCTCGATAGCGTGTGTAGTACGCAATACCGAGTTTTACTAAACAACGATATATTATTATAATATTATTATGAACTAGCCGTTATGAATATTATTAACTAAATTTTGAATCTTATAACATTATTATTAATCTTACACATTTTCTAAAACATGGTATAAGAACAAAATAAATTTTTCGGGTAAAATAAGTATTTTTCAAAAAATGCAGTTTTGACGCCTTTTGATGGAGAACCCACGTTAAATCTAGTTTTTGACATGTTTATAAGTTCAATTTGACAAAATAAAATTCTTCTTTTGAATCAGGATATTAAAATTTACATTAGATAAATTTTTGATATTTTTCCGATAACTTTCATATTTTAATGAATAGTAAAAACACGATATATTTTAATTAAAAACAACTTTTTTCATCGTAATATCATATGTGGTTAAATTATAATATTGAATGGTTTTAAAGAATAAATAGAATATATTTTTACCATTTAATATAATGTATGTCATTAGCATTGATTTTACCTTGAATTCGTAGGTTAAATCAATTCAATCTTTTGCAATGTTTTAAAAAAAACCCGTTTTATTTCGACAACGGGATTAATTTTAATTTAATTTCTGCATCTTTTTTGTATTGAATTTGGAAAAAATGGATTCCATATTTGGAATCATTGGGTCCAAATTATGTTAATAAGCTACTTTTTATTTTTGAGCATTGTGAATAGTAACTACGGTAAATTTTATTTACTATAGTTAAAGGTAAATCAGGTAATTAAGGGTAAATATAAGATTATAAAATTACTATAACACTTGGAAAAATCATATTGGATGGATAAAAGTAGACTCATATAACCTAAGGGTTGGATTAGATTTATTTTATGGACTTTTGTCCATGAAAATAATTTAATTATTTTTAAAACCAAAGAATGTGAAAACATGTCACTTTCTTACATCTTATAAGTATAATAATTTTAATTTAGTGATAAACTTCATGAAACTTAGAACATGAATAGTCTCTAGAAATCTAATACAATTATATACATCATATGAATTTATTTAGAATTTTTAGGGATTAAACTATTATCATTTATTATGACACAAAGATGATGTAGTAATTGTCTTATTAATGAAATATTGACATAATTGATGTTATAAATGCCCAAATAAATGAAATTTGAGACTTTTTATGACTTAATTTAATTTTCTAGGTTAATAGTTTATCTTATTGGTGATATAAGTAACTTCGTTAGAACTTACCATTCTGTTATGAATTTCATAAAAATCATGTACCAAATAGTGTCAAAATTGAAATAAATTAGTTTTTAAACAAATATTATGTTATTAATTGTTATTTAATTCCTAAAAATATACGTTTCGGCCAAATGACTTATATAAGGATATATATATTAATTATAAACAGCATGGGGTTATTTTGGCTTGTTATGGTATGTTTATTAACCATATAGTGTAAGAAAACAAAAAGACACGGTAAAAGTTAAATTATTTAACTTAGAGTTAAATCTAATTGATAAGCTTAAAATAATAACCTAAACTTGTCTAAATCCTATTGGATTAGATTATTTCGACCCATTCCCAGTTTATCATAGAAATAAGACCCTTTGGAACCATTATAAACCGAATTTGACCTTAATATAATATTTTGAGATTTTCCTAAGGTGCCCCTCTCCTCCCTTATAAAAGGGCACCTCCTTCCTCTCCTCCTCATACCAATTTGAGCATTCAAGCTCGGACAACCCCTGCCAAAATCTCTTCTCCGCTTCCCTAGTATCATCCTAGAGGTCCTGGTATTCTTCAAATACCATCCTTAGTTCTTTATGTGGAGGTTACGAAAAGGCGCGTCAAAAATAGGTAATATCCATTACCGATCTTTTTCAATTTCTTTCTTATTCAACTTCTTCATATTAGGTTGTTTCATTATGAAGTAATAACATCAGTACCACTTATATATTTATATGTTATAAAAATTATGAAACAACCTTATTTCACAATCTATCCATCCTACAGAAAACGAAATCACCGCGCGTGCGTACGTACGGAATACCGTCTCCACGCCGTGGTGTAATCTATTTTCCACCACCACCTTACTTGGATTGGTATAATGGTGTACATAATAACTATATATTATTATTGTAAAGTGATATTGATTCTGAAATAGTATACATACACTCTAATAAAATTCCACGATTATGATAACGATATCATTGCTCGTGCGTACGTACGGACTACCGTCTCCACGACGCGATGAGATTCATTCTCCACGTTAACCATTCATGAATGATTATAAAGTATATATAATAAGTAATAATGAAATATATGATATAATAATGATTCTGGATTTTTGTGTATATATATGTATGTCATCTACTTAATTCCATTCAACTCAATAAGGAAAAGAAAACAGCGTTCATGCGTACGAACGGTCAACCGTCTCCATGAACGGTGTATTTCATTCCATTTACTGATCTATTATATATATATATATTCTGAATATATATTATATATAAATAATGTTTTATATTCTGGAATTAAGTAATCATGATCTAAGTAATCATATGAATAATTACAAGTCAAAACACGGATGACAAATGAAATGATTTTACCCAAAACGCTATTTAACATGGAATTTACAAAAGAACGAGTAATATAAAGCCATAAGTGAACCATATATGATATCATAACAATGAGTATGACTCTGGATTATGTCAATGACATTATTTAAATTATTATACAGGAGGTTCGGACACAAACCAAGAAAATTGTACCTAAGGTAAGGGAAAATATCACAATCTTATTTTTATCCGAGATTGTTTATACTTTGGTATTTACTGGAGTGTATTTTATCATCCACATCCATGTTCCCTCAATATGTAATATTATTTCCATCCACCTAAAATTATTTAAAACTTATTTTGCCCTTTGGTGAGTTTTTAGTAAAGGATATGAAAGGAATCTTTTTTCATTTTTTGTACGAGGTACTTTTTGACTTTTCCGTCAAATGTACGAAAACAATGTTTTTTTAACTTATACGGCATGAATGGATTTTTAAAACATTATTTCCAAGTAAAATCCTTTACAAGATATCAAGTTTATTTTTAATTAACTTATTTTAATTTATAATTGTATGACATGTTAAGAAAGGAAAAGTGTTTTTGAAGTAGAAAGGATATTTTCCTCAAAAATGGAGTTCAAGTGTTTTATCAAAATTATTTTCCATCTAAGATAATAAAGGGTTCTGTTTTCATCCCTATTATTAAATTTATTTGATTATGTTGTGATGGAATTATTTTTATGAATTCCTTTATCTTATATGAATGGTTTTATGATGTCATGATGTATAAGATTCCCATTTTTATTTCATGGGTTATGCTATGATGTATGGTTTATGATTTTGTGGCACACATTAGAATGGTATCATTATTAGATGGGTGGGACCTATATCTCCCTCCAATGCATTGGGAAAAGATTTTATATCCCATGAGATAGACAAGGGTGTAACGGTAGGTTATACTGGTTCAGTGAAGCAGGACTAAAACGAGGGTAACTCAGTTCAGAAATGGACTTTGTCCACTAAGATAGTCTTGGAAATGAGTCTTGACTAATAAGAAATGATTCTCTATGATTATGTGTGTATTCCACAAAGTTTCATGTTTTATGTTATGATTATTGGGATTACATTTCACTACTATGATTTATCCCATCATGATCTCTTTTGCAGGTTAAGATTTTCAAAAGATATGTTCTTATAAATATGATGTGATTGATATTTCTTTTGTTTACCCTTACTGAGCATTTGAGCTCACCCTTTTATGTTTTTTTTTTCCCCAGGATATAAAGAAAGGTTTTAGGTAAAAAAAGGAAGATCTTTATGGGAGATGTTGAAGATCTTTCACCACGATTAGAAGATTATATTCTGAGTTTCCAAAGACACTAAACTATTACGATCCTTGTGTGTGTGTTTTTGTTATGTACTAAATATTCCGCAAAAGTAATATAATGTCCATGTACGTCATGCTTCGGGTCTCTACAGTTGGTATCATAAGAAAGTTTTAGTCAACCTTTGGAAACTAGGATGCGAAAATGTTAGTGAGATCCCTAAATATTTTTATAAGGTATGTCTAGGGATGTCCCTAAGGATAAGTATATGTATAGGATATAGTCCTAGAACTATGGTAACGATCTTAAAATTTAACCTAAGATGTTAGATATTGAAGTTAATCCTCCTTTATTATGATTTTTTCCTCTAACACTATTCTTTTTGGGTTTTAGAAAATGGCTGGAAACTAGATGATTCACGATAATGGAGGATATTATGGACAATGGAATGATATTCTTCATGAGAAACCAAATGAGATGGGATTTGGAAGTCCAACCATCATTATGATGCCGAATCAGCAATCTCATAATATGATCAATAAACTCAAATTTGGTATGTTTCCTGACTCGGCTAATAAGAGAAAGATGGAGTTTCATGATGATCATAGAGGAAAGAAAGTTCAATTTCCCTTATGTAAATCATATGGGAAGAGGCATCAAGGAGAATGTTTCAAAGGAACTGGAAGATGCTTTGGGTGTGGAAAAGAAGGACATAAAGCCAGTAAGTGAAAAGGAAACGGTTCATTTAACACCATGGATGAGGATAATGGTATTGCTACGACATCAATAATGGATAAATTTTTTAAATGTGGAATGTACGGGCATTATGCAAACCAATTCCCTAAGGTAAAGTCTCATGAAGAGAATCAGTATGGTCATATGGGTAATATTTATGTTGATGATGATGAAGAAACTACAAATGATATGTGAGATGAAAGAATTGCTGAAGCTCGGTCAATGGATTAAGAAGGTAGTGGAATGATTACATGTTTATCAAGTGTAATGTTGTATAAGTAATCTCATGGTACTATGGAATAAAGAGACATCTAAGGATTGTTACACTGTGGTCCTTCCTTATGTTTTGAAAGTGTATGATTAATGGTACCAGTAACCATGAAAGCTTATTCAGATATTTTTGGAATGTAGATGATATGCGCATAATGAAGGGATAAGGAGAAAATTAAATGTTTGATAGTATTCATGAGCTCATGACTGATATAAGGAGAAGTTTATGTAATGGATTGAGTATATAGAATTTTTGGATTTTGGTATGTGGAAAGAGTTAACTTTTGACAGCATTCATGGTTTCACTAAGGTTTAATGGGTATTCATTTTTTAAGAGAATACATGATTAAGAAATTCAAATGATTGGAATGTGACCACCAAGATATATGGGGGATAAATGATGGTATTCACATGCTTGGTTGATGATATTTCAAGTAATAATATTCTTTATATTATGAGAATGGACCGAAATATTTTAGATAAGCCTAAAGATAGGAATGGATTATGTTGGACAGAAGTTATTATTGTTTAAGGATAGAACTTTTTATATTATTTATGTGACGTTATAGTAATGTAGTATTAGAAAAAGGACAACCTACAGGACGGGCGACAACCCATCGCGTCGGACAAGGCCGTGGGAATCGAACCCACAACCGAAGTGCGACTGGCCTTTATTGTCTACCACTGGCCTACAGGATGTCCCTGTTTAGTTGAAACTAGTTTTATTATATTAAGAAGTATGATATATGAAGTATAATTCCATTTTAGGAACCATATATCATTAATCTCACAATAGATGGACTTATGTATTTTTTGATAACTTTTCTAACCTTTTGTTCGAGACAGATGGAATGACCCATCATTCTATCACATGATCTGCTAACACATCACAAATGATAAATTCAACTACATTTATTTAAGAGATGAAGTGGAAATTATCCAAATAATGACAAACGGTGAGACTATACCAAAATCACGAAAGTATTTCTTCTAATTCCAATTTCATCAATTTTAGCGAAATGGTCTTGAAAACCAAAAATGTTGTCCTATTGCTCTTATATCTAATGAATCAGATGGTACCTTAGATCATCACAAATTTATGGCTTTGTGATTACTGTATTTTCCATAGCCATGTTCTCTACCACTCTCCGTCAGAACATGATGGTTAGATTTCTCTTCCATATCCATATTTTCACCTATGTGGAAACCCAGTGATTAGTTTATTTGGGTAACCGTTACGTTTCATACTTTAGTTTTTAAATCCAAGTTTTGGTATTCCTTTTTACAATGTGGGTTTCTATAAAAGAGTCTTTCGAGTAGTAAACCATTTATAACCCCGATGAATTTCAAGGGAAAAATTAATTTTAAGAGGTGTAGAATGTAACATCCCGAGATTTTAGGAAAAATATTCTTTTTAATTTCATTAATGTCTTGTGTTATACGCTACACCAAAAGTAGCTTGCACAACAGGCGTCCTTGACTTGCATTGCGTTACACGCAATCGTGACCTTCCTCGATAGCGTGTGTAGTACACAATACCGAGTTTTACTAAAAAAACGATATATTATTATAATATTATTATGAACTAGCCGTTATGAATAGTATTAACTATATATTGAATCTTATAACATTATTATTTGTCTTACAAATTTTCTAAAACATGGTATAAGAACAAAATAAATTTTTTCGGTAAAATAAGTATTTTTCAAAAAATGTAGTTTTGTCGTCTTTTGATTGCACACCCACTTTAAATCTAGTTTTTGACATTTTTATAAGTTCAATTTGACAAAATAAAATTCTTCTTTTGAATCAGGATATAAAAATTTACATTAGATAATGTTTTGATATTTTTCCGATAACTTTCATATTTTAATGAATAGTAAAAACACGCTATATTTTAATTAAAAACAACTTTTTTCATCGTAATATATTATGTGGTTAAATTATAAGATTGAATGGGTTTAAAGTATAAATAGAATATATTTTTACCCTTTAATATAATGTATGTCATTAGCATTGATTTTATCTTGAATTCATAGGTTAAATCAATTCAAGATTTTGCAATGTTTTAAAGAAAAACCCATTTTCTTTTGACAACTGGATTAATTTTAATTTTATTTATGCATCTTTTGTGTATTGAATTTGGAAAAATGGATTCCATATTTGGAATCAATGGGTCCAAATTATGTTAATAATCTACTTTTTATTTTTGGGCATTGTGAATAGTAACTACGGTAAATTTTATTTATTATAGTTAAAGGTAAATCTGGTAATTAAGGGTAAATATAAGATTATAAAATTACCCTAACACTTGGAAAAATCCTATTGGATGGCTAAAAGTAGACCCATATAACCTAAGGTTCATATTAGATTCATTTTTTGGACTTTTTTCCATGAAAATAATTTAATTATTATTAAAACCAAAGAATGTGACAACTTGTCACTTTCTTAAATCATATAAGTATAATAATTTTAATTTAGTGATAAACTTCATGAAACATCGAACATGAATAGTATCCAGAAATATAATATAATTATCTACATCATTGAAATTTATTTATAATTTTTAAGGATTAAACTATTATCATTTATTATGACACAAAGATGATGCAGTAATTGTCTTATTAATGAAATATTGACATAATTGATATTATAAATGCCCAAAAAAATGTAAATTGAGACTTTTTATGAAATGAATTATTTTTCTAGGTTAATATGACATGTCATTGTTGATATAATTAACTTTTTTTGAACTTATCATTCTGTTATGAATTTCATAAAAATCTTGTACCAAATAGTGTCAAAATTGACACAAATTAGTTTTTAAAACAAATATTATATTATTAATTTTTATTTAATTCTTAAAAAATCTAAGGTTTGGCCAAATGTATTAGATAAGGATATATATATTAATAATAAACAACTTGGGGTTCATTTGGCTTGTTATGGTAAATTTATTAACCATATAGTGTAAGAAAACAAAAAGACACGGTAAAAGTTAAATTATTTAACTTAGAGTTAAATCTAATTGATAAGGTTAAAATAATAACCTAAACTTGTCTAAATACTATTGGCTGAGAGTATTTAGACCCATCCCAACTTTATCTTCGAAATAATACCCTTTGAAACCATTATAAACCGAATTTGACCTTAATATAATATAATATTTTGAGATTTTTCTAAGGTGACCCTCTCCTCCCTTATAAAAGGGAACCTCCTCCTTCTCCTCCTCACATAAATTTGAGCATTACAGCTCGGCCAAACCCTGCCAAAATCTCTTCTCCACTTCCCTAGTATCATCCTAGAGGTCCTGGTCTTCTTCAAAGTCCATCCTTAGTTCTTTAGGTGGAGGTTAAGAAAAGGCGCGTCAAAAAGAGGTAATATCCATTACCGATCTTTTTCATTTTCATTCTTCTTCAACTTATTCTTCTTAGGTTGTTTCATTATGAAGTAATAACATCAGTATCACTTATATACTGATATGTTATTATAATTATGAAACAACCTTATTTCACTATCTATCCATCCTACGGAAAACGAAATCACCGCACATGCATACGTACGGAATACCGTCTCCACGCCGTGGTGTAATCTATTTTCCACCACCACCTTACTTGGATGAGTATAATGGGGTAAATAATAACTATATATGATTATTGTAAAGTGATATTGATTCTGAAATATTATACATACACTCCAATACAATTCCATGATCATGAGAACGATATCATCGCTCGTGCGTACGTACGGACTACCGTCTCCACGACACGATGCGATTCATTCTTCACGTTAACCAATCATGAATGATTATAAAGTTTAAATAACAATTAATAATGAAATTTATGACATAATAATGATTTTGGATTTATGTGTATATATATGTATTTCATCTACTTAATTCCATTCAACTCAATAAGGAAAAGAAAACAGCGTTCATGCGTACAAACGGTCTACCGTCTCCATAAACGGTGTATTTCATTCCATTTACTGATATATTATATATATATATTATGAATATATATTATATATAAATCATGTTTTATATTCTGGAATTAAGTAATCATGATCTAAGTAATCATATGAATAACTACAAGTCAAAACATGGATGACAAATGAAACGATTTTACCCAAAACGCTCTTTAACATGGAATTTACAAAAGAGCGAGTAATAAAAAGTCATAAGTGAACCATATATGATATCATAACAATGAGTATGATTCTTTAATAAGTCAATGACATTATTTAAATCATTATACATGAGGTTCGGACACATACGAAGCAAATTGGACCTAAGGTAAGGGAAAATATCACAATCTCATTTTTATCCGAGATTGTTTATACTTTGGTATTTACTAGGGTGTATTTTATCATCCACATCCATGTTACCTAAATATTAAATATTATTTCCATCCACCTACCATTGTTTAAAACCTATTTTACCTTTTGGTGAGTTTATAGTAAAGGATATGAAAGGAATCTTTTTTCGTTTTTCGTATGAGGTACTTTTTGACTTTTCTGACAAAAGTACGAAATGAATGTTTTTTTAACTTATACGGCGTGAATGGATTTTTAAAACATTATTTACAAGAAACATACATTACAAGTTATCAAGTTTATTTTTAATCAACTTATTTTAGTTTATAATTTAACGACATGTTAAGAAAGGAAAAGTGTTTATGAAGTAGAAAGGATATTTTCCTCAAAAATGGAGTTCAAGTGTTTTATCAAAATTATTTTCCATCTAAGATAATAAAGGGTTATGTTTTAATCCCTATTACTACATTTATTTGATTATGTTGTGTTGGAATTATTTTTTTGAATTCCTTTATCTTATATGAATTGTTTTATGATGTCATGATGTATAAGATTCCCATTTTTATTTAATGGGTTATGCTATGATGTATGGTTTATGATTTTGTGGCACACATAAGAATGGTATCATTATGAGATGGGTGGGACCTATATCTCCCTCCAATTCATTGGGTAAATATTTTATATCTCATGAGATAGACATGGCTGGAACAGTAGGTTATACCGGTTCAGTGAAGCAGGACTGAAACGAGGGTAACTCGGTTCAGAAATGGAATTTGTCACCAAGATAGTCTTGGCAATGAGTCTTGACTAATAGGAAATTATTCTCTATGATTATGTGTGTATGCCACAATGTTTCTTGTTTTATGTTATGATTATTGGGATTGCATTTCACTACTATGATTTAACCCATCATGATATCCTTTGAAGGTTAAGAATTCCCAAGGATATGTTCTTATGAATATGATGTGATTGATATTTCTTTTGTTTACCCTTACTGAGCATTTGAGCTCACCATTTTATGTTTTCTTTTCCCCAGGATATAAAGAAAGGTTTTATGTAAAAAAAGGAAGATCTTTATGGGAGATGTTGAAGATCTTTCACCACGATTAGAAGATTATATTCCGAGTTTCCAAAGACACTAAACTATTATGATCCTTGTGTGTGTGTTTTTGTTATGTACTAAGTATTCCAAAAAAGTAATGTAATGTCCATGTACGTCAAGCTTCAGGTCTCTACAATAGGAGATTATGAGATCAGACCTGCTAGTAGGAATTATGCATGTTTTGGTGTCATCAGTTATTTCAATCTGCGATCATGTGTAATGATCCTTAGATTTTAATATTCTCATTAATACGTGTCACAACTTATGCACTTTGATTTTTTGAGTAAAACCATCATGCAGATAGTTGGTGGGAAGTAGGGTTTGTTGGGTGTGTCACAAGTGTCATGTTATTAATGGATAAGTCAATAAAGGATTTGTTCCTTCCATTTATGGAAGTTGATATCTCGGCCCTTTGATTGAAATATAACTGTCATGAAAAATTCCATGGCCATGGTTTAATGGTTATTTTATTTCAGGTAGTCATAGAATGACGTATCGAGCTTAAAAGTTGATGACACAGTCATGAAACCTGCTTTATGAGATATTGCGACAAAGGTATTATGTTACACAGTGAGCATTCATATGTGGAAGTCATTGTTGTGAATTTATGTTATTTATCTTGGGTGCCTTGACCCGTTGATAGATATTACTCTCCAACTTTAGGAAAGCCCACCAAATGCCAACGAGAAAGAATCCCAGAGGGTCACACACTATGTGTTTTTGGTGGTATTAGTGAAATTCTATTTGAATTTAATTAATGAAATAAATATTATTCTCAATATCATGGAATAATTTTATTCAAGTTAAAATGGTCACATAAATTAAAAAATATATATATTTTTATTTTGTTGAACAATTTATAAATATTTATTTACTAGTTTTTATATAAAAATATTTATTTAAGAGAATAAATTATTTATTTATTTATTCAGGTGTTCAATAAATGGAAGTGGAGTTTGAGTGGACCAGGGTCAGTCTAGTTGTAAAATAATTATTTGTAAGATGATAAATAATTATTCAACTAGTTGGCACACATTAAAATAACGATGCTATTATTTTGTAATGCAAAATTTTATTTATAATTCCGTTTTTCTCAAGTTGGTGCACCATAAATAATTACGCGATATTATTATTAAATGCATGTGTTTTATCTATGTTCATAAATATATTAAATTGTTTCTATGCAATTAAATATTATAACTGAAATTCCATGTATATAAATAGGCAAGTACTCCTATTATTCCATTCACCACACCACACGCCCAGTGAATTGAGAATTGTTGAGCCAAACAATTTCTCTCTAGAATCCTCTTCTCTCCCCTCTCAAGAACGAGATAAATTCTTCAAGAGAAAAGAATAGGCAATCAATAATTACTGACACAAGACACTCGATTCACTACGCTTGCACCCGAAGAATGAGCAGTTTCGATCATAGGACATCAGAGAATGTATAGATCACCGCTAGAGGGATTCTAGTTTGGATCCTTACAAATGCAACAAGATAATCTAGAAGGGTCATTCTAGATGATCAACATCATCAAAGAAGAAAAATACCAAAGATCTAGTTATTATTTTTCTATTTGAAATTAAATTATAAACATAATGTGAAAGATCCTCTCTAAAGGTTTCATGCCTCTTTATTCCTTTTCTAAATATTTGATTATATTCCTTGGATAATGGCATTCATCGTTGTATTGATCGCAAAAAAATCATTTATCATGGTAAAAATCAAAATTGGGTTCCGTTTAACCAAGCTTCTACTACGCCCGGAATATTCAAGTGGTATCACAGAGGTTACATCATATTTTATAATTATGTAAATATTTTGTTGATAATTTACGCATTTAATAATTTAGTTGTTTTATGTCAAGTTAACCATTTTAAAAATTTGAATCTTGAGATCTATTCCTCCTCTTTCGTTTCTTATTAATGTTATCAAAAATAATTTTTCATTTAATTTTGATTAAAATATAATAGAGGATCTCATCCGGAGGTACCAAAGATTCTTGGCCTTACAACACCAGAGAAAACGGTGTGTATTCGGCTGTACACGCCGTGCATTCAAGATTAAATGCATCGGACCGGTCTTCCAAACCAAGTCATGTGTTGGAGTCTTTCTAAGTCTTAAATTACTCCATGTGTTGACCAGAAATAGGTGGAATGGGGTTTCCAGATTACACGTCGCGGGGCCCAATGGACATGGTGTGTAGTCCCTTCGGGTTAGGGTTGGACCATGTACCCCGTACATCACTTGCCTTGTTGGAGATAGTGTAATGAGGAACTAAACAACATGTGGCGCACTAGACATTCTGTGTACTCTGAATATTTCCAACTTATACTCACACACTGTTTCCTTGGGCATGTACTTCAGGTAGATAGTGAGAAATAGTAAAAACTATGTCATTGGAACTACACATCATGTACTCATCTTAATTACGTAGATTTATTAAAATTTATTATTATATTATACAAACCCTTGAGACGTGTACAATCGTGCGTGCGTAAAGCTGAGGCACAACACGTGATAGTTGTTTTTTATATACATGTGTTTAATTTATCATCTACTTAATGTTTATTTCTACTCATTGGGTAGTTATGAATAAGAATTCACTGGGTTACCTCAAAGGTACAAGTTACATAAAAAGATAATTTTAAATGAATTTATTTGTTTAAAGTTATGAAGGATGATAATCTCAAGGAAATTCATAAAATGGTTTAATATAAAAGGATTGAATAATTAAATACAATAAATAACTGATTCGAGCATAATTTATCTTAAAAAATAATGATTAAAGAATCGATTTCTAGTTTTATTTATGCGTAAATTTCATTGCATGTATGGATGATCATGAGAAAGACCTAGAACTTTGTATTTGGATGGTTTCTTTTAATTAATTTATTACAATTAAATTTGTTGGTCTACGAGCCTTCTCGTCATTAATAAGTAGGGCCTGCGTACCCATGGTTTCTTTTATGTAAAACCCCTTTTTACCCCTCACCTACATATGAGTTAAAAAGGGAATATGTAATGGATGGAACTCCCAAGCTAGTGGAGGTGGTTCATGTTGGATCTGAGATGAAACCAATCCGAGGAGATAGAGAGGTGGGCAGGTGGAAGCTGTAAACACGAAAACAAATGTTTCAAGGTGTTTCTCCCCTTGGTCAGGGTTAGTTTATCAACTGCTAGATAAACTAACCATTAGAAAATATTGTGATCATTCCATTTTCTTTATTTTATTTCTGTCAATTGGATGGTTTATCATTTTTGATGTGTTGTCACGATCCTATAATTAATGAATTAAACAAAAATGCAAGATGGAAGTAAAATAAACCATACTTATGTGTAAATATTATCAAGGAATGGTTATTCACTTAAGTAAGCTCCGCTTAATATTAACAAGCATTTGATAATGATAACAAATAATTCACGCATAAGAGATAAAAATCCCTCATATAAAATATTATGTCAGAACAAGCCTTCCATTAATTGATTAAGGAAAAAACTCAATAAAACTATGTGTTTGACCAACCCCTGTTGGGGCACTTACTTTTAGTTAGGGATTATCAATATGATATATTTGGAACAAAAAAAAATAATTTATAAATTTATTAAATTGTAAAAAGAATTAACTAATGGTATTTTCCCATGGTTTGAACATTATTTTTTTTGATGGATGTCCAATTGAATTTCTAGTTAATGGGATCCATAATTATTTCTTCAAGATCCATATAGGTCTCATTCCTACAAAATTATATTTCTAAATCATTGCCCCGAACCTCCTTCACATGTTCTATTCATTAACCAAAATCGTTTTCTCCTTAAAATATTAGGAATTGGTTGATGGACCACTAATTATACTCTTATCTCTCTCTAAAATCAAGGGAGATTCGTTGTTTCATTTAGACACCATTCATAACAATTATACCATAGATTAACCTATATCATCCTCATTCACTCAATGGGATAGCATAGATTAGGGGATTTATGATCCTATTGTTGTTAGTGAACTGAATAGAGGACACATATAAATATTACTTATTTATGATATGGAATTTAAAAAATGTTGGACTTCAAAATCCATTTTCATTTACGATTAATGATTCCTAATTTTTGAATGGATTATTTGTTTCCACCATTGTCATAACCCAAAATACAATGTGATCTAGATACACTTTCCATGGCATCTTCTTCTCTTCCAAAACCAATGAAACATGACATGATAATCCATGATATCTTTCTTATGAGTGTGTTATAAAATTTTAGATCTACTATAAAACATTTCTCAACAAATCTATATTTTTTTAGATGTCCAAAATATATTCATTTATGTGTTAACTACTTATCATGGAGTAGTTATTAAACAAGAAAAATCTATTAAAATATGATAATCACATTATTGTATCATTGTTTAGTTCATGGATATAATTTTGTATGGTGTTGGGGACTTGATCAGCCCTAATAATGGGTGTCCAAGATCCCTTAAAATCGTGTAGAAAATTTAGATACCCATGCCATGCAATATACTTGATATCCTACTTCCGCTAAAAATCACATATATCTCCTTTAAAGGTTATGTAAGTAGTTGAATTCCATTAAATTAAATTTCAATTTCACAACATGTTTGTATTTTAGAAACATCCATTAGATATATCCATCATTGATGGAATATAATATACATATATAATAGTTTGGGTATTTTGGTGAGAATTTATCAGTCTAATTCTAGCATGATAAAGTGTAACTTTTTGTCTCTACATTTTCATAGTCATTATAGAAGGAATATGGGTTTGTTTTGAGAATATAGTATCAAATTCATGACATAAATATTTAATATAAAATCCAAAAATTACACAACATACTAGTATTGGGTACCCTGTGTTCTATGGAGTTGCGGGGTTGGTTCCTTTAGGTCCACCAGCCACCTAGTAGAGGGTGACTAAGAAAATGATATGTACTTATATTTTATTTTTAATTTCTAATTTAATTATTTTTTTAACAGAAAGTAGTGGTGGTGTCTCTTTTGATCCTATCTATATATTGATCTCAAAATAAACCCCTCTCAACTTATTCTCCCATCCTATTGGATATTTAAACACGATTTTTGTCTATTATTTGGGTTGTCTCTATTTATGTTTCATTGTGGACAAGGGATTATGTCCTCAACAATATGTTTTTGTTTTTTCCCATTGTAAATGATTTTAACAAAAATATCCCAGGGATTTTTATCTTATTTCTATATTTCATCATATCATATTTGAAGCAACCAATGATACTTTTAGTAAAAAAACCTACAAATACCATATATATAGTAGCTAAATATATAATTTTTTAATATATGAGTTTATAATTCAAGTTGTTTTTTTTGTTTTGGATGGTAAAGGTTAGGTTAATGAATAATAAGAGAACCAATTTCACATTTTGTGGTTTAAAGGATGTGTTTAGGGGTAGTTTAAGATATGTTGTAATTTTTCTTTGAAATAAATGGAATATGCATGTTGGTTTGGTTCTATCTTAACCGGTAAGCCTCCATGATATTTCAAGTGATGGTTCATGGGATGGATTAATTGGTGTGGTTCATTTAGAATGTGATGGGTTTGAATCATGTGTCTATGGGGTGATGTAATTAACTGGAGTAGTACTTGGTTGATTTTTTATTGACCCATGTTGGGAAATGGTGGTTCATGGAGTTGTGGTCATGTGATATTGGTAATGTTTCACATCGGGGAATCAAGGTCATTGGGGACATGTTCACATAGAGGGCCCTTAGTGGTGATGTGGACTACTAGAATATTGGAAGTATACTTTTTAGTTGAGAATTATAGGTTGATGGTGATTATCATTGTTATATAGGAGGGATATTCCATAGGTTTCCATAGAAAATAAATGATGAATGAGATCTCTAGTTAGGATTAGAATGATAAGTATGTGTTGAATTGTTTTGGCCATTGAACTAGAAAGTGTAGAGGATAGTAGCAGAATTTGATGGTTCTGATGCCTTTTTCACTAGATATAAATGGGTATGGTTGTGGAATATTTTTTGGTAATGAGAAAAGGGGTGAGTCACCAACCTTATAGTCTTTAATAACTTTTGGTGAATCCTCTTGAACTAGCATTAGATAAAGTAGGTAGAGTTCTCACCCATGGATTTTCAAGTATGAGTCGGTGTGTCTTGAATTGATTGAAGTGGTTTTCCTATAGTATGAATTACATAAACTCAGAAACAAAGGGATTCTATCTAGGACAACATTGGTAGTGGACTATTGATTTCATACTCACACCCTCCATGGGCCCTCCAAGATACATGTAGACTTTATGTCTTAAGACACAACAAAATTGTAGGGGGCCCCTAGATAGTGTGTAGCTAACTAAAGGTGTATTGCATTCATGAAAAATATAAATGTTTACATGGGGAATAATGAGGTTGATTCTTGGTATCACTTTTATGTTGTTTTTTACTATAGACATGTCCTTATTTATTTTTCCTACAAAAAACAATGTTTAAATAATTATTATTTTTATACTCTATGTTACATTCTCTATTATAATATTTACATTACATCAGGTTAACTAATTTGGATTATTTATTATTCTTTTCCATATAATAATTTATATATAGTGTATATTATCCCGACTATCACCTCTAAGACCCTCACAACTAGTCAGTTTCATCTCATGTGCTGAGATCAATACATGAGTTTTATGGATTTCCAACATGAATACCATTTAATAGATTTGGCATAGGGATGGAACAAAGAAAACCATGACCACCTCGATTTGGACAAAAAGGAATTCTACAAAAGTCCACTTGAATGACATGACCATGGATGGATACCTAGATCTGATACCACATTTTAGTATCCCTAGAAAAGATAACCCAAACATAACCCATGTTAGAGAGCACAATACCCAAACCCACATCCCCATATCACTAAGGCTACAGACTGGTAGGGAGAGTCTAGTAGGTGATATTAGGGGAATATTGTCCTTTATATAAATTATTATAAGAAACATTAGAACTAGAAAACATATGTAGGGTATATATTTTAATATGAAAATTAAATCAAGAAATATTTCACTTGGTATGAAAAAAATGTATTTGAAACATTTATCCATTATAAAAAAGAAAACATGGATCTACCATAGGGTATTATTATAGGGACATTTCCAAAGTACAAAAACAACCCCAACACAACGTTGATGATCCACCTAGTCTAGACCTAATTCCATTTCCCTCATATCCACGAATCCACTACTCCCTATGCAAAATATAAACTAGTTTCAAAATCCTCTCACTTTTAATTTACATGAGACATAATGTCTACACATGTCATAGAGGTCATGTGTAAGGTGTGAGAATAAACTTAGAAAGACACAAAAAATGGACACTAGATTGTATTCACCTTTATTTTACTATATACATTGTTAAACATATTAAAACTAGGGAAATCAACACAACCTACTACACCCCATGATCATCAAGCCCTAAGTGAGAACTATACTTTGACTAATGTTTGAGTGAGATGATGGACCTACTCTCTATGCTCACACCTAGGGAGAACGATGCATCACCCTTATCAAATAACCAAGAAACACCATATCAATAAACCCATGACCACCTATTTAATTTGGTAAAACTAATCAATTTTATTACAATATCATCAACACTTTTCTACTCAGTTATCATGAAAAATGATAAACACCATGAGTATTCCTCTATTATGTGGTGATTTCAATCATAACTAATTTTATATGTCTTCCTATTTCATATCACTCATATAATTTTTGTTGGGGTACCGGGACGGCGCAACGGAAGCATGTGGGATAGGAATTTAAAAATTTCTACATCACTAGAGTGATATAACCCTGTCAACTCTGGTGATCTTGTCCCGGTTTGGTCCAAGGATCTTGCATGGTTTAATCAGAGTAAAAAAATAAACTAAACATTTACCTAGTTCGGAATTGACATGTGCAGGTCTGCCACAGGATATTGGTGATAATTACTCAAAGACTCCAATGTCGAAGCCCTCTATATCATCCACACATGCCTCTCAAATCTGCTCATGCATCATTCCTCAAGATCTAGGTGCTAACGCGGATCTTCAATGCTCACTTCTATGCAATGACGATCACCGTATGAAAAGATCCTTCAATATGTGATGGGTGAACTTGAAGATATTCTTTCACTTGAGAGATTCTCTCTCTAGATTCCAGAAGTAGAGAGAAGCTCTCAATATCAGCACATTAATAGTTAATATGGGAGAGCCTCTCTCTGACTTATATAGGGAGTGTTTAAAACACGCGCTATGGATTCCCAACCCCCATAAAATAGACATATTCTATATAAGTGTTATAAATAATTATTTATGACAAATAAAATTACGCCTTAAATAATATTTAAAATCTATCACTTACTTATAATATATAAATATATTATGTGATAAATTTGAGTCTTTAACTCAACCCACACCTCCTGCTAATATTAAACGATCCAAGTATATTAAAATCCATTTGAATAATATTAATACTTGTATTTACTCTATAACTTGTAAATACTTGTTATAAATAAAATCAACGAAATATTCAAAACATGATTAATTTATGAATTTATTTATTCTTTGGTGATCCATAGAACTTGGATAGTGCTCGGACCCTTTGGTAGGGCCCACTAAGTTCTATATTCCTATTCCCAAAATAGGGTAGATTCTCAATGCGCTATTGTGTGTGACCCTCTATGCCCTTACCTCAATAGCGGTGAATAATATCCACTAACCTAGAGTGGGGTCTAGGAACCCATCGAGGACCCTATAGAGATAAGGAAAATTCAAAGCAATGACTGACTTCCAACAAACACGGTCTGTGTAATATAATCTTTTCGTCATCGATATCTCAATAAAGAAAAATGCATTCTAGTGTCATCATTCTTCATTTTTCATTATTTTGTTTGTTGATTTTTCCAGACGGTCTTACCTTCCACTACCATGGCCATGGATTTAATGAAGGTGCAACCATCCTAATAAACCTGGCCCAAGATATCTCTTCCTAAACATGGAAGCGACAAATCCTTTCTCGATCATTCAATCAATTCCATGACATTAATGATGTACCCGATACAAACTACCTCACCACGACTTTGTCCCCATGGTTTTCTACTTGAATCAAATGTATGTAATTAAATGACATCCATTTTCAATGATATCAAGTCTAAAGACCATTACACATGTCCGTAGATAGGAATGACCAATGAAACCTAAAACATTTGGTGTTCGTATTATGCGGGTCTATCCTCATGATCTCAACTACTATAGATCATCATGTCGAACTTCATGAGAAGAAGTCTCAATAATTATGATCCCCCAACACCTGATGGTCACACATCATCATTGTTATTTCAGAATGATGTAATTGGACCATAGGACGTTACATTAAGATTACTTTCAAGGAATCTATGGGTTCTCATTATAGCTCGTGATCTACTACAACCCTTCGATGCAATAAGTAATATAAGGACATGTCCATAAAGAATGTGGATGCAGAAGTATCTACACTATTATGGAATGATAAAAACATGTATTATAACAAAACGAATACATGTAGTGGTAATCAAATTAAAAAAACAAGTTGGGTCTAGGGAACCCACTTTCAACACTCCCACTTTCACTAGGGACATCTACTAGCAGGTTTAAATCCGCTAACTCTCACATGTGAATCATGCTTCTGCTGAGAAATGGATTTAGTCAAGCAGTATGACATGTTTTCCTCTATGGATACTCTTCTAACTTTCACTTATCCTCTTTGAGTAAAATCCATCAAGAGATGAAACTTACGAAGAATATTCTTTGTTCTTTGGTGAGACCTGGGCTCCTTGGCAAGCACCACTACATCAGTATTATCACAATATACTGGTATAGGGTCTGCACTGCTAGGTACAACACCAATGTTTGAGATAAAGTTGCATATCCAAACTGCTTCTTTTTCTTCATCGAAAGCTACAATATATTCGGACTCTGCTGTAGAATCAACAGCCACAACTTGCATTGAGCTTCTCCAGCTCACTACACCACCATTCAAGAAACATATGTAGCCTAACTTCGATTTAATATCACCATGAAATGTCTGGAAACTAGCATTAGTGTATCCCCTAAAAACTAGTTCCTCATCTCCTCCATACAGCAGGAATATATCCTTAATAATCCTGAAGTACTTTAGGATAGTTTTAACCACCATCCAATGCAACTCTCCTGGATTGGCTTGATATATACCCACCATACTTAAAGCAAAGGTGACATCAAACTTAGTACATAACATGAAATACATGATAGAACCCACTACCGAAGTATAAGGTACTCTACTCTTTTTTCAATATCCTTTTAAGTTTGTGGACCCATTTTCATGGAGAGCTTTACACCATGTGACACAGGTAACAATCCTCCCTTGGATTGTTCCATAATATACCTTTTGAGTACCTTGTCAATATATGTACTTTTAATTATCCCAAGAAGCATTTGAGATCTATCTCAATAGATCTTGATCCCTAGAATGTAGGCTGCTTCACCTAAGGCTTTCATGAAGAAGAATTCATTTAACCAAGTCTTAACTGACTGTAAGTCTTGCACCTCATTTCCCATAATTAATATGTCATCAAAATATAATACTAGGAATGTGATGGAATTCCCTTCAACCTTTTTACAGACACTATGAACACTTTCATTTTTGACAAAACCAAAATCTCTTATGGTATCATCAAAATGAACATTCCATGATCTTGATGCCTGCTTCAATCCATAAATGGATCTCTATAACTTGTATACTTTATTGGAATTATTTGACTTGACAAACCCTTCGAGTTGAGTCATATAGACGTCTTCAACCAACTTCCCAATTAGAAAATCAGTTTTGACATCCATCTTCCAAATTTCATAATCATGAAAGGCTGCTATTGCAAGCAATATTCTGATGGATTTAAGCATTGCTACTGGTGACAAGGTTTCATCATAGTCAATACCTTGATGTTTTCCGAAACCCTTTGAAACCAGCCTTGAGTTGAAGGTATTAACCTCACCATCCATGTCTAGCTTCTTCTTGAATAACCATTTGCATCCAATGGGATTTACATCATCTGGAGGGTCTACCAAAATCCAAACTTAATTTTTGTACATGGAATCCATCTTAGAATTCATGGCTTCTTTCCATTTAGCAGCTTCTTTAACTTCTACTTCTTCCTTGTAGGTTAGAGGTTCATCATCCTGAAGGACTATTGTGTCACCTGACTTGGTAACAAGAAAACCATAATGCTCTAGTTCTTTAACCTCTCGCGTAGACCTACGCAGTATCTGTGTCTCAAGAATAACTTCTTCGTCCACTTTTTCTTCTGGAGATTGTTCCTCTACCAACTCTTGTTCATCTAGAGCATTAACTTCATTGAATTCAATCTTTCTCCCACTATTTCCAATAGAAATGTTTTCCCTTTCTTGAAATGTGGCCTATCTTTCCACAATGACTTTTCTATCTTAAGGGTTTTATAGGTATTATCCTCTATCTTCCTTAAGATAACCAATAAAGATGCACTTAGTGCTTTTGGATGATTATTTGTCACATGGTAATGTCTTGAAAAATGCATCAAACCCCCATACACACATGTGTGTCAGGTTATTTTTCTTTCCTTACTATAACTAATATGGAATCCCATCTACAGCTTTAGTTGGTACTCGGATAAGGGTATATGCTACTGTCTGCAAGGCGTATCCCCAAATGGGTAATGGAAGGGTTTCATGACTCATCATTGATCAGACCATGTCAATAAAGGTCCTATTACTCCTCTCACTAACATAATTTCATTGTGGTGTATAAGGAGGAGTGAGTTAGGATATTATCCCACACTCCTTCAAGTGATCAATGATGGATTGGTTAAGATATTCCCCGCCTCGGTCTGAGAGAAGTGATTTTATCTTCTTACCAAGTTAGTTTTCTACTTAATTTTGGTATTCCTTAAATATCCAAAAGGAATCTTACTTATACCTCATTATGTAGATATATCCATAACAACTATAGTCATTAGTAAATGCAATGAAGTATATAAAACCACCCATTGACTCTACTAGAAATGGACCACATACATCAGTATGTATTAATTCCAGCACTGCATTGGCTCTTTCTCCCTTTCCTAAGAAAGGTGCTTTGGTCATCATTCCTTGTAAACAAGCTTGTCATACATCTAAGGGTTATAATTGTACCGAGTCTAGAAACCCTTCTTGATGAAATATTTGTAATCACTTCTCGTTTATAGGACCTAGCCTGAGGTTCCATAGGTGGGTGTTATTTGGGTCCTGTTGGATATTTTTGTTATTGATTGCCATTACTGAGTTCTCTAGTTCAAACATATATAAACCATTGTTAAGATGTGACATACCATAACATAAGTTATCCCTATAAAAGAGACCACATTTATTTACAAACATGAAATAAAAACCCATAGTTTCTAGACTCAACACAGAGATAATGTTTTTGGTAACATAAGGTATATAAGAGAAATTTTATAAAATAAGAACCAAACGAGTTGGCAAGGTTATGTGATAGTCTCCCACTACCAAGGCAGCCAAACTTGCACCATTTGCAGCTTTGATATCCACTTGACCTTTTGTAATCTTCTTGAACCTACTTGGTTCCTATATATGAATACAAATGTGTGATCCACATGACGTATCCAATACCCAACTTGTAGATAAAGATATATTGCATTCAATGAAAAAAATACCTAAAGTAGAATCATCAATTTGCTTCTTCTTCCCAACTCTACAATTCATCTTCCAGTGGCATTTCTTTACATACTGAATCTTTGGATTCTTTGCAGGCTGATGCATTGGTGTCTTTGCCCTTGACTTGGCCTTAGAACCCTTTGCCTTGCCCTCATTTTTCTTGATCACCATAAGGACAGATGAATTGGTATTTTTCATATCCTTATCAGCTTGGAGAACTAAATTCAAAAGGTCCAGGAGAAACGTTTTCATATCATTCATATTATAATTGAAAATAAATGTTGATAATCTTGACGGTAAAGAGGGAAGAATGAGATCCACTGCTAGTTCTGGGTTCAGTTTGAACCCAAGGGCTTCAAGCCTCTCAATATACCCAATCATCTTGAGTATGTGAGGACTGGAATAGTGCCCTTCTGCTAGCCTGCACTTATAAAGTGCACTTGAGATCTCATACCTTTCTTGAATAGACCTCTCCTTATATAGTTCTTGGAGATGTGAAAGCATCTTATAGGTGTCCTGATCCTCATGCATTTTTTGAAATTGGCTGGACATGGATGACAACATGATGCATTGCACATCAAGTGCATTGTCTATATGATTTCTCCATTTATATTTTTCCACCTTGATTTCTTCCTGAGGAGGCTTAGCAGGAATTGGGGATTCCAGCACATATAACATCTTTTATTGGAGTAGTACTATGTGTAAGCGCCTGTACCACTCCTGGAAGTTATTGTCGATCATGATATTTTCTTTATCCAAGATCGATCACAGTGATAAAGTACTTGTGTTGTTAGTGATTTCCATTTTGAATCTACATCAGATAAACATTTAGCAGTTAGTACTTTGTCTTGATTACCTTTTGACATTTATGATTAATAAATTATTATATCATTTTAATGTCTCCCACTATTTTAGCGAACCTTAATCTTGCTCACTATTAGATTCAGAATACTCTATCACATGAGTATTCTAGTGGAAAGGATCCTTGAAACCTCCCTCATAGTCTACAAGCTAGGGCTATGCCACTACTTGGTGGGTTTCAAGGTAGGCACTAGACGGTCCAACCACTTGTTCTTGTGGTTCCTTGTGTTGTTGAGTAAAGTCACAGCTTTTGGAATATGAACTTGATTCCCTCAAAATCTTTCCTCTAAAGTGATAGTAAGTTAGATATGGCTAATCCTTGACTGCTCACTTTTGTTAAGTCAACCCATTTCTCTCATGAAAATGCCCTGGTAGTAAGAGGAACTCTCAAATATGGCTGATGAGAACCCCAAACACCCGATTTTGTTTAGATGGGAAAAATGGAAGGCTTTTAGACTTATTATATATTTGAGGGATTTTTATATTTATTTATTGACAAATATAATCCTTTTCTATTTATTATGTTCAAACTGGGTTGTCGTGCTCACAACTGAACATGCAATAGAATATAGTTCATCACATCTTTATGCATTTTATCTTGTTTACTATACTATGTGATCACACAATAATCATGTAGAAGCATAAAATAATAAACAATGAACAAAGTAAATCGTGTGATCCGACTGGTCTTGAGAATTCTATAAAGATCAATCCATAACAGATCAATCTTGATCTAGGGGCATCCATACCCGAGTTGTGACTTGACTCACCTCGCAGCTTGCCTAGTGTAATTCACTTGGCTCCCGTCTGGTTTACCACCTCTTCTTGGCAGGGTCTGCGTCTCGATTCATCATTTAATTACAGATATACTCGCACGCAGGTGAGGGTGTCTAAGGTTACGAAATACATCTTGTGAACTGTAAACGCATGACCTTATACATATTTGAAATAAAAATAACGATTCCCAGACCGTCATTTATCTAATTAATTATTAAAATAATCATACTAATTGAATAAATAACTAAATAAATAAATAAACACCAGACATACAAAGTTTGGCCACTTTCTCAAGACCAGTTGGGGTAAAATATGCACAAAAAAACTAAATTGCAATAAATTTAAATATACGAGCCTGTTCTAATAAATTAAATATATTTCACTATTTTAAAATAATTTATTTATTAGATATATTTTTTAAAATTTTATTTTAATTCTAAAAATTAAATTAAACCATTAATTTAATTTTAATCTTAAATGAAATTAATATTTCAGATTAAAATAATTTAAAACCCCAAATTAATTGTAATTAATTTAATTTAAAAAACAAAATTAAATAAAATTAATTTAAATCAGGGTTACCTCTATCCGGGGAGTCCGGAACAACTATGAACCGTCGTAGGGTGTCATCCTGGATCAGAGCCAATTACTGCATTACTGCGGCTTGACCACGGCATGACCGCGGCGTGACCGCACTGTGACCGCGGGGTGACCGTGGTGTGACCACTCGGTCCAGTGACTCCTGTGGCAGAAACAACTTCTGGAAAGGATCGAAGGGAGCAGGAGGAGGCTGGGGAGCATTCCAGCCAGCAGCATGGCCATCAGACCACTGCTCCGGCAAGCCGACAAGGTGGTGGCCTGGTCTGGCACGACCTGGACAGGAGGCGGCTGGGACCGACAGTGGTCGGGACCAGCGGGGGCCGGTGCTGGGCTCAGCCTTCATTAGAATAAGGGACTGTCGGGGTTCGGGAGTGGCGCAGTGTAGCGGTCCGACGGTGCTCAGGGTGGTGTGACCAAGTGGTACGATGGGGCTTGGGGTGGTGCGACCAGGCAACCCGGCGCGGCTACGGGCGGCACGACGGTCCGATGGGAGGTGGCGGTCCGGCGTGAGGAGGTCTGGTGGGAGGCAGCTTTCCAGCGTGAAGGGGAGGCTGGCTCAGAGTTGGGGTGGCTGTCAAATGAAGTCTGACGACCGGATAGGGTTTCACCAAGGGGGAGCGGCCTGCCTTGTGCACTGCGTGAGAGAGGAGGGGACCCACTTGGGTCTTCATTTTTTATAATTTTTTCCTTAGAAAAAAAATTCAATCCCTTTTAAAAAAAATAAAAAGTGGAAGACCCCATTTTGGGGTCATGGTCTTCCCTTAATTATTTTTTGAAAAAAATAAATGGAAGAAGACCCCATTTGGGGATCTTGGTCTCCCTCCCACTTTTTTTTTGTGAAAAATTTTTTTTACACACCCATTTGTGGAAAATATTTAATAATTAAATAATATATTATATTTTATAATAATAAAATATTACATTTAATTTTATCTCAATAAAAATTGAGATTAACATCAAATGAATGAAAAATAAACTATGACGTTGATCTGATTAATTTTTTTAAATGATCATAGCTTGATCATTTGAAAACCAAAAGACGTGTGGTCTGTTCCGAATGAACCGTTTTAACACCCCACACTTAAAATTTAATGCATATTAATTTTTTTGACTATGAAAAAACATGTGATCCCTCTGATACCACTGTTAGGGTACCGGGACGACACAACAGAAGTCGGTGGGCTGGGAATTTAAAATTTTCTACATCACTGGAGTGACATAACCCTGTCAACTCTAGTGATATTGTACCAGTTTGGTCCGAGGATCTCTGAAGGTTTAAATAGAGCACAAAAATAAATTTAACAAGTACCTAGTTCAGGATTGACATGTGCAAGTCTACCATAGGACGTCAGTGATCGTTGCTCGAAGACTTTGACATCAAAGCCCTCTAGATCATCCACACATGCCTCTCGAATCTGCTCATACACCACTCATCAAGATTCGGATGCTAGAGAGGATCTTCAATTCTCACTACAGCGCTACAACTACACCACAAAGAAAGATCCTTCAATATGTGGTGGATGAAATTGAATATGTTCCTTCGATTGAGAAACTCTCTCTCTAGATTCCAAGAGGAGAGAGAGGCTCTCAATCTCAACACATGAATAGTTAACATGGGAGAGCCTCTCTCTCACTTATATAGGGAGTGTTTAAAACACGCAGTATGGATTCCCGGGCCCCATGTAATAGATGTGTGCTATATAAGTGTTATAAATAATTATTTATGACAAAAAAATCATGCCATAAATAATATTTTTAATTTATCACTTATTGTAATATATTAATATATTATGTGACAAATTTGAGTCGTTAACTCGACTCACACCTCCTGCAAATATTAAACGAACCTAGGTTATTAAAATCCATTCGAATAATATTAATACTTGTATTTACTATATAACTTGTAAATACATGTTATAAATTAATTCAATGAATTATTATAAACCTGAATAATTAATTTATTTATTTATTCGTCGGTGATCCATAGAACTTGGATAGTGCTCGGAACCTTTGGTGGGGCCCACCAAGTTCTATATTCCTATTCCTAGAATAGGGAAGATTCTCAAGGCGCTATTGTTTGTGACCCTCTAGGACCTTACATCAATAGCAGTGGATAATATCCACCGACCTAGAGAGGGGTCTATCAACCAATCAAAGACCCTTTAGAGATAAGGAAAAGCCAAAGAAACGAATTCCTTTCTATGAACACAGTCCGTGTAATATAATCTCTTCGTCATCGATATCACAATAAATCAGAATACAAACTAGTGTCTTCATTCTTTATTTTTCTTTATTTTTTTTTGATTTGTTCAGACGGTCTTACCTTCCACTACCATGGCCATGGATTTAATGAAGGTTGCAACCATCATAAAAAACCAGTCCCGAGATATCTCTTCCTGAACTCAGAAGTGACAAATCCTTTATCGATCATTCAATCAATTCCATGCCATTAATGATGTACTCAATAATAACTACCTCACCATGACTTTGTCACCATTGTTTTTTCCTTCCATCAAATGTACGTAGTTTAATGACATCCATTGAAAATGATGTCATGTCTAAAGACCATTACACATGTTCATAGATAGGAATGACCAATGACACCTAAAACATGTGGTATTCAAATTATGTGGGTCTGTCCTCATAATCTCAACTACTAGAGATCATCAAGTGAAAAATTCTTGAAAAGAAGTCTCAATTCTTATGAGCCCCCAGCACCTAATGGTAACACATCATCTGTGTACTTTCAGAATGATGTAACTGGACCATAGGATATTACTTTAAGATTATTGTCATGGAATCTCAGGGTTCTCATTATATCCTGGGATCTACTATAACACTTTGATGCGACAAGTAATCTATATACATTGCAAACAAAGTGGATGCAGAAGTACCTACACTATTATGTAATGATAAACACATGTATTATAACAAACTGAATACGTGTAGCGGTAATCAAAGTACAAAACAAGTTTCATCTAGGGAACCCAATTTAAAAAATTTTATGGTCATCCCCATAATATTTGGAAACTAATCTATGTAGGGTAATTCTAGTTATCTATTAGTTAACACTACCTAATGGGTCCCTCTATGTACACATGACCCCAACATCCTTAGCCGCAATGTGACTGGAATCAGCATCCTCCTATGTCAATAACCTGGTGACCCATCATCCCTCACCCTTGTTGAATGAGAAATCACTCACATACATGCTGATGAAGTATAGAAACCAGTTACCCCATGATTAAAACCCATCACATTCCCATGGAACCTCATAAACTAACCAATAATATAATCCATCAACTCGAAAAACATGAGATCTTGAAAAAATAAATCTAAAAAACTACCACAATGCCTAATTGATCTATGTTATAGCCCATGAAAACCCCTCATGAAACCCCCTTAAACATATCTCACAAACCCAGAAAAACACAATTTGTTCAATTTCCGTATTTTCACATGAGTTTAAATATTAACAAAAATCACATGACATATAGACACAAAGATAAAAACAAAAATATATTGACACTACCATCATATTATTTGAAGGAGACTACACGTCAAATATTTTCATCCATTTGGACACATATTTGATGAAATACAGAAACTAAAAATAAATTTTATTTTGTTTATTTTGGTTTTAATCCATAGAAATGATAGAAAAACTAGAAGTGGACTATATATAACATTGATAATTACCTGTGATGACTCCTTGATGAAAATGTCTCAAAGAATCGAAAATGAATAAGGAGAAATATCTAATAGAAAGAGAAAATAAGATGGTAGGGGAGTAAGGTGAGTTCCCTATATAGCTGGGCAAAAATTAATCTTCCCCTGTGGTTTGAATAAATCATAAATAAATAATTATATTATAAATCTAATAAAATGACCAATATACCCATTGGCAACCCAATCACCCTCCAACAGGTGGTCGGTGGACCTCATAGAGCCAAAACTACATTTGTATAGCCAAAAAGGTAAGTGGTATTAGTCCACTAGTTTCCCAATGTATTTTTTCGTCAATATATAAGTCTTAGTACTAAACATGAAAACTATCCTTATATATGGTTCACTATGAATGTTAAATTAGAAAATATTATTCATTATAATTCATTTAGTAACAACATATAGGTATTTGAGAAAACAATTCACCTAAAACCCAAAAACCTTAAAATATATTCATGTTTGAATAAATTTTATTTTTCCTCTATTTATACATGTCCCCATGTTAATATTACCATAAACACAACAGTAAATCAACATACATTACAAGAAAGAATGAGTTTTATTACCTTTTAATAAGGATCCTAGATTAAAACAAAAATTTTAAACATTTATGAATGTTATTTTTGATAACAAACATCAATTTTGATTTTATGATGTTGAAATTAGATTAGGGTGATTTTTTGGATTTTTCTGAGAAACATCATTTGTTAATTAATAGTTAAAATTATTGCATTTTAGTTAAAAAAATCATTTTCTTTTAAATATTTATAATGTCTAAATTTTATTTTATCTTTTTTTAATGTATAAATTGATAAATTGCTCAAATAATAATCTGTTGTAGGTCATCTAATCATATTTACATATAAATTAGATATAAAAAAAATAATTATGTTTTGAACGTTTTTACTTTAAAAACCCACATTCTCACCACCTCTGTGAGATTATAAATAATATTAATTTAACCACTTCTGTGATTTGAAATTTTTAAAAATGAAAATATAATTTCAAATAAGTAAAATATTTTTTGTATAATAATATTAACTTAATTTTTGAAAAAAAAAGATTTCTGAAAGTGATTTAAATTAATTACTATGATAAAGGCACGATTAAGATTAATAAGGGACTAAACTCTAATATTAAGGAATAAATGACCTGGAAAGTTGTTGAAAATCCATTTTCTACTAATAATTCTACCATATCCCCAATTTTGCTATTTTTATGGGTTATTGGGATATTATTAAATAGAATTTCACTATATAAAATGTTAAGGAAAAAGACAAAAGTGGAACTTTCCTTACCTTTAGTGTATATAAAACATTGAAATATTTACAAAAACATCATATTATTGGTTATAAATATCCATTTGAAATATATATGGTTTATTTTGATCTTAAAAATTTTCCATAATATATAGAGATACATTAGTTAATTAAAATGGTTATGAAATGAAAATGTACTGATTATTGAGTTAACAGTTAACTAAAATAAATGATTATATAAATATTAAAAGTGAATTTAATTGATTGAATTATAGTCATTATTTATTTATTTTGATTAAAATATAATGATACACATATTTAAACCTGTAATATTTGTATTCAAATATTATATTGTTATTTTCAAATGAATATTAAATAAATAATGTCAAAATTGACATTATTGTTATCTTAGAATAAATGAAATTTTATTAAATGTTTTAAAATTAATAAAAATAATGTATTAATAAAATATATTTATACTTGTTAATAAATATTAAATATGTTATATTAATTTAATAATTTATCTTTTAAAATTAACATATTAACCCACATTTTGTAAAAACATTTTTAACACGATTCAGGATTAAGTAGTGTTTTAGCACATCACATGCACTTGTTTTAAAATTCATTTCCAAAAAAACATGGGAATTTTATTTTTTAAATTATATATAATATTAATAATTAATTGGGTATATATTTTCTAATCAATTTCACTTTATTTTAGTCTTAAAGGTTACATTAATTAGATTATAAAACTATTTTCTTTAATAAAAACCAAAATGATAAAATTTGGGAATATTAAGTGTAAAACAACCAAATTATTAAAATGCACATATTTTTGTGTGGGTGAGGTATTAATACACCATTATTCTCCAATAAACCATTATTTTGACATTTTTTAGGAAAGTTAGGTACGGTATACCACCCACTAAATATCACGATTTGGTACTTACAAGAGAATCACTCCCAATTCAATATAAATAGAAATGAACTCTACCCCTTCCCCACACCTCTCACTCCACAATTTCTCATCCAAAAACTAAAAAAAAAGTCTCCAAAAATCCATACCCTCTACCTATAATCCTTCCTTAGGACAAGAATCAATCCAAGGAAGCATTTTGGTACAAACCAAAAGGAGTTACCTGATGAAGAGGTAATATCTTATCTCTAGATCTCGAGTTTCATTTCAATTATTGACCCCATAAAATCTCAATATTCTATGATTATATAAAAAAATAAGTATAATATATATAATAGGATAATTTTATGGTTCTAAATATTCTTATAAACAACTCTATTTAATGGGCAACTAACATACTATTTCTGTGTACGACGAACTAGTGGCTCACCAAATGATGATATTTCATTTTTCATTTACCACTTATCATGGAGGCCATTATGATTGAAAATATGTTTATATATGTTATATATGATATTTAAAATGAATATATTATAATTTAAATTTTATTTAGAATATATCTTTGTGCTTTACATCTCGTGTAAATGTCACGACCCGTTCCCTGGGGCCTGTGCTTTGACTACCCCACACCCACCTTCCAAAGGCCAGGGGCTGGCGACTAGCACTGAAAGGCGTATCCTCTAAAACAGGGAATTCATCTCCTTTATATCTTGTAAACACACTCAAATAAGCACACAGAATGATACGATCACAAGTAAACTATATATCAAAAAGAGTGTTGAAAGTAAGAGGGCCCGAAATACAAGCCCAATAGTAAAGGTACAAGTACAACTGGAAATACAATACAACTAAAGAAAGAAAAATACAGCTACTCGGTCATCCTCCAAGGTTCCTACCAGAAGGGTAGGTACAGATCGTCTCTCTAGCACTCCACGTCCACCCTTCTCCCCATCACTCCATGTCTGCTTGTCTCCTCTGCATATCGACACGTCGTATGGTCCACCTCCAGGCATCGTCCAGTCCGGGTACCCGCATCCTCAGTCAGTGTTAACTGTCGTCTGCACCAAATACAACAAGGTTCAGGCATAGACCATGCAGGTGTGAGTATAACTATACTCCGTAGGGACCGCGAGACCCTCAAAGGTCTCACAAAAATCCACAAAGGATAAACCACAAAGCATGAAATCAACTGACAACCCTACTTAGGTATATGCCCAAAGATATACCTAGGTTATCAAGTATTCCCATCTTAGTCATGAGGAAACATAGGGTCCAACCCAAAATCCCAAAGCAAAACTGTTCCAAAAAGGTAGTAATACCATAAAGGTATGTACCAAAAAGGTATGCCACAAAGAAGAATACCACCAAGGTAATACCAAGAAGGAATTTTCCACACAGGTACGGACTCAGCTCACACTAGGTATAACATAGGTACAATAGTAGAGATGATTAGATGTAACTACAAATTAATCTTAATCTGTTAAGAGTAAGACCCACAAAGGATACTAAATCATCATCAGACCCACAGAGGATCATAGTACATCGACAGACACACACAGGATCCTAGTACCTCGTTAGACCCGCATAAGATCCTAGTACATCGTCAGACCCACACAGAATCCTGGTACCTCGTCAGACCCCCACAGGATCCTAGTACATCGTCAGACCCACACTAGATCCGAGTACATCATCAGTACACTGTCATACCCACACAAGATCCTATTACATCTTCAGTATGTCGTCTAACCCACACATGATCCTAGTACATCATCAGTACGTCTTCAAACCCACACATGATCCTAGTACATCATCAGTACGTCATCAAACCCACACATGATCCTTGTACATCGTAAGTACATCGTCATACCTAGATAGAATCCTATTAAATCATCAATATGTCGTCATACCCAAATAGGATCCTAGTACGTCATTATAACAACACATGTTCCTAGTACATCCTCAGTACGTCATCAGACTCACACATGATCCTAGTACATCATCAGAGCTAGCTACAGGGTTCCCACACTGTGCTCACTTGTCTCCTGAAGGGTCTTCTTCTAAATCCACTAGTAGATACTCCAGCTACCACGAAGTCCTATTAAGAAGTATCCTAAAGGACCTCCATGTAAAAGGGGTCTCAACACAACAGACGAAGCATCAATCAGATGACCGATCTGAAAGTTATTAGCCTTTTAGTCCTGAGGGCCCGGTTGGATTAGTGCTCTATCCTACTTGACCGTACCCCAACATTATCTAAATCTCAAGTATCACATACCAAAAGTACCATCTCCCTCCATGGTTTCCAGTGCCAAAGACAGTTTCTCAGACGGACGCCTGATACCAAAGTTATGTCCAAAAGAGTGATTATCGGTCAACATTGGTCTGGTTCCAGTCCAACCAGGTCGGACTGACCAGCCATAGCCCGACCCGACCTGGGTTGACCTGACAGGGTTCAGGTTGACTTGGTCAACTGGGTCCGGCCTGGCCCGCACTGGGTGCCCCATCCTGGCCACGTTATGGGGGCGGAAGAGTCATGCGCCCCCCGCTCCTTCTCAATGAATAGCTGAAGCTGTTTGGTCGCCAAGAAACACGCGGGACTCGCGAGGTCCCGTTCTGCTGGCAAGAATGGATGGCCTCTTCTCCTCCCGGAGGCGCGTCGTGCACCGCTGTTCCGTGGCCGGCTGAACGACAGTCGCCCTCCCTTCTCTACCGAGGCACAAGGTCGTGACCCATCTCTACCAGGCAGTGCAGACACGCGCCACTGCCCCTTTTCATGGCCGACCACCGCCTCTTCTCCACCGCAGATGATGGGCTGTGACCCTTCTCCGGTGGCCTGGTCACTCTGCCGCCTTCGTCACATCTGGCGACGGTGCTGGCTGTCGTTCTCTAGTTTTACCGGTTCCAATTTCCAGTACCTGTCGATGTCCTCCTCCATCACAAAGAATGCAAAAAATATTACACAATGATTTTTGCAGAGTTGTTGGGCCATGTTTTTTTGGCCCACACCCTCTGCGTTAGAGCTGTAGCAAGTGACTCAATTATTTCTTGAATAATGTAGAATTTTCATGAAGGGGTATGGTGGAAAATTAAAACATCAAACCCAACAAGATACCCCACAACAACCTCCCGCAAAGACGAAAAAATCATGGTTCAACCCGTTAGTCAGTTGACCCACGTTCTTCATATAAATTCAAGAATGGGGAGGAGGAAAATAAAAAATGTTCAAAAACAATAACCCCTACCTCAAGTTCATGGGAGATCATCCGCCTTTGTGGAAGTGTAGAAGTTCCTTGTCCCCCACAACTAGAATCCAATGACGTCACTCGTGCGTCAATATCTAGTTTGGGGTTTCAGTGTCGCTCATCACCTCCTACTGGTACAGGCTCTGTCTTCCAAGGGTTTGGCGTTACTACACTTTGTCAGCACTTTATTGGTTGGAAAAGCAGTTCTGAAACCTCTCTCCAAGCTCCATATAAATAGGAGAGGGGAAGGGTGTTCAATGTTCATGAGATTAATGGAGGCCCGATAATTAAGAACCTTCCTAATTTTCCAAATGTTCGGTTACTTAGAATTGAAATGTTACGACATTTATTGGCTTGAAACATCTCCTATCCCACCTTACTGCTCATCCATTGGAGGGATACAATAAAAATAAAATAATAATGTTGTTTTATTTATTCCATTAAAAGTTCCAAAAACTTACTTTTTCTCCAGACCTAATACGGTTGAAGTGAAGGCCTCTTTAAGAGAATATCGGCACTGCGAGTTCAACGGTGTCCTCAGATTTCAATTCTGAGCACCGATTCAAATGTTACCATACGTCGCTTGTGTGTTTACTGAACATACCCAAAAAAAGGTTTATAAAACTAATAACTGTCACCCTTGAACCACACCAGTTGAGGTTAGGCTCTTCCTAAGTGAAACTTTCCCCAACGAACCCAACATTACTCTCGGATTTCTAATTCGAGTTACCCTTTAAAAGATATAGAGATACAATAAAATAATTGTCACATAATTATTTTATTTACAACAAAATACTAACTTTCATTGGGGCCCCATGAAGACCAATGTTGGTATCTTCCTAAAGAGTGTATACCCTCACGAGTTCAACGGTGTTGCCAGATTTTCAATCTGAGTTATTGTTTTTGAGTTATAAGCATTAGAAAAATAAAATAATTTATTTAATTATTTTATTCATGATTATTCCATTTTGGGGTTTTCTCACAGGAGTCTCACACTGACTAAACTTAAGTCACACGTAGGGTAAACCAGCCATCCTTAATGCGATGGTGCCCTCAGATTTCGGATTCGAGTTACCATTTAAGAGTTATTCCACTTTTTCAGGAAAACAACTTACGCCCGCTAATTAAAACTTTACCAAACTTTGGACGATTATTTCGAGCACTCTGGGAGTATGAATCACGCGCCATCAGATTTCTCGGTCTTGAAATAATTCCATATAAAAAAAAATAACGAATTTCTGGTACATTACATTACCCCCCACCTTAGGACTTTACATCCTTGAAAGCCACAACAAAGGGAAAACAACCAATATAGGGCAATGAGCATGAATCTGAGCCTCCCTCTCACATGTGCTCTCATGGAGTTCTCATGCTTCCATCATACGCGCACTAAAGGTATCGATCACCCATGAAGGACCTGCTCTTGTTGATCCTCAATCTCTACTGGATCCTTTGTAATCATCACCCCATCATCAAAGTCCAACTCGCCATGGTCGATGATGTGAGATGGTCCATGCACGTATCTCCTCAATTGGGATACGTGGAAGATGTCGTGTGCCCTCTCCAACTATGGTGGAAGATCAAAGATATATGCTACCTTTTTTATCCACCGAAGTATCAGAAAAAGGAATGATAAACCTCGGTGATAACTTTTCACCTCAATCATATCTCCTTAGTCCCCGTCGAAGAGAGAATCACAAGAATACATAGTCCGACTCCTGGAACTACAAGGTTCTACGTATTTGATGCACTCCTGCTCTAGGGCATGGAAAAACAATTTTTAAATTTCTTAAGTGTAGTCTAGTGATTAACCCTAGGAAGTCTCCTTAATAGGAGTGCACACAAAATCAGTTTGTCACTTTTAAATGAGGGTAAAAATATTGTGTTTCTGAAAGGATATTAGAAATTAAAATGATTTAAAAACTATGATATTTAAAGGGTTGATTAGGTCGGGGTAGGTTTCCTAATTGTAATTTTATCTCTGTTTAATTTAAATCAAACCTCTTCTTCTTAGATGATTAAAGTGAGTTTCCACAATCGTTTCCTCTCACTTCCTTGGTGAAATTATGATCGTGAGAGAAAACCTTACTAAGATCTCAGTTTGGTCTACTCTCCTTCCATGTGAAAAATAGTTGTATTGAATATATTTAATTGACATGGGAAATACCCGATCAGGTCTTGTTTATCCCAAACAATCAAGAACATTCACTACACCTTCTACATGTACTGATGATTATTGAGTACTTCACCACTAATCCATGGGTTATTCCATCATATAAAAACCATAAATTAGTGGAAAAGAGATAATTAATATTTTAAAAAGGCAAAAATCAATAATGGAATTAAAATTAAAGAAAAATCGCACTTGATATTATATCTGATATATGAAATTTAAAACAACTTTGATGAAGAAAGAAAATTTCATTCAATTACATCCACGAACTCAATCATTACAAAATAGAAAACCAACCCTTCCCCAATCAGTCCAAATGATTACCCACCATGGTAAGGGTAATCGAGATGAATGGGGAAGAAGAAGGCATTACCAAACAATGAAAAATAAGAGAAATAACATAGAATGCCGAAAATTTATCCTCCTTGGTGTCCCAGAAGGAATGTGATGGAATGAGAGATACTTTGAGAGGGATAACCTCTCCTTCTTTTATAGCCAGAAATTTTCACCTAAATGTGGACACATTGTAGCGTCATTAAATTACATTTTCATGCATTTTAACATTATTTAATGTTGTTCATAATTAGCGTGGGTATTTCTCCTCAAAATATCAGCAGATTTGGACAAGTATTCTGAGAGTTATGATTATTTTACTCTACAATTTATTTTGTCCAGTCAGAGACACCATATCGCCAACCTCCAGATTAAGAAGCTTTAATGGCCCCTTAAACGGTAAATTCACGTGGCCTTTCCTTAATAAAAGATATTCTCGAACCCCTTTCGCGTCCATCCATTGAATTAAACAACAATTGGTCCCACCAAGAATGAGTTATGGGCCCCACAACAAAAATCAACAGAACTGTAAACAATTTTCTTGAGATAAATTATGAGATTCTTTTGAGCTTCCATATGGTCGATTCGGATTTTTGTCCAAACATATTAAATGAATCCATGAATCTGAAGAATCTGGAAATAAAAGAAGTTATAAATTTGTATTAGTGTAGAATATGTTATGTCCAAATAACAGAAATAATTTAAAACAGTTAAAAATTCAAAATGGGCCATTTTTACTATTCATCTCAAAATAACACCAATATCATAAAAATGAAGCAATTAAACATAGAGTAACACTTTTTCCGATTTAAAAAAATTAAATTCAATGTATATTTAATTGAAAATATTTTCACTATCAATTCCCCCACACTTAGTACTTGGACTCCTGGACAAGTAAAAAATCAAATCAAATAAAATCCAAAACACATACCAATGAGATCTACCAAATCCGTACTAAGAAGCAAAATGATATCATTCATCATCAAAAACAATTATTTCAAGTTCTCCATTTTAGTTTGTTTAATATATTTCCACTTAATTTCTTATCCCATGCACACAAAACACCTACCTCACATGAATTTTTTATTATCTCACAAATTTAAATGCCCATCAAGGCTTTTCTCATCCAAACTAACACAAGAGTCACCATAGGCTTGATAAATTTCTACTTCTCAACCTGATGTGAGTCAAGCACATGTGTTTCTCATGAGGACTTTTCAAGTTTGTTCTATGTCTTCTAGTTGGTTGGATTTAGATGTTAAAAATTCTAAGGCTGAAAAAGGAGGGCTTGGCTCTTTTTGAAGTAAAATTGAAAAATTTTAATTTTCACTCAAATATGGTATCATTATCTTCCCCATTGTATATAATGGGCTCCACCATCATTCAATCAAATCAAGATTTTAGCAGCAAAAATTTCAATCTTTTCAAACATGATTTTTCATGAAAGCTCCATACAGGCACAACTTTCTTTTTATATCAGAAGCTCATAAAAAGCATAACTTTTCTTATCATGAATGCTCCAAAAAGGCACAAATTTTAAGAAAATGAAATATTCATTTGAAACATTAGCTCTTCACCATTTTATATTCCACCAAAAGTATCACCAAATGAGGTTGTACACCACAAGAGATCTTCCCCCACACTCAAGTTCAACTAGATCATGAAATTCCACTTCAAGAGCAGGTTGGGTAGGGAAAATTGGATTGTAATATGGGCTAACCTAATAGGTTATTCATGTCTACTAGGGGATACAATGATTAATGTATATGGTAGGCCATAATGAAAATGATTATTTTTGTAAAGGGGGCATAAACCAAATAGATTCCTCAATAATTTAAAACACAAGTACCTCAAACCCTCAAGTTTTGATAGGAATAAATCAAATTCTAGTGAAAGAAAGCATTATATGGTTCTCTCAAGAAATTATGTGAGTGAAAAGAATATGACAAAAATGGTTCAGAAGCCCCAAAGGAAAGTGATTTCATAGATATTATCTTTGAAATATGGCATGGGTTTCAAAAATCAGTGTACTTTTCATGAAATTCCAAATGATTTGAACTCAAAAAAATGTCATTTCAACATTCATTTAATCTCGGTTTCATGGAATAGATTGGTTCACTCATTGACATGGGTTTCAAAAATGGTAATTAAAATCATTTTATCTCAAATGTTTCAAATAAAAACACACCAAAAATTGAAAAATAATAACACAAAAATATGAAAACATGCAATTTTTTTATTTTTTTTTTATTGTTTTGAAAAACAAAAACAAAATGAAAATCCTAAAATACAAAGGTTCCTTCCTCCATACTTAAATGATGTACATTTCTTCAATTAATTCAAGTGGATTGAACATGAAATGCAATTATAAAATGAATCACAACATCAAGAAAGTATAAACGAGAGGTACAACATGATTTATTCGTAGTGCAACATTGAGTTAAGATCTTATGTGTTTCACTCTGGAAACAAACAAACAAAAGAATAAAGGAAAACATAAGACATTTATTTAAAGAAACAAAATTAGAAATAGAATGACAATATAAGGATAAATCATGGTTTAATACCCCAAGTGGGCCCTACATTTTGACTGCCTCTAGAGGGGCAGTTCTAATCGGTTATCCCCAATCTGATTGTGGGTGAATTTTCTTGCTCATGAACCAAAAAAAACATTTCTTTACAGGATGAACTTATTCATTTTCCTTGAGGATTAAATTGTTAAAATACACCATGTCCACTCCCATTTTAATGAGATACAACATGCATGGTGGGGTTAGAACAATGAATGAGTCCTCCTCTTTCTTGGGTTATGCTTGGACAACATCTTATTTATGCTCTAGTGGTTATTGATGGTGTGCTACATCAATAGAAAAATCAAAGGTAATGTTAGAATGTAATTCAATTTGAACAAAATTAAATCATGATGTGTTAATATCAAATTATTCCATTTCAATTTCTATAACTTTTTTCTCATTCTATTTAGGAATATCCACTTTTATTTCCTCTTGAACACCCGCTAATAAATGTTCAACAATTTCAGGGAGCTTCATCTGTTCCTCTTCAGATGAATCTTTTTTTCATTATCTTCCACCAAGTAAATAAATGTATTGGATGAATATGAAAAATTAAAACAAGGGGATTTAGTACTCAATTCGATTTCAACAAAATCCAAAGACAATGAGTTCATGAAAAGATTATCTCCCTAAGTTTGTTCATCTTCAACCCCTTCTTCACTGGAAAACAACTCATGGAGTTGAGTAGTAGTAGGTAGAGGTAGGGAGTCAGTCTCCACCATTTCTTAGATCTCTATAGAAAAATATAGGATGACTAAGGGGAGGTCTTATTGGACCTTGGAAACTTCATTAAATTATGGAATGTATTGGTAGAACTCGGTTAGCTTTCAGGCCATCGCTTAAAAAACATCTTTGTTCTTGTCGTCCCTTAGTCCATCTATAAATTCTTTCAATGTTTTCCCATCATTATTTGTTTTCCAAAATAACCTCACCTATTTAACAATTGAAGAAACACTATCCTCTGCGGAAATATTTGAGTCATTAATTTGTTCATTTATCGGTGGGTAAATATTCCATGAATTAAAGAAATAGTCATTTGAAAAGAACATGGAAAGTGTTTTTTTTTCTTTAAATTTGAAAAGATTAAAATATTTACAATTTGATTGTGTAAATACCTCCCCAAAAATGGGGCCAAGTTTGACGCACACCTATCGTAGGGCATAGAAAAACAATTTTTAAATTTCCTATGTGTAGTCTAGTGATTAACCCTATGAATTCTTCTGAATGGGAGTAGACACAAAATCAGTTTGTCACTTTTAAATGATGGTAAAAATGTACTGTTTTTAAAGGAAATTTGAAATTAAAATGATTGAAAACTATGATATTAACAGGGTGATTAGGTAGGGGTCAGTTTCATAATTGTAATGCTATCCTTATTCAATTTAAATCAAACCTATTCTTTTTAGTTGATTAAAGTGAGTTTCTAAAATCGGTTCCTCTCACTTCCTTTGTGAACTTATGATGGTGAGAGAAAACCTTACTAAGATCTCAGTTTGGTCAACTCTTCTTCCATGTGAGAAATAGTAGAATTGAATATACGTAATTGGCATGGGAAATACCCGATCGAGTCTTGTTTATTACAAACAATCAAGAACATTCACTACACCTTTTACACATACGGACGATCATCAAGTACTTCACCACTAATCCATGGTTTTTTTCCATTGTATATAAACCAGAAATCTGTGGCGGGTGAAAATAATTATTTTACCAAGGAAAAAATCAATAACAGAATTAAAATTCAAGAACAATCTCACTTGATAATAAAATCCGTTATATGAAATTGAAAACAAATTTGAAGAAGAAATAAATTTCATTCAATTACATCCGATTACTCAAGCATTACAAAATAGAAAAAAACCCTTCCCCAATAACTCCAAATGTTTACCCCACCATGGTAAGGGTAATCGAGATGAATGTGGAAGAATAAGGCATTAAAAAACTATGAAAAAGAAAATAAATAAAATAGAAAGACGAACAGTTATCTTCCTTGGTGTCCGAAAAGGAATGGGATGGAATGAGAGATGCTTTGATATGGAGGACATCTCCTCCTTTTATAGCCAGAATCTGTTCCCTGAATGTTGATGCATTGTAGCCACATTAAATTACTTCTTCATGTATTAAACCCTTCTTTAATGTTGTTAATAATTACCTTGGATGTTTCTCATCAAAATATCACCAGATTTGGACAAGTATTCCGAGAGTTATGACCATTTTACTCTCACAATTTATTCTGTCCTGTCAGACACGCCAAGTCACCAACCCCTGGATTAGGAAGCTATAATGCCCCCTTAAACGGCCAATTCACACGGCCTTTCCTTAATAAAAGATATTACCCAACCCCTTTCGCGTCTATCCACTAAATTACACAACAATTCCCCCCCTCCCCAAGGATGAGTTATGGACCCCACATTAAATATCATCAGAACTGTAAACAGTTTTCTTGAGAAAACTTGTGAGCTTCTTTTGAGCTTCCATATGGTCGATTCAGCTTTTGGTCAAAAAATATAAAATGAATACCTAAATGTTTAGAATATGAAAAGGAAAGAATTTTTCAATTTGGATTAGTGTATAAAATATTATTTCCAAAATACAGAAATAATTTAAGAGAGCTAAGAATCCTAAATGGGCCATTTTTACTGTTCATCTCAAAATAACACCAATATCATAAAAATGATGCAATTAATATTAGAGTAACACTTTAGTTTTTTTAAAAAAATTAAATTTAATGTAAATTTAATTGAAAATATTTTCTCTATCTGTATCCTGTCGGTATAAGACTTCTACCAACTCTGTTTTGTCTTCACTTGTTGACAAGCGAGACATCGTGATACAAATTCTTTCATTGCTTTCTTCATCCATGGCCACCAGTTATGACGTAGGAGGTCCTAACATATCTTCACCAGACCAGGATGTACCGCCATGGGGTACATATGGAACTCTCTCAACACCTTCTCCCGAAGTGCAACTGGTACCCTGGTACATCCTCTGAAGAGGATGTAGTGCTCCCCACCTTCAGAAAATCCATCAGGTTCCTGTCCTGTGGATATCTGAGCATGTCGAGCCTCCCAGTCAATTCCCCCAAGTTGATCCTCCACAAATTACCTAAGGAGTGGAGGAGTAACAGTCATATACTAGAGGTAAGAAACTTTATCTCTATTCTTGAAGGATATCTGATGTGTGACCAGCTGCTCTGACGGCTCACTCAGTAGCTGCTGACCAAACCTCCTGCTGAGTGAGTCTGCTATTAGGTTACCCTTTGGACGAGTAAAGATTATCTCAAAGTCATAGCCACGTAGGAACTCTATCCATCATTTCTGTCTAAACTTATGAAATCTCATATAACACTTCTCTATCCACAGGAAAGGATCCTCCTTCATCAAAGCTGACAAGGGTGCTGATACCCTGGAGAAGTCTGGTCCAAAACTCCGGTAGTACCCAGCCAAACCAGAAGTCCCTCTCCCTACGAGGGGGGGGGGGGTAATTCTGGAAACATCTTTTGAAAATATGTACACATGATCTACCACTCTTCTTTGGAATTGAAAACTCAGAACTCTTGCAACCAAGAGGGTAAGTTTGGACAACTCAAGAGTGATTGGATGCACCCTCCTGTGCATACGTTTATCTTGTGCTGCCCAAGATTTCTTTTTTTTAGACCATGGAAAACCCCATTCCAATGTTTTTGGGAATACACAACCTTTTTTCCTGATACAATAAATCTGAGTATGAACTGTGGTTGCCTAGTCCATACCCAAACTAACGCCCTAAGGCCACGACGCTGCCACTAAGAGGTTCAAACTAAAACCCACACCTCAAGAGTCAGATCACACTGTTCTTATAAGTGTGATTATCGATTATCCTCCCAAAGGTATCTCTAGATGTGTGGGTCAAGTCAACAGTTTAACCGTAAACTCTAGGTCTTGGACATGATTCGTGGAAGGAAGGAATGGTTGGTGCCTATGTATATTGATACGGTAGTTGGTATTAGACACAAACCATACCTCGAATCATTCTTAAAGCCTTTGGGTCACACTCCTTCAATGAAAGAAGCTACTCACTTCCTCTATCCACTAGCTCCCTATGCCTGGAGGGAACCACATAGGGGTGGTGGTTGTAACATGTCCAAATGTACACCACCTCATGCTTCTATCCTAGCTCTACTTCCAAGTCTGCAGCCACGAAGATTCATATGTCATTAACACTTACTCTTCCTGAAAAATTTTACACACCCATGTCTCTAATACGAGCATCGGTTTCCTGCTTTCCCATTGCTAACATTTACTGGATGCATTCGGTTAGCCAAAGAACATTCAACCACAAAGGTTCTCTCCAGCACCCTAACATATGTAGGAATATGTAAAGGAATAGTTCTTGCTCAGATGTCCCTAAACACACCTCGCTCGACGGTCTGAGCCCTGGTGTAATTGCCGTACTATATTCATCGAGTACCTAATATGGTTGGAACACCTTATTGAATACTCATCCACCAACATGTCGTCCTAAAAAAGCAATAGAAGATCTAGGGAACTCTCAGCCACCTCCTCAAGACAGTTCTCAGCCGCCTATGGGTCGGGCTCACCTCAGAACCTGAGGGTTATCTGATGCTAAAACACGTGTAAGGCACTAAGCCTACATGTTTCCTCTACCTGTACCATCCATTGTAAATTATGACCAATGAATAGTGATATAGATGGCACACTACCCTAGGGTACCATCTCGGGCAATGGTCCATGTACCAAAGCCTCATCACTATGCAGACCGTCCTCATGGTCACTCACTAGAAAAGACTAGTATCTAAGATCACCATATGCTCTACTAGTGTCTCAACTAGGCAAAAAACTCTCAAAACCATATCTAGTCATCCCTCAGCTGCATGGGAATCTATCTCACCTCAATGCCTCAGAGGACTCTGCTACTGGAACTCGTGCAACACGCTCAGTCAGGGTGCACTTCCCACCAGTGTGGCTGGTGGTAACTGCTTCCCAACGGCTGATGGTGCTACTGGTACACCACTTGAAGGTGCCAATATATTAAGAGGGCCCTACACCAGAGCCTCGTCGCTCGGTGGGCCATCATCCTATACACTCTATGGAATCCTAGATGGCTGTCTAGGTAGTGGAATCCTGATAAGGAATTGGTGCGCCATGGTCATTAAGTTATACCTGGTGAGCTGACTTAAGAAAACACAATTTTCTTTTCAAAACAGACACGCAATCAGTGTTTTCTCTCACTGAGTTTGAAATCAGAGGTCGGGGTCCTGGTGTATGGATACGTCGGCTGCCATACCAACACTGGATTCCCTAAACAGATAACCACACTCACTAAACATAACACTATTGCCATAAAAAATATCAGATTCCAATTTTCTACTATATAACCAACTCATATGATACCAATTTTTCACGACCCATCCCCTGGGGCCCGTGCTGTGACTACCCCAAGCCTGATTTCTATAGGCCAGGGGCTGGAGACTAGCACCGAAAGGTGTATCCCCTAAAACTGGGAAGGCATTTCCTTTATATCCTGTAAACACACTCAACTAAGCATACAATCAGAAGTAAACTGTATTGAAAAAAGAGTGTTGAATGTAATAGGGTTCGGAATACAAGCCGAACAGTAAAGTTACAAGTACAACTAGAAATACAATACAACTAAAGAAAGATAAAGACAACAACTAGGCCATCCTCTAAGGTTCCTACAAGAATGGCAGGTATATATCACCTTATCAGCACTCCACGTTTGCCTGTATCCTCAGCACTCCACATCCACCCATCACCATTGCATACCGACAAGCCGTATGGTCCACCACTGGGCACCGTCCAGTCCTAGTACCCTTGTCCTCAATCAGCGATGTCCTTCGTCTGCACCAAAAAAAACAATGTGCGGGCATAGCCTGTGTAGGGGTGAGTATAATGATACCCAGTAGGGACCCCGATACCTTCAATGGTCTCACAAAAATCCACAAAGGATAAACCAAAAATCATGAAATCAACTGACAACCCTACTTAGTTATATGCCCATACATATACCTCAGTTATCAAGTATACCCATCTCAATCATGAGGAAACACAGGGTCCAACCCAAAAGCCCAAAGCTCAAATTTTCCACAAATGTAGGAATAAAATGAAAGTAAGTACCAAAAAGGTACGCCACAAAGAATAATACCACCAAGGTATTACTACAAAAGAAAGTAACACACAGGTACAGACTCAGCTCACACTGGGTCTAACTTAGGTACAATAGTAGAGATGATTAGATGTAACAACTAATTCATCTTACTATGTTAAGAGGAAAACCTAAGAAGGATCCTAAATCATCATTAGACCCATAGAAGATCGTAGTACATCATCAGACTCACACAGAATCCTAGCACCTCGTCAGATCCGTATTGGATCCTAGTATATCGTCATACCCACACAGGATCCTAGTACCTCGTCAGACCCACACAGGATCCTAGTACATCGTCAGACCCACACATGATCCTAGTACATCTTCAGTACATTGTCAAACCCACACAGTATCCGAGTACATAATCAGTACATTTTCAAACCCACACATGATCCTAGTACATCATCAGTATGTCTTCAGACCCACAGATGATCCTAGTACATCGTCATTACATCGTCATACTCACACAGGATCCTAGTAAATCGTCAGTACGTCGTCAGACCCACACAAGATCCTATTATATCTTCAGTATGTCGTCAGACCCACACAGGATCCTAATACATCTTTAGTACATCTTCATAACCAAAAGGATCCTCTTATATTGTCAGTAAGTCATCAGACCCACACAGGATCCTAGTACATCTTCACAGCCAGCTAGAGGGTTCCCGCACTAAGCTCGCTTGTCTCTGGGAGGGTCCTCTCCTCAAGTCACGGGTTGATACAACAACTTCCACAGAGTCCCACAAAGAAGTATCCCAAATAACCACCTTTTAAAAGGGGTCTCAACGCAATAGATGGTGCATCAATCGAATATCGAGTCTGTATGTTATTAGCCTTTTAGTCCTGAGGGCCCGGTTGGATTAGTGCTCGATCCAACCATACTGTACCCCAACATTATCGGAATCTCAAGTGGGATATACCAAAAGTACCATCTTTCTCCAAGTTTTTCATTTCTATAGATAGTTCATAAAACGAACACCTGATGCCAATGTTATGTCCAAAAGAGCGATTATGGGTTGAAGTTGGTCTGGGTCCGGTCCGAACTGACCAGACCAACCCGAACTGGTTCGGGTCAACCCGGCCCACTGGGTCTGGCCCGGCCTGCATTGGGAAGCCCTACCTGGCCGTGCGTGTGGGGGGGGGGGGGGAGTCGGGTGCCCCCGCTCCATCTCATCGAACGACCAATTTCATTCGGTCGCTAAGAAACACATGGGACCCATAGGTTCCCACTCGGTCGAGCTCATCCAGCCAGAATGTCCAGCCTCTTCTCCTCCCTGTAGCGCATCTTGCACTATTGTTCCACATATAGCCAAATGCTGGCGGCCCTCCCATTACCGCCATGAAACAAGGTCACGACCCTTCTCTGCCCGGTGGTGCAGACGCGCGCCTCCGCCTCTTCGCGCGGCCAGCTTCCACCATTGCTCCACCATGGACGACGGGTTGCGGCCCTTCTTTGGTGGGGCGGTTGCATTGCCATCTTCGTCATGGTCGGCCATGGTGGCGTCAATCGTTCTCAAATTCCACCAGTTCCAATTTCTAGAACCAATCCCCATCCTTCTCCATCAGGAAGAGCAGAACAAATATTACACAAATATTTTGAAGAGTGGTCGGGCCATGTTTTTTTGGCCCGCAACCCTCCGCATTAGAACAGTAGCAAGCAGGACTATTATTTCTTAAATCATGAAGAATTTTCAAGAACAGTTAAGGGGAAAAATTAATGCATCAAATCCAACAAGATACCCTGCAACAACATCCCTCAAAGACGAAAGAATCGCTGGTCTTCCCCTTAGCCAATTGACCTGCATTCTTCGTATAAATTTAAGAATGGGGAGGATGAAAATAAAAATTGCTCAAATGAAATAACTCCCTACCTCATGTCACAAACCAGCTTGGGTACCTTGGTATCCTGATAAACAAAACTTACATATCCCGAAGGGCATTCACGATCCCCACGGGTCGGCAACTAGCACCTGGCGTCATATAACATGCAAGCAGGAACAATTTTTCCACAAGAATGCGGAAGCCAAAGAAACAAGACAGAATGCAAACAAAAGAAACTCCACCAAAAGTAAATTACTAGAAAACAAAGAGGCATAAAATCCCAAAGTACTATAACCTATGTACAAAAATAAAAGGGAAACAAACAACCCCATGGTTCCAAAGGACACAACTTACCAAAACCATAGATCAACAACTAGATCCACCTCCAAGAGGTCCCTTCCCTTTACTCGATCTGGAAGAAGAAAATATATAAACACCCAAAGGAAAAAGTAGGGTGAACCAAATCCTAGTAGGATACCACCAAATATTCCATAATGGATGCCAAATATAGATTTTTCCAAATAAAAAATTCCAATTTTCAAATATACAGGTTTGGAAAATCAAAAGCATATTTTAAAAAATCATGCTATAAATTTTCAAAAGATTGAAAAATTAATTTATGCAAAGGCTTTACAATGATGTAATATTTCTAAAACAATGGATTATGAAAAAATTTTATATAAAAAAGTTTACATATATTGAGTAGGCAGGTAAGGTAGTTCAAAATCATTGGAATACATTTATATCTTAAATATAAACAAACAAGAGAGTAACATGGTTATATGTCAAAAGGTACGATAGTATTAACCAGTTATTGGATTCCACACTCTCTATGTGAACTCAGAAAAATGTGTATACACTCATCCCTATGACACTGGCCAAAGGAGACTCGTCACTAACCCATCGGGGATGTGACCCGCCACAAGTATGTTTTAGAACGTTGTCATAGTTTAGAGTGTATCCAAATAACTCAATAACTACCTAAGGCTTACATGTGCTCTTACATGATGGGTTAACTATTTTAAGAATTGTTAAAATATGATCAATCCAATTCTTCCATTTCAAAAGTTCCAACTTCATTCTATTTAAAACCATAACAGGTTTTATTTAAAAACATGCCTTTTTTCACAAGATAAAACCAATGGGTTTTTATCAAATCATTTTAATCCATTTTCATAAGTTTTAAATACATTCAAAACCAATTCCATCATTACACATCTAATTTCCAAAATTAAATTCAATAATTTAATGTAAATCATTTCCATCAAATCCACCATTTAAATTAAACAATTTAAATCATCCAATTTTCCATAAACACACCCAATTCATTGGAATTTGGGTTTTCCAAATTTCTATGCCAAAACCATTTCAAATATCTCAATTCAATAGAATCGAGTTTTTATCAATTTAATTGAAAGCAACTTGAGAAATTAAATTTAAATCAACAATTAAAATAAATTAATCAAATACATTAATAATAAATTTGGAAATTCGGGACGAAACAACCTACCTCGAAGGTTTGACCAAAACCACAATGGTTGTGAATGCTCAAGAAAACCCAGGTTTATTTTTCAAGAACCCACCTTAGATCTCATCTCCTAGAAATATCAAGACCAAAACTCATCAAAACTAGTACCGTACACTTAGATCTACCCAAAATGGGCGTGGATCCAAGAAAATGATAGAATAAGAGACGTAGATCTAAGTAGATTTAAGAAACAAGTCAAGATCGATGAAGAACAATCACATACCTCATGAATACGAATTCGATTCAGCAAGATGATCTTTTGGATCGCCTTCAGAATGATGGGAGAAAATTGTCTGACCTTAGGAGAAGAAAAATCCCGAATTAGAGCCGCTTAGGAGGACAAACGAGGCACTTAGAGGTAAATTCTAGTGAGATACACAATTTAAGGATCTCATTTAAGTAGCCGTATGATTAGTTCACATGGTTTGACAAACCGTGCACTAGCTTTGCATCATCTACTACCTTGGCCACCCTTCACTCATGGTTTGGCCTCATGATTATACAATTCATGCACACATAGAAATCATTGATAGCGTGTCCAAGAAACCTATTGTATGAGAAATGGTTGGGGTCATTAGTGATATAGGGAACTTGGAGATTCTTTAACTCTTCCAGTATCAATATTCCATTCTCTAAAAAACATATGATGTAAGACAACACCTATGAATCTTGGAAGGAATATGTCTGATGTCTCCTACATGATAAGGAACACTAGGAGCATGTTTTTTATGAAAAGATAGATCTAGATTCTCTCTTCAAGGAAGTTATTATTGGAGAGATGTTTCCTAACAATTATGTGTATGTGAGGATACACTTGGAAGGGATATTCTTGGAGAGGCTGATATTGGTAGGGCTGTGCTCAGTGGGGATCCTCTCAAAAAGGGTGTAGAAACTGTACCATCTCGTGTAATCTTCATGAAAAAATACTATTTTCTCTGATTCTAGAGTCCATATTATAGAAGATGGAGAATAAAATGGGTGTGAATATTGTTTATCCTGATGAATGGATTCCTCTAGGTGATGGGCCTTCTCAAATAATACCCAAAAAACACTGGTTAGTTCTGTGTAATGAGGATATGTAACAACTCAATCTTGACATTCCCCACACACATTTTTAGTACCTGATCTTGATTTAGAGACATGTCGAGTGAGTATGGGTGTACTTTTTATCAGGAAACATAGTCTATGACTCTCTTATTAGGAATATTCTTTCACTCTAATAGGTTTTAAATACTTATGTTGTGTGTGTAAGAGTTGAGCTGGTTGTAAAACGTTTTGTGGAGCCATTCCCCTACTTAAAAAGACCCTACAGGAAGCTAGTTATACCAAATGAACAGGGGTACCATCAAATGTCTTAATGAAGCACCAAATCATGGTGATCTTCTACAACCCTTGTGTTTCCAATATATCTCCATAGCCATATATAAAGTGGGATAGATGACGCAATAGGTTACTCATCCCATTGAAAGGGTCGACGCTAGGATTTCCAAAATTTTATGGTTCCCTTATATTGTGTACCATGGTAGGTATAACATTCCATCAGGTGGGATTTCCACATGTTAGGTTTCTAGGGTCATGATGAGAAAAATGAGAGTGGATATCAAGTCAACATGGCGAGGTTCCCTATCTTATAGAGGGACTCTGGGAACCAATGCATTAAATGGAACATTAACATGAAGAGTGGGCTAAGCAACTTGGGGATAAGAACAATATGAATACCATAGTGGATAATTGCACTAGTCGGGTAGATTTTTTCATGAATACTGTAGTCTCATGAAATATACACTGACCTATACTCTGGATGGATGTGTTGGGACATCAATCTCAACTGATGATGTCTGGTCGGGGAGGACTTGTTTCCCCACTGAAGGAGATATGGGGTCTCATGGGGTGGCACCATAGTTCTGTATTCAACCCACAATGAGGTCATTGGTTATCCTCTTATTCTCTTCAAGAATTTAGAGAATGGTTTCTACTATGGGCTATGAATTTTTATTTATGGGACCTCAAATTGATTAGAGGATTCAACATGCTCCATTACCTTTAAAAAATTCTTATAGGTATGCATAATGTTTGCTTCAGATGGCTACCTGAGGCCACATTCCTACCTCTACTATTGAGGATGGAAACCTGTCGGGAAGTCTATCCAGTACCACACTGCCCCTTGTGGAGGATTTTCCCCCTCACACTCTATGTTGGTGTCCCTATTATCTGGATCGTTTGGCCGGTTGGGGATGACTATATTTAAAATAATGGATCCTATAGTGGAAGAATCATCGTTGGTGGATAGGCCATCCTATCATAATATAGGGATGAAGAGTAGAGCTGTGTACTATCCCCAACATTATATTTTTATGTGCAGAGACACCTTTTCCATAACCCAGTGGAGAACTATAGGGCTCTTGACACAAGTATGTTGAATGGTTTAGTAGAGGCCCAATTAAGCTCAACACTAACTAGCTAGAAGATTCATGATCTTAACCCTCTATAGCTGTGGGTTCATGGAACCGAGGTGCTCCTACCATTATGGGTAGGCCAAATGAGGATTATGGAGGTGATAAAAAATTTATTAGATGATTTTTTAGTGACACATGGACTTGATCATGTTAAGGGACAATAATATTTTTATGTTGGGAGTTATAGGAATCTATAACACCACAAACAACTCGTTAGCTTCCTGAACCTCCTACGATACCTCTTGTTCAGATGACGGGTCATGCCCTTAGATGGTCCAAAATTTGATTAATACTGGTCAAGAGATGGGAAGTGGTACCTATGTGGAAAGAATCATCTACTGGCTCACTCGAATAGGACTCACTACTTAAGTCAAGTGTTTTTCCACAAGTAGGGTCGTCCATCAGAGGATGTTTCAATATCATCATCACATCCCTATATGATGGGTTATTCACCAATTATTGATGTAAAATGGTAGTGTCATTCATCTATAGATTAAATAATCTCTCACCATTTTAATGTCTCATTACATTCCCCAATATATCTACAACTTCTTTGTTAGAGGTAGAGAGGTGGGAAAATGGTGGTGAGGAGGATGGCTACACTGTGGGCCCTTGGAATGTTTCCAGAACATGATCCACCAACATGTATGTGAAAAGTCATCATAGGATCCACTAGACCTTATATTCTAGGATGGTTAATATATCATGTCAAAATCCTACCACTAAATATATTATTTGGGATGAAAATTCAATTATAGAGTCTTTTATCCCCTCATATTCTAAGTGGTAAATGAGTTCTATGATGACATGGAATTTCCCAGGTTTTCACCTTCAATGGTAAGCATTCTATCTTATTCTATGGGAATGTTCATCAGGGTAGGGAATGAATTTGGAATGGGGGAACATCCAAGATGACAAGTTGTATCTTAGGGAGGACCTCCACTTTGGTTAGCAAAGGAGTCTGTGAGGACTTCCACTCTGGTTGGAAGTAAAAAAGGAGGACCTCCGTGTTGAATGTCGTTGGACCTAGGAGGAAATATTCTAGGGGTTTTTGTGGGATAGGGAGGACCTATGTGTTAATTGTTAATGGAGTGGGGAGGATGTCCTCTTTGTCATGTGGTCACATGGGGAGGAACTACATATTGTCTTGTAGGAGTATAGGGAGGACATCTACACTAGTTGTTTAAAGGGTAGTGTAGATCTCTACTATAGGAAGAAATAGTGGGAGGAGTTTGTCTGCACTAATCATTGATGGAATGGGGAGGGCCTCTGTATAGACTGGTCATGATTAGTGGAAGACCTCTATACTAATTCTCTACATTACATGAGACCCTATAATGGTGATCGGTGGTACCTCTAATTTAAGGTGTAAACCTAGCCTGTATATGAGGAGGATGTGATATTTATCCAAATCAAGTGAAGAAAGTTCCACCTTTGGAAAATATAGGTATTTGGGAGAATGTTACAGTAGTGTAAGTTTCCATAGAAATTTTATAAAACACACCTTGATGGGAAGGGTTCTATTCCTTCCCTGGTTGTAAGTGTTTAGTGTTTTGGACTGGGTTTTGAGGAATAGGGTTTAATTCCTCCATCTCCGTAGCATGAATGACCGGCCATTTCTTATGTAGATGAGGGAACATGAGAGATCTTCTAGGAAACTCCCATGATGTATCTACAATAGACATGACTTGGGAATCCCCTACCACATTGGGAAAACATATATAATCATTAGAGTGATCTAGGGAGAGGCTTTTAAAGCAATTATCTATCTTATTGGGGGTGTTTTCCCCAAACATTGCCCTTAGGGGTAGTAGTGTAAACAAGGAACTAATGAATTTAGGTCCTAGATAGCTATGTTATTTACAGGAATTACCAAATCCTTTTTATAGCAGCATATGACAGTGTTGATAACCCTCCTCTAGACGACCTCTGAGGGTGAAATGTGGCATGGGAGCTCGGTAGTGTAAATCATGGTGGAATTAATAGAAAAAGAAAAACCATAGATAAATTCAACATAAATTCTCCTCATTTTCCAATACCTGTGAGTTCTAGGTTACTAATTTCCAATAGCTTGAGTCTAGTATGGAATGTGGATTCATACATTAGTATTGGTACATAGAATGCGATGACCAATTCCCTAATGTAGACCTATATTGTAAAGAAGTTAATGATACACGATGACAATGTCATAGACTGAGGATACACATTATTTAATTCCCCAATATTCATGTGAGTTTCTTGATAGGACCAGTGTTTTCTTAGTGGGACCTAGTCTTGAATGATTGAATCCGGTGACATGTTAATATTCTTATTTAGATAAAAACTATTCCTTATGTTGTGGAGAAGAGATTCACATCTGTTTATCCATTTCTATTTAGATGCTTTCCCTGGTTACCACCTGACAATTATATGCATGTAGTGGCTTCCTGTTTCCCAAATTCCCATATTCTAATGGCTGTCAGCTTTTATCACATTAAATGGTGAATTATTCTCCTTGATCTAAATGGGATTATGGTATGTCATTTACTCCTTCCATGGATTCCTTTGTGGAGCTCATTACTAAGTTTGGATCTCCCCAAAATATTATGTCATGTTCCAGGAGATCATTCATAGTGAAATCTCTATATGGAAACTGGTTAATTACAGTACTTTTATCTTGACAGGGAAGCAACCTTACATCTGGAGAGTTTGATGTTTGGATTCTCTAGGAATGTATGGACATTGGGCCCTACGGCCACCTGTGAATCTTCCATATAGGAGGGAATATCATATGAGGAATCCTAGGCATGTAACCCAAGTCATCCCATGTCAATAATGAATTAATTAAAGCCATGGGGTAGAACTTTTCCATGTATTTTTAACTAATGCATCCCTTATAGAGACCCTACTTTTTCTTACATTACTATTATATAATTTTAAAGATAAAAAACATAAATGTGTTACAGAACAAGGATCCAAAGGTTTATTGTTTTCTAAAAATGAGGAATACACATAAAATTTACTAATTAAATCATAAAAATTAATTAATTTATTCTTCTATATATTCTTATAGTCCTCCATTCACTCCTTAGTATAAGTAGTCACTTGAGGATATACATCAATGAAAGGGGTGAGATAAAAGCCCAGTAAGAGGAATGAATAAATCTACCTTGGGTGAGAATAATAATAACCAAAATAACATAATCATGGTATAATCATAATAATCATGATAATAATAATTATATTATTTTATGGAATGTGGCAATGCATAAAAATGAAAAATCATGTCTTAGTGGTCAACTAAAACACATACTTATGAACAATAATAGAATCATGTTAATGAATTAAATATGTTCATAATAATAAAATCAACATAATTTTTAACAAATATAACAACATGTTCACAAATATTTTACATTATCTCAGGATATAAATCACATTACCCAAAGCATTGGAGCACAATATAATTCTGGTCTCACCCGTCACATCATAGCATTTGCATAATCATGCATGCCACATAGAATATTTATTAGTCTTGGGCATAAAATAAACCATGGAAAGAAATGTATTTCATGACCATACATTAATGGATAAATATTGGGGTTCCCAAAAAAATGGATTAAAACAAATAGTATAATAATTATCAATCTTGATTGAAGAAGAAACAATATCAAGAGAACTAAAAGATTTTTTTTTAGAAGGAAGAGTTATTTTGGGAATTTTTTTGAATTTTTCATAAAATCAGGTTAGAAACATGTATATAGTAGAAAAATAAATGTTAAGAACAAATAAATTATTCTTTAGGAGTAATAGAATAACATACACACTAAAATATGGAATGAAATAGAAATAACCCAATTAAATGAAATTGGTTGTGAGAATCACATTACCATATATATGAATGATTTATTAACATTAATATCATTGATTATCAAATTATATTCATTTATTAATAAATCAAGAACCTATTATACATCCATTTTATTCATTATAAATTTATAAAGGTCATTTCTGGCCATTTTTTATGAGTTATAGTGTTCATTTTCATCATTTGGGATTTTTCGTTTTCTCTATTTTCATGATCGGTTCAGTTGTATACATATATGGAAGATATTGTAAAATAGGGATAATATTAAAGAATTCAAATATATTTTATTAATGAAATTTCAAAAGTTTAATTGGTATTGTTTATAATTTTTGTTTCTAGATATGAGTATGATTCATTAGATAAAATATTATTGATAATCGTTTTGATTAATTTTTGCGGTTACAATCACAACTATCTCATTTTGTTTTATTATTTAATATTATGAATATAAGTAGGTCAAGAAAATAAAAAATGTTATAAAGTAACTTTTAAAAATCTTCCTCAACAATTATAATGGTTATATGACCATCTAGGAAGGTGGTAAAAGAAAAATAAAATGCATCTTCCATGATGGTGGTAAATCAACACATCCTAAATGATGATTTAATTTTTTAGAATAAAAGGGAGAGGAGAAGTGGTTTCATGATGAATTTTTATATTAAAATATTAAAACTTAATTATATATATAACAATATACAACAAAAAATACACTTATATAAGGATATTTTATGAGAGAATAAGAAATAAAAATAAATTGAAAATACATAAAAAGAAAATAAAAGAGGATTTTACCTCCTGAATTTATCTGCTTGAGGACTTCCATAGGGAAACTGTTTTTGGAATTTTGATGAGGAAAAGGGATCTTATATATGTGGTAGAGTATTGGGAATATTATTGGGTAGAAATTGGACAAGATTTTCTGCTTTGGAGTAGCGAGGAGAAGAGGTGGTGAGGGGTGGTATTTATAGGGGAGGAGATGGGTGTTTTTTGTTTACTTTATTCATTACTTTATTATATTTTGATAAAGACTATGAATAGTTTGAACCTAATAACTAAATATATTAAATAAATAATTATTATTCTATTTTATGTTTCTTACACCATCCATGGATCATGAAATAGTGATTGTATCTTATACTGTTATATACCATATTTCACTAATCACAAAAAATTCTACTATTTTAGAAAAAGAAAAAAATTTCATCCTAACCATTTTTTGACAATTAAAATTTAAAAATTTACTACATTTTATTAAATAATCTTACTAATATGAGAAATTTTATTTTTAAAAAAAATTATCATTTACTTGGAAAACAATGATTTTAAAATTATAACTGAGTTTATATCATTTTGAAAAATTAAGTAAGGTCTCGTAAATTTTTCTTTTAATCATAAGAAAAAAAGATACTAATTTATGAATATTTTATAGGAAAATATATTTTCAATTAAATAACTATATTTATTTTAAAACTGAAAATAAATATTTATGTTTTATAAAAATACCAAGAGTTAATAAATAAATATTAAAAAATTTATTTAAATATACATGATATCATTATATCATATTATCCTTTATAATATTCCTAAATTTTATTAATATATTAAAATATTACATTAATATACTATTGGCTGGATAAATATTCTTAATGGTTACATTTTTATTCAAATTTCATGTTACTATTACATTGTTTAAGGTTCCTTAATTTATATAAATACCTTTTATTTCATTCATACTTCTTCTACATTTTTTTTATTATGTTATCAAATAGATTCTATGTGCTTTATTATATATGGCATAATTATAAGAATGTAATTTCCATTTATAAAATTTTGGGTCGTTACATTCATACCCCTTATGAAATTCCTACATAATTTTTTTATATTCTATGTGGAATTCGGTTTGGGTAACTTCTCCATAATCACTTCCTCTAGTTCCCAGGTGTGTCTCTTTATAGTTATGGTTTCCCTATAGTACATTGACTAAAATTATTTTTCATTTTTAAAAAAATTAAAATAAGGGTATAAATTACCATGAAAAATCAATGGGTAATAGAAAAAATTGAAATCCTTTTTACAGAATATAGACTTGGAAGAAAATTGAATTTTTATCGATGTAATTAATAATGTCAGATTTATTTAAAAATATTAATTCAATATTTTGATTAATTGAAAATAGAAAATTGACTAAAAAAATAATATCCTTAATTAACTATTTGAGAATAAAATTCCTAATATTCCTTGGATATATATCATGAAATTTAATTATCATAAATATAATAAAAAACTATCCCCGTAAAAAATGATATTGTATAATAAAACCCTAACCAATTTTCTAACACTTAAATCTTAATAATCAGGAAAAAATAGAATTATATGGATATTTATATCCCAATAGATTTTTGGATAATCATAATAAAATACATTTATGTAAAATATATACAATATAAAAAATATACAAGTGGTGAATAAATTCATGTGGGATAAAACCCCTTACCTCTAGTTTCATCATTCTTCATACATGTTAAAAAATCATGTATAATTAATATATATTTATTTTAAATATATTATTAAACTATAATTATATATATCTTTCCATATAATATTTACATAAAATAAATTATAAAATGTGTATTAATAATTTTATTAAAACCATTATTCCATGTGAAAACTACTTCATTTTCTAAGCATTTTTCGGTTCAGAAGTCCCAATATTTATAATTTTATCATGTTTCCAAAATATTAATAACTTTAATCATGATATAAATATCTATATATTGATTATATATAATTTTATTTTCATCAATAAAATGAAGAGATAGTAAAATTAATTACACCGCTCATGGAGATAGTATGTTGTACTTATGCATGAACACTACTTTCTCATTTTATAGGATGGAACTGAAGAATGGTAAATATTAATTTACCATTTAAAAATTAATTACATCATATATATATCATATAACATCATTAAATTTATCATTATTAACTTCCATTCAATATTCAATAAAAATGAATCAGATCACTTCACAAAGGTGGATGTTCAGAGATACATAGGAGAAATGGTATCATTTTGAAAAGGATGAGAAAAAGTTGGAGAATGGTTGTTCCATCATCATAATAAAAATATATATTTAATATACTGAATTTAATAATTTAAAAAGGATACCAAATATTTAGAATATTTATAATAAAAAATAAAATTTAAAATGCTTGGCTAATAGCTGTACCCCTTCCTTGATAAGTCTCTTTTGGATTATAGCTTATGCCTTTAGACGATGGTCTTCTAATTGGAATAGAAAAAATATTATGTGGTGAAGGAAGATATTAATATATTATGGAATGTATTTTTGGATCTATAAGGCACAAATATTGTGAATTATTATGGATAAGAGGTACCCTTTTCTAAATGAAGTGATGGGAACTATTGGAATTATATAAAATATTTAATTAATAAAAATTTAATTTCAAGGAAAATGGATCCAAATATATGAAATTAAAATATAATATGGGTATTATTCAAATGAACCCAAGATAATAAAATTTTGACATTTTTGGATTATGTTTTCTCCCATATCTCATATATTTAACCACTATTAACCATTTTGACAATTACTATGATATAAATTATTTCATCTTTTTAAGGGTCATGAATGTTACCATAAAAGCACAGGTGACTCATAAAAGGACCATATACTATATTTTAATAGATATTCCCTTCAATTGGATGAATATTAGATTTTTATGAATTTTTAATCAGTTAATAAAATATTGTTTATCATAAAATATCACTAATATCATTTTTTCAACTAGACATTTTATTTGAATATGAAAACAACCAGATGTAAAAGGATTTAAAATATTAACCTTCAACACGTCCCTAAAATTTTATTTTTATCTATAAATTTCATGGAACATAATAATTCATCCAAATAGTATAACATTTAATATTTTTAAAATCATTTATTTTATATTTCAATTAATTGAATAAATACTATGTAGGTGTTGGGTAACTATTTAATTGAATTATTTAGTCACTATATTTTTTAAATAAATAACCCAGATAAAAAAATTAATTAATATTTTAAATAAAAACTATAACCAATCATATCTTATTTTTATGCTTATGGTAAAATTTTATTGAAATTTATGTTATGAGAGTTTCATTCTATATTTATCATTTTCTTAACATAAATTTCATAATGAAAAAATGGCACCAAGTGGGAAAATATTCGTGACTTGTATGGAGATGTAAGAACACCACTAATTCAACATGTTAACATAATATGTTTGAATGAATTCTATGGCTGACCACATTAGTATTAATGATAATTAACCCTTTTAACCTTTATCATGGTAAAAAAATAAAATGGTTACTAGTTACTATTGATATTAAAAAAGGAGTCATATTTACAAAATTAATTCATGTTGATTACAATATGGAATCAATTGTTTATGATTTATTAACTGGATGTTTCATAAATTAATTTTAGATAAAAATGAAAAACGTAATAAAAATGTTTTTCAAATAGATGATTTCGTATGTATGGAAATGTTTTAACAAACCCCTCCCTCTAATGATACTGTAATGAGGTTAGAGAGATAATGACCCCTGAGTCCCATATCTAGTAAAACCCGAGTTGGTGAATAAAAATGGTTGAATAAAAATCTCATAAATTTGTGGTATTACCCTTTATAGAAAAAAAATTAGGAGACAATATATATCATACAGAATGAAATCCATGACATAATATAAAATGGAAACCAAAACAATCCAAAATTGAATATATAATGCGAGAAAATATGGATAAAAGTATCCAAAGTAAATACCAAAAATAAAAGATAAATAAATAATGCAAACATTGTCCAATAGTCTGATCTAGTTATTTCCATCCCAATCCATATAGTCCACTCAGAAACCAGAAAATATGTTATATATGTATGGTGAGAAAAATTTTATACTCATTGGGAAAATCAATTTCGCAAATGGGCATATAAAGGAAGTATACTAATGCACCCATGGGAAAACTTCAAAACCCGACAACACATAAACATGCCAATTAACCAACCCAAACCTCACTAAGTCATTCTCACCAAATAACACACACCATGTGTAATAACATAATATAAAGAATAACAATAAAGGGTACCCCAAACTACTTTCCCACTAATTTTCCATCCTCACATACCAACATCATAGGTCCTATAAATCTGATATCTTATTTATAACATCACATATAACCACCCCAATGTTGAACCATCACATCAAACCTCACCAAAATACACATGGGACATCAAATCACACCCATAACCAGAATAATTGGGTATCGTTAACATAAATTACATCAACTGTTTGACGATATCACACTATGCGTGAACCCCACTATGTGCCTTCTCATCATATCTCATATCCCCATTGCATGTCCATCAAACCACATCTCACCCAAAGAAAACTGGTCCATCACACCATAATCTCATCTCAGAAGTTCAATTTTGACATCTGGACTTCAAAGACCATGCATGTTAACATCTCCTAGAAGTGTGAGTGGAAAGAACGAGTATCCATCCATTAATCCTCATTATTGATATGTTGGGGAAAACATCCCATTTCAATATACAGGGGTCAACACCATGTTCATGACATGGGTTGGGTGTGTATATAAATCCACATAGAAAATACTAGGTGTGGGTGAAGTATATAACCACATACATGCCCCACTTATTGTTTCACAACAAATAATAAACTAACACATAATATCACCACCCAACCACACATCATCGGGATTTTCTCTACAGCTACTAAATTACCAACACCACCAAAGACAAAAGTCACATTTAACATTACCAACCAATTAGAGTTATAATATCGAAATAATTAAATTATTTACATCCCATTTGTTTCATTCGTACATGATTTCCAACAATTAACAACTCTTCCTATTTTAATTCAGCTTTCATTAACCATTTCATCTAATTCCATTTCACATTGAACATTATAAATTAACTATAATACTACCTGGGCATCTAGCACAACACCCCACACCACAAAAACTAACATCCCATCCTTATTTACATTACCACATCACAACAATACATAACCTACCTACCAAATGGTCACATATCACTACCCAACAGCAAGATCACATCTCACAACAGATTATACCCTAATCACCCAACATCATAGTCACACAACAACACATCATCTCCTCACAACCCCATAGCATGGTTATAAAACAACCCATTATCCCCTCACTACCCAACAAAAAGATCAAACAATAACAAATAAGCCTCTCACCACTCAGATAATGGTCACACAAAAACATATATCACAATGCATATCACATCACTTCGATATAACATTTTGAGATTTATCATGTTTTGTTTTCATGAAATATATTTATTTATTAAAGAGAATTTACACACAAGTAATAATCTATTGGAAAATATTCTTATTGAAAAAATATAAGTGGTTAGACAATTTCCATTATATGGTGATTTGATGAAATCAAAAAAATCAAGGTTCCACAATACATTCCAGATAAGTGAAAACAAAACCTCGACCACCATTAATTTCATTGAGGTATTAAACCTGTAGAATAAAAACATAACAAAATAATATCAAGTATTCAAAAACATGTGAAATATTCACCATTACCATTTAATTTCTATTAAAATAGTTCATAATATTTTATAGGAATACAGAAGCCATATTCCCATACATATATATGAGTAAAATCCACTAACATGATACGTAAAAAATGTATATGGGGGAATCACTCTATAAAAAACGATTTTTGATTCACTAAAAACCACAGGGTGTAGAAGGAATTACCGCAAACCATATCCATTGAAAAAACCTATGGATCAATCTACACTACATCAAGTGTTATAAAAAATCCCCAAACTCTCCCAGACCAAAACCACACCACTGTAGTGGATCCCATAGAGAAGATCGATAGAAAAAAACATGAATGGGAGAATGTCTTACCCCTAATTTTTGAATCACCACCAACAGAACACATAGATAAATACCAATGAAGATGGTTCCGAATATCTCCCAAAGTCCCCTAGGTTTCTCCACAAATTGAAAATGGAGGGAAGTGGACAAATGACAAATGGTCACCCAAGAAAATAATTTATATCCTAGAAAACATCCCATTAATTCTTTCAATTCCATGTTCATGATGTGAATTCCATAGGGCCTACAGATTACAGACCATGAAACTATCACATGCCCCAAATTTACAATATCGTAAATTTCAATTTATATTTATGTCACCTAATGGAGAATTAATTAGACATCATGGATTACACTTTCATGATATGAATCCATTTCACAGATCCTTCTCATAACACATACAAGTTGTGAAACCTGATGGTTATACCAGCTATGTACCATCAAATCTTGATGGGAATCCATTTTATATCATGAAACACTAGCTGCAGCATTCCTATAGCTCCATCCCCCATAAAGTAGTTTGAAAACTCTTCATTCCTCATCTAAACACTCTGTAATAACCAAAACTAGAAAGATAATGGGTTAGAACGGCTTGAACTATTACATCATATATCTCTAAACTATTTCCATTATTTAGAATCAAAACCAATACCAATGAAAAGAAATGTTCCTAAAATCACAACCCAAAAGGTACCTCTCAAGGTTATCATTATCCATCGTACACTACCACCAGATAATATAACAAAAACAAAGCACCCCCAAAATAACACATATAACCACATCACCACACATCCACTACTAGAACTAACACACAACACTTCCTTAAGAATTGAATTCATAGAATTCAATATTCCATGTCGTTATATTAACCTCTGTGGATAGAACATACTCAACTACTAAGTTTTAATCATTCTATAGAATTACAAATTTAGATTATGATTAAGGTCCTCCACTTTTCATATGTAAAAAATACTCATCACACATCACACATCAACTAGAAACAACACATCCCATAAAAAATTGATATCTAAACATCACATCATAAAAAATATATCCAATAAAAACTCAAAATAAATTCATCTAGTATGAAAGAATCAGTCTCTCAAACTCCTACGTACACTCCACCTAGACACCATTCCTCCAAAAAATAAAAAACATTGTAATGGTTTTTCTAGGAAACACCTTCTATTGAAAATCCTAGATCTCTACTAGTCTCTCTATGAACATCAAATCATCCTACATGTCCAACACTCTCCAATCAATGATGTGGGAGACATCATGAAGATATCGATGAATATGGGAAATATAGAAGACATCATGGATCCTCTCCTACATCCTGGAAATGAAAATTGGTAGGGCAGCTCACAAATAGTGTCCACACCTCAAAGGGCCCAACAAATTATGGAGAATGCTAACTCCCCTTCCAATCCTCTAATTTCCACATCAAGGGGATACTCTCAAGAACACATGACCTCCAACCTAAAACTCCAGGTTTATCTTCCTATGATAAACACTGGCCTTATTACTATACATACCCCCTCATCCTTTCTTGAACCAACTGTACTTTCTATATTGAGCTCTTAATTTCATCTAGTCTAAGAACTACTGGTTCCCCATTATACGTCACACACAATAGATAACGACAGAATTGAACATAAAATTCCACAAAATGGACCATTCCAATATATTATTTGTAGTTTTTTGTATGAAAAATAAAAAAATTTATGTTAATTACCGAAAATCTTACAACATCCAATATGAAATCTTAAAATATATTCTATAGAGTGTAGATGTTCTGATTTGGATTCTCATCTATCTAAGGGTGGAAATATGTTCTAAAGAACCAATAAGATCCAAAATCATGGTGAATACCCACTACAAAAAAATTAGTAAAGATAAGGATTCTAATCATACATTATTGTTCTTGGTACCCAAGGAATCCTAGCCACATCATCCAAATAATGCCTCCCTAAAACGTCCATGTTACTTGATGAATAGATCACTATAATGTGATATAATTTCATCATCCAGTCCATTGTCATCTAAACTATTTCAAAAACTCTATTTGATATAGGTAACCCAATGAATAATTCATTTATATGTCATCAAAATTTTACATATAAACATATAAAGGATACAAAAAACTGCTAGGAACATGATGTCCATCCTTTACCTATAGGAAAACCAAACACCAGGCCACAAAATCTTACACTTCCCATCTCAACTTGTGTATCCACTGTTTTTCCCCAATCCATGTTACATATTGGAAACCTTCAACATTACTTCCAATTAAGATCTATGAAACTCATGAATTACTCCCTCATGCCACACTATTGGATCAAAAATCCTTCCAAGGAATAAAATTAATTTATGACCACCCACTAATCATCACTTCCGAACATCTCCATGCCCAAAATGATCACACATCACCTATAACAATGATTCTCCCCACTTATACTCCTCATCCTTCTGTATGAAATAATTTTGGTCCATCCTCTAAAATAATAATACTCTACCATCAACCACTATCTTATCAAACTGCAGGGATGGAAACTCCACCATCGCTCTCCAAGAATCATTAGACTTATAAACAATATCATTCTAGGATGGGAAGATTTAGAGGACTCTATGATAGAATATTTGGACATGAGTGGAAGGAGGAATCTCTGAAATCATATTTGGACATGCAATAGGGTCTAATAATCCAATCTGATGAAGCTACGATGAATGTGGAAACTTTGGTTGATCAAGCAGCAGGTGCAGATCCTCATTTGGTTTTAGAGGACATAAATACAAATAACCAGTTTATGGGATGAGTATTTATATAGATGATGGATCCTAATATAAGAAAGGATCTAAAAAATGGGGATTAAAATAATTTTCCACAAAAGATTAATTTCCAATATGAGATTTAGAAAATTTATAGTTCCTTATACATGTTCGATAGTTGGAAGTGTGTTTATGATGATGGAAATATGGTTCACAATATCCCCTATAAGGATTTGAGCTGTGGTACAACCTCATTAAAATATATCATCAAACATGGAAGGACTACTCCTATGAAAGAATACTCTAATATGCCAAGTACCATATCTACTGGATTCTCTCTAAGGAAAAAAGAATGATTGAGGATGATATTTTTAAGATCTGTAGTCAAGGTAACACTAACCATTACTATGATATATAGTCATGCTTCTTATAGATGAGGGTGACCTGTTATCCCCATATTATATTATTGATTACTTTTTATTATAATTTATAAATGGTCAAAATCTCTTGCTTCTCCCTAGACTTTTTTGGTAGTATCATTCTGCTCCCCTAAAGAGAAGGCTAAGGAAGGATTACTCCACTATGCCAAGAACCGTCTCTACCAGATCCTCTCTAAGTCGATGAGAAGGATTGAGGATGATATTCTAAATATCATCAGTCAAGGTAACTCTAAATCATAATGGGAAACTACTAATGTGTATGGTTATGGAAATGACATGTCTTACTATGATATGTAGTCTTTCTTCTTCTAGATGTGGGTGACCTGTTATACCCTTATTCTTTTCTTGTTTTATTTATATTTATTTTTTACAAATTGATAGAAACACTTGATTCAAATTGGATTTGTTTGTTAATATCCTTATGTGACTTCCTAATCAATCCATCATCCAAAAAATTTCCCATACCTAGATTGCAGGATATATAAAAAACATAATTTTGAGGGAAATACATGAACCTCTATTTTCATAGATTTAGATTATGTTGATAAATGATATACCTGAAACTCTTGTGATAGGTATCACACCCCAATGAGGCAATGTTGCCACTACATTAGCATAAACACAATTATGTCTTTATCAAGATCATGGGTGAAATATTTATTCTCATGAAGACATGATACCGTAGAACCATAAGTGAGAATTCTCTCTAATACATCAAGACACATCCCAAGACCATATGAGAAGAATCATATTAAACCTCAAAAAACACCCTCTTTTGGATTCTAAAATCTAGAGCACTAATCAACTTCACATTCAGACAACATAATTATATATAACAGTTATAAATACATATAAAATATTTTCCCTTATAGGTAAATTCGATTATTGGGGATTATATTTGTGATAAATTAGGTAAAAACATAAGATAATATCCTACATTACTAAGGAACATATGAACCTATACCATATTCATGGATTCTACCTATTATAATACCACCTCTATGTTTGATGGATATACATCGACACCCTACTGAGATACCATGTGTCAAAGGAAACACACCACTTGTATCTATAAATCATACTTGGAAAACTATATATAGAGATGATGGCATGTAAGACACTAAAATAAAACTTTGAGATGATCAATATTCTCTCCTTATCCATTTGATTTGATTAATATGTTTACAATGAAGATGAATATTAAATTTTCCATCAATTGAAGGAACATGGAGTGCATGTGTCCCACAAACACAATCGGCATGTTCATGAAACTGAATCACATAGCCACAAACCGAAAGTGCCGATACATAATTATTAATGTTGTCTTCATAACATTAATACCCTTCACACTCAACTAGTGATATCCATACTACTATTCATTTTTTGGAAAACTAACATTCCCCTATCATCTTGTAGAAAAAATCATTTATCCTTAAAAGAGGGTAAGGATTATATATCTTCATCTAATTTAAAATCTTGTAGTTTATACAAAACCTTATAGTAGAATCCTATTTCATGTAGAATAACACAGGGGACCCCATGATAACACACTTGGATTGATGAAACCCTTTTTGATATGATCATCTAGCTAAAATGTCAACTCATAGAACTCATAAGGTGTTATCTAATAAGATCCATCTAAACCAATGAACCAGTAAGCTATAATCCTCTCATGAAATAGACATCACTTCCCGAGGGTAGAGTAAAATAATCCATAAAAAAGCATCCACTATATACCCAATATCCTTGGGAACTTCCACCATTCTAGCATCCACTAGTTCCATTGAAAACTCAAATGTCAAGGAAAATAGGGGCTCTAAAAGACTACTTACCTCCTAAAAACTCTTCTCCCCACTGAAAACCACACACATTCCATCCACATTTGAGAATAAATATCTCATCTAGAAGATGATGATAATAGAACATATAGAATAAATATAGTTAGTTTTGAGAATGACTTCTTATGGATATATTTGAAGTAAGAATAGGTCCCCATAGGGATGATGTGGACCCATCATCAGTCTACACACCCAGAACACATCAAGTATGCTATTTTGGCCTCATAAATACATAGCCAACACCATGGAAAAATGAAGACTCTCTATATCTAGTCCCATAGCATGGAATTGATTGGGTACAAAAAGGGAGTGAAAATATCCCAAATCAATCAAGGTAGAAACAAGGGTATATGCTAATTTGACTATACCATTAATAATAATTGTCCCCTCTAGTGTTGTTGCCTCTACAGCATGCAACTGAAGTTGACTTGCCCCAATTTATCCATACTACGGACTAACTCCCTTAACATGAAACGATTAAAGCCCCTGAACTCAAGGAAACTCTCAATTTCAGACTATAATTACTCTATCCCCGATTAGTAGAGCATAAACCTGCTTACCTTACTGTGGAAATAACCATGCTGTATAATACTACCGAACATGGTACTAAACCTAACTGCTCCCACCGAAATATGCTCAATGAACCACTAGGTACTATTTTTAGTGATGACCATGAACCCTAAAAATAAAAAATAATGGACTAAATCCCCATGTAAAATCATGAAACCTACTCACCTAGAATGATGTAAAATAATCAATTGATGTTTACACCCTACTAGTCGAAACATTGAAGGCCCAAGTGCCTGAGACCTACCACTAAAAATCCTAAATCTCAAGGAAACCTTTTGGATACTCACTTGCATCGAACCTCCTCATATGTTTTTATGATTTATCAAATATTCTGTCATGACCTGTCCTCGGGGCCCGTGCCGTGACTACCCCAAGCCCACCTTCTATAGGCCCGGGGATGGCGACTAGAACCAAAGGAGTAAATCTCGGTAAAAGGGAAGGCATTTCCTTTATATAAGTAAACATTCACAATAGAGTACATAAGTGAAGTAATAACTAAGTAAAACTGTGTACAAAAGTAAGTGCTGAAAAGTAAATGGGCCAGTATACAAACCCAACTGAAAGTATAGTACAACTAAAAAGAAAGTACAACAACAGTAAAGTAAGGTGGAAACCACTTAGTCATCCTCCGGATATCCCACTTGAAGGGTGGGTACATATGGTCTCCTCATCTCCTCGGGTTCGGCCGTCCGCCCCGTGTACGTCCCGCCAAGTGGTCCACCTTTAGGTACCGTCCAGCTTCACAAATGTCCACCTCGGTCCGTGATGTCCGTCGTCTGTATCCAACACAAAGTACTGTGGGCATAGTCCATGAAAGGGTGAGTATACGATACTCAGTAGAGACCCCGAGACCCCTGAAGGTCTCCCATAATCCACGAAGGATAAACCACACAGGAAAGATACAATCACCAATTATCAACCGACTCTACTTAGGTATATTCCCACACATCTACCTAACTCATCAATTCCAATTTGGATCCAACTCTCGAGGCCAAGCACAACCTAGTCCACACAGTAAAGAAGTCAATCACACCATTGGTATTGATTGCAAGTCCAGACTCAACTCACATAAGTATACTACTCACGAAGAAGGGTTGAGATGATTAGATGTAGCCTCTGAATCATCTCCTCTTCCGAACCCATGTAGGATCCTAGTACAGAAGTCATCGTTGCTGAACCCACGGAGGATCCAAGTATAGTCGTCACTACTACCAAACCCAAGGAGGATCCAAGTACAGTAGTCGTCGCTTCCAAACCCACGAAGGATCCATGTACAGTCATATATGCTGTCGAAACCACGGAGGATCCAAGTACAGTAGTCGTCGTCGTTGAATCCACGGAGGTTCCCAGCACGGTAGTCGTCGTAGTCGTAGCCAGCTCTAGGGTTCCTACACACAACACACTTGATTCTTGGAGGGTCCGCTCCTTGAGCCAAGGGGGGTCGATACATCAAATATCATAAAGTCTAGAGTTGATGCATCCCAAAGTTCGGTCTTGTCAATAGGAAGTCAACGCGACAGACGGCGCATCAATCGGAGGCCCGGTCTGAGAGATATTGGATTTTCCATTCTAGGGGCCCGGTTAAAAATACGCTTGTTTCTAACCCGCATGTTCCCCAATGTCGTCCAAAAATCACTTAGAGTATCGCAAAAGGACTGCCTCATCGCGAGGGTCCCAGTGCTGCTAATGGTTCGTCGATCAGATGAGCGATCTTTAAGTTATTCACGTTTAAGTGAAAACGGATTTGGCCCATTAAGCCCAGTGAGCCGATGGGTCGAGTGAACCTAGTTTTCGCAGGTCCGACCTAGAAGGAGTGTCATACCAGCCCAATTAAATGAGCGGCACGGCCCGAGGGGCGCAGAACTGCCCAAAGGGGCATGGACCGACCCGAGGGGGCGCGTCCCGGTGGGGCGCGGCCTGGCCCTTCCCAGCGCGGTGCGGCCGTGGCTTGGCCCGAGGGGGCCCAGCAGTCCGAGGTGGGTGGCATGCCCCCCCAGCTGCCCGAACCGGCAGCGCCAAGTGGTGCCGCCCTCCCTAACTGGCTGGTCGATGCCGGCTGACCTTTTTGGTGCAAGTGGCCCACACGGGCATGCCGCAGTTTTTCTAGCACGACGCCCTCCCAGCGCCGCGGATCTCCTCTGCTCGGCCAACTGACGGGCCAGCTGATTCTTATACCGAAGCGTCCCATGGAATACCGGTTGTGGTCTTCTTCCACGCAGTGCTGTGGGGTGTCGTGGTTCCTCCCTTCGGCCCGACCTACTATAGCCGGTTGGTTCTTACTCAGTTGAGAGGCCCGCGGTTGCGGGCCGCAGTGCTTCCACACGCGGCCGGCGCATAGCCGTTGCTTATCTCATCATTGCCTCTTCCAATGCACCTCAATCGCAAACAAGGAGACTATGGATGGTCACTAGGTCATGTGCTTTTGGCTCGCTCCCTCCACATTAAGCGGTAGAAATTGGGCGAGGATAAACAAGGATTCACAAATAACGAAGAACAATTATATTCAAATAAAATTGATGCAATCCTCCCTACCTTGGAAAAGTTTCGCGGTAGTCGAGCGTTGTGTATGACTGTATGGATTCTGTTGTCGTCGGACTGCACCTGAAGGAGAAGTGGTGTCTCCTCTCTTGTCACGGAGAAAATAAAAGAAGGCGTGTCATCGTCCTTCATGGAATTGGTGTTCTTCATTGAATAGAGTGTCGTTCTCCATCGAAGGCATTCTTCATCGAAGAAGGTGGTGTTCTTTCTTTGAGAGGAGAACACCGTTCTCTATTTCTCTAGAGCTCCCACAAAATTCCAACAAAACAAGTGCAACCATAAAATAATAGCTAAGCTATTATTTTATTGACACAAGTAATTCAAAATTCAAACAACTTAATTTAATTAATTGAATATTTATAATTCATTGATTAACATGTGTTGGAAAACATTAAAGAGGGAGAAAGGGAGAGGAAGAGTTCTCATTATTAAGGGGGGGGGGGGGTGTCGCATTAAAGGAAGGGAAATTAATTGGGGTGTTTGAAGAGAGTTATGGGAGATGAAAGGTTGGGGATCGTGTGGGCCCCACCTCTCAAATATCCATACATGGGAAGTTAGGTGGGTGGGGGACCCACCAAACTTTCCCATGGGAGAAAATAACTTCCATAGATATATAAAATTGTTCTAAACAATTTTATTTATCTTATTAATTAAACCCCAATTTTTAACTTTCAACCCGCATAAAACAAAACTGCGGTAAAGGTCCCCTTAAGCAATTACCGGTGTTGTGAGTTCATCGGTGTCCTCAGATTTCAATTCCGAGCAACGGTTCAAAAGTCAGAAAAACCCACACGTATGTCTACTGAACGTACTTGAACAAAACTTCTAAAATTGTTTCCGGGCACACCGAGCCTCCGAATCAAGTTTCGTTAGAAGCCACAGACTCGTAATATTCCAAATTATTTAAGAAAAAAATTTCCATGAAATTTCCCAGTATTTACATTACTCCCACATCAGGGATTTACATCCCCATAAAGCAACAACATACAATAGGGGAACAAATGAGGGTACTAAGCACGCATTTGAGCCTCCCGCTCTCAGGTGCTCTCTGGGAGGTTCCTGTGCTGCCAGCGAATTCACAACAGAGGAATCAACCACCCAAGAAGGACCCAATCCTGTCGATCCACAATCTCTACTGGAGACTCTGTGAATGTCTCCCCATCATCGATGTCCAGATCCCAATGATCGATAATGTTTGATGGGTCATTCACGTATCTCCTCAGCTGAGATACATGGAAGACGTTGTTCACCCTGTGCAACTGAGGTGGAAGGGCTAGGCGATAGGCCACCTTTCCTTCCCTACTAAGGACCTGGAATTGTCCGATGAATCATGGAGATAAAATACCACCCTGGACAAATCTCCGTAGACCTCGGCAAGGTGAGACCCATAGGAAAACGTGGTCACCATCTTCGAACTTAAGTGGCCTCCGTCTCCTGTCAGCGTAGGACATCTATCTACTTTGTGCAGTCTTCATCTGCTCCAGGATGATCTACACCTTCTCCGTTATAGCCTCAACCATCTCTGGTCCTACAAGTGCTGACTCCTCAGGGTCAGTCCAGCACCGAGGTGATCTGAATGGTCGGTCGTACAGTACCTGGTAAGGTGCCATCCCGATAGTGGAGTGGTAGCTGTTGTTGTATGAAAACTCCACCAAGGGTATGTGATCCTTCCAGCTATGACCAAAGTCAAGGACACATGCACGGAGCATGTTCTCGAGTGTCTAAAAGGTCCTCTCCATCTGTCCATCCATCGGAGGATGGGAGGTGGTTCTTAGATGTAGCTGCGTGCAGAAAGACTACTATAACCCCTTCCAAAGCCAGGAAGTAAAGAGAGCGTCTCGATCGGAGATGATAGATGATGGAACACCATGAATCAATATGATTTCTTGAACTTAGAGGTGTCCCAAGCTCTCTACTGAGGCCTGCTCCTTGATCTGTAAGAAGTGGTCCGACTTGGGGAGTCAGTCTACGATCACCCAAATAGAGTTGTGTCCCCTAGATATACGTGGAATCCCCATCACAAAATCCATGGATATCCCATACCACATCCACTACAGGACCTATAAGGGCTGTACCAAGCCTACTGGTACCTGGTGCTCCACCTTCACTTGCTGACAAGTGAGGCATCATGAAACGAACTCTGCTACAGTCTTCATTATGCCCGGACACCAGTGCTGTCTTCTGAGATCCTGGTATATCTTCGACACTCCTGGATGTACCTCTAGAGGGGAAGTGTGAAACTCCCTCAGCACTTCCTCCTCTAATGCAACCAGTAGCATAGTACATCCCCTAAAGATGATGATGTGCTCCCTTCCTTCAGAAAACCCATCAGGCGCCCTCCCTATGGATATCTGAGCACATTGCATATCATAGTCAACGTCCCCATGTTGTGCCTCTCTGACTCGCTGAAGGAGTGGAGGAGTGACTATGAGTGACTGTAGAAAGGTTTCTCCATATCTATCCACAAAGGATATCTGTAATGCATCTAGTTTCTCCATCGCCTCTCCTAGTAGCTGAATGCCTGATCTCATTCTGAGAGAATCTAATACTATATTCCCCTTCCTCTGAGTATAGACTATCTCGAAGTCATAGTCCATAAAGAACTTGAGCCATCGCTGTTGTCTTAGGTTCAGGTCCTTCTATGAGAAGATGTACCTGAGACTCTGGTGTTCAGTGTAGACTGTAAAGTGCTCGCCCATCAGATAGTGCCACTCAATCTTCAAGGAGATGACCACTGCTACTAACTCCAGGTCATGGGTATCGTAGTTCTTCTTGTGCTTCCTCAACTACCATGAACCAAAGGTGATCACTGCCCACTCATGCATCAGGACACATTCAAGTCCGGTCCCTGATGCGTCGCAGTAAACCACATATCCTACACCCTCTTTCGGTAGCCTCAAGATGGGTGCATTGGTCAATCACTACCTCAGCTCATGAAATCTCTACTGACATCTATCTGACCACACAAAGGGTTTCCCCTTATTTTTCAAAGCTAAAAATTGTGCTACAACTCTGGAGAAGTCTCGCACGAATCTCTAATAATACCCATCAAGACCTAGGAAACTCCGGATCTCCATCATGCTCCTGGGTGTCTCCATAGTAAGTACCGCCTCGATATTTTTTGGGCCCACTACAACCCCATCCTCCGAGATGATGTTCCCCAAGAAATGAACCACTCAAATCCAGAATTGGCACTTTGAGAGTTTAGCATAAATATGGTGCTCTCAGAGTGTGTCTAGTACAACCCGCAAGTTGTAGGCGTGCTCCTCCTCAGTAGTTGTGTAAATCAGTATGTCATCGATGAAGACTACGACAAAATGATCGAGGTAAGGATGGAATATTCTGTTCATGAGACACATAAAAACTACTGGAGTGTTGGTATGCCTAAGGGAATAACCAAGAACTCATAGTGGCCATACCGACACCTGAAGGTTGTCTTCTGCACATCCTCGTCTCGAACTCTGAGCTAGTGATAGCCTGACCTGAGGCCTATCTTCAAGAACCATTGTGATCCTTTGAACTGATCAAAGAGGTCGTCAGTCCTTCGGAGTGGGTAATTTTTCTTTACGGTCACTTGATTCAGGCGATGGTAGTGGAAAAATAGTCCTAAGCTCCCATCCTTCTTCTTGGCGAATAAAATCGGAGAAGCCCAAGCTGAAACACTGGGTTGGATGAATCCCTTTCCCTGCAAGTCCTCTAGCTGTACCCGCAGCTCACAAAGCTCAGTGGGAGCCATCTGATATGCTGGAGTAGATATCAGTGTTGTCCTGGTGTATAGGTCTATGTAGAAGTCTACCACTCTAGGAGGAGTTAGTCCTAGAACATTGGCAGGAAAAAAGTCCGCATACTGATCCTCCACAACAGGGAAACTCGGACTCTACACATCAACTACTCATAGGATGAGACTAGCCAACAGATGTGTGATCGGATTCCCTATCCTCTGCATAAGTCCATCCTACGCTGCAAAGGCTCCCTTATCGCTGGTTAAGGTCAACCTAGTCCCATCCGTGTGGACACACCGCACTTTGCGCCTAATGCATTCTATCTGAGCATGGACTGTAGACAACTAGTACATACCCAAGAAGACGTCGTAAGGACTCGGCACTGCTACAAGAAGATCCCAACTGAAGCTCTCACCTCCTAGAGTAAGCTCACACTTCTAGCACCAGTGCGTAATCATCGAGCCTACTCTTGTAGGAGTCACTAGCCATAAGGATCGAGCCAACGGCTCTGTCGGAATCTCTGAGCTCCGAAAAAGGGAAGTGGAAATAAAAGAATGACTCGCTCCTATGTCTATAAGAACTGCAACACGGGTGGAGTAAAAATAGATAGTACCTCGAATCATCTCAGGTGTACCGTGGTCATAGGCCTCGACCGCCTAGAGCTGAGCTTTCCCATGTCTTCAATTTCCCTGTGGTCGGGGTGGTCCTCTTGGTGGTGGTGGTGGTAGAGCCTCAAAGCATTGTCCACCACCCACTACTCGGCTAGATTCTCTGCCTCATTCGCCTGCTCCCTGCGGACCACCACAGTCAAACCTCTGCCTCTGCCCGGAAGGTCCCTCTACAATATTCTACTCATCCACATGGTGGGTCGGCCAGTCCCAAGCCATGTTACCCTGCCCGCCGCATGCATAACACTTCCTGCCCCTCAAATGGGTGGCACTATTTCATGTTCCCCACTACTCTGAACCAGTATCCTGGGGTCTCTCTCCTATTGGCCTGGTCCTCTTAGACCTCTGTGACATCTGTCTACTGCTGGCTGCAAAAGAATCTAATATGTGCCGCCCTACGGTGGGTCTCGCTGCAAGCGTCGACTCAGCAAGAAAGATCTCCACAAGAAGGGATCTCTCCAGTACTCCTTCCTGTATCAGAATTCTGAGGGAGATCATTGAAGCCCTAATCTCATTCCTCAGTCCCTACTCAATGTTTCGAGCCCGAAATAATGGGTCACGTACCATGTCCATGGAGTAGCATGAGTGGTCAGTGAACCTCGTTAAGTACTGAGCTACTATCATACTGCCCTTCTGCAGATGAAGTAACTCCTAAATCCACACCGCACGAAGGGTGGCTAGAACAAACTTCAAGAGGAAGAGACTCTCGAAGTCTGTCCAAAGTAGTGATGCCTCATCATGCACCTAGAGCATCATGCTCCACCATCTACCTGCTAATATGTGCAGGAGAATCGCAACATGGATCACCATAAGATCAACTGGTGTCCCTACTAATCTGAAGACTCTGACGATAGCCTCCATCCAATCCTCCGGTGCCTGAGGGTCATCTCTCTGCAGAACCTGCGCGGCCTCTATCGCTGAAACTCATGCAGTGCATTTAGGCACAGTGCAATATCTGTTTCTAGGGATGGTGGTATCGGTGGCCCAGTGGGTAGTGGTACTGTTGGTGCCTCAGCTGTGATGAGGCCTTGCACCGAGGCCTCGTCGCTCGGTGGGCTGCCATCTCGCACGTGACTTGGAACCCTAGCTGGCTACCTTCGTGGGGCCATCCTAAATATAAACAAGTGCGCCATGGGAAACCAGTATACATGGTGAGCTTACACAAAGTAATCACACATAAAACTTTTGAAACACACATTCAATAAATGTTTTCGTGCACTGAGTCAGAAATCATAAGTCAGGGTCCTGGTGTATGGATATGTAGGCTTCCTCACCAACACTGGACTCCCTGGACTGATAACTACACTCAATATGCTTAACACTATTTCTTCATAGAGAAGAAATTATCCAAGTCCTGAGTTCTATGGTAGAAATGACTCCTCCGATACCAATTTTTCACAACCCATCCTTGGGGCCCGTGTTGTGACTACCCCAAGCCTTCCTTCAATAGGCCAAGGGCTGGCGACTAGCACCAAAGGAGTAAATCCTAGTAAAAGGGAAGGCATTGCCTTTATATAAGTAAACAAATTTAACAGAGTTTGCAAGTGAAGTAAGCACTAAGTAAAACTGAGTAAAAAAGTTAGTGCTGAAAAGTAAATGGGCCAGTATACAAACCCAACTGAATGTACAGTATAACTGAAAAGAATGTACAACAACATTGAATTAAGGCGACAACCACTGAGTCATTCCTCAGATATCCCACCAGAAGGGTGGGTACAGATGGTCTCCTCATCACCTCGGGTCCGGCCGTCCGCCCCATGTGCGTCCCACCAAGTGGTCCACCTTTGGGTACCGTCTAGCTCCACAAACCTCCACCTCGATCAGTGCTGTCTGTCGTCTACATCCAACACAAAGTGGTGCGGACATAGCCCATACAGGGGTGAGTATACGATACTCAATAGTGACCTTGATACCCCAAAAGGTCTCCCAAAATCCATGAAGGATAATCCAAAAAGGAAAGATACAATCATGAAGTATAAACTGACTTTACTTAGGTATATTCCCATACATATACCTAAGTTATCAATTCCTGTTTGGCTCCAAATCTCGAGCTGAAGCACAATCCAGTCCACACAGGAATGAAGTCAATCAAACTGTTGGTATTGATTGCAAGTTAAGACTCAGATCACATAGGTATACTACTCATGACGAAGGGTGGAGATTATTAGATTTAGCCTATGAATCATCTCCTCTGCCGAACCCACGTAGGATCCTAGTACAGAAGTCGTCACTGCCGAACCCATGGAGGATCCATGTACAGTCGTCACCGCTGCCGAAAACACATAGGATCCTAGTACAGTAGTCGTCGCTTCCGAAAACACGGAGGATCCAAGTATATTTATCACCACTGCCAAATGCATGGAGGATCCAATTAAAGTAGTCATTGTCGTCGAACCCATGGTGGATCCTATCACTGTAGTCGTCATAGTGACAACCAGCTCTTGGGTTCCCGCACACAACACGCTCGATTCCAGGAGGGTATGCTCCTCGAGCCAAGGTGGGTCGATACATCAACCATCAAAAAGTCTGTAGTTGATGTATCCCAACGTTTTGTCTCTTCAATAGGAACTCAACGTGACAGACAACGTTTCAATCGGACGCCCTGTCTGAGAGATATTGGATTTTTCGTTCCAGGGGATCTATTAAAATTACGCTCATTTCTAACCCGTCCATTCCCCAAAGTCATCCAAAACTCCCTTAGAGTATTACAAAAGGACCTCCTCATCGCGCGGGTCCCATTGTCACTGATGAAACGTCGATCAGACACACGGTCATTAAGTTATTCACGTTTAAGTGAAAACGGGCCCGACCCGTTAAGCCTAGTGGGCCGACAGGTCGGGTTAACCCAGTTTTGGCGGGTCCGACCCGACAGGGTTATCAGACCGGCCCGATGAAATGCGCAGTACAGCCCGAGGGGAGTGGCTCGACACGAAGGGGTATGACCTGGCCTAAGGGGGCGTGGCCAGGCCCGGTACGGCACGGCCCAGCCCAGCGCAGCCCGGCCCGGCACGGCCCGATAGGGTGCAACCCTACTGTGGCTCGGTGCGAGGGGGCGAGTAGTCTGAGGCGGGGTTCTGGCCCCCTGGCTTCCCAAACCAGCGGCACCGAACTCCCTAACCGGCCGGCCAAAACCGGCCGACCTTCTTGGCCCAAGCGGCCTGCACGGGCAAGCTGCGGTTCGTGCAGCGCGGTGCCCTCTCGGCTCCACGGTTCTCCTCCACCCGGCCGACTAACGGGCCAACTGGTTCTTCCGCCGAAGCAGCTCGTGGAACGCGGGCCGCGGTCTTCCACCGCATGGCACCGTGGGGTGCCGCGGTTCCTCCCTTCGGCCCTGCCGGCTATGGCCGGTCGGTTCTTCTGCATGCAGCTGGTGCACGGTCAACGCTTCTCCCATCATCGCCTCTTCCAGCATGCCTCAATCGCGAACAAGAAGACTACCGAGGGTCGCCGATCCATGTACATTCAGCCCGCACCCTATGCGTTAAACGGTAGCAATTGGCCAAGGATAAACAAGGTTTCATGAAGAACGAAGAACAATTTTATTTTAAAAAAATTGAAGCAATCCTCCCTACCTTGGAAAAGATCCGTGGTAGTCGAGCGTCTCGGATGAAGGTATCGATTCTGTCATCATCGGAGTGCACCAGAAGAAGAAGTTGTGTCTCTTCTCTTGTCGTGGAGAAAATAAATGAAGGCGCATCGTTGTCCTTCGTGGAATTGGCATTCTTCATCGAAGAGAGTGTCGTTCTCGGTTGAAGGCGTTCTTCGTCAAAGAAGGTGGTGTTCCTTCTTTGAGATGAGAACACTATTTTCTATTTCTCCAGAGCTCCCACAAAATTCCAACACAACAAGTGCCACCAGAAAATAATATCTAAGCTATTATTTTATTCACACATGTATTTAAAAATTCAAACAACTAAATTTAAATAATCGAAGGGTTAGAATTCATTGATTAACATGTGTTGGAAAACATTAAAGAGGGAGAGAGGGAGAGGAAGAGTTCTCATAATTATGGGGGGGGGGGGTTGTCGAATTAAAGGAAAATTAATTGGGGAGTTTAAAGAGAGTTATGAGAGATGAAGGGATTGGGCTAGTGTGGGCCCCACCTCTCAAATATCCACATATGGGATGTTAGGTCGGTGTGGGCCCCACCAGTAACTTCCCATGGGAGAAACTAACTTCCATAGATATATAAAATTGTTCTCAACAATTTTATTTATCTTCTTAGTCAAACCCCAATTTTTAAATTTCAACCCGCATATAATGAAACTTCGGTAAAAATCCCCTTAAGCAATTATCGGTGCTACGAGTTAATTGGTTTCTTCAGATTTCAATTCCTTGAACTAGTTCAAAAGACAGAAAAACCCGCACGTACGTTTTCTGAACATACTGGAACAAAACATAGGAAATTGATTCCGGGCACACTAGGCCTCGGAATCAAGTGCCGTCAGAAGCCAGAGACTCGTAAAATTCCAAATTATTTAAGAAAAAAAATTCCTTTGAAATTTTCAGGTCTTTACATATTCATTATTTTAAACATCCATTTTCATTGGGAATGTAAGGGGATTAACTGCATACTAGAGAGAAATACTGATCCCCTACTAAAGACATCTCCTATGGGTCTTCTCGTCTTGAAAATGATATTGGAAAAAAGAACAAATCCTTCCATTTACATGATAATCCCTATATTTGAATAAATTCTAAAGGGACCTAGTACATTCCTAGGGCCTATATCAAACTAAAGACGATCTCTGACACCTCTTACTAGCTCTCTTTATCGACAATAGAAACAATTCCATTAAAATTTCCCTAATATTTATTCTTAAAAGCATGAAACATTGTATTCCAATAACCATCCTCTTCAAAGGGATCAACCCTTATATAATCAACCGAGATAGCAAATTGAACCACTAATACCTAAACCACATAGGCATAATCCCTAGGAGACATAACTAATGGAGAAATAATGATTTCTTTATCCTAGTAGTATGGAAATTATTTGTGGTCAATTTATTTTATTACTTGATTTTATCTTTTCTAGAACCAAATCCTACAATTCCAAAAAAACACAAGTCATCATGATTCATGTACATCTCATATGTCTCAGTACTGTAAAACGGTCAAGATTACTTGGTGATTCAATATTCTCAATGTCCCTTCACAAGATTATTGGGGAACCTAAATTCTCATTTCATAGACAGTGTCCTTGACCGATGTCAGGAACCCCAGTCAATTGAAACTATTTCCATACAAACCTATAAAATCCTCATTATGCCTAACCCCAAAATTCATCCTATCTCTCAACCATGACCTCTGATACCACACTATCACGACCCCTTAAAATAGAAATATACCACAATGGGAGAGAGAGAAAATAAACCCACAATCACCGCCTTCAGTAGGACCCGGGTTGGAAACTTGCATTGAGGGAATAAAAATATCATAAATGGGTGTAATTATCCTTTATAAAAACATGATTGGGAGATAGTATAAATAAAATTAAAGTAACTCCATGAAAAAATGAAGAAGGAAACCAAAACTATCCCAAAAATAATGTATCAGGTGAAAATATGTAGATGCAAGTCTTTAATGAAAATACCCAAATGGAAAGCTAATATAGTGACGCAACAACTATCCAATGTTCTGAGAAAGTAATATAAATATTGGTCCACATAGTCCACCTAGAAACCTAAAAATATATTTTTATACGTATGGTGAGCAAATAAGTGCACACAATATGAAAACCATTGTCTCTTGTGTACATGTGAAAGAAGAATACTAATACACACATGAGAAATCATTATAACCAAACAACATATAAAGAGTTCAACTACCCAACACAAACCTCACTGTGGCACACTCACTAAATATCAAATCCTAATTATAATGCCATAACATGAATATTATCAAGAAAGGGTACCCACACCAATTTATGAATGATTTTCTTCCCCCAGACACCAATGTCATAGGTCTTGGTTCTCCCATCTCTTCCATATAGCATCACATCCAGCCACACTACAACCCTTCTATAACATTAGACCTCAACCGAAGACACTTAATCCAACACATCACATCCAAAACTAGAATATTATGGAATAATGAAATTGAAATAAATAAACCACATTACCACCTTATTCTTTTCAAGAACCACACTATAGACCATCATATCACATCATTCCATCCAGCAACACAACCATCACACCACATCTCACCCGAAGACCCCTAGTCCATCACACCACATCCAAATATTGGTAGTGCACTTTTTATTTTTGTTCATCACAACCCATGCATGTCAACATGAATGTGAATAGAGATTGGGTCCAACCATCCATCCTCATTACTATGATATTAGAAAAAAGACCCCCTATATAAATATATATGTCATGGAACATGTTTCTCAATAGAGTGGGGTTCATATATAAAATAATATGGACCATACATGGTATATTATGTATAATGACAAACAATCCCAACCTATGGGGTAAAAAAAAGAACTAACTAACTCAATACATCACCACCCAAACTCACAACATCATCAATTTTGATGCAACTACTAAATAGACAAAACTAGAGAATCTATAAGGAACATTTCACATTAAAACCCAATTCAAATAATAATAGACAAATAAAACCACTATATCCAAGCCATATATTTCATTCATAAACCATTTACCATATTTAACAACAATTAAATTTGTAATTATAAACTTTTAGCCATTTTATCCACTTTCATTTCACATTCAACATCATCGTTTAATTACAATACTACCCAAGGTTCTATCACAACACCATACACAAAAAAAAACTATTATATCATCATCCTTTCTAATTCCACATCATAAACATACATCACTATCACATAGAATAGTGACATATCAACACCCACAACATGGCCTATCTAATAACACATCATCCCCTCAATACCCCACAACACGGTCAAACAACAACAAATAATCACCACACTACCCCTCAATATGGTTTCACAATAACACATTAGCCTCTCACTATACCACAAGACTGTTTAAAAACAACGCATCATCCATCATTCCCACATAACTCTATCTAAAAAAAATTCATATCAAAATTTATATCATATAAAATAAATATATAATTTTTATTTTTAGTAAGGGGTATATCCATGAAATGTATTTCATTTTCTATGGTCATTCTTAAACAATTGGAAATCTCGATAAAAACATTTTTGTGAACAAAATAAAAGTTATCATCCAATTTCCATTTTAGTTTTATTACTAAAAAAAATATGAATAATGATTCCATAGAAAATGAAAAATAACCAAAACCATAGCTTTCAATGACCACGATTTTTAGCAAGTTATTCAGCCCATACAATAATAATATAACCAAATAATACCAAGTAATTATAACATCAGAAACATTCCCATATCCCCTTAAATTTCAATTAAACAAGTTAATTATCTTAATTAGGATGGTGAAAAACATCTTCCCATAAATAAAAATGAATAAAACCATCCTGCATGATGCATAAGAAAAGAGAAACAAGGGATTTCCTACAATAAATGGATCTTTTTGACCCACTGCACAGCACAGGGCGTAGAAGAAACACCCAATAAAACCACATGAAAAACCTACAAATCAGACTACACTGTAATATGGTTTATAAAAAAATAGCAAAACTATCCCAAAACCACAACCACAATTGAATAATGGACCTCTGGGAGAAAAATGAGAGAAAAATACCAAGCAATAGAGAAGGTCCCATAATAGATTTCCAAAGCACAACAAATGAAACTGTAGATTGATGGAGGGGAAGATGGGAAGGAAGATTACATGAAGGAACCTATGTTTCTCCATAAATGAGAGTGGGATGGAAATTGATTAATGGATAATAATTGTTCCAAAACAATAATTTAGGTCATGGAAAAAGCCCCTTTTACATTGTGAATTCCTTGTTCATGATGTGAATTCCTTAGGGACCATAGATTGAAAGTTGTGAAACCATTGCAGTCTTTGAATTTACTATATCATTGGTTTCTTCCAAAATTAATGTCACCTCATCTTGAATTAATTATACTACATGAATTACACATTCATAATGTGAATTAATTTCATTGATTCCTTTTACTCCACACACATGTTGTGAACTAGCTGGGAACATAATTTTATGAACCATCATCTCACAAAATCATTCCAGTTCACATCATAAACCACCTGATATAATAATACTATAGCTCAATCCCCCACTAAAAACTCTAAAACCTCTTTAAGCCTCCTCTGAACAATCTCTATCCTCTAAAACTGGGAATGTAATAGGTCAGGAAAGAGAAAACCATTAAAAATGTTTTTATACCAAATATATTACTGATTACAATGAAATTAATTAGATTATTCATAATTCTAATAAGAACAATGTCACTTTTAAATTCTTATAAACCAGAATGTAACCTTTTAATGTCCTTAAAAAAAATAAAATTATCAATTAAAATAAATACTTTTCACTACTCACTATAATATCTGCTTGTGAGAAAATATCCCAATATTTATCCCAATTCTAATTTTGATTTTTTTATTTATAAAATGATACCCATTTAATCAAATATAAATTCTAATATTTCAATAAATTGACTATAATATTCAACCATAATTATAAATAAAACATTTTTTTAATGAAATCATATTATTTGAACAATATAATTACATTAATAAAAATTGAGTTTTTATTAATTAGTACATTTTTATTAAGTACAAAATTTGTATATATTTCATAATTTGAAAATCATGTTCATAAAAAAAATTAATAACAAGGAAATAGTTAGCACATTAAATAACTGTATTTCTATAGTATTACATGGTTTTTATGCTTGGTGTTGTGTAAAAAAAGTTATTAATGAAATAAAATTTATTTATAGATAATTATATTATAAAATATTAGGGTGTTATTATTATATATTTAGTTTTTTTGATGAAATTAATTAAATTGATATAAAATTAGAAAATTAATAGAATGTTATGCTTGGAATTATTGGTGGAAATTATAAGATTTATAAAAAATTGAATGTGAAGAATAAATTTTCAATTGGAAGCCATTATCCGGATTCTCTTCAAATATCACATGGTAGAAAACCTATAGAATTTAAATTATAAAGGAATATAGGGATTGAGAATGATATAGAAATAATTTATGAACCAAATATTATTTCTGAAAAATGGAGTTATAAAAAATTACGTTTTTCATGGAACCAAGATAAGTGACTCAAATTCTCACATTATAACACCATATTGAATCTAGAAAGTTTATGAAAATTAATGTTGGGTAAATAATACATATTAATCATATAAAATAAAAATAAAAAAATGAAATTAAATATGGTGTTTGAATATAAAATTATTAGGTTATTTATTCTTGATGAAAAAATTGAATTAAGAAGTGATGTGAATTGGAAAATTAATAGTCAAATTTATAATTGGTGTAAATGAGATCCATAAAATACAGGAATCATAATTCTATGATATTTAATTTATAAAGAGATGAATAATGATGAAATTTTTGTATGATTATGAATTTTAGAATAATAATTATAGTTATCGGGTTAGTTACTCTTGGTTGTTTATCATTTTTTAACATAACATACAGTTTATTAAAAGTATTTCAATGAATTTTATAATTTTTTAAAAGACTACTATTTTTTAGTTCTTAGTAAAGCATGGGTGGGATATATTTATTACTTAAACTGATTTTTAATATTGTATAAGTACATTCACAGTTTTTCCATAATTCATTACAACATTTGTATGATATATTTCTCATTTTTTGTCTTTTCCACTATATTTAGAATGTTGAAATAAAACCCATCAAATTTTACACAATATTATATTCTTTAATATCATGTGTCTATGTAATTATACATTGATCATTATCCATTACCAAGAATATAAGAATTATCAAAATCAAAAAAATTAATGTATTTAACCCATCAGTGGTGATTGAGGTTGAAGTGATGTAGATTTAATACTTATTTGATACATTTAGTGTTAATGTATACCATAAAACACCCTCCAAGAATATTTGTTATTCGACAACATAAGTTAGGAACAATTGAAACTAATTAAATGTAATTTTTTGGGAAATTATACTCACAAGGTCATAGCACTATGGGGCGTTGTTTCCTCTAAATGGTACTATGCAATTTTTTTTATAAAAATAAAACTATGCTACTCAATTAATTAAAATGTACTATTAGGAAAGTTCAAGGTCGAATCCACAGTGACATTGATTTTATTTTTATTATAATTTATAAATATTTAATTCTTATATGTTTATGTAAGAGTTGAAAAAATATTGGTTTATTTGATTTTATAAAAATAGAATCATTTTGAAAACGAAGCAGCATATTGATATGGTTGTGAAAAAATTTTGAAAGCATATCAGGGTTTGTAATATTAGGGTTCAGGTGAAATTAAGTTTTATAAATCATTTTGATTAATGATTGGTGGTGAATTTAAGATGAGGAATATCCAATGGTCATGTTATGCCCTCCATGATGTAGAAATCCCATATTTCCATTGGTTTGGTAATTTAGGATTTTTCAGAAACAATTTTGTCTGATACAATTTTTAAACATGACTTCCCCAAAATTTGACAATGTTTGTGCCTTGTATAGGGTTATTAGTTTCAAAATTTAATGTTACTTCTTAATTAAATTACCAATGGTCATGATAATGTAAAAATAAAGGGATTTGTAGATGAATAATAAATTGAAGAAACCAAACACATGAATACTTAAAATAATTAAATCCAATGCACCTTACCCCTTCGACTACATCACCCTAGATCATTACAGTATTACTCCCTCATTCTATCTATTATAGGTTTAGAAGAAATTTTAAAATAAAATAAATGAATAATGAAAATAAATGGGACTTGTGGCGGGACATTTACAATGCAGATTCTCACTCCAGGCATGGTCTCTAATCGAATAACTCAACCAGTTAGAAAATCCTCTATTTATAGGCTTTAGATTGGTTCTTCATGAATCATTACATGATGTGTAATTGTGTTTTTCAGTGTGTAATACAAGTCCGAGGTTACCTATATGATTATTGAATCTCCATGAATCTTGGTGTATTTATTCTCCAAAAATACGTTTGTAAAATTGTCACATCTTGTAATGTTGTTAGATAACATATAATGGTCTTTCAATAAGGGTATCAACATCACAACTTGTCCTAGAAGTGACATTTCTCTTCGAAGAATTCATGAAATGTACTGGTATTACTCGTCATGTAATAATTATACTCCTAGTTTTCCTACATCAATCTCCATCCAAAATTTGGTTTCACACCACTTTGCTTCTTTCACGGAGTGATGTTTTTTTTCTCCAATTTCCATCACTTTTCATTCCTATATCACAAATTCATTTTTTCCCACTATAATCAATAAAAAAAATAAAAATATTCCCAAAATTGAGAATATTATTCAATTAAATAAAACATAATAACCATAAAATGTATTCATAGAATATACTCAACACAAGTCCTAAACTATTGAGACATGTACAACACAACTCTTTCACCCACTATAAAAAATGTTCCCATCCCGATTCCTAAAGAATAAATGTATACTATATAAACTATTCCAATTTTTTTTAGAATGGGGATCAACACTAAGGTTGTCCTTCCTTTCAATTCATGAAAGGTCTTCTCACAATCTTGAGACATGGTGTAGTTAACACCTTTCATGGTCATGCCTATAATAGGTTCTATAATACATGAGAAATTATGAATAAAATGATTATAGTGGTTAGATAGCACTAATAAATTCCATATATTAATGGTATTATTTTAATTCTCCAAGTAATATATTGATATCACCATATCTTGATCTATAGATACCCAAAATTCAAATATGATGTGACACTGGAAGTGAACTACATCAATCTAGAAATTAAATTTTTTCTACATAGAATATAGCTATTCTGCTCATAGTTTATTAAATGTGACTTCTAGGTGTTTATCATGATTGTGTCATAAATACTAGAAAAAATCTATATTTCCTAACATTTACATCTAAAATTTTAAAAAATTGTGGCAATAGGTTCTATACTACCATAGTTTATTTTAAACTCATGGCATCTCATAGCCTCCAGAATGAGTTCCACCCCGACTTATCCATCCTCAGATCTGCCCCTCACTTATCCCCCTACGGTCAAACCCACATTCTTGGTAGATTCTCCTCCTTCGTAGATGTCCCCCAATAGTTCTTCCCAGCCTCCAATGTACTCCTAATGATCCTCCTCCTTCGACATAGGTAGGACCCTCCCATACAATGTGGCTCTGATGTGGACTCCCCAACTCTATGCTAACACAACTCCGAAGCGGCCTCTTTACCTCCTCCAACATAGATTTGATGAGGCGTCGATGATGCCACACCCCATTCCCCAGTCCTTCAACTCTCTTCAATAATGTTTCATATATTCCGATTAAGAAAGGGTTTTAGTGGGGGAGAGAAACATACAATGTGAGTTTGGATTCCCCGAACCTCTACCTCTCCACATTTCTCATTTCTCTCAACCAACAATAGATATTATAGAGTCCTATAGAAATATCAGGTACCCCACATATCATTCTCATATTTATATTATACTACACATTTTATATTTCTTTCTCACAGAATCTAGTCATGTTGAACTTTTACAATCAGTTTAGACAACACTAGAACATATGGTATGACCTACTTTATAAGGCACACTCTGTTGAACCCAAAACATCTCAAAATTGAAACCTAGAAAAAACTATAGTGTTGTCTCTATTAGTTCATTACTCATGTGGTGTAATATCTATTTTGTAAAAATGTAGCATATCAGTCTCTAAGATATTACACCACTGGAACATCAAAATCAATTGATTAAGTAATAATAAATCTCATTGATTACGACATTTAATGTCATTAATGATTCATGCCCATGGTACTACTATTTGGAAATTTTATATGGTATTTTCAATCTTAAATATCTATGTGTTGATTATGTCTGGTTGATGGACATCATATTAAGATAGAATATATAATTTTCTATATTCTTATTTACAATATTTTTTAATGTTTCTAATACTGTTGAAGATATTTCCTCGAAGTGTTATGAGGATTAGTTAATATAATTACAATGAGATATTTTTTTTCTACTTAATTTTATTTTAAAATTGTTCCTGTGGATTTGGTATCTTTTTATTAAATTTTTCTTAAAGATATAGTCTCTTAGAATCAAATTTTATGCCTAATTATGTAGACTAATTTGAAAAAATTTATTTTTGTAATTTATCGTAGAATACTATGATCAAACATTCTCTATAATCTTAAAATATTAGCATTTCTCGATATCCATACATTAGTGAGATTGTAGTTACTAGAAGAAAAATTGTACAATATTAATTTTTATGTATTCATGGAAGAATAATTGTAGAATAAACTACTTAAGTGGACATTTTTTTTCATCCAAAATACATATAAATACATTAAATATTCATTTTACCTTTAACTAAGAAATTATTATTTCACAATATATACACAATAAATTAATCAGTTGATATAAAACATATTTTTACATAGATAAAATCTCTACTATTTCCCATTTAAATTTCAGTGCAATTTCCAAGTCAATGTAGGAACCATATTCAATGGCATATCAAAATTCTAAAAAGGATCCCTCAAAGACCTCATCAAATATAAGAGATCCCCACTTGGATCTCTATGTAGTTTCCCAATAAAAATAACCCCTTCCTTCACAACATGAGATGAGATCTAGGCTAATATATCCAGTCGCTATTCTAAAATCAATTTTACTTTGTAAAGACCCGTAAATTTAAAGGAAATTTTTTTTCTTAATTTTCTTTGGAATTTTACAAGAGCGCAGTTTCTGACGGCACCTGATTCTGTGGCCCGGTGTGCCCAGAATCACTTTCCAAAGATTGGCTCGGGTACATTCAGTGAACAGGCGAGCGAGTTTTTCTAACTTTTGAACCGGTGCCCGGAATCGAATTCTGAGGGAACCAATGAAATCACAGTGCCGGTTTTCGCTTAGAAACGCCTCTTCCGGAGTTGCGTTTGCTCGGGTGTGGTTTTTAATTTTCGGGCTTAAAGTTAAGAAATAAAATAATTTTGCGACAACTTTATTTTATTTCACTTAAGCCACTTGGAAGCCACTTGAAGCCACTTAAAGGCGGCTTGAACTGAGTTGAACTGGATAGGATGCTATCCAGAAATATCCTACCCCCTTGGTAGGATATTTGTGAGGTGGGGCCCGCACGAGCCCCTCCATTTCTTTCCGCTAAGAAACGCACCCGTGAAAACCCATCTTAATGAAAGTCAACTGAAGCGTTTTCTAAATTCTTAACAGACCATTTAATTGGGCGGTTTGTTTCATGAATTAAATGGCCTGTTTCTTTCGTTGAATTAATTAAACGAATTAATTCAATCGTTTCTTAACCTGTTTTCGTGTGATGGCATATTAATAAAATAAGACCAACCCAAAATCTTTGGAGAAGATTTGAGAGGATCCTTGTTTCTTCTTCTCCCTCGCAAAGAACGAGAAGAACGCGAAGAACGCGAAGAACGCGAAGAACGCGAAGAACGCCGAACCCGGAAATCGACGACGCTTCCGTCCGAGACGTCCTTCTCCGCCCCAATCTCCGATCACCGACCGTTGAGGTGAGTGATTTCGGGTTTCCTCACAAGGTTCCTTCCTTTTTGGTTTTAAACACAGATTTAATTATTTATAATTTAAATCTGTTGTTCTTGGTCCGTTGAGCTCGCCGACTCAACGCCGGATTCCGCGACGACGCGACGCCTCCCCGCGACGACGCGACGATCCCTCTCTTCCGCGACGAGCTTTTCCACGAAGAACGCCCACGCGCGACGATCAACGAGGTAGGGATTTTATAATTTTTGAATACCCCTCTTATATTCCCGTGAACGTTCTTTAAAAATTAAAGAGCCGGTTTCAAATGAACAATTTTATTTTATTAAAATTGTCGGTTCATATGGTGAACAATTTCTCCCGTTGTTTTTTTCTTATCTAACGTGGAGGGTGCGGGTCAAACAAACACGGGCCGGCAACCCTCCGTCGTTCTTCTTGTTTTGAGGATTTGGTGGGTGACGACGGAACGTGCCGCAACGGGTGTTTGATGATCCCGCAGTAAAGAACGGAACCCGGGAGGAACAACGGCACAGACGGGAAGAAAAACGGGCCACCGGAGAGACTCCGGCAGCCCGCGGAAGCTGGTGGTGGCGCGGGTCGCCGGCGCGGCGGCGCCGGCGGCCGGAGGCGGCGGCACCCCGTGGGTGGCCAGCGCGACACCCCGCTGGTGCCGCGGGGTTGTCCCGTGACACCCCGCGGGTGCCGCGGGAGTGTCCCGCGGGGCGGCGGCTTTCCCCCGCGTCGGCCGCTCGGCCGAGCTGAGCCGGACCGGCCCTAGCCGGGCCGGGCCGGGCCAACCGGGTCGGACCTGACCCGGTTCGGGCCAACCAGGGGGGGTCGGGCCGGGTCGGGCCGGGCCCGGACCCCCCGTCTTCGGACAAACTTCGTTCAAATGGCCGTATCTTGAACTACGGGCCTCCAAACGACCCGCTGTCAGCGGCAACGCGATCCTTGGATCGCGACGGTCGTTTCGGTATATCGAATTCAAGGTTTTGGAATACTTTGAGTTCGGCCGGGTTGGTTCGTACACGAAACCAACCGGGCCCTTGGAGCGGAAACGCTCATATCTTGAGCCACGGACGTCCGATTGACGTGATGTCAGCTTTGTTGAGTTCCTCTTTGTGAGAGGGATCTTTTCGCACCCTACGCCTGAGGTTTGGACGCAGGTGGAGTACGGTTGGGTTGGTTTGTCCTTAAAACCCAACCGGGCCCCTAGGACGAAAAAGCCAATAACTCTCAGACCGGGCGTCCGATCGACGCGCCGTCTGTTGCGTTGAGTTCCTGTTGACGATGCAGAACTTTTGGATACATCAACTCTGGACTTCGTGACATTTGATGTATCAGCCTCTTGGCTCGTGGAGCGGACCCTCCCGAACGAGCTTGCTGTGTGCGGGAACCGTAGTGCTGGCTGCGACTGCTTCCTCGACGGCGACGACTGTGCAGAGATCCTCCGTGGACTCCTACGACGACCGTGCAGAGATCCTCAGTGGACTGCGGCGACGACTGTGCAGAGATCCTCAGCGGACTGCGACGACTACTGCACTCAGCGATCCTACGTGGATCAGTGCTACAGGTCCTGCGTGGGCTCGGTCCTGTTTGGGCCCGGTCCTGTGTGGGCCCGATCATGTACGGATCTGATCCTGTGTGGGTCAACACTCAGCGGTTCTGTGTGAGACAACTCCTACAGGTCCTACGTGGGCCCGATCCTGTGTGGTTCCGATCCTGTGTGGGTCACTGCAGAGATTAGTTACCTATCGATCCTTCGTGGTTCCGACGACTTATATGGATCAGAGATCATCTTTTCGTCATCCGAAAAAGTATACCTGTGTGAGCTGAATCTTGTGTTTCTCTCCTTTGTGGATTGTGTTGAGATATCCTGTGTGGATTTACTGTTTACTCTCCTTTGTGGATTGTGTTGTTCTATCCTGCGTGGGTATGCGTTTTGCTTTCTTGTGTGGACTGGGTTGTGCTAGGGCTCGGACGTTGGAGCCGATCGGGGAATTGATGACTTAGGTATATGTATGGCCATATACCTAAGCCGTGTCAGATGTTACTTCGTGATTGTGTCTCTCCTTCGTGGATTATCCTTTGTGGATTTCGGAAGACCTTCGGGGGTCTCGGGGACCCTACTAAGTAGCTTATACTCACCCCTGCATGGGCTATGCCCGCACTTCGTGGTGTTGGTTGAAGACGACGGACAGTGCTGATCGTGGAGGAGGCGTGCGGAGCAGGACAGTACCTGGAGGTGGACCACTGGGCGGGACGTACTCGGAGCGGTTAGGTGGACCCGAGGAGCAGTGGAGGCTATCTGTACCCACCCTTCAGGTGGGACTTCCAGAGGACGGCTCGACGCTGCAGTTTTTCCTTTTAGTTGTACTTTACAGTTGGGCTTGTATTTCCGGCCCCTTTTACTTTCAGCACAGCTTGTACAGTTTTTACTTAGTGGTTAATTTTCCGCTTGATTACTCTGTGGTGCTTGTTTACTTTTCAAAGGAAATTCCTTCCCTTTTTTTGGGATTTACGCCTTGGTGCTAGTCGCCAGCCCCTGGCCTATGGAAGGCGGGCTTGGGGTAGTCACGGCACGGGCCCCGAGGACGGGTCGTGACAAATTGGTATCAGAGGCGGTCGGTTCTACCGCAGACTCTGATCTTTCTTCTATGTGAAGCAATATTGTTTAGCGTATTAAGTGTGGTTATCAGTCCAGGGAGTCCAGTGTTGGTGCGGCGGCCGACGTATCCATACACTAGGACCCTGAATTCTGGTTTCCGACTTAATGCATGAAAATATTGATTACATGTGTGTTTCAAGTTTTCTTTGTGATTACATATGTCAGCTCACCAGGTATACTGTTCTAACCATGGTGCACTTGTTTCCTTTTCAGGATGGCACGATGACAACAGCCAGCTAGGGTTCCGAGAGTAGTGCCCGACGACAGCCCGCCGAGCGACGAGGCCTCAGTACAGGGCCCATTGACAGCAGAGGCACCGGCGGTACCTTTACCCGCCGAGCCCCCGTTGCCTCCAGCACTGGCAGCTGACGACGCACGACGCCTCGGAGCTCTGCACGAGTTCCAGAGCCAGCGACCACCCAGGTTCCGTGGGGAGTCGGACCCCCAGGCAGCCGAGAACTGGCTGGAGGCGGTCGTCCGAGTTTTCAGGCTAGTGAGGACACCAGCAGACCTCATGGTGATCCTCGTGGCGAGCCTACTGCACGCAGCAGCCGGACGCTGGTGGAGCCTGATGCTCTAGGTACACGATGAGGCCACCCTCATCTGGAAGGACTTCGAGAGCCTCTTCCGCTCAGAGTTCGTCCCGGCCACCCTCCGTGCGGTGCGCATCCAGGAGCTTCTTCAGCTGCGGCAGGGCAGCTTGACGGTCGCTCAGTACACGGCGAGGTTCACCGACCTTTCTCGGTACTCGACAGACATGGTACGGGACCCCTTCTTCCGGGCCCGGACCTTCGAGCAGGGTTTGAGACACGAGATCAGGGAATCGCTGATCTCCCTTAGCATCCCGACCCAGGCAGGAGTACTGGAGCGAGCACTCCTGATCGAGAGCTTCCTGGCTGAGTCCACAGCGAGACCTACCGCAGGGCGGCAGATAGCGGAGTCTTCGGCAGCTGGTAGCCGGTGGATGACTCATGGTTCTAGGCGGACCAGACCTTCCGGTAGGCGACCTCGGGACACTGGCTCAGCAGTGCAGGGCACCCAGCCCGGAGCCAGTCTTCCGAGAGGCAGGCAGTGCTACGAGTGCGGCGGGCGGGGCCACATGGCTCGTGACTGCCCGACCCGTCGTACCGAGGGTCAGCAGACGGTGGAGGGACCACCCAGGCAGAGGCAGAGGGTCGACCGTGGCGGTCCACAGGGAGGAGGTGGACGAGGCAGAGGAGCTGGCCGAGCAGCAGGTGGTGGGCGACGCTTTGAGGCTCTGCCACCACCACCACCAGGAGGCCCGCCCCAACCCCAGGGAGCTGGCGGGCAGAGACAGGCTCAGCTCCAGGCAGCGGAGGCCTGCCACCACGGTGCGCCAGAGATGATTCGAGGTACGATCTGTGTCTATTCCACCCTTGCTACAGTTCTGATAGACACAGGAGCGAGTCACTCTTTCATAGCCACTGCCCTTGTTCGAAGCTCGGAGATTCCGACAGAGCCGTTGGCTCGATCCTTACGGCTAGAGACTCCTACGGGAGAAGACTCGATGATTACGCACTGGTGCCGGCAGTGTGAGCTTACTCTAGGAGGCGAGAGCTTCGGCTGGGATCTTCTTGTAGCGACGTCGAGGCCTTACGACGTCATCTTGGGCATGGATTGGTTATCTACGGTCCATGCTCATATTGACTGCATTAGGCGCAAGGTGCGATGTGTGCGCACCGATGGGAGCATTTTCACCTTCACCAGTGAGAAGGGAGCCTTAGCAGCACGGGATAGACTCACGCAGAGGAGAGGTCAGCCCATCACTCATCAGTTGGCTAGCCTCATCCTGGGAGCAGTTGACGTGCGGAGTCCCAGTTTTCCTGCAGTGGTGGATCAGTACGCGGACGTCTTTCCCGACGACGTTCCAGGACTACCTCCTTGCAGAGAGGTAGACTTTTATATTGAACTGTACCCCGGGACAGCCCCAATATCCACTCCATCATATCGGATGGCCCCCGCTGAGATTCGAGAGTTGCGGGTACAGTTGGAGGACTTGTAGGGAAAGGGGTTCATCCGACCCAGTGTTTCGCCCTGGGCTTCCCCAATTTTGTTTGCCAAGAAGGCGGACGGGAGATTGCGACTGTGTGTCGATTATCGTCGCCTGAATCAGGTGATAGTGAGGAACAAGTATCCGCTACACAAGATTGATGACCTCTTCGACCAGCTCAAGGGAGAACGATGGTTCTCGAAGATAGACCTCAGGTCAGGCTATCATCGGCTTAGAGTTTGAGACGAGGATGTGCAGAAGACGGCCTTTAGGTGTCGGTATGGCCACTATGAGTACTTGGTTATGCCTTTTGGTGTGACCAACGCTCCAGCAGTGTTCATGAGCCTCATGAACAGAATCTTCCAGCCATACCTCGATCGATTTGTCATGGTCTTCATCGAAGACATTTTGGTGTACTCGACGACGGAGGAGGAGCACGCCTACCACCTGCGTGTTGTACTAGACACACTCCGAGAGCAACAGCTTTATGGAAAGCTCTCGAAGTGTCAGTTCTGGTTACGTGAGGTCCACTTCATGGGGCACGTCATTTCTGAGGCGGGAGTTGCAGTGGATCCCACGAAGATCGAGGCAGTGCTAGCTTGGGAGCCACCCAAGAGCGTGTCAGAGGTGCGGAGTTTCTTGGGCCTAGCCGGATACTATAGGAGATTTGTGCCAGACTTCTACAGAGTTGCGGCCCCACTCTCAGCGTTGAAGAAGAAGGGGAAACCCTTCGTGTGGTCAGATAGATGTCAGCAGAGCTTCCAGGAGCTGAGGCAGAGGTTGACCAGCGCACCTATCTTGAGGTTGCCTGAGGAGGGAGTTGGATACGTAGTCTACTGCGATGAATCAGGGATCGGACTCGGGTGTGTCTTGATGCCGGAGTGGGCCGTGATTGCCTACAGATCATGTCAATTGAGGCCTCATGAGCAGAACTACGCTACCCATGACTTTGAGTTGGTAGTAGTGGTCTTTTCCCTGAAGACATGGCGACACTATCTGATGGGCGAGCGCTTCACAGTCTTTTCTGACCACCAGAGTCTCAGGTACATCTTCTCTCAGAAGGACCTGAACCTGAGACAGCGGCGGTGGCTCGAGTTCCTCCAGGAATATGACTTTGAGATAGTCTATACTCCTGGGAAGGGGAACGTGGTGGCTGATTCCTTCAGCATGAGGACGGGCATCCAGCTACTTGAGGAGGCGACAGAGCAGCTAGCCGCTTTGCAGATATCCTTCGTGGATAGAGACGGAGTAGCCTTCCTTCAGTCTCTCACAGTCTCTCCTCCACTTCTTCAGCGGGTCAGAGAGGCACAACGTGGGGACGTTGACTGTGAGACACGGCGTGCATAGATATCCTCGGGACAGGCACCTGATGGTTTCTCCTTTGGAGCAGAGCACGATGTCCTTTTCAGAGGACGTACCTTGGTACCAGTCGCTTTACGAGAGGAGGTGCTGAGAGCGTATCACACTTCTCCTTTGGCGGTACATCCTGGAGTGGCGAAGATGTACCAGGATCTCAGACGACAGCACTGGTGGCCGGGAATGAAGAAGGCTGTGGCAGAGTTCGTTTCACGGTGCCTCATCTGCCACCAGGTGAAGGCAGAGCATCAGGTAGCAGCAGGCTTGGTACAGCCCTTGGAGGTCCCGGAGTGGAAGTGGGACGGGATATCTATGGACTTTGTGACTGGACTTCCACGCACTTCCAGAGGTAACGACTCCATTTGGGTGATTATTGACCGACTCACCATGTCGGCACACTTCTTACCCATCCGAGAGCAGGTCTTAGTGGAGAGCTTGGGGCGTCTCTACATTCAGGAGATTTTACGACTTCACGGTGTGCCATCCACTATCGTCTCCGATCGGGACGTTCGTTTTACTTCCCGGCTTTGGAAGGTGTTGCAGGAGGCGTTCGGGACGCGACTACGTCTGAGCACCGCCTTTCTCCCTCAGACGGATGGTCAGACGGAGAGGACTATTCAGACTCTCGAGGACATGCTCTGCGCATGTGTCCTCAACTTTGGTCGCAGCTGGGAGGACCACCTACCCTTGGTAGAGTTTGCGTACAACAACAGCTACCACTCCACCATCGGGATGGCACCCTACGAGGTGTTGTACGACAGGCCTTGCAGATCCCCTTTGTGCTGGACAGACCCTGGGGAGTCAGCACTTGTGGGACCAGAGATGGTTCGGGCCACGATAGAAAAGGTCCAGGTCATCCAGGAGCGGATGAGGACAGCACAGAGCCGACAGAAGTCATATGCTGACAGGAGGCGGAGGCCACTAGAGTTCGAGGATGGCGACCACGTCTTCTTGAGGGTCTCACCTCGTCGTGGTTTGAGGAGATTTGGCCGAGGCGGCAAGTTGTCTCCACGCTTCATCGGACCCTTCCAGGTCCACAGCAGGGTTGGCGAGGTGTCTTATCGTCTGGCTCTGCCACCTCAGTTGCACCGGGTGCACGACGTCTTCCACGTATCCCAGCTGAGGAGATACGTGCACGACCCGACACACATCATTGACTATGGGGAGCTAGACGTGGATGATGGAGCGACTTTTGCGGAGGTCCTATTGGAGATAGAGGATCGACAAGAGCGGGTCCTACGTGGGCGATCGATTCCTCTTGTGCGCATCAGATGGCAGCACGAGAACCTTCAGGAGAGCACTTGGGAGCGGGAGGCCCAGATGCATGCTCAGTACCCACATTTGTTTCCCTAGTTTTTGATGTATCTTTACGGGGACGTAAAGTCCTGAGGTGGGAGTAATGTAAAGACCCGTAAATTTCAAGGGAATTTTTTTTCTTAATTTTCTTTGGAATTTTACAAGAGCACAGCTTCTGACGGCACCTGATTCCGAGGCCCGGTGTGCCCGGAATCATTTTCCGAAGATTGCCTCGGGTACGTTAAGTGAACGGGCGAGCGAGTTTTTCTAACTTTTGAACCGGTGCCCGGAATCGAATTCTGAGGACACCAATGAAATCGCAGCGCTGGTTTTCTCTTAGAAATGCCTCTTTCGGAGTTGCGTTTTCTAGGGTGTGGTTTTTAATTTTCGGGCTTAAAGTTAAGAAATAAAATAATTTTGCGACAACTTTATTTTATTTCACTTAAGCCACTTGGAAGCCACTTGAAGCCACTTAAAGGCGGCTTGAACTGAGTTGAACTGGATAGGATGATATCCAGAAATATCCTACCCCCTTGGTAGGATATTTGTGAGGTGGGGCCCGCACGAGCCCCGCCGTTTCTTTCCGCTAAGAAACACACCTGTGAAAACCCGTCTTAATGAAAGTCAACTGACGCGTTTTCTAAATTCATAACAGACCATTTAATTGGGCGGTTTGTTTCGTGAATTAAATGGCCTGTTTATTTCGTTGAATTAATTCAACGAATTAATTCAATCGTTTCTTAACCTGTTTTCGTGTGTTGGCTTATTAATAAAATAAGACCAACCCAAAATCTTTGGAGAAGATTTGAGAGGATCCTTGTTTCTTCTTCTCCCTCGCGAAGAACGCGAAAAACGCGAAGAACGCCGAACCCAGAAATCGACGACGCTTCCGTCCGAGACGTCCTTCTCCACCCCGATCTCCGATCACCGACCGTTGAGGTGAGTGATTTCGGGTTTCCTCACAAGGTTCCTTCCTTTTTGGTTTTAAACACAGATATAATTATTTATAATTTAAATCTGTTGTTCTTGGTCCGTTGAGCTCGCCGACTCAATGCCGGATTCCGCGACGACGCGACGCCTCCCCGCGACGACGCGACGATACCTCTCTTCCGCGACGAGCTTTTCCGCGAAGAACGCCCGTGCAGGACGATCAACGAGGTAGGGATTTTATAATTTTGGAATACCCCTCCTATATTCCCGTGAACGTTACTTAAAAATTAAAGAGCCGGTTTCAAATGATCAATTTTATTTTATTAAAATTGTCGGTTCATGTGTTGAACAATTTCTCCCGTTGTTGTTTTTATTATCTAACGCGGAGGGTGCGGGTCAAACGAACACGGCCCGACAACCCTCAATCGTTTTCATGTTTTGCGGATTTGGCGGGCGACGACGGAACGTGCCGCAACGGGTGTTTGATGATCCCGCAGTAAAGAACGGAACCCGGGAGGAGCAACGGCGCAGAAGAAAAGGAAAACGGGCCACCGGAGCGACTCCGGCGGCCCGCGGAAGCCGGTGGGGGCGCGGGCCGCCGGCGCGGCGGCGCCAGCGGCCGGAGGCGCCGGCACCCCGCGGGTGACGCGGGAGTGTCACGCGGGGCGGCGGCTTCCCCCGCGTCGGCCGCTCGGCCGCTCGACCGAGCCGAGCCGGACCGGCCCTGGACGGGCCGGGCCGGGCCAACCGGGTCTGACCCGACCCGGTTCGGGCCAACCAGGGGGGGTCGGGCCGGGTCGGCCCGGGCCCGGATCCCCCGTCTTCAGACAGACTTCGTTCAAATGGTCGTATCTTGAACTACGGGACTCCAAACGACCCGCCGTAAGCGGAAACACGATCCATGGATCGAAGCGGTCATTTTGGTATATCGCAGTCAAGGTTTCCGAATACTTTGAGTTCGGCCGGGTTGGTTCGTACACGAAACCAACCGGGCCCTCAGAGCGGAAACACTCATATCTTGAGCCACGGACGTCCGATTGACGTGCCGTCAGCTTTGTTGAGTTCCTCTTTGTGAGACGGATATTTTGGAACCCTCCGCTCGAGGTTTGGACGCAGGTGGAGTACGGTTGGGTTGGTTTGTCCTTAATAACCAACCGGGCCCCTGGGATGAAAACGCCAATAACTCTCAGACCGGGCGTCCGATCGACGCGCCGTCTGTTGCGTTGAGTTCCTGTTGACGAAGCAGAACTTTTGGATACATCAACTCTGGACTTCGTGACAGTTGATGTATCAGCCTCTCGGCTCGTGGAGCGGACCCTCCCGAACGAGTTTGCTGTGTGCGGGAACCCTAGTGCTGGCTACGACTGCTTCCTCGACGGCGACGACTGTGCAGATATCCTCCGTGGACTCCGACGACGACCGTGCAGAGATCCTCAGTGGACTACGGCGACGACTGTGCAGAGATCCTCAGCGGACTGCGACGACTACTGCACTCAGCGATCCTACGTGGATCAGTGCTATAGGTCCTGCGTGGGCCCGGTCCTGTGTGGGCCCGGTACTGTGTGGGCCCGATCCTGTACAGATCTGATCCTTTGTGGGTCAACACTCAGCGGTTCTGTGTGAGCCAAATCCTAAAGTTCCTACGTGGGCTCGATCCTGTGTGGGTCCGATCCTGTGTGGTTCACTGCAGAGATTAGTTACCTATCGATCCTTCGTGGGTCCGACAACTTATATGGATCAGAGATCATCTTTTCGTCATCCGAAGAAGTATACCTGTGTGAGCTGAATCTTGTGTTTCTCTCCTTTGTGGATTGTGTTGAGCTATCCTGTGTGGATTTACTGTTTACTGTCCTTTGTGGATTGTGTTTTTCTATCCGGCGTGGGTATGCATTTTGCTTTCCTGTGTGGACTGGGTTGTGCTAGGGCTCGGACGTTGGAGCCGATCGGGGAATTTATGACTTAGGTATATGTATGGGCATATACCTAAGCCGTGTCAGATGTTACTTCGTGATTGTGTCTCTCCTTCACGGCTTATCCTTTGTGGATTTCGGGAGACCTTCGGGGGTCTTGGGGTCCCTACTAAGTAACTTAAACTCACCCCTGCACGGGCTATGCCCACACTTCGTGGTGTTGGTTGAAGACGATGGACATCGCTGATCGTGGAGGAGGCGTGCGGAGCAGGACAGTGCCAGGAGGTGGACCACTGGGCGGGACGTACTCGGAGCGGTTAGGTGGACCCGAGGAGCAGTGGAGGCTATCTGTACCCACCCTTCAGGTGGGACTTCCAGAGGACGGCTCGACACTGCAGTTTTTCCTTTCAGTTGTACTTTACATTTGGGCTTGTATTTCCAGCCCCTTTTACTTTCAGCACAGCTTGTACAGTTTTTACTTAGTGTTTACTATTCCGCTTGATTACTCTGTGGTGCTTGTTTGCTTTTCAAAGGCAATGCCTTCCCTTTTTGTTGGGATTTACGCCTTGGTGCTAGTCGCCAGCCCCTGGCCTATGGAAGGCGGGCTTGGGGTAGTCACGGCACGGGCCCCGAGGACGGGTTGTGACATACTTATTTTTTTAGTTTTCTTTTAATAAAATATTTTCATATACTGATAATGAATAATTTTTTTATGAATTTTCAACTATTTTTATTATTTTCATAATTTTAAATCAATATTTATTTCTTTTTAGTTTATCGTTGAGGCCCTAGTTCATTTATATAGTCAAAATAGAGCAAGAAATATTTGTATGTGGATATATATTTTGACAGATAGACTATTTTTATCCATTACTAAAACCCATTCATTTATAACTCCATATCCACAATATAGATTGTTCAGTGAACATCATGTATCTATGGACCATGTTTTAGTGGATTTAGTTATGATTTTGTTGACTCGTCCATTGAGTGTGTTGTTTTGAAAAATTATGGAAAACTACAACCATTTCTTTGGGAGCACCATTTAACGGTATATTTATAGTCTCTTTATTTTATACTAGAAGTAACCATTTAAATGGATAAATTTGAGTACTTTGAGTTTTTTTAGGGATCAATATGGGTTTATGTAGTATTTTTCAGTGACACACTCTTTATTTCTACAACCCAAAATATCACTGTCTATAGGAATATGTAACCAAACTAAAAGGTGTAGGTATTAAAAATTATTACCTTAAAAGATTGAAATTGTTTCCCGTTATACTCTTGGACATATTACTTTGATAATTATTAATTTACAAAGTGATATTTAATATATTTTGATGATATTGTTTCTATGTGACTTATATATTAATGGAAAGAGAAAATAGTGGAACGAAAAATCCAAAAGTTGTAAATCACTATTAAAATGTATAAATTTAATCTTCATGAAAGGATCTTATTATCTTAATTATTTTGAAAGAGTTCTTACTAAATATTTCATATAAACATAATAATTAAGCAAGACTACATAATATTAGATGGTTTATGTCCTTTAAAGGTTTAGAATCTCTTTATTTAAAATGGAACCTCACATCAATCCATAGGCCAATTCTAATATTTTATCAATAAAAAAAAGGGATGTATAATTGAAGGATGAATATTCATCATTCAATATGAAAGAGAATGTATAATTGAAATGTATTTAATTTTTTTTTACCATTTTTAGGATGTTTATAGATTGAAAGGAATTGTAAGATAAAGAAATCTAGCACATGTCTATGGTTTTGATGATCACGAGAAAAATGTTATTAGTCGAGTATTTCTAATTGAATTTATTTATTTATTTTTCTATTCTTATAAACCTTACAATAGTTTCATTATTTTTATCTATTTTTGATTTTATGAATTAAAATACAGATATCAATGAGATATTAAATTAAAAATTGAAAAATAAATTTATTTATTTATATTTTCTCCTGTTAAGGAAATTTTTTTACGTGATGGAAAATGTTACTAGATATTCCAAGTATGAATACCCCACTAATGGAAAAAAATAACTCATTTTAGAAAAATATGAATGCCACACAAATTTCGATCTATATGATTCTCACGGAAAATAAATGGTTCAATTTTAGTGGTTTGTATCAGTGATGAATAAGAGTATTTCTTGAATATAATATCTACATGTTATTATATTCATTTAGAAATTCCTTATAGGAATAAATATGTAAATATATGTGAACTCACTACATATAAAACAATATTAAATGTTGCATAGGGATATAGATTTTTCTCTTGATGGGATGTAGGTTTTTGAAAAACGTTTTGTCATAAAAATTGGATTATAGATTATCTACATGAACATATTCCATTGAATTAAATCGTAATTATATATATCAAAATTTTCTTTTATTGATTATTATATTAAATAAAATTATTCATATGATTGTTCACATTAGCAACATATAGATGTTATCACTTGTATTGTGCATGTTGGAAAACAAGTGGTTGTAGTTCTAATTGGATGAAAAAACTTATATTACTGAATAAAACAACTTAATTAAGTTGAAAAAATAATTTATTCAATAAAAAATCATTAAGACTAGAACAGATAAAATTATCAAAAGTGATAAGTGTTAATCAGTTTTCTTTTAGATTCATCAAAAAAATACTATGAGAATACTCTCCTAAAGATTTCATTCTAGAACTATCAAGTTGTTCGTAAACTCAGAATTCACCCTCTCCTTTCCTTTTCTATAATTCAGTTTTATATTCTATAGAACATTATTTCCTGGAAATATTCTCCACTTTTAATCTAAACAATTTAGTATTTAATACATCTAGAAAAAAAATTATGTTTATTTTCTATTATTTTAACATCATAATACTCTATTACATTTTTAAGTATTTTATTCCAATATTTGAATTCTTTTCCACTATATAAGTATCTAAGAATGATACAAATTTCTCCTTTCAATAAAATATACCTATATTAGAGTATTTGATATTAATAATTAATGGGCAACCAAAGTCTTAAATGTAACACATTTTTTCATTTTATAAATCATTTAATTTTAGTAAATATTTTCATTTGGTCTTTCTATGTACTGGTTATGAAGATGTAATTTTTTTTCACAAAATATCTCTCCATAAAATATTTGATATTTCATACTCAATTAACATTGGTCAAACTATTTAAACAATGAATATATTCAACCAATTTGAAACTCCCTTGTACTATAGTGTGTATGGGGTTCTATATTTATGAATTATTTAATACTATTCATGATATGAGTCTAAAAAATTCCCCTTAAAATCCTTCTTATTATCAGTTATCAATTTCATAATTTGAATACCAAGTTCTCATTAAATTAATATTCTGAATAATTTTTACATTTACTCAAATTTTGTTTTTTGTTATTAACAACACTTTTTTAATTCCTATAAATTCATTTATAAATGTAATGAAATATAGGTCATCTATGGTGGACTGTGGTCTCATTCTTCTACAAATATATAATTAAGTCAACTCAAATGGATTTGTTTATAGTATCTTCACTCTTTTATACTTTTTATTGACCTTCTTCCACCTTTAAATGTCTATAAAAATAATGTATTCATATATTCTGAACTGGGGTATAACAGTCACAATAATTTTTTTTTAAAAAAAATTCAACTCCATCTGGCTATGATGTCCAAGACATCAGTGCCTGTGATTATTCACTTATTTTGTATGTGAATGGAATGAATTTATAAGATCTCTAATATGAAATAAATTCCTAATGGAAATTTCACCCATTATGAAAAATTTTCCTTTATTAACTATATTAAATAAGAAACTATTTTTTAAATAACATCATTTTATTTATCACATATTTGACTCACAGAAAGAAAATTATGCTTGAGTCAGTAAAAAAAATACAACCTCATATGAGTTCAATTTTTGTGGATCAATTTCAATTGGGATAATTTTATTAATCACTAAAAAGATATCATTACAAAATTTCACAATAAAACTATGATTTTTTTGGAATATTTGTAATGATCTTTGCATCTCATGTGTTTTTTTATCAGAATCCAATTTCATGTATCTGTCTCTCTCTTTTCTCATTTTCATTGAATGAAACTTAAAAAACTAAGATATTTTTTAACATTTGATATCTATTGAGTCTTATTTCCTTTAGAAATATTTTTTATAACATATAATATCTATTATACAGTCATTTTCATGACGAAAATTATGGTTACTTATACCATAGATCTCCTCAATACCAACAAAACAGTTTTGGACAGGTACCATGGCTGGTATTCCATTCAAATTATATTTCTATATAGCCTTATTTCTTATGTTTTTAGGATGGATCCTTCATGTTAATGAATCCATTGGTATCAAGGGATTGATATATCATACCATAATATATATGTTGAATAAATCCCTCCACTAGTTTTATATATCACATACCACCATAGTGTGGTGAATTCAAACAAATAGTTTATGGAAGATCAATATATTGAACACTATCAAAAATAGAATTATTCAATTCTCATGGTATGAGGACACATTATCATGACCATGTCGATTGGTACCCCTGAGTGGAGGACTACTGGCATTGGGGTGATTTATTGGTACACTTTTACTATGATTTAATTTATAATGAATATATTTGACATGTTTTTGTCTCGTTCCTCACGACATTAATTATCTCATTGTCTCTTCATGTATGAAAAAAAATAAAATGCGCCCAACACATAAGTATTTAAATGATTCATATTTAAAATCAAAATCCTTTTCCTCAATTTATAGGACAAAAAATATTACATACTACACTATAAATTCTAATGGTTACACTGAGGACCATCCAGGCCCTATAACCAGAGATTCCGTTAGCATTAATACTGTAGGGTCCCTTTAGATAATTCATTATTCCACTACATACTAAAAATGAATTAATCAATTATTGTAAAGATATCCTTTGACTTTGGGTTGTATTAGCACCACTCAATGTTTCTATACCCCCACATAAAAATAGGTAAACTACTATACTCATGTTTAACCACATCAAGAACATTGAATGATAATTGTCACAATCTATTCTATCAGTATCAAATAGTCACTATAGAGTATCAACTATCTGATTATTCTTATATTTTCACGTACAATGACACATAGATAACCTAATTAATGAATGGCTCATGACATCAATATATTATTTCACTTTATGATACAACTATGTATTTAGTTCTCAGCTTCTCAATTATCTCAACTAGTATACACAATCACAACTTTTATTCATTTCATAAATTATTTTATATTAACAGGTTATCATCAATAATTTCCTCAAATTTTTATTTAGATTCTACTCAATTATTTGTTGGAAACTGTTCTCTAAATTCAATTATGAGTTTGAAACCGTTAACAATATTCATTAGATACATTATTTTATTTAAGTATAGATCAATAAAATAAATTGAACTTTTTCCAGTTTTTGATTGACACCACTTTTGTGATTTATTATAAATAAAAACATTTTATGAGCATAATGAAAGTAATTCGGATATAGTTAAAATATAAATTGTGATATATGTACATAATGGAAGAAATTAAACATCACATAATATTCATATAATATACTGTATGCATATGATTTATTTTCATTAATTATTCATTCATATATTATTTTTAATTTATTTTTTAATTTTAATTGTGAAATAAATGTTTATATGTGATTGCATTTGTTGTTTTTTGTGTTTTAATTGATTTTTTTCAAATCTAACTGTATTATATTATTGGTTAAAATAATGTGAATTTTGATAGTATAATCCCCATATCTAATGTGGTATCATCTGTAATATTTGAGTATGTGAAAAAGAAATTTACATTACTAACCCAAACATTAATTTAGTGTACTTTTAGAGTACTTTCCTAACATTTTGATAAATACATTTTCTCATTAATTAGTACACTATAACCAGCTATCTCTGATTCCTGTTAAGACAAGTGGTATATAATATTTTGTTTTATATTTCACAATGCCTCCAGTAAAGAATGAAAAGGATGACATAGTTAATCACAAAAATTCCTATTCAAAATAGTTTTAACTATAATTATATAGTAAAATCTTATCTTCAGGATTTTATAACCATCATAATGTTTTTATAATCTCCTACATTTGGTACATTTTTTCTATTAACATGTCTTTTTAATTTTTAGATTACTTCTCCCACCTCTGTATATTCATCTTTTTGGTATGTTTTCCTTTAAATTTATTATATCTATATAACATTGGTTTATATTAAATCTTTTTTGATATCAAAAATTATATTGACCCTAACTTTCTTCATGCAGCTGTTTCAAATTTGTTTAAACTCTAAATTCTTATCTATTTAAAAAACAAGTATAGTTTCTTATTGTTAATTTAATGTTTGATTTTTTCTTCAAACAATTTACATTATGCAATATGTGTGATAAAATACCTCATAATGGATGTTTCACCAATTAAGATAGATGATTTATATGGTACATACTATATTATATTTAATCATCAACAGATTTCTGTGGTGCATTCCATATTGATTGTAATTCATTGTAACATATGTATACTTATGTTTATGGTAATTTTATTTATTTTTTAATTTTTCCATGTTCAATGAACTCAAATTGTGTATTAGATATAAATATTTCCACTTGATATTATAATTAGCTCATATGATCAAATGGATTAACTTCTTAGATGGTTTCCCTTCAAATCTAGTCGTCTTTGGAAAAACCCCTAATATTGATAATCACACAATTATATTATAAGGGTCTCTCACCAATGATAAAAAAATTGTGATATTCAAGTATTAAGATGCAATGGGGACCTCTGTAGTTAATTTTGACATAACTAGGTGGAATTGGTCCTGAGTTTTGGATCCCACAACATACCCATATTTTGTTATCTTATTGAAAGATCCATTTATCCAACCTATGCCTACAGTCACATATAAGATTTTTTTTACATAAAACCCTATTCCATTAAATTTAATGCCTATTTCATTATTTTCCTTGTTATGTAGCCCCTACCCCAAATATAATCTGGCTTTAACCTCAACTTTTATTAATTTTTATTATGAACAATTTACTCTTGATCATTTATAGGCATGTCAAATTGATTCCTCCAATATGGGTACATTATATATTTATAAAACAAAAATATTTAAATGTTCCCCAAGTAGTAAAACCTTAAATTTCCCAGGAATATTTATAATTATAAAGGTATTTCCTTAGTAGCGATGGAAATTAGAGTTTGTGAGGGATAAGCATGTCAACCCTATTTTTTCAAATGAACATCAAACATGAAATATTTATAGTCATTATTAGGCTATCGTAAGTGGATTATACAAATATAGGAATAGTATTTTATGTCGTGAATAAACATATTGGAAGAAAATAGTGCTTGGTATGTTTGAAAATGCTAGAGCTTACAAAAGTGTATGATTGGTATGATTTAAATGGTTTTCCAAATACTAGGATAATTGTTAAGAGGAAAATGGTCTTGATTCCAAGGGCAATGGCTTGTAAAATCAATGTAAAATAAAATGTGTGATGATGTTAAATAAAAAGGTTTTTTAAGGTGTGAGTAACGTGCTGAATTTATATGTAATGAGGCTGGAAATTGATCCTTAAATGGTTCTATAGGACAAATAAATGGTTAATGGTTGGGTAATTAACATTGACATTAAATATGTGGTCTTGGGACCTTGTTTTATATTCTTTATGACTATTGGGTTGTAGAAATTGTGATTTTCAATATAGAGAATGTATTTTTATTTCCATGATGATTTCACATGCATATGGGGGGTTGACAACATATGTTTTCATGGGTAAGAAATGATGTGTTTTTTAGTGTTTTTAGTGATGTATAATTTGTTTATCACTAATCATATTGCGATATTTTTTGTTTTTAGGGATGTATGAGATGTTTATCACTAATAATGTTGTTCTATGTTTGAGCTATGCTAAGGGTCATGCAGAGGTGGATTATGAGTTTAGTTATGATGTTCCATGGTATGGCATAATTGAACCCAAATGTAATTTTCCACTTTTAACATCCTGCTATTATTTATATATTTTCATAATACTCCATGAGGTTTTTTGTGGGTTTTCTATGTATTATGTTCTCACTCACTATAAATAATACATTTTGTTTGTACATATGGAATGCTTGATGTTCTAGGTAATGGAATGTGTCCTCTGTAAATGGGTTTGGATTTCTAGATAATATTTTAAAATTAGAATGAAATATTAAGGATTACGAAGGAGTTAATTGTCCACACATGCCTCCATTACCTATTTATGATTCATTTCTTCGGTATTGGTATGTGTAAATTACCATTGAGTTTGACTATTTGAAATTTCTCGGTGTGTCAGTTTTTAAGAAATGCCTATAACATGACTAGTGATACAAGTGAGTCATGATTTTCGGAATGACTTGGAATACTTGATATTAGGTATAATAATTTAATTCCACCAATTTTAATTTTTCATAAAATAGTTGAAAATAATTTAATGATTCACTAAAGGTATTTCTAATTGTTATGAATATCACATATATGATAAATTATTTTTTTATGATAGCTTGATGATATTAGTGGTGTTGTGTGCTGCTGTAATCTATGGAAGCTAGAGGATATGAGGTTGATATTTCGATCTATTGATTTAAGTATCCATAAGGTTTGTGCTTTATATTTTAATATCTTAGATCAAATAGATACATTCTAATAAATTCTTGTTGATTGATTAAGTTATTGATTTTTTTGTTAAACACCCACAGAAAATGTCAGCAAAAATTTTATAACTAATTAATAATTTTTTTTAAATTCTATCAAATTGAAGAAAAACCTGAATCTATATTTATTTAACTTATAAGAATATACTCAACTATATCCGAGTCATGGAAAATTAGTTTTCATGAACATTTTATAATTATTTTAGGTTCTTGGGCTAGTTCAATGGTCTATACATAACATTATTTAACATTCTATAATTGTAGTTCCCTTCAGGTGAAACTGTCATCATGACTTGATGATAATCTGGTTAGTTTCTAGTATGTCTTGAAAACTATCTCCATTCTCATTTTTTTCTTTTTTTATTTCAACTATGATTTTTAATACATGAGAGTCCTTTAAATTTTATAATTTCTGTGGGCTAATAAAACAACTTTGATTTTTGAGAAAAAATATTTATTTACAAAAATCTTGTTTCAACCACCCCCAAAATTTGTATGATGTTAAGAGTGTGTAGTTTATGTCTAGGGGATTAAAATAAAAAAAAGTACATTAACAAGAATTATTTTAATTTTAAAATTTACCATTATCTATAATATTTATCATTGGCTTTTCTTTGATTTGGGTTTTTAGGTGATGTGGAACACATACATTTGGTCCAGAATTTTCTCTACTCCATAAAATTAGAATTGAGATATATATGAGGTCAATGGTAGAAAATGATGATGATGGGAAGGCCAGGTAACTGAATGTGGTTACAAGTTCCAAATTTACAGGGAACATAATTCATATCATTCCATGTGTGGGTTAGAATACTAGGTTAGGATTACTTTCATAAACATTCTTCTTAATTTTATTAACATGATTCTACATGATTTTAATGCACTACCACAGATACATAGAGGTTTATTGGATGATCATAATGCTATAGTTTTCTATATATTTTTTATCACAATCAGTTTCACATATCAATTTCATCATAGTTCTATTGCTCTAGCCTCACCTCAAATTAAGGGAATAAACATTTTTTTGTCATTGTATATATTTTTTCACTTCCTCAATTTCTGAGAAAGGAGTGTTCAGAGAATGATGGTTGAACTATATTGTTTCTTTCACAACCATGGAAATCCTACATGAATCTATTGATAGGGGAGGTGTTGTGGAATATTTTTGTGAAGCTCTAGGGTGTTCAACCATGTGTTTTCAAGCCCCAACACTATAGAAAACTATGTAATGAGTTTTTTCCGTTTAAAAATTATATCCCTGGTACCATGCTAGGTGGTTGTGACCTCACTATTTACTTTCTTAATATTATAATCTTTGTGCAAGTTAACACAGTTTTTACACTATTCCAAATGGTTAATGAAAAAATTCCTTAGATGTTTAATTATTTTAATGTGATTCTGTAACCTAGAGAAGCTGATTTTTTTCTAGAATATGAAGGATATAGCCAAGATTAAAATAGTCAAAATATCCATCAAATTCCAATGTTAAATGATGTCTGTAGATTGCAATTTCAATTGTTCAATTAATGGATATAGTATGCCTACTCCAGTAATTTTAACTGTGGACTTATGGTGAAATTTCCATATTTAAATTGTGTCTATGACATTCGATTACTGATGTATATAATATGGTAGTAATCCTTAAAATCTAGACTCTAAATTTTGTTCATTGACATAAATACCTATAGTTACACCATGGTGATACCTAGCTATTTCCACGGGCTTAACCGTGGAAATATGTAGTCTACGACCATAGTTTAAATTGTCGTAGTAGGATTAAATAGCCACGGTTTTACCAGGGCTATATCTAGATATTTCCACCATTTAAATTGCAGAAATAACCATCAATGGATACATTTTAAACTGTGGTCGTAGCTGGACCCTATTGTGATGATAATAATGCTAATGGTTTTCCAAACTGTATCTGTAAGCTATGGCTATAGTTTCAAACTGTGGGATAGACTAGTTTTTCAGTTTTTCATGTTTGATAATTCACTAACATCTCATCCACTAGACTATCATAAATTAATTGAGGTGTGGGTGGATGCCATAATTCATCAAGGCCTTATAGAAAACATGTGCATTCATGTGAGAGGACTACATAACCAGATACTCATAAAGGCCATATACAGTTTTTAATTCTATATGTAAAATATCTGAGGTCCTAAATCATATGTGAAGGTACACCCATCAAAAATCCATCTTTAAGAGGAGTTATTCCTCTCATATATACTGTAAGGGATCATGTTTTTTAGAAATGGGAATCGACTCAAAATAGTTTTCGGATTCAATTACTGTTAATCCACATCGAGATTGAGGGACCCATATTACATATTTATGATAAGTAACGGTGAAACCCAAGGAGATGTACTTTTTCAGAAAAACCTTTTGTCATCCTAGTCCTTTAACTAGATATTGTGTTCCTAGAAATGATAGCTAGCTATCTCAAGGTGATTCTCCTTCTATAGGCACACATTATATGATTTAACACCAATCATAGTATCATGATTCATCACTCTATCGATATATTTTATCTGAAGACCAAGGGGACTCATTAAAAATAAATATATGAATGAATTTTAGGAGAAGATGTCAAATAAAAATAATAATAAAGTTGAGTACACTAAAATTTTACCTCATACTATAGATGGACCGAAATTCTACTCCTCTAGTGATGGTTTTACAACATATATGTTGCTTGATTTGTGACCATGACTCACAACCTAATTACCCCTAGTAGGACAACTCTTATGGAACTACATATCTAAATACAATCTTGAATGACTATGACTACCTTCTTTTCCAGATCATCCATTTATAATCATGAATTAGTCTTTATGTAGAGTAGATGATCCCACTCCAAAACATGGAATTGGAGAAGATACACTATCCATGGTCACTGGTGGGAAGATTATATATAATCATTGAATATGACATATTCTACCATACTATCAACAATCTACTAGGACTCTACCACACTAGGGATTCATGTTTAATATCCTTCCACACTGAATGTATACCATGCTATTACGTGTACGAAAACACTAGTTACCACTACCCTGAAGAGAAAAATCAAGGAAGATCATCTAACCATAAAATAAATTGTATCCTTACCTAAGTGATGAACTAGTTTTCCCCTACCTTCATCTTATCTTAGGTTATGCTGAGATATTTAGTCATGGGTTACTATCTTATAAATAGTAATCATATAAAATTCGTTCTTCTATGATCAGATAGAATACCATATCCCATCCTCAAATCACCTAACTATGGATAGTTCATCACTAATAAGAGTAGGTAAAAATATTAGAGTTATGTGAATCAAGATGATTATTCCATAATGGAATGAGTTCCCAGATTTTAATGCATAAAAATTCAATCTTGACTAGATCCCAAGTTTTCTAGAAAATGTTATCATATAAACTAGTGTCGAAGTCCTTCCACAACATAACTCAATACTAATCTACCTACATTTTTCCATTCCAAAATCATTTGCATGATTCCCAACATATATATTCATCACGATTAACTATCCTTTTTATAGGAGTATTTTCATTATAAAAATATCATTATCATAGACTCCATCCAGGAATCAAAATCCTAGGTTCCACCTCTCTCTAGGAAAGATGGTTTTTTCTGCTGATTAAATTACATTGTCCATATTGAAATTTATGGTGAAGATCACAAAGATACCTAGATTTAAAACACTAGCCACATAATCCATATCAAAATTGTGTTGTGTTTCCCAAACTAGGAACAATAGGTGGTGTTTTCGGTTGAACTAAAGGAGGTAACTCCAATGGTTTTGGTCCCACCACTTCCAGAGCGTGGTTGTTTCAACCCTCCTCGCATTAGACCTAATTCCATTGGGGATTCTTATATCTAAAATGACAAGAAAATATCTAAACATAAGATTCAATAAATAATTATATTACAATGGAAGGCAATATCCACTCTTAATTACCCACATATAAGTCCAGGTCTGCATCAAAGTTCCCTATTTTATGACAAAGGTTTTGGTATATGGAATACCAATGGGTATATTATAATGGAAAATTCACATTATATTTTAATTATAATCCCAATTTAATAGAATACATTACCTTTAAGAGTTATAAATTAGTTTATATATATATATATATATGTTATTCTAGTAAGATGAGTTAGTATTCCCATGTTATAATGACCTTAGCTGTTTAGGTTATAATTGGATCCCCTTGTAATTGCAGCAAAACTTTTTAGTTCATCCTTTGTATAAAAAAATCTTTATATGATGATTTCATTATATAGATCACTATTCACAATTAATGTAGGCGCATACATTATAAATTAATAATGGAATCCACATAATCACAATCAACTAGAACATCAATCCAGGTAACAGATGTTTCATGCCTCAAACATGCAGGAATTGGTTAGCTAAGGTGCCTCCCTCATGATATGAGGGAAAATGAAATTTATCTTAATAAAGAAGCACTAAGTAAATTTTTTTTCTCCTTTTTGTGAAATAAATGATAGTAAAATATGTGAATATAAAAATCGAGGAACATATGAGATGGAATACAAAATATAGTATATCTACTAAATATATAATGGAATATTAATAGACTAAAAATCATCAAGATCTTATAATGATTCTTGAAAGATTCTCCCATTTCATATTGATATAGGGGTATAAATAATGTAGATAACCATAAGGAATATCATAAATCATGTTTTTCACTCTATGGTGAAATAATTCAACCATAACTAGTTAAAATCTTAACAACATATCCCATCCATGGAAAAATGGATTTTCCCCAAAATTTGGGTTTTCTACCCCAATGAATAGGATCATTGCCAAATTTCCACACATACTAGTCTCATTTATAACTTCCAAAAATAGTAATAGAAGAAAATAAATCCTTGATACCACTTTGTGATGTGTTTAGCCTGATCTACTCATAGGTGACCTAACCTAGTAGCCACATGGACTCATGTGCACCTCCATATTTAGAATATATTGTTGATTAATATGAATGTTCTATGTTGGAAATGTGAGGATAATACACCCTATTTTTCAGAGTGGTGAAAATTGGTAAATAATGGATAAATAACTAGAAATAGTATAATGAAAATAGTGGAATAAGATCATTTAGATATATATAAATAATCAACAAAACAATAGATAGTCTCATAAAAAAAATAATTTCATAATGCCTTACAAAAATATGGATTGGTAATGGAAACATGGAAGAAGTAATAGATAATAAAAAAATAAAAATAATACAAAAAATACAGGAAATTAATCTCTATTATTATAACAACCACTAGATCTATCCTCTAATAGTGTACTCCTACCTATAATAGAAAACGTAACGCCCATAGTTGGATGCTTCCCATTGTCCTTACTTTAATCATTGATAACATTTGAAGTACTAATCAATATTCTAAATAAGGTGTCAGTAAAACATTATAGGGAACCATAAATGAAACTATTTTGTTTGACAATATAAATAAGAATTGTTTCCATGTATGATGATAAATGAAATATTTCTGATAAATTGATACCACACTGGCCCGATTTTGTAGGGGACTTTTATCCTACTCAACCTTTTTCATCGTAATCTAGAATCTCTTTAAACATATGTAATCATATATACATGTGTATATATATTACTAGTCATGAATCAATGAAAATAAATATGGTGTCTATTTATAATATCATAAGATTAAATCCAAGACCTCGTAAGGTCAAACCAATTCACTACTATTAGGGGTGATGTTCGAAAAAATGGGGTTTAATGTAATCCACTTTCAAACCATTTTAATTTCACTTTTATAACAATAAATCTTCACAAAAAAAAGAATGATTCTTAGGTGTCATAGGTATAGAGTTTATTGGAGCCCAATGAGATAATCTGAGGCACTCCGTATCGTAAGAAATCAATGTAATTCCAAGGAGATAATCCAATGAATTAAAATTCTATAGAAACTAACGAATGATTCCATGGATCTACACTAACTAATTAATTAATGTAATTTAGAGACTAAAACTCTGAGGGGGTCAAATAATGTAAAAACATCAAAGAATTAGGTGGCATCCTCTTGGTAGTAAAATAAAACCAAGATTGTGAATCCAATTCATTCCCTACATAGGCCATACTATAATAGTATATAGAGTTCATAATAAATAAAAAATCATCATTATCCATTCATAAGACATGTGATGTATTATAACATTTCAAATTTCAATTAATCCACTTAGTCTTGGAAATAATTCAAAAAAATCAATGGTGAAGTGACATGGATTTTTTATTCAGGTTTCATTTAAAAATCTTTTATTTTAATTAATTCTATTTTCTCCTTTAAATCATATTTTATAGTACTAATCCATTTTAAGTGTTTCTTTATCTATAAAGGCGTGAAAACTGATTCAAGGGAACACATGTAAACACACCTAAATTGGTTGTTCGAGTTGAGTTCGTCTTCATATTATAAAGAAAAGGGTCTATGGAAGTCTCATAGTCATTGTATAAAAAATGTAATTTTGGAGGTTCAAATTTTAAAGGAAATATGTAGCAAGTATAGTGTGCATCAAAACAGTGAATGAAACAAATAACATGAATTTTAGGGAGGTGTAACATAGCAGTAGAGGCCGAGGTCTAGCTATCATGGTTGGGGTCACCACTTCGTTTCGGGATATGCGCATCTGGTGGTTGACCATGGCTCTACAAGAGTTTTGGATGGTGGTGATGGGATTTCAATTTGGTTTGTGGGTGGGATTCCTCCAAGATTTTTGGTGATGGTTTGATTTTTTTTCGTCTTTGCATCTGTTTTTGTTTTGGATGGAATAGTTTTGTTCATGCTCCCGGGTTTGCGCTTCGTGGGTTGACCTGGTGGAGGTGATTCGTCAGAATCTGGGTTGAGTTGGGGATCATTTATCTCATCTTGGCTCCAGTGATACCTTATGCGAGGTTCATTTTTTCAGTGATGGTTGATGCTATGTGTGGTGTTCGGTTGGTGCGCGATGCTGGTGATGGACTGAGTTCGGTGGAAGGGCTATGATGATGAAGGATGTTTACTGAGGTTGGATGTACTTCTACAATTTGTTTGTTCCGGTCACTGGCTCTGACGATCGGCAGTGACGATAATGGTTTTCAAGGTGATGATGTATTCGATGTTCTACTAATGGTACAACGGTGATGATGGCATTGGGTGCGAGGCTCAAGGGGGCTGACTGTGGATCCATGTCCCGAGGTGGTTCGCTGGCCACATTTTTGAATTTTGATCAAATGTGAATTTCATCTATGCGGTTTTTAGATATTGGTGATATGTTAATCTCGTGTATGGTTCCCGCTCACCCAAAAAGTGGTTTTCAAAATCAAATTAAAAAAGAAATTTCAGTTAGTAATAGACCAGCAACCTTATCATGGAAGATGAATCCTCAATCAATATCATTTTCATATCAGAGATGGAATGAGAGATATCAGATAAACTAGAAAATGTGCATGAAAATATGTTTTATGGTCTCTAATGAAGGTCATTCCAAATTTGGGAGGATAAACTTGTAAAATAAGAAATAGGATTAAGAGAGTTATTATGATAGATCCAACGTGATAAATGATACTCCAATCTATGCTTAGATGGATGAGACTCTTCAAATCATAGGGTGGAAAAAATGGAGAACTTCCAATGAAGGGGGGTTTTTGTGAATTAATAAGTGAGTAAAATGTGTGAATAGTGGGTAATATAATGAGGGTAAAAAAAATTTATCCCATTTTAATAGGTTGCACTGTTTGGATACATTGTTTTCCAAATCGTTCATTAACCATGCGTTGGACACATTATAAGGACAATGACTTCACATGGTCTAGGAACACTAATAAAAACCATGCTCCCACCGTACAAAAATACTTTCTAATAGAACACCCTCATTTACACAGTAATACAAACCATTCAAAAATGATATGATGTGTCTCTAGAATTAATTAAAGGTTTTCTAGAGCCATGGCGCCTTCTTATATGGCTAAAATAACCATTCTACCATCTTTATGGGATGCTTTTTTTGGTGAACAGTTGTCACTAACCATGATATTACCATATTCCACTCCCTCCCCTTAATAAAATATAATTTCATGGCCAAATCCTAGAATGAATTTTCTTGAGACCTCCATAATTTCTTGATTCACTTTTATTTTTATGAAATTAATGGTTGAGAATAAAAATAACTGTTTTAAAAAAACAATGAAAAACCACGATATTATAAATATTTTTAAAAATATGAATACATTGGCCTATGTTCTTAAATTTTAGTATTATCATATAAAACTATATATATTTTTAGCTGTGTTGTGCTATGATGGGGATGAAAATTTTTGAAGTCCTTTCAGATGCACATTTATTAACAATGCTAGATGATCCAGAACACTAAAATAGCTAATGTTATACATAAAAAAGAATGAACATATCCCCAACATCTCATACATAGTCACCATGATATCCAATAAGTGTATATGAGAACACAAAAATTAAAACACAAAAGAACTCACACTAAAAATGAGAAAACACAAGATATTTACTTGATTTGGAACTAAATATTTTTCCAAGGGAGAAACCCTTCATTTATTATATTACTAATAGAAGGTAATGATTCTAATATTGTGATATAAATGATTATTGATACAAACCCTCTATTTACATAAGATTTATTCTAGTTTATATGGTGCTATCACCATATAATCTATGAGGATAATCTTTACTACCTTCCAATATCTAATGAAATCACCCCATCAAGTCAATGAAATTACTACCCCCAAATTAACCTTCAGAATTTGTTGATCAGTGTAAGAAAAAGGAAAGACCTATATGTATTATTGTTTAAGTATCTTATGTTGCAATTTAATAATTTCATGAAATTATTATACAAGACCTTTATACTTATTCCTATAAGAGATAGGTCTCTTTTTTCAATTCATCATCTAGATTTTCATATCATTGTTTCATGTTCAATATTTTTCATCCACTACATCTTTTTCATATAGTTCTATGAGGATATATTTCCAATAAATCCTTATAGTTTCATTAACTTACTTCTAAAAACATTCCTTTTAATTATTTTGTTAACATAGATATAAAATATTTTTCATATGAACCTAGAAATATTTCACTAGAGAGATTATTTCATGGATTCAACATAATGGTGTTCGATCACATAGGAATTTAAAAAATTTAAACCCTTACATTAAAAAAATTAGGGAGAATCATTTCTTTTTTACCGATTTACCCATGTCCCACTATGGAACACACATTCCTTATACATTCATAAAATATGAACTTCATTAACATATAAGTAATATTCTGACATCCTCCAACCTTCCAGAGTTCAAGTAATATTTCCTACATGAGATTTCGTATGATGCTATAATGCATCTCAGTGTGATTTTTATTGAGTGAAAAATATAATTCATCATAAATTGAATTTTACTTTGACTATCGTAGAATATTTATCCTTTATTAGGCTTCCTTTTGAGATATCCAAGAAACCCTTTAAAAATATATTCTTATTCCCTTTGTTCATTATCACAACATACTCTAATTTTTTTTTATAATTCAATGACTAATTTTAATCATAACATCAATATTATGGAAGTTCATCTATAGTAAATCAAAAGTACCACTATACTTATCTATGATTCCAAATCTTATGAGAATACTACATTAACATACCCTATACATGTATCATCCAATCCTTAACATAGATCTATATATTTCTAAAATTTTAAATACAAGATAATCCACTTTACATCATCCTAGAGATCCATTACTAGATTTAACATGAATCTATACACTACCCCCACTACCAGATAAATTAATTTTATGTAAAAATCAAGAAAAACATCAAAATTGTATTAACATATGCATACATAATAGTTTACCTCATCCATTGATTATACCATTCCTTTGGATTATTTGAAATTTATTATTAATTCATTAGAGATAGGTTCAAATCAGGAAATTAAGAACCACTTTACTATAGTTAGGATGATCCCCAATTGATAAGACATCAATGTTTCATGATAAAATACCTAAACAATATCATCCCAATATCTATATAATATCCTTAGGTATCCTAATCTAGAACCATCCTAATAAATAAAACATAAACTCATCAATCCATTTCTTATTCAGACCCTACATGATCTTGTTATCCAGAGAGAATAGATGTAAGATGAAGATCCTTCCATCAAACACCTTTTAGTGACAAAAAAGATTCAAAATGAACAAGGAGAACATTTTAACCACTATAAACTCATTAAACATCTTATTTATATACCTAGGTTCCACCTTAATCCCAATAAGACTCTGTTTATTTTGTTACACTATATTACATATAAAACATTTAAAACCTTTTAGTTTTTCCATATTTATTTATTCATATAAATATCTATATATATTGTCTATTTTAACATTTAATGTTTTAGGATTGTAAACTTCTTCTAAAACTACTCCAAACACCATTATAATAATTGAGTATTTTAAAAATTGAGCATAAATTTCACTAAATTACACACAAAACATATGCTAAAAACCATTCCCAATTATTATTTCCACATATTATTTCCTTTTCAACCAATTCATACATTAATCAGTTGACCAGATGATCTCTAACACCTTCTTTCCCATCAATTTTTTTAAAGATCCGATATTCCAGAGGTATAAAAGGATTCCTTCTCCAATTTCATGGATAATTCCCACTACTTCCTATCACTATGAATTCTTACTTCATTTGTTCTCTCTAGATCTCCATCATCCATATGATTTAGATAATTTATGTTTGACTCATACCATTGAAATGGATTTATTACACCACTATACCAAGAAATCATAATATTATTCTTCTTCATATTATTATTAATAATGAACACTTACCAAAGATTCCATAGTAAATAGGATTTATTAAACATCTATCATTACCCAGACATCTAATAATTGACCTCTATAAAAAATGATTCCATCTAGTACATGAGTATTTTTTTGACCTAACTATAACTTATGGACATTTATAGATAAACCCCGACATGTGATGATTCATTTTTATCATCAACATTTTCTATTTGGTTTTAATAATTCCAAAGTATCCCATTATTTATGTGAAAATTTGTCCTCTTTAAGGCCTTATATATGTCATTATTCCATTGCCTATATATAATTTAATCATTTCAATAACCTACAAAGAGACATTCATGAGTATTTGTATCTAATTTTCCCTCTTGTTGTCATGAACATTGATATAGGAAATACACCTAAATACATTAATTTATTATACATTAAACTTTATTTTGGGCCATAAATCATTAAAAATATCAACCCCTACTGTATTGTAAGGACTAATGTTGATGATATGTTCTTCACAATTCATGGATTCCATCTCTAACTCTATAGGAAACACAAATTGAATTCTCTTGCTACTACCCCTCTAACATAATGTTTGATTCCTCCATTGTGCCACTCCATTTTGTTTTGTATAAATGGGATCCATGTTTTCTACAATATTTCCCCTAATTTCACAAACCCATTAGAAATATCTACTTTATTATTGACCACTATTATTATAAATATAAAACACAATCTCTAATTTAACATCCATTTGAACCATGGATTTCCATTAAATAATGGTTTTAAATAACATTGATTTTTTACTTTATAATTAATATCCATGAATTTTATGTTGTTTAATCAACATATGTATGATAATTAATTAACCCTATATGATAATGAACTAGAGAAGGAACCCCATATATCGATATAGACTAGCTATAACATCATGTTATTTAGAATTCTTCAATCCAGAGAAAGGATCCATTGCGGCACATCGAGGGTTTCCTCACAATGGGGTCTTCCTTCCGGTGATGATGGCGGCCTCCATGTCGGCCCCGCACCACTCAGTGTGGGAGGGGTAATCGTCATCTTATGGGATATCTAAGCCTTTTCTCCCCTTTTCTAACCCGGAGTTTCTTCCCCCGTTTCCGTAATCTTCTTTAAACCCTAAAGTTCCAGATTTGATCAATGGATTGCCGAACCTTCAAATTTCCTATGCTGAGTTCTCAGAAGCATCATCCTTGATGAACCTCTCCTTGGTGGCTCAATTCAATCACATGAGGCCTTTAGTGGATTATTTCGACCATTTGGTCTTTGGAGCTTTGGATCTTCGTGATAGATTCATGGTTGGTTTATTGGACAACAATAAAATCATGATTAGGTTCGATTCAGAGGAAGACCTCATTCGAACTTTGTCGATGGCTCCTCGCAGCTTCAATGGATCCAGTTTTATTTTTTTGTGTTGGTCTTTCGATCTTCATATGAACTGCGACTCATCGTCCATTGCGGTTTCAGTAAGTTTTCCATCCCTTCCTTTACTGTTTCAAAACCCTTCAATTATCTGCATGTTGGGAAATTTTATTGGTAGATGTCTTTGCTCTGATATCCGTACTGATGCGGTTTTCCATTCGGTGAACCCTCGGGTGTGCGTTGAAATGGATGATTCTCACACCCCTATTGATTTTGTTGTATCACAATCGGTGAGGAATAAAGATGCAAACAGAAAGTTGTTTATGAGAATTGGACTGGGTTTAGTGGCTCTTTCAAGAGATTGGGGAATTCAGTTGAGTTTTTCTGACGTGAACATATTTCAAGGTTGTCGAAGGCTCGTTGTAATGGGATTTTTGTTGCTGTGGGCACTGAGGATGGTACATGAAGTGTTGCTAAGATGGGTCTGGTTTTGACAAATGTGGAACCGGTTGACGAATAAAGGGTTTCTCACTAGTCTGGTGATACGGGTGCTGTCAATACAGTGAGGCCTCGTAAGGATTCCTTTTAGGAATCCTAGGTCACTGATGCCTCAGGTTCTATGGTGAACCAGGTAATTCTGATGGTGTCTGAGGTTTTCTAAAGGCTAAGGCGGGACTTGGGAGTTCCTGCGGTTAACACGGTCGGTCTGGGGTCTGAGCAATGTGGGGAAGGGAAAGTTTCCAGTACTGTGGAAGAAACCACCACGTCCAGTGTTAAGATTTATAATAACCTTGATCCTCTGGAAAAGCCATTTATTGTTGATTAACATGTTTCAAGGGATATTTGTAGAAATTTTGAGTGCAAAGACGTTGAAAAGCCAACAGTTCAAATTTTTGGCCCTTGACCCAGATTCAGTTGGTGAGGAAACCAGGGAGGAGAAGCAGGATGGATGTTTGGGCCATGAAGTAGGGATCATGAAGGTGGAAAACAATCACATTGGGGAAAGTCATGGCCCTTTGGTGGATAATATGAACCTGACGCTGGGGGATAATGTTGAATCAGTTATTGAATGTGCCACTGCTGAAGTCAGGTGCCTCCCTTTAATGGACTTTCAAACTCCAAGCCAAAGTCCGGGGAACAACATGGAGTTTTCTGATGCTGTTTTGAGGGTTCAAGATGGATTTGGAAGGGAGAATTCTGGGGTAGGGAAAGAGAATGAGAGTGGACCAGTCGGCCGATCATTTAGTGACATTGTTAAAAGTGGGAATTTGATTTTGGCTTCAACTGCTGGCCCTTTCTCTGCTACTCCAAGAAGAAGACCAAGGAAGGACTACTCCTTTCTTCTGAGTCTGATGCAGACTATATCTTCATCAAAGTGGAAGAGTGAGGTGTCTTTGGCTTTTAAAAAGGGTAGCGTGGTCAAGAAGTCTTACCCAGATCATTCGGTTCTCGATCTTCTCAGGATTCGGGTTCAAAGTGGAAGTTTTTGGAGGCATCCATAATGGGAATCGACTACTGGTGAATAAGAATCCTGCTTGGGATGTAGAGATGAATCTGGTTATTATGACATGTAAGTCTTTTTGGATTGTTTTGTTTGTGCTTTTGTGGTATTAGGTTGGGGTACAGGGAACCCATAAACAGGCTTCTTAAAAAGGGAAAAAATGATTTGCAGCAACAATCCATATTGAATGGAAACTTCTACTACTTTATAAGGATACACATATCACATGTTTCTTACTATAGAAATTCAATTTACCAAATTTTATTTGTAATAATATTTTCATCCCATTCTTGTATAAGAAAACTAAAATTTGATTCCTCATATTTGACATTCTGGATGTTGTTTTTCTTATATGTGTTGCACCTTCTGAACTACTAGTAAGATTCAACATTCTATCTTTCACTCCTTTGGCCTCCATCATGTGTCGTTATGCTGCCTTACTATCCCCTTATAAAAAACCTGAATTGAAACCAACATCACCAACTATCCAATAGAGAGTAAGTGTTTCTTTCAAACCCAATATGTTAATCATCCATATAAACTCTAACAAGTGTCCATACACCTTTTATATATTCATTTAACCTTTAACATAAATCTGAATAGTTTATTCATCTACATGATGTAACCCATTCAGTCTTCATGAAATATAATTTTTTACAATCCCCCATGTATATATTGAATGAATAATATTTCAATTGAATGATATATGGTTCTAATATACATTCCACACATAGAAATAATTCCCTTTTTTCCTAAAAAATGGTGTTGATAAAATAACTTCTAGAAATAATACCTTTAAAATTTGATATTTTTTTGTTTCTATCATTCCGTAGGATCAAATTATTTGTAAAATTATGACATATTATCTTAGCCCAGCTGACTCCCCTCAGTTATTTTATCTTTTTTGATACCCAATATTCTATATTTGGATTTCCCTTAAACCAAAACATAACCTATTATCTACACTAAATCCAATTCTAATGAAACCCTATTCATAACCATATCTCAGATATCATTGAATAAAAACAATTTATTTACACTAGAGTTTCTAAATTTTATTACTACGACATCCCTCAATTGTGGAAGTGGTGATTAAGAAAATATGGCCCACACATCTTCAGTGAACTCCAACATTACTATTTCATGTTAGAAAACAATCAGGTTGAAGATATTTAAATGATAAACCATTTTACATCAATCTAATATTCGAATAAAAAAATTACTGCATTATTGAATCCTTATTTAATCAATAATTCTTTTCGTAAAAGTTCATAAGTTTCTCTATATGATATAATGTGGACTTCACTTACTCTATGATGATGGCCACAATCTAGGCCAATATTACCTAAACCAACCTTGGTTCCATTTGGTATAATATTTTCCATTCCACTTTTCCATTTCTTATAGTTTAACCCCCTTAATTGTAGGTTCAATATCCATATGATAGAAATAAACTTTAATATGAATTATCCATAATTTTATGTCTTAGCGTTCAATTATATTAACCTGATCTTTTCCTTCTACTATTGAATTCCTCATAAGTATATAAACTATCATAAAAAATAAATATAGTTAAAGAAAATAATATATTTTAATTATATTATAAATTAACTATACAACTTGTTATTTGGAAGATCCAATTTCTAGAAGTCCATTCTGAACCCCACATGGTTACATGATTTAATGATCTATAAATAATAAGTTTAAAATATCAATCATTATAGAAAGGGATCTGAGTTCCAACCTCTCATACTAAATCACCTTAATTAACTATAGAATATATAGAACACATAGAAATTGGAATAAAAAAATCATAGTTGCAACATAAAAAAACGCAAATCATTTACATGGTCTTGAAATTAATCAAAATACATATACAAAACACAGTGGATATTTTTTAATAACAAAAGAAAATGAATCTTGAATTGTAACCACATATATCGTTAACTATGTGAAAATTAATTAATTATTCACCAATTTAAATATAGTATAGATAACATATACTGAGTAAAACCTTAGAGAAGGAAATAGTCATTGGAGTGAACAATAAAGATATTAAAATAGTCATGAAAATAATAAGTAAAAATAAGAACACTAAAAGAAAGAATATATTGTAGTAAAATTTTGTGAAAAAAGTGTTTATTAGTAAATGAACTAGTTTTTAAATGTATTCTGCATAGTAATCACGTCAAGTAACATGATGGTGTAGTTTAATATATGTTCCTTCATTCTTTCATAAATAATTCACCAGTATAAATATTCCATGAAGATGACAAGACTTGTAGTCTTGTTAAAATATAACTGATATAATTCGATAATTTATCTACTATAGAATTAAACATTCACATAAATGATAAAATAAACTTTCGATAGAATCAATATTTTTATTAATATTGTTCTTACATACTGATGTGAAATATATTTTCACAATATTGGAAATAAATAAAAAATTGGGAATGAATTAAATTGAGATCATATTTAAAATATTTCTGACAAAAGAATGTATGTGAAATGCTTCAAAAATTGATTTTATAAAAAATAAATCTAGGAAGAATGGTTTATGCATGAATAAGTCAAAAATTTAACCAATAAATCTTGTTCCCCTAAACATTTATTTAGATAATTTGTTCATATTATCAATTTAAATATAATTTATAATAGTAGTAACATGAAGAATGAAAAGGGAGAAGTGAATTATTCTTAATCGAGTATCTATTCCAACATATACTATCTAATTATTGTCTCTATGTTTTCTACTCTTTCTATCCAAATCAATGATTCCATAAATAACATGGATTCCCCATTTTTGGTTTGTTTAAAACCATTTTATTTTTTAATCTTAACACCAATATAATATTCTATGGTCACTTAACTGTTATCACTAAAAGAGTTTTTTCACGTTTCCCTATATTATTAACACTATCACTAAAATAAATCTCTTCATCAACTACTACCACATTATTAAGTAATCACTTCCCTGGTATTAATTATAATTCATAGTCTTTAATTCCAAATAAATGACTCCATTTGTCAATGTTTTTGAAACCTTTTCATCGAAAAATTCCAAAATATAATTGTAGTCATCCACTATTCTTTGTAATGGTTATCTTACCATCATCCACATATAGTATTTTATAGAATCGTCTATGATCGATTGGGTCATTCTTAATCTAATTGTTCCTCTATGAGTTCCACATCAAATATGAGTACAATTCCACGCACACATTTGAAAAAGTGCCTCTTGTGGATATGTTTTCTTTAATGCATCTATATTACAAAAGAAGAATGAGGCCCCCTTTTAATCATCACATAATTCAAAAAATTTCATATTGTATGAATTTCGTCTATCTGTACTCAAACTTATTCAATTCATATCATAAAACAAAAAGTATAATATGAATGATTAAAATTTGGTGTTCTTATTCATTTGATAAATAGGGGTTGGGCCCTACACAAATCGTGAAATAGTTTTTCTCATTGAATTATTCTTATTCAGTCACATTTTGTGTTTCAAGTCATATTTACCCTTAAACCCAACTACAATCAATTATTCGTCCGAATGAGATCTATTAATCCAATTATATAAAACGATATAAAGAGTGAGGATTCATTCAGTCTCAATTATGATGGATCATCATCCATAAGATTTGGAATCAAAACCACCAATATATCAATCTTCTCTGGTATTGAATAAAGTTTGTGAATTTTATATTCACTTTTATTGTTAATTAAAACCTATTTTATTTTAAAATTCATTTTTTGGTTAGAATTTATTATGGAGTGGGATATATGGAACCAACCTTTTCAACTCCTCCAACCCAATATATCATCTTGGGGTGGAAGATTGATTCTTATATCTTTTAAGTATTTTGTGTGCCTTATCCTTGCTAGACGAAATTGAGTATAGTGACTATATTTTATTGGTGTGAAGGAGAAGGTAGATGATAGAAACCATTCCATGAGGGTATGGGGAACTCATGGTTTGTCATTACATATTGCATTACATCACATGATCCACCTTATTTATCCTTATGGATTTCTTAAGAGAGACCAAAGAGAGGTGTGACATCGGAAGAGTCCAACCATGGAAGTTCTATATTCCTCCTCATCCATGAAGACATTGTTGTTCACATTCCTGAACCCATATAGTGCCCATAACATCACTTGATAGTGGAAGAAGATTGAATAGTCATATCTTTCGAATACATAGGTTCTTCTTTGTAGCGACCCGAAGCTTGACGTACATGGACATTACATTACTTTTGTGGAATACTTAGTACATAACAAAAACACACACACAAGGATCGTAATAGTTTAGTGTCTTTGGAAACTCGGAATATAATCTTCTAATCATAGTGAAAGATCTTCAACATCTCCCATAAAGATCTTTTTTTTTATACCTAAAACCTTTCTTTATATCTTGGGGAAAAGAAAACATAAAAGGGTGAGCTCAAATGCTCAGTAAGGGTAAACAAAAGAAATATCAATCACATCATTTTCATAAGAACATAACATTTTGGAAATCTTATCCTGCAAAAGAGAGCATAATTTCATAACATGGGATAAATCATAGTAGTGAAATGAAATCCCAATAATCATAACGTAAAAAATGAAACTTTTTGGAATACACACATAATCATAGAAAATCATATCTTATCAGTCAAGACTCATTTCCACGACTATCTTAGTGGACAAAGTCCATTTCTGAACCGAGTCACCCTCGTTTCAGTCCTATTTCACTGAACCAGTATAACATACCGTTCTCTCCATGTCTATCTCATGAGATATAAATTCTTTACCCAATTCATTGGAGGGAGATATCGGTCCCACCCATCTCATAATGATACCATTCTTATGTGTGCCACAAAATCATAAATCATACATCATTGCATAACCCTTGTAATAAAAATGGGAATCTTAAACATCATCATGACATCATACAACAATTCATATAGGATAAAGGAATTCATAACAATATTTCCATCACAACATAATCAAATCCATGTAATAATAGTGATAAAAACAGAACCCTTTATTATTTTAGATGGAAAATAATTTTGATAAAACACTTGAACTCCATTCTTGAGGAAAATATCCTTTCTATTTCAAAAAAAATTTTCCTTTTTTAACATGTCATACAATTTAAACTAAAAGAAGTTGATTAAAAATAAAAATGAAAAATGTAAAGTAAGCTTCTTGGAAATAATGTTTTAAAAATCTATTCATGCCGTATAAGTTAAAAAAAACATTCTCCTCGTACTTTTGTCGGAAAAGTCAAAAAAGTACCTCTTACAAAAAATGACAAAAATTCATTTCATATCTTTTACTAAAAACTCACCGGATGGTAAAATAGGATTTAAACAATTTTAGGTGAATGGGAATAATATTACATATTGAGGAAACATGGATTTTGATGATAAAATACACCCCAGTAAACACTAAAGTATAAACAATCTTGGATAAAAAAATGAGATTGTGATATTTCCCTTACCTTTGGTCTGATATGCTTTGTACGTGTCCGAACCTCCTATATACTGATTTAAATAATGTTATTGACTTACTAAAGAATCATACTTATTTTTGAGATATCATATATGGTCATATTCTTAGATTATTATTAGTAATATTTCATTACTACTTGTTATTCGGGTGTTTATTACTTTTTGTTCTTATGCGTGTTTTGTCGAATAAATTCTTATTCTTCTCTTTAGGTTATAGATACCTCATTTCCAGAATGGTATTAGTGTAATATTTATCATATTCCTTCATTCAATTCATTTATATAATAATTATGAAATGAATATCATGTAGAACGAGTCACATCACATCGTGGAGACGGTATTCCGTACGTATGCATGAGTGATGATATCGTTCCTATGATCGTGGAATTGTATTGGAGTGTATGTATACTATTTAAGAATCAATATCGCTTTATAATAGTCATATATAGTCATTATTTACACCATTATACCCATCCAAGTAAGGTGGTGGTGGAAAATAGATTACACCACGGCGTGGAGACGGTATTCCGTACGTACGCACGCGCGGTGATTTCTTTTTCCGTAGGATGGATAGATGGTGAAATAGGGTTGTTTCATACTTATAATAACATATCAGTATATGAGTAATACTGATGTTATTACTTCATAATGAAACAACTAAAGAAGAATAAGTGGAAGAAGAAATAATGATGAAAGAATCGGTAACAGACATTACCTCTTCTTTGAAGTGCTTCTTTGAGACCTCCTTTTAGGGCACTAAAATTGTTCTTTGAAGAAGACCAGAACCTCTAGGTTGTTTCTAGAGAAGTGGAGAGAAGAAATTGGAAGGGTATGTCCGAGCATGAAGGCTCAAAGTGGTGTGATGATGAGGGGGAGGAGGTGCCCTTTTATAAGGGAGGAGAGGGGCACCTTTGGAATAACTAAAAATATTATTTTATTATAAAGTCAAGTTCGGTTTTAAATATCTCCAAATTGAGTTATTTCGTAGATAAGGTGGGGATGGGGCGAAATACTCTCATCCAATAGATTTTAGACAAGTTTAGGTCATTATATTAACCTTATCTTTTAGTTTTAACTCTTAGTTAATTAGTTTGACATTTACCATGTCACTTTGTATTTTTATATTATATTGTTAATAAACTTACCATATACATCCAAGTGACCCCCAAGTTGTGTTTTATTAATATATATAACCCTATCTAAGTCATTTGGAAGGACCATTGATTTTTAGGAATAAATTAATAATTAATAATATAATATTTGTTTTAAAAACTTTTTTATGTCAATTTTGACACTATTCAATAGTTGATTTTTTTGAAACTCATAACAGAATGATTACTTCTACCAAAGTTAATTAAATCAATCATTACATGTCATATTAACCTAGATAATTAGTTTAGTTCATAAAAAGTCTCTAATTATATTTATTTGGGTATTTATAACATCAATTATGTCAATATTTCATTAATAAGATAATTACTGCATCATCGTTGTGTCATAAATAAATTAAATTATTTAATGTCTCAAAATTAAAAATAAAATACCATTATGTAGTAAATCTTTTAATATTTCTAATGAATATTTATATTCTAATTTATCTTATGTATGACCCCATATTAAAAATTATTTACTTATTAAACATTGATTTTAACTATTTTAACCCTTCTTTAAATAAATTAATAATAAATGTCCTAATCTAATCCAAGTGGGACTAAATGGTCATATTTTATCCCTAAGGTTGTTAGGGTATGAATAATATAATTTTTACCCTTAATTACCCTATTTACTTTTAACCATGGTAAAAAAAGTAAAAAGTTACTATTCACCAAAAAATTATTTTGATCTCATTGAACCAAATTTTACTTACTGACATCAACCGTGTCTCTTGGATTTTCGAAATTCCACTCACAGAAGCGGTAAAATTAAGTTTTATGAAAAATTCAGTTTTTTAACTACCACTTAGTGGTTTCACTATTCATAAAAAAATGAATGTTTCCAGAAAAATACCAAAAATTATATCTAAGCTATATTTGATATTATGAATTCAAAAATGATGTATATTTTATCAAATTCAAAACATATAAATTGCATTAATTAATTTAAAAATTAATTCCCGTCGTCAAAACAAATAGCATGTTTTTAAGAGATAATAACTATCAAAAGATTGACACTTGTTTATGACAAGTTTAAATGTGAAATTACATCCAATGACCAATATTGTATTAAATTGTAAAAATATATTCTAAATATACTTTAAAACCACTCAAATTAATAATTTATCACTATTAATTATTTCGATTAAAAAAGTTGTTTTTTATTATAATTTAGTAATTTTCACTATTTATCAGAATATGAAAGTTATCCGAAAAGTACCAAAATTTAACCTTAGGCTAAATTTGATACTCCAAATCCAAAAATGAAGTCCATTTTGAGAGCTAAAATTTCTATATTTTTAAAAGGTGGTTATTACTATTCATAATGGCTAGTTTTAATAATATTTTAATAGCATATCGTTGTATAGTGAAACTCGGTATTGCGTACTACACACGATACCGAGGAAGGTCGTGATTGCGTGTAATGAAAGGCAAGCCAAGGATGCGTGTTGAGCAATCTCCTTTTGGTGTAGCGTACAACAGAAGACATTAATGAAATAAACAAATATATTTTTTTATAAAATCTCGGGCTGTTACATTCTTCCCCCTTAAAATGAATTTCTCCCTCGAAATTCGTCGGGGTTATAAATGGTTTACTACTCGAATGTTTCTTTAATAGAAACCCACATCGTAAAAATGAATACCAAAACATGGATTTAAAAACTAAAGTATGAAATGTAACGATTACCCAAATAAACTAATCACTGGGTTTCCACAGAGGTGAAAATATGGATATGGAAGAGAAATCTAACCATCATGTTCTGATAGAGAGTGGTAGAGAACATGGATATGGAAAAGCCAGCAATCACAAAGGCATAAATTTGTGACGATCTAAGGTACCATCTGATTAATCAGATATAAGAGCACTAGAACAACATTTTTGGTTTTCAAGATCATTTCCCTAAAGTTGATGAAATTGGAATTAGAAGAAATACTTTCGTGATTTTGGTATAGTCTCACCGTTTGACATTCATTGGACAATTTCCACTTAATCTCTTAAATAAATGAAGTTGAATTTGTCATTCGTGATGTGTTAGCAGATCATGTGATAGAATGATGGGTCATTCCATCTGTCTCAAACAAATGGTTAGAAAAGTTATAAAAAAATACATAAGTCCATCTATATTGAGATTAATCATATATAGTTCCTAAAATGGACTTATACTTCATATATCATACTACATAATATAATGAAACTATTTTCTTCTAAACAGGGACTTCCTGTAGGCCAGTGGTAGGCGATAAAGGCCAGTCGCACTTCAGTTGTGGGTTCGATTCCCATAGTGTTGTCCGACGCGATGGGCTGTCACCCATCCTGCAGGTTGTCCTTTTTCTAAAACTACATTACTATAACATCAATTAAATAATATCAAAAAAGAATTATATCCTTAAACAATACTAACTTATGGTTAACATAATCCATTCCAATCTTTAGGCTTATATAAAATACTTCGGCCCAAGATCATAGTATAAAGAAAACGATAACTTGAAATGCCGTCAACCAAGAATGTGAATACCATCACTTATCCCCCATATATCTTGTTGGTCACATTCCAATCATGTGAATACCTTAATGATGTATTCTATTGAAAAATAATTACCCATTAAACCTTAGCAAAAACATGAATGCTGTCAAAAGTTAACTCTTTCCACATACCAAAATCAAAAAATTCTATATACTCAAACCATGATATAACCTTCTCCTTATATCAGTCATGATATCATGAATACTATCAAACATTTAATTTTCACCTTATCCCTTCATTATGCGCATATCATCTACATTCCAAAAATATCTGAATAACCTTTCATGGATACTGGTAACATTAATCATACAATTTGAAAACCCAAGGAATGAAAACAGTGTAACAATCATAGATGTCTCTTTATTCCATAGTACCATGAGATTACTTATACAACATTACACATGATAAACATGTAATCATTCCACTACATTCTTAAACCATTGACCGAGCTTCAACAATTCTTTCATCTCACATATCATTTGTAGTCTCTTCATCATCATCCACATAAATACTACCCATACGACCATACTAATTCTCTTCATGAGCAATTCCCTTAGGGCATTGGTTTTAATAATCCCCGTACATTCCACATTTAAATCATTTAACCATTGTTGATGTCGTAGCAATACCATTATCCTCATCCCTGGTGTTAACTGAACCATTTCCTTTGCACTTACTGGCTTTGTGTCCTTCTTTTCCACACCCAAAGCATCTTCCAGTTCCTTTGAAACATTCTCCTTGATGCCTCTTCCCACATTATTTACAAAGGTGAAATTGAACTTTCTTTCCTCTATGATCATCATGAAACTCCATCATTCTCTTATTAGCCGAGTCAGGAAACTTACCAAATTTTACTTTATTGATCATATTATGAGATTGCTGATTTGGCATAATAATGATGTTTGGACATCCAAATCCCATTTAATTTGGTTGCTCATGAAGAATATCATTCCATTGTCCATCATATCCTCCATTATCGTGATTCATCTTGTTTCCAGCCATTTTCTAAAACACAAAAAAATAGTGTGAGAGGAAAAAATCATAATAAATGGGGAGTAACATCAATATCTAACATCTTTGGTTTAATCTAATATCGTTACCATAGTTCTAGGACTATATCCTATACATATACTTATCCTTAGGGACATCCCTAGACATACCTTAGAAATATCTCTAGGGATCACACTAACGTTTTCGCATCCTAGTTTCCAAAGGTTGACTAAATTTTTCTTCTGATACCAACTGTAGAGTCCCGAAGCTTGAAGTACATGGACATTACATTACTTTTGCGGAATACTTAGTACATAACAAAAACACACACACAAGGATCGTAATAGTTTAGTGTCTTTGGAAACTCGGAATATAATATTCTAATCATGGTGAAAGATCTTCAACATCTCCCATAAAGATCTTATTTTTTTTTACCTAAAACCTTTCTTTATAAGCTGGGGAAAAGAAAACATAAAAGGGTGAGCTCAAATGCTCAGTAAGGGTAAACAAAAGAAATATCAATCACATCATTTTCAAAAGAACATGACATTTTGGAAATCTTAACCTGCAAAAGAGAGCATAATTTCATAACATGGGATAAATCATAGTAGTGAAATGAAATCCCAATAATCATAACATAAAACATGAAACTTTGTGGCATACACATATAATCATAGAAAATCACATCTTATCTGTTAAGACTCATTTCCAAGACTATCTTAGTGGACAAAGTCCATTTCTGAACCGAGTCACCCTCGTTTCAGTCTTGTTTCACTGAACCAGTATAACCTACTGTTCCATCCATGTCTATCTCATGAGATATAAAATCATTACCCAATGCATTGGAGGGAGATATAGGTCCCACCCATCTCATAATGATACCATTCTTATGTGTGCCACAAAATCATAAATCATACATCATTGCATAACCCATGTAATAAAAATGGGAATCTTAAACATCATCATGACATCATAAAAAAATTCATATAGGATAAAGGAAATCAAAAAAATATTTCCATCACAACATAATCAAATCCATGTAATAATAGGGATATAAACAGAACCCTTTATTATTTTTAGATGGAAAATAATTTTGATAAAACACTTGAAATCCATTCTTGAGGAAAATATCCTTTCTATTTAAAAACACTTTTCCTTTCTTAACATGTCATAAAATTCTAAACCAAAAGAAGCTGATTAAAAATAAACTTGAAAACTTATAATGTATGCTTCTTGGAAATAATGTTTTAAAAATCCATTCATTCCGTATAAGTTAAAAAACATTCTTCTCGTACTTTTGTCGGAAAAGTCAAAAAAGTACCTCGTATGAAAAACGACAAAAGATTCTTTTCATATCTTTTACTAAAAACTCACCGGAGGGTAAAATAGGATTTTAACAATTGTAGGTGAATGGTAATATTATTACATAATGAGAAAACATGGATTTTGATGATAAAATACACCCCAGTAAATACTACAGTACAAACAATCTCGGATAAAAATGAGATTGTGATATTTCCCTTACCTTTGGTCCGGTATGATTTGTACGTGTCCGAACCTCTTGTATAATTATTTAAATAATGTTATTGACTTATTACAGAATCATACTTATTTTTATGATATCATATATGGTCATATTTTTAGCTTATTATTAGTAATATTTCTTTACTACTTGTTATTCGGGTGTTTATTACTTTTTGTTCTTATGCATGTTTTGTCGAATAAATTCTTATTCTTCTCCTTAGGTAATAGATACCTCATTCCAGAATGTAATTAGTGTTATATATATCATATTAATTCATTCAATTCATTTATATAATCATTATGAAATGAAAATCATGTAGAACGAGTCGCATCACATCGTGGAGAAGGTATTCGTTACGTATGCACGAGTGATGATATCGTTCCTATGATCGTGGAATTGTATTGGAGTGTATGTATACTATTTCAGAATCAATATCACTTTATAATATTCATATATATCCATAATTTAAACCATTATACCCATCCATGTAAGGTGGTGGTGGAAAATAGATTACACCACGGCGTGTAGACGGTATTCCTTACATACGCACGCGCGGTGATATCGTTTTCCGTAGGATAGATAGATGGTGAAATAAGTTTGTTTCATACATATAATAACATATTAGTATATTAGTGATACTGATGTTATTACTTCATAATGAAACAACTAAAGAAGAAGATGTGGAAGAAGAAATAAAGATGAAAGAATCGGTAACGGACATTACCTCTTCTTTGAAGCGCTTCTTTGAGACCTCCTTTTAGGGCACTAAAATAGGTATCTAAAGAAGACCAGAACCTCGAGGATGTTTCTAGGGAAGTGGAGAGAAGAAATTGGAAGGGGTTGGACGAGCTTGAAGGCTCAAAGTGGTGTGGTGAAGAGGGGGAGGAGGTGCCCTTTTATAAGGGAGGAGAGGGGCACCTTTGGAATAACTAAAAATATTATTTTATTATAAAGTCCAATTCGGTTTTAAATAGCTCCGAATTGAGTTATTTCGAAGATCAGGTAAAGATGGGTCGAAATCCTCTCATCCAATAGAATTTAGAGAAGTTTAGGTCATTATATTAACCTTATCTTTTAGTTTTAACTCTTATTAATTAGATTGACATTAACCATGTCACTTTGTATTTTTATGTTATATAGTTAATAAACATACCATATACATCCAAGCGACCCCCCAAGTTGTGTTTTATTAATATATATAACCCTATATAAGTCATTTGGCCGATCCTTAGATTTTTAGTAATAAAATAATAATTAATAATATAATATTTGTTTTAAAAACTATTTTATGTCAATTTTGACACTATTCAATAGTTGATTTTTTTGAAACTCATAACAGAATGATAACTTCGACCAAAGTTAATTAAATCAATACTAACATTTCATATTAACCTAGAAAATTAGTTTAGCTCATAGAAAGTTTCATATTATATTTATTTGAGTATTTATAACATCAATTATGTCAATATTTCATTAATAAGATAATTACTGCATCATCATTGTGTCATAAATAAATTAAATTATTTAATTTCTAAAAATTACAAATAAAATACCATTACGTAAGAAATATTTTTAGATTTCTAATGAATATTTATAGTCGAATTTATCTTATTCATAACCCCATATTAAAAATTATTTACTTATTAAACATTGATTTTAACTATTTTAACCCTTCTTTAAATAAATTAATAATAAATGTCCTAATCTAATCCAAGAGGGCCTAAATGGTCATATTTTATTCCTAAGGTTGTTTTTGGTCGAATTACACTTGTCCAATAGAATTAGAACATGTGTTAGGGTAATAATAATATCATTTTTACCCTTAATTACCCTATTTACTTTTAACAGTGGTAAAAAAAAGTAAAAAGTTACTATTCAACAAAAAATTATTTTCATCTCATTGAACCACATTTTACTTACTGACATTGACCGTGTCTCTCAGATTTTCGAAATTCCACTCACAGAAGCGGTAAAATTATGTTTTATGAAAAATTCAGTTTTTTAACTACCACTTAGTGGTTTCACTATTCATCAAAAAATGAAAGTTTCCAGAAAAATACCAAAAATTATATCTATGCTATATTTGATATTATGAATTCAAAAATGATGTCTATTTTATCAAATTAAAAAAATATCAGTTGCATTAATTAATTTAAAAATTAATTCTCATCGTCAAAACAAATAGCCTGTTCTTAAGAGATAATAACTATGAAAAGATTGACACTTGTTTATGACTGGTTTAAATGTTGAATTACATCCAATGACCAAAATTGTATTATATTGTAAAAATATATTCTAAATATACTTTAAAACCACTAAAATTAATAATTTATCACTATTAATTATTTCGATTAAAAAAGTTGTTTTTAATTATAATTTAATAATTTTCACTATTCATCAGAATATGAAAGTTATCCGAAAAATACCAAAATTTCACCTTAGGATAAATTCGATAATCTGAATCCAAAAATGAAGTCCATTTTGAGAGCTAAAATTTCTAATATTTTAAAAGGTGGTTATTACTATTCATAACGGCTAGTTTTAATAATATTTTAATAGCATATCGTTGTTTAGTGAAACTCGGCATTGCATACTACACACGCTATCGAGGAAGGTCACGATTGCGTGTAATGCAAGGAAAGCCAAGGATTCTTGTTGAGCAATCTCCTTTTAGTGTAGCGTACAACACAAGACATTAATGAAATTAAAAGGAATATTTTTTTATAAAATCTCGGGCTGTTACATTCTTCTTGAACCTTGAGTTCACCTTTGATTAAGCAAAAAATTAGTGGATAGATGACAGGTTGGTAGTTTGGTTCTTAACCTACTAACATTGAATCGTAACAGTTGATTGATGTCACCTGGAGGATCATACAACATAAATTCTCCTTGGGTTATCGATGACGGAAACTGCCCCTTGGTGTCATCTTGGATTACGATTGAAGCTGGATCATGAGGGGTTACTAGTTCATGATGTGAGATAGTGGAAACAACACCCTAGAAACCATGGACAGAAGTGTGGCACTTTTTAATGACAGACCATGTTGACTTGGATGCAACAAAAATTCCAGTAGCCATAGTGAGCTTCTTCTTCAATAAAGGTGAGACTAGCCCCTGGTAAGGGTGTCTCTGTCCTGTAATTTTCTTCCCATCACTTTATTTTTTAGGAGTCCAATTTTTGATGCCTTTTGAATTGTTATGTGTGTCATGGGTTATTGTTCTTTTCCTCTACTTGTTATGTTGTCTACTACATATAGAAATATTTTTTTTTCATAGTAAAAAAACCCTATTGATTATTCCCCGTGCACAAATGCCACTGGCCAAAGCTCCTAAATATTATTATTCTATTATTGTTCTTGTTTCCACATTTCATCTAATAGTAATCATTAATAAATAATTCTTATTGATTTTAAAATCAATTATAATTTTGAATTAAAATATTTTAATATAAGTTGTTTTGATGTTTTTCCCCAAATCATGTTATTTGCTTTCAAATAATATTTTTATTCTTGATTATAGTATTTTTTAATTCTAGAAATATATCTTGAATCTAGAATTTATTTCTCATTCTTCTAGATCTGTTTTATGGAATCAATGGGTATGTATCATATGTTAGGTTATCATGAGAAATATTGAAATCATTTGAGTTGATGTAATTTCCATTCCCCATATAAAGTTAATATCTTCCATGTGTGAATTTTTTCATTATTGTAAATTCATTTTAATTATCCTCATTTATTGGAAATTTTCAATGCGAAAAAATGTTCTCAGTTTATCAGTATGCACATAATAAACAATAAATAAACACCACTTTCACATTTCATATTTTGATTAATTAAAACACCCAATATATCAAGGCATATTTCATGGGGACTCCTATATTGTAGGGGAATCCCCAAAAAAGTGGTTTTATATCCTAATTGGGTTTAGTTTAATCATTTTTAAAATTTTAATTGATTTCTTTCTTACATATCATTTGATAGTGGATTTTATCTGATGTAGTATACTTCATTGTTTTGTTCAATTTGTTTGTGTCCTCTCTAGGGATGTAATTTTATACTATTCGAGACATTTTGTTTCCTTATTTTTTTCCTATTTTCTTTTCCTTTATGATCCTCAAGTATTCCTCTTGGTGGCTTCTACCCAGGAGTGTATATGGTTTCAGGTTAGGAATTGGTTCTATGTGATGATAGGTGATGTTTGAGAGGAAATTAGAAATTTGGTTGTGTAAGATCGTCTCTTTAGTTTCATCCTTTTTTCTAGTAGATGAGCTTATGTTATATCTGATGTGTTCCTCTACATCCTTTAGGACATTTGGCTTTGGGTATGTTCCTTCAGTGAGTTAAATGTTTAGGTTTTTGTAGTTTATGGGTGGAGGGTCATTGGATGATCAACAATATTTTTTGTATATTGTTATACCCTATTTATTATCTATTTTTTAGTATCCTATTATTAGGAAAATTTTGTCATTATTATGTATAGACTAGGATGTATGGCCCTGTAGAGGACTATTTTCCCCTAGTTATCTAGCTCATTGCCTTTGTTCTCTCATCTTTGAGTTGTCCTAGGATGTTGGTACTGCTTGCATGTGTCATTTCAGTTGAAATTTTGTTATGAGGATATATACTTTTAGATTGTGTTTTGGTGATAATCTCCTTGGGCAGAGATTCTAAATTCATATATCAGGTATCTTCAAGTTCCTTTTCTTTAGAGTCTTCAAATTATAGTTTTCAGGTGGTGTGTCTCAGTTTTAAAGCTGACAGTTCTTGATGTATCGATACTCTTATGTTTTTATGGTTTCGAGTGGAGATGTTTTCTCTTTAGTTTGTTTCATTGACCATGGATTCTCTATCCTTTGATTCATTTATTTTTATTTTTCATGATTTCACTATTTTATGATGAGTCATGAGTTTTTTTTAATTATCTGAGTTTTTTTCCATTTTTTCCGCGAGTATGGAAACTGCTCTATTTTGATGGTGTTCTTCTCAAACTGTTGATATATTATAAGGACCTATGTTTCCTTGTCATTTTATAGTCTGAATTTCATCATTTTTATCTTCTAAAAGAATGACGCCAGTATGTGTTTTTGTATGGAAATTATCATTAAATATTTTAGAAATGTTTAAATTATGATCTTGTTAGTAGTTTTGAAAAAAAAACTCAACTTATTGGAAACATGTTCCATAGTTGATACATGATTGGGGAAACGTTTGGGTCATACCCTATAGGTTGTTTTATGTTTAGGACATTCCCAAGTTGATGGTGTTTGCTGGTGACAAATCATCATGTTGTTTATGTTTAATTTTCATGGTTGAGAGGGTGATGTTGTTTCATATTAAATCTTTTTATGAAATTTAATTTCCAAGGGGGATATTTGTGAAATTTATATTCGTGTTTTTTTAATTAAAATTCATTTTAGATTTATATGACTTTTTTATAGTGATAATTTGTTATGCTACTAGACACTTAGAAATGAACTTCATAGCCCCTCCGACATCAAGTCTTATATTAGGGCTATGGATTGATGGCTATATCCTTTAGGTATTTCTTGTGCATTTTCCTCGCCAGATAAAATTTAGTGTGGTGGCACTATTTTCCATGTGAGAATGCGAAGCCGGAGGACAGAAACCATACTACGAGGGAATGTGGAACTCCTGGTTCGACGTTCTAGTGCTTATTACTATATAGAGTTGACCATATTTATCATCAAAGATTTCCCAAGAGAGGTCACAAAGAGGAAGGACATTGGCGGAGTCCAACCATGGAAGGGTAACAGTCCTCCTCATCAGTGAAGGGATTTTTATTTGCGTTCTTGATCCAAGACATTGGCCACGATACCACTTTAGAGTGGGATAAACTCGAATAGTCAGGTCTTCTATAGAAAGAAGCTCTTCTTCATGAACCTAGTTTGCACCTTTGATAAAGATGAAATATTAGGGAATATATGATAGGTTGGCAGCCTCGTTCTTGGACTACATGTGTTGAGGCCTAAATGTGGCTAGATACTTTCCTAGAGGGGAGTTGAGCAATGATTAGACTTGTGTGATTAGGGATGGAATACACCCCTTGGCGTCATCTTGATCTGTTCTTGAAGCTTTATAATGAGGGGTTTCTAGTTTTCAATTATGGATTGAGGTGAAGACACCCTGGGAACCTTGGACAATAGTTATGACCTTGTGAATGATGAAACTCGAGGACTTAGATTCAATGAGAATTCCAGTATCCATAGTGAACTTCTACTTCGACAAAGGTGAGATTGATCCCCAGTATGGGGGGTCTCAGTCCTGTAATTATTTTTCATCTATTGATTATTTAGTAGACTTGTTTTTGCTTCCTTTTTCATTTTCATGTGTTCCGTGTGTCTTTGGTCTTGTCCTGTGTTTGGTTTATTGTCCTCTATATCTTTTACTCTTTTATTTCTTACATAGTTGAATACCCCTTTATGAATCTACCCCACACACACATTTCATTGGACGAAGAGTGTAAATCATGTTGTCCTTTTAATATTTTCCATTCCTCATATTTTCAACTTATAATCACTGAACATCAATGCATCTTGAATTTAAATTCAATTCTTATTTTTAATTCAAATTTTTTAGAAGACGTAGTTTTGTGCTATTGTGTTTCCCAAATCATGTTCTATGTTCACTACAGATATAGTGATTCTTTCATGCAACATTTTATTATTCTGGAAATTTATCTTGAATTTTGAATTTATTTATCATCTAATGGTTGTATTTTAATGAATAAATTTTTTCCGATTTTGTGTTTTGTAATATTGAAAAATTATGAAATATTTTGAGTTGATATAATTTCCACTAGAAAATTCTATAACATCCTACCCCATCCCATTGGCTTGATAGGGAAAGGGAATGTTACTTGGCCTTAAGTGACATTTCCAAGACACAAATGGATGGTAATAAAGTCTGAGGGATTCGAGAATAAAATGGGGAATGATTTTCCCTTAAGACAAAACCAACCAAACTATCCAGAAACTATATGATGCATGTTAACAAAACAAACCAATTCATACATTACCAAAAGACAACCAACTAATACATCGTGATCCCTCATTCCAAACAACCAAATAGAAAATCCGAGTGCTACGAGGAAGACTAATCAAGAGACCCAAAATAAACCAAGACAAAATCCAAAACTCCACTCGAAACTCCATGCTCCTAGAACCACCACATCCGCTGAGCATCTCCACGAACCACTATCAATGAGATTCTTTACCTTTACCTATGTCCTAGAATACAACATCTACAAAAGCACCAAACTTCTAAAGTAGGGGGTTAGTACAAGTACTCCATATTTTCCCCCAAATGACTTTCCTACACACACCACTATGATGAGACCATTAGCACATCATATACAAAATTATATATAAATCATTAAATATCCTTACAATTAATAATTAGCCCAACACTCCCTTACTATGTCACCTTTACCTAAACCATAAATCCCAATGGAAATACAAATAACCACACCGTATGCCATTTCACCATTTCACATTAGCACAAAAAATTCTATCTTTGCAAGATAAACCAAAGAAAATAATCATTTTGGTGGGACTTCCACCCATCTTGTTCACCCAATTTCCAACTAGTGGTACTTCCCGACCACTACCCATAATGGTGGTTCTTCTTACCACTATCCATCACCTTTTATAGTGAGACTTATCTCCCACATCAACAATGGTGGTTCTTCCCACAAATATACATCACCTTTTATAGTGAGACATCCTGTGCACTTCAATAATTGTGGTTCTTCCAAACACTATCCATCACCTTTTATAGTTAGACTAACTTCCCACATCCACGCAACCAACACAATCCATAACCTAACATATAACCCCCATGGCCAAAACAAAATGAAAATAATCATTTCCATAACATGCCAGACCACATAAATAAATCACACATTTTTTGAAACTACCATTAAACCATTTTCCATGCCAAAACCCCGATATAATAAAACAAACTTTTTATTGAAAAATATTTTCACAAAAAGTATCATTGAACCAAGCCAAACAATATGTTTTAAAATATACATTTTTAATTTTTTACAACAAGATCATTCAACTGTAAAACCCCATTTTCCCAAAAACCCACAAAACATGACCAAAGGGATTTCTAACCAATTTCACTCATCAAAATCACAATTAATTTCCTTGAAAACAAAGTTATTGTAACCAAAAACTCTAGTTCTAACCATGTGGAGTCGAGAGAGAAGACACCTACCTTTAGGATTCTGGCGAAATCTACCCACAAATAACGACACCCAAAATCCGGAAAACACACCACCGAAACCACTCTAGAGTCATTTCCCTATCATAAAAAACCCTTTAAATAAACACCCAAGGAAAAAACCCTAAATATACACTCAATGGGTGTATATCTAGAAAACTGAGAGAGAATGATATGTTGATCTAGAGGAATCCACAAAGAACCATAAGAGGAGACATACTTGAGAAGAACTGCCTTCAATACACCAAGAAACCCCTTCGATTTTCTTCTAGAATGTATGAGAGAGACCCTCAAACCCAAGATATTCGAAAATCCCATGTGATCCACTTTTGGGAGAATATTGGGAGTGGAATAGGTCTTACTCGAGGGAACCCATATTTAAAAACCCTACATTTACATGGCTGCAAGGTTAGTCCGCATGCTTTGGAAAACTATGCGCTAATAGTGCCCATGCTACTATCTCAAGAGAGGAGGTCAACACAGTTTCCTCATATAGTTTGTAAAACCGTGAAAGGGTCGTGCTAAACCTAATGTATCTTTTTGCACGGTTTCCTGGACAACCCGCATGGTTTCCCCTAACCTTGTTCAATCCATGCTCCCATAGAAATGCCTCCAATCATATTCATAATCATTCTAATCTCTCCCAGTCACTACCGAGCCCGTTCCCGAGTGGTAAGGGCTCCTTCATGGCATCCAAGAGACCCAGGTTCAAAACCGAGTGGAGGCGAATTTCCAGGGTACTATAGAAGTATTGTACCAGTCACTGTAGAAGTTACAGTTCAGTACTGTTGTATCTGGAAATATTCACTTGATTTGGGCCTTCAGGCCACTGGTTTGGGCCTATGGGTCTCAAGGGCCTTTGGGTCATCAAAGGCCTACGGTCCGTAGGGCCTTCAATCCACGCAGATCATGAAGTAGCCCAGTACACACAGAATAGGCCCCATAAGAGGATCAGAGCAATATGAGTGGAAGCCACTATATGAAGAGCTAATCGGATTGGATGAATGAGAGGGTATGACAGTAGCCATCAGGACTAGGCACCATGAAGCTTTGTACGGGGAAATGCTAGCCAATCAGAAATGCATGGTGGGGAGCTAAGTGATTAATGACGCAGAAATCTGGGGAGGGGTAGTTCAAGTGGGTTGGGCCTATGGATCATGTATTTGGCATGGTATGCCTTTGGGCCATCGGGTCATGTATTGTGGGTTTTTCGGGCCTTGTGCCTTGGGCCTATGGGTCATGTACGGGTTCCCCTTCAACCCTTAAAAGGGGGATTATCCATAATAAAATAAAAAATAAGGCCTTTGGGACATTCTGGATAAAATCAGGGGTTCTACATTCTCACCACCAATGGACTTTCTCTCCACATAAAGTAGAGAACCACCTCATTATTGAAGAAGCTTGGTCCATTTCTCAACAATCTCTTTCTCCCTCTCCCAAGTCTCATCCTAAATCTGACCATGCTACCAGAAAACCTGATTTTAACTGATTATTTTACCATGAAAGACTTTCTATGGCCTATCCACAATCCTTACTATCATGTTCACCAATGAAGCATTCAGTTCTAGCTCAACATGATCCCAATGAATCACATGGTCACGATATGGTTGATACGTTTTCAACTGCAACACATGAAACAAATTGTGAACCACACTAAACCATAGTGTCAAAGACAAATTATAAGCCACATGTCTAATACTCTCATGTATCTCAAAAGGCCTAATATACCTCAGAGATAATTTACCCTGCTTCCAAACCGATGATGTCCCAACCATAGAGAGATTCTAAAAAACAGATGACCACCCTCCTCAAATGACAACAGTCGTCGATGATGGTCCGTATATGATTTCTAATAACTTTGAGCTATCTCCATCCTCTTCCTGAACAACTTTATCTTTTCTGTAGTCTCTTAGTGAAGTCTTGGTTCGGTCATCAAAGCCTCTTTCGTTTCCACCAAACATAGTGGAGAATGACATAGACACCCATAAGAATCCAAAAATGGATCCATATGTATCGAAGCATGATAACTATTATTATAGGATAACTCCACCAACTGTAAGTACTCCTCCCATGAACCAGAAAAATACATCACATAATTCATTAACAAATCATCCAAGGTCTGTACTATCCTCTCAGACTGACCATCCATTTTCAGATGATAAACCATGCCTCTTTACCAACTTCCAAATATTGATTATGGATAGAACCTCCACTATATGAGATTCATGAATCGGGATGAAATGTGAAATTTTTTTGAGAAGATTCAAAATCACCCATATGTCATCGTGATTCTAATACGTTCATGGGATACCCATCACAAAATCTATTTCTATTTGTTCCCATTTCCAAACTGGGATAGGTAAAGACTGCAATATGACTATTGGCCACTGATTCTCTTCCTGCACTTGCTGAATAGCCAAGAATCATGAGACCAACCCGACCACATCCCTTTTCATACTAGCCCACCAAAACAGTGATTTCAATTCATTATCCATTTTTTGAATTACAGGATGGAAAGCCCACCTGAAATAATAATAATCCCTGAGATGTTCCTCCCAAAAAGCCACTGGTACCACCATCCTATTCCAAAAAAAAAACAAGTCTGAATGTCTATTTAGTTCCCAGTTCTCAATGGTATCCCCACCATTGAGTTTTGACCTCATCATTATACACTCATAATCTGATGCCTTTTCCTCTTTACCAAACCATCCAAGTCAGGAACTAATGAAACAAGAAAGAAGACCACTCGGTCACTTCAGTCCTCAAATTACAATCACATCTTGGATATGACCTACATCAACTACCACTGATCCGATGATTCTTTCACCACATGAGAATATGATATCTCACTTAACGCATCCTCCAATGAATTTCCATTACATTGTGTGTACATTATGTCAAAATCAAAAATCTGTAGATATTACATCCATATCCTTTTTATCATGTTCAAATATCTTTGTGAGAAGATATAATTTACGCACTAATGGTATGTAAATGGTGTAAATTTCTCACCTAAGTGATAATGAAGCAATATTTCCCAAGAATGAACCACCTATGCCAACTAAAAATCAGGTTTTGGGTAGTTATTCTCATGAAACCTCTAGTAAAATGAGCCACATGAAACCACATGATCCCACTACAAGAGAACAGACCCAAACCCTGATCCTGCTACATCACAACACATCACGTACCCTTTCACTAGTTCTGGAAAAACCATGACTGGTGCTGATGTAAGGCGACCCTTTAACTATTCAAAGCATTTATATCACTACTCATCCCATTGAGATGGGACATTATTCCTTGTCCAAGTGTCATCGACGAAGAAAATCATTTGAAATCAGGAAAAAAACTTGGATAATACCCAGCTAGACCGAGGAGGTTCAGTATCTCGAAAAAATTCTATGGAAGTTACCATGAGATAAAAGCCTCTATATTTTCTGGATCATCTAAACACCCCTCTCAGAAATAACATGGCGAAGGGAACTGAACTCTTGTATGAAAAATTCACACTTTGACAATTTTGCATACAACTAATGATCCATCAATATCCCCAACATGATCACCAAGTGCTACTCATGATCTACCCTTTTCCTCAAATACACCATATGTCATCAAAAAATACAACCATAAAAAAATATAGATATCTCTGAAATATCTGATTCAAAAATTCCATGAACACTGCTGGTGCATTCGTTAGACCAAAGGGAATCACCACATACTCCTAATGGACATATCTACTTCTAAAAGTTGTTTTTTTAATATCATCTTTACTCACCCACAATTGGTGATACCCTGAACTCAAGTCAATCATGGAGAACTACTGAGCTCCCCTCAACTGGTCAAAAAATTCATCAATGCATGGAGGTGGATATCCGTTCTTTATCACATCCTAATTAAGTATACAATAATCAACACAAATCCGAAAGCTTCCATACACATTTTTAAAAAACAAAACTAGTGCTTACCAAATAGATGTTCTTGGCCGGATGAATCCTTTGTTTTCTAAATCTTTCAACCGCACCTTCAAATCCCACAATTCCACTGGTTCCATTCCGTAAGATGGAAGTGAGATATGACCTGTCCCCAGTTGGAGATCAATCGTAAAGTTGACTTCTCTCACAGGTGGAAACCCTGAGAATTATTCAGGAAAGACAACTATAAACTAATCAAAAACTGCTGGAAGAACACACTTCTCAACAACTTGCAATGATGCCAATGATAAGGCCTCTAACTACTATGAGATCATTCCAACAGTTGGTGCCAACAAATATGTGGCACACAAATTTTAACTCTTCCCCCCTCTAAGGAGATGTCTAACGCCATCCTCCATCACAAAACAAATCGTTCTCCTATATAAATCAAGGTGGGCCTTAAACATTTTCAACAAATCCATCCCCTGGAATACATCATAATAATCTATCTAAAGCACTAAGAAATTTCACATCAATTCGATGCTATCCACTACTAAAGAACAACCTTGACATAGGAAGGCTTGAAACTCTCTTTTACCTAGAGGAGTTTGAAGTTTCAAAATAGAAGAAATAATTTCCACATATAATCCCATCAAATAAATGATGTGAGAAGCAATAAAAGAATGCAAATCACCCTTATCAATTAAATCATTCATCAATGTGAAAACTAAAAGAATCGTACCTCGTACTCTGGATGGTCCTGACTGATCATCCACTGCAACTTTCTCAACTCCATATACATGAATGATTTCCATCCTCTTCTATTTATTATCCTACTGAAACATCCCTTACTGAGGACTATCATAAACACCTAACCTTAGTGCATTACAGAAATACTGCTGAAGAAGCCCTATCTCCTTGTAGTTATGACATTCTCGATGTTTTACCTTACAATCATGTTTTATGTGGCCTGTTGTGCCACACTAAAAACATCCTAGATTACACATGGGCCCTAAAGAATGTCTTAAAAATCTTGTGGTCCAATTTTTATATGCTCTATATTGGTGAGAAAATGTTTCTCTATTTCACTTTTTCTCAGCGTTAAGGTTCACACCTCCTCTTGTGAGGACAATTGTACTTCAATTATGTGGATCTACAACCGAGATAGGTATCGTAACATGTATATCTACATTCAGTCCTAACTGCACAATTTTAAAATCATGAATGATGCTTTGGGCCAATAACTAGTTCACATGGGGATCTGGTGGAACCACATTTCAAGTAGCTTCATCGGGTTGGTCTTCACGATGCCTTCTAGGTTACATCTCTATCAACATAAGAATCTCCCCATGTCTCACTCCATAGAAACTAATGGATTAAAATTTAAATGTAAATTACATAGAAACTATCCCAAATAGACATTACACAATTTCACATTTCCCACCTTGCACCATTTTTCAGAAAAAAAATCCAACATGTTTTGAAAATCAACCCATTTTCAAAATACCCTGAATTTCCATGGTCAAACCCTTCTGTTTTGAAACCCAATTCAGAATTTTCCAAAACAATCACATTCATACCATGAACTAAATTAGTATACCCAATGAAATATGCAGCCTATTGGGAAGTCATTTCTACCATGCATGTCATATTTATCTCATCAGCTACACCCAAGCCAATGAGATATCCAATGCCTATAAGTGTCACCAAACACTTATGTACCCAACTCCCTAGTAACATGAAGTTTAGCATAAAATTGTTAGAAATGTCCGTTAATTCAATAAATTCATTATTCCAACAATCCTACTCATTTCTACCATCCCGACATAATGAATAGACCAAGAAAGAATGTCAACACCAAGACCAGCAATCAAAGCCAAAGGACCGAACAACTATTATCACTTGAAAGACAAAGACCAAAAAACTAATACCACTTGTACCATATCGCCCCATCCCATTAGCTTGAGAGGGTAGTGGAATGTTACATGGATTTAAGAGATATTCCAATTTCACCAAAGGTTGGAAATAAATTCTGAGGGCATCAAGAATAAAGTAGGAAACCATTTTCCCTTAAGACGAAACAAACCAAACCATCCACTAACTATATGATGCATTTCAAAAAAAACCCAATTCATGCATTACCAAAATAAAAACAACTAATCCATCATGATACCACATTCCAAACAACAAAGACAAAACAAAATTGCTATGAGAAAGAGTAAACAAGAGACCCAATATAAACCAAGACACACCCCAAAGCTCCACAAGAAGATCCATGGTCCAAGAACCACCACATACCCCCCAAGAATCACCATGAACCACCAGAAATGAAATGATTTATCTTCACTTGTGTCTCGGAATATGACATCTGCACTGGCACCTAAGTGCCAATGTAGGGGATGAGTACAAATACTTATTACTTTTTCCCAAAATGACTTTTCTACACATGCCAGTAGGATGAAAATGCCAACACATTATATAAAATAGTTTATATAAAACATTAAATAGATAAAAAATTACTAATTATCTAATCACACCCTAACGAAGCCACCTTTACCCAAACCATGTAACCCCAAGGAATTCCAAGAAACCAAGCTGTAACCCATTCCACCATTTCACATTAGCACAACATATTCCATCTTTTCAAGCAACAATATAAAAATATCATTACGGTGGGACTTCCAACCATCTCATTCAACCCATTTCCAACTATCGGTACTTTCTCACCACTACCCATAATGGTGGATCTTCCAACCACTATCCATCACTTGTTATAGCGAGAATTTCTAACCACTTCCATAATGGTGGTTCTTCCGACCACTATCCATCACTTTTTATAGTGAGACTTCTCACCCACTTCTATAAGGGTGGTTCTTCTGACCTCTATCCATCACCTTTTAATGTGAGACTTCCCACCCACTTCCACAAAATAAAAAGAAGAAATAACCAAACGTATAACCCACCAAGGCCACAACAACCTGAAAATAACCATTTCCATAACATTGAATACCACTTCCAAAAATCACCAATTTATTGAAACAACCATTAAACTATTTTCCATACTAGAAACCAAATTCAATAAAAAACCTCTTTATTGAAAACCAATTTCATAAACCATTTCATTGACCCAAGCCAAGAAACATGTTTTAAAATATATATTTTAAAATTTAACAATAAAAACATTCAACCGTAAAACCACTTTTCCCAAGAATCCACAAAACATGACCAAATGGGCTTCTAACTAATTTCTCACATCAATATCACAATTAATTTCAAGAGAAAAAAATTATTTTTAACCAAAACCACTTGTTCATACCAAGTGGAGTTGAGAGAGAAGCCACCTACCATTTTGGATCTGGCAAAATCGACAGACGAACAACTGCACCCCAAATCTTGAAAACACACCATCAAAACTACTCTAGATCCCCTTACCTAACATCAACAAGCCTTAAAATCCACACCCAGGAAAAGAAAAACCTGAGATCTACAGAAAACAGGTGTAGATCTAGAAAACTAAGAGATAAGGAGATGCATCTCTATAGAAAACTACAAAGAACCACAAGAGTGGACTAACCTGATAAGAACCGCCTAGAAAACACTAAGAATCCCCTTCGTTTTTCTTTCAAAACGTGTGGGAGAACCCATGAAAGCCTTGAAAACAAAAAATACCGAGTGAGACTTGAGTGGGAGAAGATTTGGAGTGGAATAGGTCATGCTTGAGGGAGCCCAGATTTAAAAACCCTACATTTAAGTGGCTTCATGGTTAGTCAATACAGTTTGGAAAATCACGTTCTAACTATGCGCACCCACTATCTTGAGAGAAGGGTCTGCACGGTTGCCTCGCACGGTTCTGAAAACCGTGAACATGATGTGTGAAGCCTATTGTTTCCCCCTGTGTGGTTTCAAATTGAACTTACATGGTTTCCCTTATCCATGTTCAAACCATGCTCCCTTAGAAAAGCCTCCAAACTTATTCAAAACCATTCCAAACTCTGTCAATCTCTACCCAACTAATTCCATGAACTATAAACACATAAAAAGGCATAAAAAATGGAGACATACCTCAAATAAGGGGTGCTACATATGAAATGTATATCTTTCATGTTTGACTTTGGTTCACTATTTTAAATTCATTTGAATATTCCTCATAGATTAGATAGTTACAATGCAATCTTATGTTCTTTGTTTATCTTTTTTCATGTAATAATCAATTAATAAACACCATTTTTTCATTTTAGATTTTGATAAACCAAATCAACTAATAAATCATGGTCTATTGTATGGGGACCACTCTCAATTAGGGGAATCCCCTATGACAATTTTCATATTCCTTAGAGTCAGTGGTGGATTCCAAGGAATGTCTCATCATAGGAAATGGATTTTTTAGCCTTTGGTATAATGGGTACATGATTGATAACATTAGGCCTTCCATCATCTTGATTCGATGGTTTAACATTGATCGGTGTTCTCAGATTTTCTTGGGGTCTCCATTTAATCTAGCAGAGTTCATCACCAAATTGTTCAAATTCAGGAAACGTTTAACATGCTCAAATCATGACTGACTACTTCCTTCAATCTTAATCAATATTTCCTCAATCATTATTAGGTTTATGTTATAAAAAAATCAAACATGAACCATTAATATCAATCAAACCACTAAGAATGAGCATCAAAAAATCCTTGAGGCGTGATCACCCTTTAAGAAATTGATGTTGACTTCGAATTCCAATTGGTACCTCAAAATATCTCCAAGAACACATTAGTTATACTCGGATTGAACTATTCATCTACACCCATGATCAAAATATTCAAAATCCATCAATCATCCTTTCTTATTATCTAGATTGATTTATTAGTTTGGTGATGTCTCTTACAAAATTGCTTTATGGAATTGGTACCCAGGCCTGAATCACCTTGAAATCCTGGTGACAAACTTTTTTTGGTGTTATATATATGGCTCAGGTTATGATTCCTTAGTTTTGGTTTACTTTATTTTGGGTGTATTATAATTATCTTATATGAATTCACATAAACGAATTGAAATTCTAATATGCATGGAAGTATTTTTTTCATGTGTTTCTGAGCCACAAGTTCAAAATAAATAAGATAAATTATATTTCATGAAATTATGTCATCCAATAAACTCAAAATATATTATGTTGCATTGTTTTAATTCACATACGAGGCCCCAAAAATTACAAAGATGGGTAATTCAAAATCATTTAAGGAGATGTTGTAAAATAAAAATTAAATTTTTTTATTAAATGAATAAAATAAAATGAATAAAATATAATAATGTTTTATATCAAAATACATAAGATGTTAAAAAAATAAAATAGTATAAAATAAAAACCACTAATAATTTAAATGTTTATAAAAACATAGAAAAAATAAGATAAAATAAAATAAAAAAAATAAAATTATAATAACTAAAATTAATAATTTAAAAGAATATTAAAAATAATATAAAAATATATAATAAAAAAGGCATGACACATTAATTATGTTGGAATTAAATAAATTTTTTTACACAATATTCAATAATTTACAAATTAAAAATAAATAAATCTAAATATTATAATTAACCCATTAAATACATATTTTATCATTAAATATATATTTAAAAACAAAAGAGATTATGATAATATCATCTTACACTAGTTACATCAAATTATAAAAAACCTATGCATTGGGTTTCCTTAAGAAATTTATAATCAATTTCAATTGAAAATAAAATATCTCAAAAATGAAAAACTCAAATTGAAAAATGAATTAGTCTTCAAATAAATATCCCCCTTGGACTATCTGAAGTTGAAAATGTGATTTTCCCATTAAAATTATTGGTTTGGTGCTAAAATTATTTCCTGTTTTATATAAATAAATAGTATTTAAAATTTTAGATGAATTTAATGAACAACAATTTATATACAAATACAATTCCAAGCATCTCCTCAAAGTAATTTTACTCACATAATTAGAGGGAATATTAAAAAAAAAATCTATATGGATGATAAAGTTTAAAAATTAAATAGATGAAGGTAAAACTCACCCAAAAAATTAAAAATTTATTTAATTCATGAAAGAATAAATAAAGGCTCATCATGGATTAATATTTTAATTTCATAGTACATTTAGATAAATATATTATGAGTTTATATTCCAATCCAAATGTTCAACGTTAATATAAATTTTAAAACATTCAAAAATTATATTAGAAAAAATTATTTATTTCAAAATGTAAAATACGTTTATGTCCTCAATTATAATCCTTTTGTTAATATAAATGAACTTACGTATGGTGGAATAATTACCATCATCTCAATAAATACTTTTCCCACTGAAATTGAAAATAAAAGATTAATATACTCCCAATATTAAAAAATTTAATGGGTATTTGAAATTTACTAAATTGAATAAAACTATTCAGTATTTAGACCCCTCCCCACTCTTAAACAAAAATTTTTCCTTAATGTTTAACTCAAAGGTGAATGAATAAATATCAATCAAAAAATATTTTCAATTCAGTGGTTCAAATTTAATTTTAAGGTTCATAATACAGTTTAATAAGATATTTTCCCCAATTTTAAATTCATTTCTCAAAATAATTTACTATATCTATTTTTTTAAGAATCAAGAGACACAACACATATAATTTTAATTATGTAAAAAGTTGTTACATGATTAACAATTTTTACTGAAACCAATTTATATATTAGAAGTATTAGAAATTTTATTAAGAAATAAAAATAAAAATACAATTTTAATGGAATTTTAAGACTTTATAAGAGTTTCCACCACAAATAATTTTATAAAATGTAAATTAATGAAAAGGAATAATTTATATAATGTATAGGAATAGAAACTCCCCTATTCAATGAAACTTTACTCATTAATGTCTATTAAAAAACACACCCCATCTAAACATTGATTTATTGTATTGGATATAAATTTAAATCTCATATTGGTTGAAAATATTAATATTAGATTTATAAATTTAGAATTAATTAATTAATTAACGAAAAAAATGTTTTGGGAGTTGAATCATGTTTTCTCGGGCTTGTAAAACTTATTAGTAATGAAAAGTAATTTGATGTTCAGCCATAGTTGTTCTAAAATTCATCTTATTTGAATTACCTTCTGTATAAATAGTTAATTTTTTTTATACTTGTGATAATGGAATAATTAAAAATAATAAAGAGATTAACTGAGAATCAATAACACAACCAGAAATTATTTTTATTGAAAAATCATAAAGAAAAAAAAATTGGACCATATGTTGAATCCCATGAAGCATTGGGTTTCATGTCTTTGGTTAGGCTAAGTGGTTCTTCATATTTATAGAATAGAGTTGATATAAAATCCATTATATTTACCCTCAATGATTTGTGTAACCATTTGAACATTGACCATGAATGGTCTATTCTCCTCTCTGTCAAACTCTAAAGACCCATTCATAAGCACTCTCTAGATAGTGATGGGTCCAAGAAATTTAGTTTTGAGTTTCCTTGAAAAAAAGTTTCAATATAAAATTAAAAATAAATACCCTATACCCAACCTTAAAGAGCCTATTTTTATTTATTGATTCATAAAAATATTTTTTTCATTCATTATAAATTCTATCATTCTCATAAGACTCTTGGAATCTCTTTAAACACTCTTAACTATAACAACCTCCTCTCTTTAAAAGGCTTCAAATCAAAATTTATGGATTTCACTAAAAAATGAGATATATTATGGATATTTACATGAAAACAGAGTGTCATACCAAATAGATTTATATAATGATACATCCCTATGAGAATTTTATAATATGTTCATTTTTACCTTAATTCCTCAAAAACATTTAATGACCAATCTTCTATTGAACTAAAAACAATATTTTCCCAAATTTATTTGAATTATCTATTTTAGATATTCACTACCCACATGATTTTGAGTGATATATGGTTACAATTTCATCATTACAACCATAATTTTCAACTAATTATTTGAATTTAAATTTCATAAAATATATACCATTATTTGTGATGAATACATTCGGCACATCAAATCTGGAGAAAAATATTCTTCTTGATGAAACTCACAACAATAAAAGTAAAATTGTTTGGAATAAATACTACCTAAACCAAAATAGATATATAATCTAAAAAATGTTTGAAATAATTCCCATATTATAATGGAAATGGTTGAATAGAATTTAAACTACAATTATTAAGAATTTCAACTCATAAACTCCATTTATGTGGAAACTCATGTTTCTCGACAACATTCCCCCTCATTTGAGATTTATCAGAATATATAACATGAATTATTGCATCCTTAAATCGGTTAGGTAAGTAAAAACATTGTTGGTGGTTCTTTTGTGTATACATCTGTCCCACATGGTTTACACCACATGGAGAAGAGTGTTAACTTTATTAAATAGGATGAATTCCCTCATTGTTAACACAACATCAAGTTATCCAATCATCACACTTATGAAAGGTAAAGGGATAATCCCAAAAATAACACTCAATCTCATCAATGATTTTTTTAAAGTTCATTGGGCCTGACTCCTACATCTAATAACATGAATAAATATGCAAACCAAGTATTCAATTTAACAAAAACAAAAATAAATTGTTCATCTCTAAATGATGTATTTATCTCTATTTTCTCACTATTTTGAATTATGTTTATGGATTTCCAGGAAAAGTTGTTATATACCATTTTTTCAATGCCTTTTTTATCTATTATGTCTAAATAAATCTCTTTAAATATAAACTTTTTTATAATAATCCACATATTTTTATATTTTTTAGAAAAAATATATTTAATAGTGGAATGGTCTAAAAATATTATTACTTTAGAGCCTATGAGATATTTCCTAAACATGTACATGCCTGATATATTAATAATAAAATATTTATAAATAGTATAATAGTTCTTATTGGCATCATCAAGAAAATTCCTGGCATAATAAATAATCTGTAACCTCTTTTATTTTATTTTAAAAAAATTGCCTTATTTCACATTACGTTTATCACACATAACATCAAATGGTAGTTTCCAATCGGGGGAAGTAATTAATAGTGAAGACTTAAGCTTTTAATTTAGTAGAGTAAATAATTATAATAACCTTACATGAAATAAAACAAGTACTTCCTAGACTAATTGAAACAAAATGGGCCTAACAATATTTTAAATGCCATTGATGAAACTCTAGTAAAAATTGATATGACATTTAAAAGCATATAATACCATTTACCTTTGTAAGAGGTGAAATGTATTGAATCACTTAAATATTAGAATTATTTAATTATATTCCCATTTATAAACAATATTTTCTAATAAAATCCTTTCAGTAACCATGAACTATAGTTTCTCATAATGTAATACTAGTTTTTTCTCTTAAAACCTCTACAATAGAGTTTCCATATTTTCTCAATATCCATCAAAATTAGAAAAAAATGTATAATTAATCCATTAAAACATAGATAATTTTCTCAATAAAAATAGAAAAATAGTAATCATTGTCCTTCAAATGGAGTAAGGATCACCACACAAGACAATGGGGATCCACCTGCAGGCATATGTTCCAAATAATCATGAGAAGGTTTTTTTCCTATTATTGTAGGGATATGAGAATTTTGTTATAACCTAATTATACATCAAAAAAAGAAAATTATTCCTAGACAAGATATCAATTATTTTATATTGAAATGTAATTTTAAAATGATCTTTCCCAATGGAAGAGTTTATCCTTAAATAATCAATATAGACACTCCACTTGGTATCTTTCCTAACCTGAACCTATTAAATTTTATAATTATTTACCAGTTTGAGACCTACCCCTTTTGAGAGAAATATAATATTATATTATGCAATAGATATTAAAAAAAGGAAAAATTAATCTAGCATCAGGAAGCTCAATAACATCCCCACTAATAACCACCTTTTGGGTTAGATTTCATATTCATTTAACATTGGATCTTGGATTATGATTAAACAACATTGATAATTTATGTATGGAATATGATGGAAATATTCCTTTAATATTAACTATGGAGAATCAAATAACTTCCATGAACTTCCCAATAATAGGAAACAAACACTCTTCTTGACTCACAACTATCTTTGTATAGATTATTATTTTTGTGGTAAACCATTCACCCATAAAATAGTATTTGAGATGGTAAGGGAGAGTCATAATCTCTAAAGTGGGTTCTTCTTGACTAGAATATTAAATCATGATTCCTGGACTTCTATAATCCTCAATATGCTTCTTAAAAATGAATGAGAGCTAAATAATCCCTCAGTCTTATAGTTTTTTATAATAGAAAAATAATAAGAGTGAGTTATTAGTATTTGTTTCAATGTTTTTTATACATAAAATTTATCAATATTATCTAGAAACACACACTTATAAAAATCACTTATATTAACCTCTTTACGTGAAAAAATTACCATGAATGTTTCAACTTGTGTGGTGGGTCAATTTTTTTCTTTAATCATGTTGAAAATGTATTCTTCATCATAAAAAGTATATTTATATTCTTGTTTCTTATCATTAGAATGGTTTACATATTATGGTGACACTTTTTATTTTCCAAAAACATTGAACTATTCAATTTTCTATTCCAGAATGATAATCAGTTTTCCTTTAGATAAAATTATTAGGACTCCTCCTATGTGAATGAAGGGACTACAAAAAATTATAAGGAATTCCTTATCACACTCTATATTGTGTATAATAAAATCATCAGGTTAAAACAGTTTACCAACCCCTACAATAAAATCATAAACACTACACATAGGATGGTTTATGGAGTTGTTTCTTTATTACAAAAAACTGTGGTGGGAAATAGATCTCCCTATCTCAACTGTATGAACAATGAGTAAGGGGTAAGGCTACTACTATCTCTATGGTCAAAAAATAGGATATCAATACATTATTTACACTGTAACATAGAATGAAAAAACTGCTTGGATAATTAATATTAGGAGGTATCCTATTCTAAACTACAACACTATAGTACTCGTCTAAACTATATGTAGAAAACTCATCAAGGTTTTTATTTTTTGAAATAATTTTTTTTGAATTTAAAAATATGATGTAACCTAAAATAAATCATGTAAGAATGGAATATTAAGTTAATTAATTTTATAAAGAAAAAGAAATTTTTTAATTTCATGATCATGATTTTTCTTCTTAATTAACAACACCAAAATTATCTATCAGTGGTTGTTTTTAGTGGTGGTTTAAGAAGAGGATATTAAAAAAACAATTGTAGTGATTTTTAAATAAATGCCACAAAATTGAAGATATTTTAAATAAAATAAATATTCTCCTCGACACCCCCCTGAAATCTACCCCATAACTCCCCCACCCATCTCCCCATTATCCCCTAGCTTTACCCTCTTTTTCATCTCCATTATCCAGCAACCCATCACCATCAGTCCCCTTCTACCCCTACTCCCCCAAATCTCATACCTCATCTCTAGCTCTCGTTGTCCCCTAAGCCCCATGAGACCAAGCCTGATATGAAAACCCTTATATCACCTAAACCCTCCCTATCGATGCTCCTCTGATAGCCACCCTACCTCTACACAACATTTTCACTGACCCTTCCCCCTCATTACTTCTCATTCCCCCTCAATAATGGATCATTTACCCATATTTCTATGAGAATAATATGTATATAGTAATTAAGTGTCCTTGGTGTTGGATATTTAATCTTTATCTATGATTATATTTCTATGTTTAAAGTTATTTTATGTTTTTTATTTCATAGGTTGAAATTAAACAAATTATTTAAGGTCATTTGGATGTATAGAACTGATGTTTCCCCTAATATTGGTATCCCATTCAATATTTCAAAAAATCGTGCATTGTGTATGTTTATTACTATCATAGTAATCTATTGGACTTTGATTGATTATTAGGTTGGGATACGTTGGGATGTGGGTCCTGTATTGTTTAAAAATTAATGGTTTTAAACTACCATTAATAATTGCTTAGTATATGTATTACGTGGCCGATTTTCATTAGAATGTATTATGGGATTCAAAAATTTTATTGATTTCAAAATTAATTTCATTTATATGTATTCTTTAATTTCATAATTTCACTAATTTAGTAAATTTTAGTTTTAAAATTTTCAATCCATAATCTTTTTGGACCCACTCTTGTTTAGTTTCCCAATTTATTATGTACTATAGACCACAATCTTGTTATTTCTTCATATTCTTGAATCACATTATTGGATCTCAGGACAAATATTGGAGGTGAATAATAGAACATGTTAAAAATTTGTTGTTATTGTCTATAATTGGTTTTAATATAAGGAATATGGTTACAATTATGCCTAAATTTTTAGAGAAGATCATTTGAGGATTTTGTAAAGAGAAAAAATATTGGTGTAATATTTATTATCACATCGTATTTAATCTCTATAGTTTATTAGAAATATATTTTTCTGAAAAAATAAAATCTATATTATTGTTATTATGAAACACATCAAAATTTAATGGGTAAGTTTAAAGATTAATTCCCATTGTATACATGTCAATTTAAATTATATCATAATTAAAATTCATATTTTGGAATTTTGAATTTTTGTATATAAATGATATTGATTATGTCATTATTACTCAATGATTTGAGTTAAATATATTTTTGAAATAAATGATTTAGACTATTAGACCCAATATATGAAGTTATTATGTAGCTATAAGATATAATTTTTTTGGAATATGTAACTATGTAATTGTTTTAGTAATTTAGACATAGTAAACATATTAGATTGATTTTCTAAAATGTGTAAGATTTTTTTAGATAAATGGATTCATATATCATGGTATTTTCTGGATTTTATTTTTGAAGTTAGACATTCCATAGTGTATATGAATTTTACATTGTTTTATAAATCATTTTACAATTTATATATATATTTAATAATTTTATATAAAAATATAAGGTGATTAGATAGGGATTTATATTGAAAATTCACAACACCAAACTAAGCAATTTGAAAAGGTTTTTTGTAGATTTTTAGTATTGTTTTTGTTATAATTGTTTCTATTTCCACCACTACTCTCACAAACCATCAAAATCCTGACCATATTTTGGTTGTTCCATTTGTTTATTTCTGGTTTCTATGGTTCATGAGATCTGATTGAGTCCAATCCTTTCTACGAAAATTAGAGGCAACGAATTTCCATGATTGATTTCCTTTTTCAACTTTGACTTTATTAGCACTTATATGAATCTTCTTATAACTAATTAGGTAGTGTTTTTTTCACATTGATTTATTTGTTTTCCTATATAGTAGTACTTATGTGTTATATTTTTTTTCTACATGAATGTTTTGAAATATATGTTCTAAATTTATCTTTATTATATTAAATGATAGGAATTCTAATGATGAAATATATCACTTATCCAAGTCTAATCTCATTTTATGTTCGATAAAACTTACTAACAGATGATGATTGATTGGCCTCCGTCTCTAAAGAATCTGGGACATTGTACACCCACCCATACTCACTGTAAACCTCACCCTCCATTCCATAAGCTTTTGGAACACCTTTTGTAAGCATCCCATCAGCATTTGAGATAGTGGTTTCCCATTTATCTATTTAATCAATGAGGGAGTGAGTCACCTTATGATGATATTAGAGGGTTATATTTATAGCTACAAAATATAATGTGAATAAATTTATTTCAATATTTATACTTTTAACTAATTTTCAAAAATGATGAAATTTTTTACTAATAAGTGAAATATGAATAGTTCAGATGTATGGAATTTGAACATAATGATGATATCTTTATAGAATTTGGAAAATCATGTTGATATTTTAACACTAGCTAGTAGACAGTAGTTCTATACTATTACCTGACTACTGGGTGTCACTGTTGAGAATAGTTGATAATTATTTAGGTGATGTGATGTGTTTCTATTAACCTATCAAAAATTTGTTCTATTTTTACATGGTACTTGTCAAAATAGTCCTTAGGAATTTCCACATGTATGTATTATTTTTTATGACATGTTATTTTTTATTCATGTAAAAACTTCTTATATCATATTATGAGTGTAGTTTTACATATGTATTAATTATGAATGAGAATTACTATTTTATGGATTGGATATTTTCTTTATTATCATTTGATTATAAATCTATATGTTTTGGGATTTATTAGGTTTTTCCTCTTTTAATTTATAATTTTTGGAGAGTTTCTATTCATTTAGAATAGGTGGAAATGTTGTGAACATTATAAATGAAAGCTATTCAGAAACTTTTTAGAAATTTTATAAAACCATGAGATAATTTATATGTATAAGGTATCATTAAAATGAATAGAGAAGTTTTAAATTGATTATTTTTTAAAATTCATGGGATTTTAATATGTCATTGTTAGATTTTGAAATTAAATAACCATGGTATGTCCTATTTGGGTTATATTTTATAAATGTGGTGATTTAATAAACATATAAATGAAATTGTGTATTTTATTTTAATTTTTATAATGGAATAGAGAAATTATTTTTCTATTTCTTTTAAAAAATAAGCCTATTTTTATTTAAAAAAATTATAAAATGGAATTATTATTGTATTCAACCGGACATTGTCTCGTACTCTATATTCTCTCATTTCTAGACATATAGTTATCATGATTCTTATATATTCTAAAGTTATGACATACAATTTAGTTTTATACCACTCCCCATTTTCAAAGTGGTAAGGTTGTCTAGTTTAGTGAAATCTGAGTCACATGGTGATGTTGGGGATGATCTCATTAGATTCATGGACTAGTTTGGGTTTTTTAGTGCATAATTCATTACACACACCTATATTCCTTTTGAATTTTCTCCTTTATTTTGGATAGATAATTTTTATGTCAAAATGGTCTCTTTAAAATGATAAATTTTTGGTAATTTTTATTCTATCATTCATTGTTTTCACATTTAAAATTACCCTAAATTAAAAATATAATTTAATTTTGAATGATTTTAAATTTCATGGAGTGATTATGATGGGTTTCTAGTAGGAACATATGTTCAATAAATGTTTTATTCAAGATGTTATCATTCCATTGTGATCAATTTTGATACCCTAGTTCTTATCAATAGCCTACAGTAATCCAAAATGTGCATTGAGATATATGGTAGAATATATAGGGTGATTGGTTAGGTTAGACATGGCTAATTTTCCACATGGTTTGTGGGATATATATACCATAAATGCATAGATACCTGGTTTTTGGATAGTGATGAAAATGTGAAACTTGAAATTAGATCCCACCAAGGAGGGAAGAGTGATGTACATTTAATGACTAGCCTCGAGGTTGAACATAAACAATATTGGGTTCATTTATATAGCACTAGATATATGAATTAAGTATGGGGTGAGTATTCCTCCCCAAAAATTATGTGTTTCATGGGTGAATGTACATTTGGATGGATTATGATATTGTTTGGGATGCGAGGATATACCAATCATCACTTAAAAGTTATTTGGGATTGATACCATATCAGTAGTTTAATTTCTATATGGATTTACATAAATGGATGGTTAAGACATCATATGATTTTGGAATTATTATGGGATGAAAGGCACATTGAGAAATGGGTTTTTATCCCATTGTGTACAGTGATAAATAGGAGACCATTTAGGATTTTCAAATCACTATGTATCAAAGGGGACTACGGTGGACACCCCAATATCATGTTAACCATATTGAGTGTCATTACAAAGAGCCTATTAAAGAGGTATCTGAGTATGTTAATATTCAATATGTTGTTATTTAAATAGGAGATGCAAAAAAGGAACTTTTTTATAAGATTTGATTTCATTCTACCACTTATACAATCCTAATCCATTGAATAAGGGGTTTCTTCACCTCAACATAGGGGTTCCTAGAGTTCCCTATGGAATTAGAGCTAATCAGTTCCTATGATTGTTGATATATATACATATATATAAATGTAAAATATAATAAATCTGGCTTAGTTTGGAGATTTATAGAAGATTTGTTTTTTGTATGGTAGTTTTGTGGAAGCAGATTCTGCAGTACTATTTTTTTGAAAGTAGATATATTACTATGGTTAAAACCACTGCAACATATTTCAATTTAATGCATAACGATAGTTTAATCCACTGCTAAATATATTTTCATTGATGGTTTCTGGAATCCACCACTAAATGGATGGAAGTTTCATGAGTTGGATTCCAACACCAACTTTAGCAGTCGTTTTTGGGAACTATCACAAAACAATATGGTGGCTGTTTAACCCACCAAAAAAATAAAAAAACTGATGCTATCTGTCTATTTTGTAGTAGTGGTTCTATCAGAAATGTGACTGTGTGGAGAGAAATTATTTAAACTATAGGCATCTAATTACAATATATATCATTCTTTTATTTCACTTTGATTTTAATTATTTTCATTTCTATATTATATTTCTTTATTTGTGGTACGACATGCTGTATAGAAATTTCAATGGTTCTAACTAGATTACTAGTTTTAGTGATTCCATCTTTTTAGGGTATCATTTCCATCCAAAATTACATTTTCACTTGGTTTAATATTCCTAGGGTATTATTGATGACTCAAAGGAACACTCTAATTAGTGATATTAGTGATATTGAAGCTGTGATTGAATTCAGTAGTAATTGGTAATTTTAATTTTTCCCCCTTATTTATTCCCCTATCAAGTTTTCCGATTTGAATTTTAATATTTTTCATCCTTTCATAAGATTGAATTTTATTGGAATCATATTGGGTTTTTTGGTTATTAATTTTTTTTCATTAAAATTTCATCCTGAGAATCCATGCTATTCAAAATTTGTGCAATATTATAAAATCTTTTACCCGCAATGTTCTGTTGAGTATTACAAGTAACTACCCTTGGTTTGTATTGTTATGGATTCCTTGGCTACTATTGGAAACTGGGGGATAAAAAGGGTTTGAAAACTCCATGCTGCTTTATGGAATGTTTGGGATGATTTGTTTAACCCTGATTATAATTATTAGAAACGGGATCATCGAATAGCTGTAACCAAGGTTCATAACAAATAAAATTATAATTTAACAATTGAGGGGAAGGAATATCAATGTTTTTCCAACAAAAGTGGGAATGACCATACACCCAACAGTTGCTCCCGTGATCTTTAATTGAATTTTGATCATTCTCATTATAATACCAAGAGTCATCAACTTGAACCTGTAATTCATTATTTTCATCTATTATAACAATTTTCCTCTCATAGATCAATTAATTTTAATGTTCTATGCAAGTGTGTTTCATATTTTCATAAATTCATAGGGAGTTTTCTTACTAAAATCCCATCTATAAGATGGATCAACAAAGGTGGGTGATAAGGGGTGAGAATATTGTAAAAGGTGTATATTATGAACTGAGGCTTACACAAGTTATTTAGAAATTATCTATTAGTTCCCTTATATCAGTTTTCTTTCTCTCGGAAACGCGCATCCAATTCTTACAAAAATTAAATGATCTTATTCCATATTTCTATTTCCATTATACATGGATAAAATTTAATCAAAAGGGAATCTAAATTTCGATCCAATGTATCAAAATATCTTCTTATAACTATTGAAATCATGTACTAGAAATTACGATTAGACATAAAGAGAAAGTTATATGTTTTATCCCTTCTTCAATTAATCCTCTTAAAGGTAGTTACTACACCACAAAATAGAAATCTATAATGAAGTCAAAAGAGTCTTCATAAGGAAGTCCATTATAGGATATCAACATGAAAATATGTGATATTTTACCATAAAATTTTGATCACTAGGGGTGTGCTTAATATATGATGGATTTCTAGAATAATTCAGAACCTAGAACACCTTAAGGACCACTCTGTCACCTAAGTCATTCCAAACTGACTATGAATTTAAATTTATAATATTATTCATAATTTCCAAATTAATTCAATTTTTGGCTTGTTTTTATTATTAATATTTATTGACTAAATTTTTATTTTGAAAATAAGATATTATAATTTTTTAGAGCATGTTTTGATGTGAATCAACACCCAGTTTCATGATTTGACCAAAACTAGTCTCAGTTCATAATTTTTAATTGTTTTAGGTTGATTTCATTGATATATTATTTTTTAAGAATTACTTAATTATTATATTTTTTTATTTCAAAGATTTTTTTTAGATTTTTCTTGTATTAGTTTTCTAAAAATACATTTTTGACATGGTCAGTCATGACTTCCTCAACAAAAGTGACTGAATTTTTCAATTTATGTCACTTACTACATGAAAATTAATTAATTCATTCCCCTATTTGAATCTATTATAGAAAGTGTATAGGGATTAGAACAAAAGGGAATTAAATATTGTGTTTAGTGTCCCTGAAATACATGAAAATACTCAATAAAATAAGTTGTAAAAATGAAATAACTATAATGAAGTAGAAGTAGTAGAAGTTAAAGACTTCGACAACAGTGTTGATCAAGAAATGAACCAGTTCAAGAAAGGAAATGTGATAATATTTATGGAAGGAAGCTCATTTTTATAATTTAAGAAATCTTACATCATTCTAGCATAAATAGTTCACTAGAATAGGCAATTTAAGAAGTTAACAAGCCTTTTTAAATGTTTAACCTCTTACTAAAATATTTATACACCTTAGCCATGATATGATTAATCATTAAGAAAATGAAAAAATAAATTTTCAAATGAATAAAAAAATTAATTAATCTTGTTGAACCATTATTTTTATCAATATGTCTCATTAATATTGAAAATAAAGAAGAAGTTTTGAATAAATTAAATCGAGAATAACATTCATTTATTTATGAATAAATAAATTTTTCTAAAATTCTTCAAGAATTGATTTGAGAGAATGTACATCCATGAAGAAATATTTATACAAAAATAAGTAAAATTTTTAACTAATAAATATAATACCCTAATCATTTATCTAGAAAACAGGTTCATATTTTTGATTTCAATCGATTTCATTGAAGATGTAATAGAAATATAGAGAAATAAGAATTGAAATATTCTTTATTGATGTTCTCATCCTCTAATGGTGTGAATTTATATTTAATGTTTTTTATTTATTTTTTATAAATATTCCATTTTTTATGATTGTTTCACATTTATTAGGTAGTTTAACTTGAGTATGTATCGACCGTAATTGTTCCCCAAAAAAGTCTCACCTGCCTATTTTGTTTTTTTTAATTGGCCTCCTGGATGATTAACAAGAATAAGAGAGTTTTTACAACTCCCCTAAGTTATTTGTTCTATTTTAGAAAGGTAATAAATTTGATGGAGAGATACTCTCAGGTTTGGAAATCCTTCTTTTCCAAGATATTGTTCCGCTTAAATACAAGGAGTTTGGATTTATAATGAGAGGCAACAAGGGGTGGATGGACCGCACCAGCGGGCAACTACTTGGCTGAAATGGGTAATGGATGGTTTTTTGAGATAGGAAGACAGAATAAATGTGTTCATGGATGACAAAGATGATTCTTGGATAGCACATGCATCACTGGAGGAGGATCTTGAAGAGAATGTGGTTTTGGTTCTTGAATCGGTGGGTTTGACACTTTGGTTCACACTAGATCTAGAAGGTGGTGTCACATCTAAATGAATATTCTGGTCATGGATTGTAGTAATTGAACTGGATGGACATGTAAGACTCATATTTGAGAAATGATATCTACCTACAACTTGGAGGTTTCAATAAAGGTGATGTGTATCCCCTGGTAAGGGGGTCTCCATCATGTCTTGTCTCTTTATTTTTTTTATCCTTGTACATACTGGTTGATTTTTCTGAAGTCCTGTTGTGTTACTGAATTCTGTTTTTATTCATTGCCCCATTATTATTTTTTTGTGAAACATATTGATTCTACCCCATGCATGTAGACCAATTTCACATAGAACACAACTTCATACTATCCATTTACTTATTTCCAATTTTGTTTCAATGACCTTGTAATAATATAGATGCTTATTTTTCATCTTCAATTTAGTTCATTTTTGTAATTCAAAATCACTTCTTGATTCTTCTCACTTTTCATTCTTGTCGGTTTGGGTTGTTAGAATCAGTTTGGACATATTTCATTTTTTATGAAAATAAATTTCTAGTTGAATTTTATTTTTCTATTTATTGGATTAGTTTTTATAATACCAGAATAATAAAAATTATCTTTAGAGTCCATATATTGATTATGGAACCAAATTTAGGTCCAATGGATCTTCGAAAGTCATGTGGGGTCTTCCTTGGGCACCGAAACCCCCCATCAATGTGATATCAGAGCTAAATTGGGTATAATTAGGGGGCTTCAAAATTGAGTATTCATTACATCAAATGATTTGTTAGCGTCTTTTGTTGTTTAGAATGATTTGATGTGTTTTTAGCATTAGTCTTTCACGATTTGTTTTTTGTTTTTAAATATATTATTGATTTCGGATTCAGTAGTTCTATCCCTATTTTGTATTCCTTAATAGAGACATTAGGCTTCTTGGAGTTGTCTTATTGTGTCTCGGGTTCTGGGGTAGGAGGTATTTGTGTGAGGTTGGCCTCGGTGACAATGTCTTTGTTAACAGTGAGGTGTATCGAAGGGTTGTTCTGTTTGTCTCTTAGTTCAAATATTTTCCTTAGTAGAGTTAATTAATAAATAGGTCAGGAGAGTTCCTATGTTTAGTGTCCTTGTTTTGGTCTGGTTTCTCTAGATGTTGACCTGTTGCGAGTGGTGATTCCTCTTAGAAAGTGATTAGAGTGTAAATTTTATGTTAGAATGTTTGGTGATGATCTGGATTCATGGTGGTTCTATTAGGATCTCTTTAGTGATGTTAGGTTGTTTCTATATGTTTTTAATAATCTAGATTCGGATGAGTTTCCCAAGTTGTTAGATGGATTCCCTTATAATGTTTATGTACCCATGGGTATATATGTTGTCATTAGGACTCATGGGGTTCCATGAGATTTTCAGTGGCACCGTTTGTTGAGGAAATTATCCAGTTTCCTGGGTTATAGGTAGTATGTTCCCCTTTGGTGGAGAGTTTTCTGAGTTCTTAATGGGTTCAGGTAGAGATCTTCATTCCATTTTCTATGCTTAATTTCTTAGTGTTTATTTTATTGTAGTTATTTTCATTATTTCACTGGTTTTTTGAGTTATATTTTTTGTGAAATGTTTGTGATGTTGTATCATTGTTTTAGAGGATCGGTACTCCTATGTTATATCTTGTATTGCAAGTACTGGTTTGTAGTTCAGGACTGTCTCATTGACAAGATCTCAAAGGTCAAACAAGGTAAGTGAATGTATATGTTTTATTTATTTTTAAAATTTCTTAAATTCAGCTCATGTTTAACATCTATATAATGTCATTAAATTGGGTGGTGTCTATCACGTTGATGTGTGATGGGGTAATGTTTGGGATTACCCAATAGGATCATTCATGTTTTGGATGGGATTCCCAAATTGAGGATGGAAAATGATGTACAATCCACATGTGGGGAGGATTATATTTTTAATGGTGAAGATGTGTCATATTTTCTCATGTTAAATTCGGTTATTCATTTTAATTACCATGTTGTAGAATTGTGAATTTAAACTTGAAATTATAATATTATGAATTATTTTTAATATGAGATTTGTTAAACTTGTTTCACATTTGTTAGGTTGTTTCACCTGGGGTGCCTCCACCATATGTGTGTGCCCAAAATGTCTCACTTGCCTATCATGTTTTCTAAATTGGCTACCAGCTCAAGTAACAAGAAGAAGAGAGTTGGATCAGCTACGCCAGGTAGATAGTTCTCATTTAGCTAGGTAATCAATTTTAGAGAGACATCCTCTCATTTATCGTATTCTTGATTCATAAGGAGATTGTTTTTCTATAGTATGGGGAGTTCATCTTCATCAAGATAGGCAATAGAAATGTGTGGTGACCACACCAGTGGGTTCGTTCTTGGCTCTTTGGGGCATTGGTGGGTTAGTGGCGAGATGAAGACTCTCGGTGTGCAATTTAGGAAGACAATGATGACTCAAGGAAAACACCTACATCCCTAGAGGAATATCATGAAGAGCAGGCAGTTTTGGTTCTTGAACTTGGGGGTGTTGTCCAATCTGGTTCGCAATAGATCTGGATGGTGGAAACACATATTAACTATTTTTATAATCTCGTATTATTGTAATGGATCAATAAGATCATGGTGGACTCAGATTTGGTTTATGAAATATATAAATGGCAGGAAGGTTTCAACAAATGTGACATGTGGCCCCGGGTAATGGGAATCTACCATGAATTGTATCTTTAATGGGTTTTCTTCTCCTTATACATGTTGTTTGATGTTTCTTGAGTTCTATTTTATTTTTGACTTCTATTTTCCTTCTAAAACCCTTTATGATTTTCATAGTGAAACCCTGATGATTCTACCCCATGCACGTAGGCCAATTTACCAAAGCATGTTACATCATTTTTTCCTTTTACTTATTTCCACTTTTATTTGTTCGAACTTGTAATACTCAAACGGTTGATTTTTCATCTTGAATTTAATTCATTTTTTAGATCCATAATTAATGCTTTCTACTACTTACTTTTCATGGTTTTTTGTTTCTGGTTATTAGAATCTGTTTGGATAGATTGGTTTTTTTGTTTATGAGAATAAATTTATAGATGAAATATATTTTTATATTTAATGGATTATGTGTTATAATACTAGAATAATAAATATTAATTTTATATTCTATATTTTTATTATACCGACCAAAATTAAATCCAATGGATTATGGCTAGTCGAATAGGGACTCCCATGTGCTACGCATCCCGCCAAAACAATTAAATCTTATTTATTTCATACAATTTATTTTCTCAGTATCTTTGAATATGTGTATCTAAAAATTCATCGAGTCCACTTTTTTATGTTTACCCCATCTATATTTCAATCTACAGTAGAAAAAAGTTTCTAGGGTTATTGTCTCCTGCCACTTTCTCAAGCAATTTTTTCTCTAGTGGTAATCAAACTTTATTGTCTTAAGTTACCAGTATTTGATTACACATTTAATTTTATATGTCTCCTTTTCATCTCTAGATTCTAATATGTAGCTTCATTCAAAAACTTTTCTGAGGATTGATGAGCATACCTTTATGTATATCTATTATTTTATTGAGTCAAACGATATTTGTGGAGGCATTATGCATCCAACTACTCCTCTACAAACAGCACAATAAATGATAATACAATTCTACCCTCATATTTGAACATGTACATTGTGCATATCCATTTTCATCAACAAAAACACATTTCTCAGAGTGATCAAGGAACCTTTAAATAAACACTTAAAATAAAAATTCAACTAGTGTAAGAACATCTAGAATCATCACTTGGTTTTATTCGAATGACATCATCAAAAAAACTCAGAAAAATGAATTATTAAAATATTGAGTTCTTATTCATTCATCAAACAAGGATCTGGCCATGTGAAACTCATGAAAAAACATCACAAATGGACCTCTTATGATTTGGTGAAAATCTAGAATTTAGGTCTTATTTTATGGATGCTATTTTGCAGCAAATAATAGAACATCAGGCACATATTAGTTGATGTGATTAGAAAACACAAAAGAAGTGGATAAAACAAATGTTATTATTTCATCTCACTAGAATTCACATTACAACTCATAAACACATACCCTAATTATAAATATATATACGTATGACAAAATAAAAAATAATAAAAAATGAAAATCAAAGGTCAGAATTTGGGTTGCTATAGGTACTTCCCAATCATACAGATCCATAGACGTGAAACAGAAAATTTTGAATTTTCCAAAGAATCGATTACTATAGTAGAGGTTGACACCATATAAGGGAATGTGTTTAATATCCAACAATATTAACCCTAACGCTTGACCAGAATCAATTAATCAACCAAATAGTCATCTTCAACATGTTAACTTGGATAGGATTACGAGAGAGGCCTTATTCTGCCTCTACAGTAACAGATCATCTTATACAAGCTTTAAGATGAAAACATAAAATAGATCAAACTTCTCCAGTGCAGATTCATGTTCATCTTAAAAATAATCATTGGTTCCTTCCCCATATTAACTGGAAAGGGTAATTAGTGATTCAAGCTTCATCAGTATAGCTTCCACTTCAATAGAAGATGTTTGTTCTTCCTCTTGGTTCAGTGGAACAATGTTGATTGGTGTTATTCTTATATCTAGTTTGGGTATATATTTGATAAGTTAGAGTTCATCATGAACTAGTTAAAATTCATGATTTTTGTCAACATGATAGAATAATGGCTTACATCCTACATTTATCCCAGTTGTAATTTCATGGATATTTTTTAGGATTTTTTTTCACAAGAATCAAACACAGATTTTCAATACTAAATGAACCCCTATGTTTGATCTTGGAAAAATATTTTATGTGAGATATCCCTTTTATAAATTGACTTATTTCAATTTGGTCACATTCTAGGTTTCATGTATTATTCACCCTTATCCTCAACTATAATTAATTCATCATTAAAATGATTCATCTTCATCCCATAAACATGGTGGGGATGGTGAGAGTGGAATCGTTCAGCTTCAATGTTGTGTACTCATCTTTAAAAAGCATTGATATAAAAAACTCCAACATATCCATCTTATTTGGAATAAACTCATGTTATTCTCGAAAATAATTCATGGTGTCTACCATGGAAATCCCCATCATGGGTAATTGTCAATTCCTTCTTCCATACCATGGGTTCTGCATCGACAATTCGAGTTCTCCCTAGTTGTTCTTCCCATGCCTCAATTTTGTTCGGTGAACACGTTTCATGGAATAGGACATCTGGATGATATATTTATTTATCCAAAAAACATTTCTCAAAAAAACCTAAAATTTCATGTCCAATGAAATACATATAAAATCGATCATGATAAAAATTTCATGAAATATCTATTTGTTGAGTCAAAAGATGTTTCAACATTCCCATCAATCATTTGTTTTGGAAATCACAAATCATGCATATCGTAATCACAAATATTGTTAATCATGTATGTATTTTTATCAATCGTTATCACTCATTTATTTTTTTCATGTTTGAAGTATCCTTATCAAAGATGTTTTTTTAGATTCCATTACATTCTTTCATATGCTATTTCAATCATAACCAGATTATGCATTAAATGGAAAGTGGAAATCACAATCAGATTTTGTATTTATTTAAAAACATAAATCATAACCAAATTAAACATTTCATCATAATCTGGAATCATAACCTAAATGATTATTGTATTATAATCAGGAATCGTAACTCGATGGTGCATTGTATTATAATCTGGAATCATAACCTGATAGCGTATTGTATTACAACAAATAATCATAACTAGGTTAGGTACCGCATCATAAATACCCATTGTAACTAGGTTAAATACAACATTTTAACCATGTTTCCTGATCAATATTTGTATAGTATCACAACTCATGTTTCAGGCATTGTAATCCAGATTATGTTCTGAATCATATTCATATATTGCAATCACAAAATTGTAACCAGGGTATGCACCATTGCCAGGTTTTACATCATACTTGTATTATGTTTTTTTATCCAAGTATCATATTAGATATCGTGTATCGTAATCATTCTAAAAATTGTAATCATGTTATAATTGTCAATCAATTTGAATTGTTATAATGATGGGCCTAGATAACAAGTTTTGTATTTCACTTATGAAATGCATTACATTAGTTTCATAACATCAATATCGATTGATTGTATATCATACTCTTTGTTTAATTCTATTGTACTTAATTATTTTTAACTAAAATTATGTCGTTGAGTTGGTTATTTACCAATCCAAACAATGTCGTGTATTCTATTTGGTTTTGAACATTTCTAATTCTAGGTGTCCAAGTCCCCCTGTGTTCTTCGGGGAAATATGACCATTGGAGAAAATATGAACATTGGAACCTGAAGCCTATAAAAAGGAGGTCATTAAAACCAATATACATAAATTTTGTTTTCTATCATGTTCTTGAGAGAGATGCTGTAACTTGTCTCTTGCATTATTTGATAGCCGTTAAGACAAAAGAAGTGAACAACTTGTTCCATGTTCTAATAATTATATAAGTTCTTTGTTTCTTCTTCATGAAACTGATCATTTTAATAATGATCGAGGGATTCCAGGGATTGGAAGATGTGATGTCGATCATCGTATCGAGGGCCTTCAATTGCTTTAAAAACATAGGTGCCGATTACCTTCGTAATCAAGGAAATTTATAGACATCAAGACAACCATACCGATAATCATATCGAGGAATAACCATGGTGGTGGTACTAAATACCTTCTATCCTAGGTGAAAGGATACAATTCTCTTTAGGTTATAAAAAATAGCAATACTGTTACATTTCTGCAGCAATTTTTATTAGAAAGGGAACTGTATTGTTTCCCATTTTTCCCATATTCAATTCAATTGTAATTATTTCAATTACGATTCATATTATATTTATAGATTCTATACACTATATGGTATAATCATTAACATTTGTATTACTCTGATAATTTTATTCACATCAAATACAATTGTTTTACAATACCTATAGTATTAAATCATAGTATTTCCATCGAATCCATGAACATTATAGATTGTGGTATTGATAGTAAATTGTATTAGTTTAAGACCTCTTAATCTATGTTCTTTATTAATAGTTTAAATGCAATGTTTTTTAATATAAAATTAACCCCCTCATTTATTATGCCATATAATATACATATACATCTATATTATGATCCAAAAATTGGTATCAGAGGAATGTTTCCACTGTTTTCTATTTCTTTTAGAAATAAAATTATATTTGTTTTGAAAATATTTTTAATTACTACACTAACATGTGGAGTGGAAAATTAATTTTTTATAAGATGGAAGGAATAATTATTGGATCAACTGATAATATAAACCCTACTAGAACACCTATATTTGATGGGAATGATTATGAGTACTGGAGCGATTGAATTAACAAATTTTTTATTAATACGGGAGTGGAAAACTTTATCATTCTTACTGGAGGATATAAAATCCCAGAAAAGAAAGTCAGTACATTCACCTATCAAGAGAAACAAGAATATCAACTAAATTACAAGGTACACAATATATTGTTGTATTTCATGATAAGGAATATATACAGTCAGATATCATATTGCAAAGTAGTCAATTGTATTTTGGAAGAAGTTGGAAGTTACAAATTTTGGTAAATCTAAAGTCATAGAAACAAGAAGAAAAATTCTTCAAGAAGAATACCATGGGTTTATTTTTCCTTATAGAGAACCAGTATGCAAGGTTCAACAAAGGTTTATGACAATGGTAAAGATTATACAATCTATGGGAAAAATGACATGATGATGAAGCACTTGTAGACATGTACATTGATATTATGCCAAAAGAGTGGGAATCAAATAGAACACTTATTGATGAAAAAAGGTAAGTTACTCACATCACTATTGATGAGTTATTTGGCACTCTACATCAGCACAAAACTACAAAGAAAAGAGATGCTGATTTCAATAATAAGAAGAATAGTAATGGGGGCATATTCTCTACTACTACAAAAGAAAATACACTATAAATGATAACAATATCCAATGATAAGAAATTTGTAATAATATCAGAATCAAGTGACAGTAATCACATAGGCAATGATTTAACCAATCTTGCTCAAAGTATGAATAATATTTTTATGATGAAATACTTTCAATTTAGATTCAAAAATAATTATAGAAAACAAAAGAATGATTATGTGGTCACTTGTTATGAATTCAAAAGATCATTTCATAAGAGACCAGATTGTCCTTCACTAAAAAGAAAAGATAGAATGGTTAAAAAATCTGAGAGAAACAAGAAAAATTATTTCAAAGAAAAGTCAAAAAAATGTTTTAAAAGAAAATGATACTTTTAGTGCAAGTGGTTGTAACTAATCATATGAATCCTCAAATTACGAATATTCTAGTCAGAAAAACATATGACTCATAGCCAGACTACTAATTGAAAACCATTGCTACATGGCTAAGGTACACAATACGAAATCCCTTAAAAATGTATTTTTAAATGAAAATTACCCTGATGAGAAACATTCCTACTCCTTGGATGAAGATTATTCCATAGTAGAAATAAATTTACCTTCTTATGAATATGTTTCCGGATTTTCTAAATTACTTGAGAATGAAAATTTAAAACTCATGAAAATGTTTAATAAGGAAAATTCTAGAATATCTATTCTTATAAACAAAGAATTATATCTGTCAAAAGATCTTGATTATTAAACTCTTGATTTTTAAAATACTTCAAATTAACTCAAGGAATTATTTTTTGAGAAGGATAAACATTATAAATACCTTGAACAACTTGTTTTAAATAAAGGTGTTTTTGAAACAAAAAGTAATTCTAAAACAATTTATATTGTGAATGATAATTTATTTATTAGATTGAAATATAAAATCTATACTCTTAAGAAAAATTTATCAAGAATTACCAGTGGTAAGGAAAATTCTGTTAAGATTTATTCTCAAATTCACCCATTAAGGAATACATATGGATTTTGATACACTCACTTAGAACCCATTTTTAGAAGTAACTATTTTGTTCGACAAATTTCTCCATTTTGTACTAAATTACAGTGTGTGGGACATCAAGAAAGTTGTTGTTCTCTAAAGAAACTAAATCTTTAGGATTTTAACAATACCATTTGTCAAAATAAATTTGGATTACCAAAATTCTTTTATCTGACATTTCTAGGTCAAAAAAAGTTTGGGTTACAGAAACCTACTTTTTTCCCCTTAAATAAAAAAAAATAAGTGTACCAACAATAAGAACATTTTGTACATGGATAGTGGTTGTTCTCAACACATGAAGGGAACCAATGTTTTCTTTGAAATGATTTTTGAAATTATAGGTGGAAGAGTGACCTTAAGTGATAACGCTCAGGTAAAGATCATTAGTATAAGTAAAATTGTTCTTTTAGGAAATGTTTTAATTTCAAAATATTATTTTTTTAAAGGTCTTATGAACAACCTTATAATCACAAGTCAATTATGTGATGAAGGTTACCTTTTTAATTTCAGGAATGATAAATTCATAGTTCAAAATTCCAAGGATGGATTTATTCTTTCAGCTCATAGTCATGAGAATGTACACATAATCAACATAGAATACCTTAGAAGCCAAAAATTATATTGCTTAAGTGAAATGAAAGAACAATCTTGGTTAGGGAAAAGAAGGTTATGAAACTGCAACCTAATGAACCATAGTAATCATTAAAAGAAAAGACTTGTTAAGGATCTATCAGATTTTAGATTCTATTCTTAAAAGGTTTGTGATCCTTTTTAATATGGAAAGTAACACAAAACATGATTAAAATAAATCAATGAGGTTTTCACATCTAATGAATTATAGTTTGGGAACATGGATCTCTTCTTTCCTATGAAAACTGGAAGAATTTGAGGAAAATACTAGGTATTTATTTAGTTGATGACAACACTAGGTTTACATGGGTCTATTTTCTTGCAATGAAATCTGAATCCTTTTTATATTTAAAAAACATTAGATCCCAAATTAAAAATGAGAAAACCCAACCTTTGATAACTATACATAGTGATCATGGTGGATAGTTTCAAAATTCAGATATTGAATCCTTTTTTAGTAAGAAAGGTATTAATCAAAAAAATTCATCTCCAAGAACCCCTCAGAAAAATGGAATTGATGAAAGAAGGAACCATATTCTTCAAGAAATAACATGGACCATGCTGGGTGAATACTCAATTGCTAAGAATTTCTGGGCTGAAGCTATTAGTGATTAATGTTATACTATAAATCATGCTTTAACTAGAACCTATCTTAATCAAACACATTATGAATTGTGGAATGGCCGAAAACCAAAATATTCATACTTTAGAGTGTTTAGATTCAAAGTATTCATATTGAATACAAAAACAATTACATAAATTTTCACCCAAATATGATGAAGTAATATTTCTATGTTATTCCACAACTTCAATGTCATATAGGGTTTTCAAGAAAAACTCTTTTATTGTTGAAGAAATTGTTCTTGTTAAATTTGATGAAACTAGCCCCATTTTTTTTAAACAATCCCAACATACATCAACTGATGTATTTTCAAAAACTGATTATGAACCTATCATTGAATACTCTTTTGATATGGGGAATACTCAAGAAAATTTTTCTGAAACATTTACTCCAGAAGATTTTCTATCATATGTTGATGAACAGGTTTTCCAAAACCCAAATCAATTGTTTCTTAAGAATCATCCTAATGATATTATCATTGGTGATGTAAATCAACCTATAAGGAACATAAATTCATTTCAAAATGAAGTAGAACATCTTTTCATTCTTTCTCAATTAGAACTAAAAACATCGAATGAATCATTTGGTGATGAATATTAGATTAAATAAATGAAACATGAACTAAATGAATTTGAGATGAATCTAGTATGGACAATGCTTAGAAGACGTAAAGATACAATTATAATTGGTGTGAAATGGGTTTTCAGAAAAAAAAATATGATGAAAATGGAGTCATATTAAGAAACAAAATAATAATTGTTACTAAAGGCTATAATCAATAAGAGGAAATTGAATATGAAGAAAATTATGATCCAGTAGCTGGACTTGAATCTATTTGAATTCTATTATACTTTGCAGTAGACATTAATTTCATACATTTTCAAATGGATGTAAAATGTGAATTTTTCAATGGTTTTATTCAAGAAAATGTTTTTTTGATCAACCCCTTGTTTTGTAAATCAGAATCACCCTAATATTTTTTTCCAAACTTACCAAAGCATTGTATTGTATTAAACAAGCCCCAAGATCATGGTATGATAGACTCACTTGCATTCTTTTACAAAAAAATTATTCAAATTGTACTACTAATCCATTAATTTTTATAAACACGGGAAAAATATGTTTTGATTACTTAAATTTATGTTGATGACATTATATTCAGCTCAATTCAGCAATCCTTAATTAAGTATTTTGCAAAACTAATGAAATCTGAGTTTGAAATGAGTATTATTGGTGATTTAACATTCTTTTTATGTTTTAAAATATCTCAAAGACTAGATGGAACCTATTTATCCCAACTTAAGTATAACAAATACCTACTCAAAATTTATGGATTTTACAATACTAAAAGTATTAGCACTCCAATTGATACCTCAAATACACATGATCTTGAGGAAGCTGGGAAACCAATGGATCAAATAGTTATTAGAGGTTTGATAGGAAGTCTGTTATAATAGATGAATAGTCATCCATACATAATGCTTTCGGTATGCTTATGTGCAAGATACCTATCTAATCCAAAAAAATATTATTTAAAATTAGGGAAATATTTTTTCACTACATAAAGGGTACTATGGATTTAGAACTATTCTATTCTTCAAGAAATGCTTTTGTATTGAAATGATTTTGAGATGCTGACTTTGGTTGATGTAGAATGGATAGAAATAGTATGTCCAGAACATGTCATTTTTTATTATATTCTATAGTTTCTTGGTCCTAAAAGAAATAATACTCAATATCACTCTCCCCTACTGAAGCAGAATATGGTGCAGTTTGATGTTATTGTGCTCAGGTGTTGTGGATACAACACAAACTCACTAAATATGGCATGCTTTTTTTAAAATATCAAATACTATGTGACCATACTAGTGCCATTTCTCTTAGTAAAAACCATAAACATAAATCACATGAAAAAAACATAAAAATTATGAATCACTTTCATAGAGATCACACATAGAAATAATATATTATTTTATAATTCATCGAAACACAAGAACAACTTGCTGAAATTTTCACAAAACCATTATCTTCTGATAGATTTGAATACACTAAACAGAAACATGGAATGATCACTATAAAATAATCATTCGCTTCTATTTCTTTTTTAATACATCTCATTACATTGAGTTAATCTTTTTCAAAGGGGGAGTATACATTTTTACTGATTTTATTCTTTATTATTTCTATTTACAGTTTATCAGTTTCCCTTTCTATTATATATTTTATTGGTTTCACTTTTGTTTTATAGATAATAAGATTTACTCTTTGTAATTTTTTGCTTCTAAATTTTATCATTTTTATGTTTCGGTTTCAATTTTTTTATTTCAATACTTGATTTATACCATCTATATTAAACCATTTTATCAATTCTAAACTATTGATATTTCATTACTTTTTGGTATTGAACAATATATATTATTATTACATTATCAGTACTGAAATATCAATATCTTTACTATAATATTGTTTTCGATTATTATACAAGTTGTAAAAAATTTAGTATCAGCCTATTTAACCTCATCGGTTTTAGTCTCAGTGTTGGTTTTTGTTAGTTTTATTCTCATAAGAACAATATACTGAAACAAAAATATCTATCCAATTATTCTAACAAGTACATCTTCTAAAACCATAATTTGGTTATTATAAATGGTTGTTTCTCATTTCTTTATTTTAATTTTTAATGGTTTCACTTTGAATATCTTTTCTTTTAAAAGAAAACATCAAGAGTTTGAAATTATTATTGACAATTAGATCTCTTAGATCTAATCCTAACCATCATTTTCTTTTAAAAAAACCAATCCCACATCGATTTATTTGATTTTTCTCCCAAGATAGGATGATATATAAATAGTCAACAAAGTTATATCATTTCTCACCCCTTTTTTCTTAATCCGAGAACTTCTTATCATTCGTGACCAGTATATTCTTCAGGGTGTGAGTTAGTGTTTCATGTCCGAGTCTTTTGTTTATTCCCTGAATGAAATGCCTCCCACGAACTTCCATTCAATGACGTTCCATGGTGATAGGTTGGTCTCCCTTGATTTTGATGACTGTTTTGATTCATCTTTGAAAAGAATTATTATTTTTCAAGGCTAGGAATCAATTTGTGTTGAAAGACCATGTTCCAATTAGGATAATGTTTATCACGATGACGTGTTTTAATTTTATGAATCAATAGAGATAGATATGGATCTCAATATCTCCTTTATGATGTATGAAAAGAAATATACAACCTCTTCATAATAGGCTGCTAAAATTTTAGATTTCCCATTTGAGGGAGATGCATTATGTCCATCTCATATGTTACCCGAATCTAATGGAACCTTTGATAAATATAAATATGAAGAAGCACTTTTTGAGATTCATGAGGAAAAAAGAAATATAAGTCATTTATCATGAGACAGTAGAATCATTTCCATTTGGGTGCAAGGTTTTTTGGTGCCGAGAAAAGGTGATAAGGAAACTTTGAAAGTTTCAGATGTGTATGTGATTTACTACATGGTAAACATGTTGATGTTTAACCTTTTGGGGTTTATTTTACAAACAATTAAGATACTCAAATCAGGTAGTAAAAAAACTATGTTGATCATGTTTCCCTTGATTATGTGTGAGTTTCTAAAAGAGGTCCTGGGTATGTGTAATATTGCAATTAAGTCAGATCCGGCTTTAATCAAAGTGCCATTTATTCTAAAAGAAATTTTGTGAAGGATCAAATTACATTTCAATTATGAATTGAAAAAGTTTGAGAGTGATCCAGAAGAAGAGAAAGAAAAGGGTGATGCTGAAGGTTGTGAGAAACCTTCTAAGACATTCATGTCATCTTCAATCAAAAGAATGGAAGGTGAGGCTACATCTACAAAAAACATAAATAAACAAAAGGCTATATCCAATGAGATTACTGTTGAGTAGAGAATGAAAAGGAAATAATGGAATGAAGGGGATCTTCAGTTTGGATTGGATCCTCCTAAAGCTTTGGCTTTATGAGTTAGGTTTGAAGAAACCTTGAAAGAAGAAGAGAGAAATAAGCGATTGAAGATAGGAAAGGATGATGATATTAACATCTACCATCTTCTTATAATAGCCTAGAAACTGAAATCCATAATAGAAATAAGGGATCCATCTGGTAAAACTCAAATAGTTCTAGAAGGGAAAGGTAAGGGGAAATTTTTTTCCAAAAAATAGACTACACATCCTCTTGATGAAGAATATGAAGAAGAGGATGAATAAAAAGAAGAATAAGACCAAGTGGAACAAGGTCAAGACGAGTAGGGACATTTGGAAATTCTAGTTGAAGAAAAAGAAGATACAGACAAGAGAAGTCATACTGTAGAGTCATCAGAAGTACCGTGTTTTGTTTATCCATCTCTGGATCATAATACTTCCAAGAGAATATCTCAAAAGGTTTCTTCCGAGAAAGCCATTAAGATTTTTGATATAGACGAAGAAGATGATGAAGAATAAGAAGAAGAGGAATAACATGATAAAAATTGGAATCTGCAATCTCAAATTATCCGTAATGGGACATGTCAAGACCCATCCCCTGGGGCTCATGCCTTTACTACCCCAAGCCTGCCTTCCATAGGCCAGGGGCTGGCAACTATCACCAAAGGAATATTACCTAAAATAGTTAAGGAATTGCCTTTATAACCTGTAAACTCACACAACCAAGCACAAAGAAAGACACGAACATGAGTAAACTGAATAGTAAAAAGAGTGTGTACTATAAGTAAAAGGGGCCAGAATACAAGCCTAATTGGAATGTACAAGAAAACTGGAAAGTACATGTACGTTGAATAGATTTGGTGAACACCCAACAAGGATCCTACCTAAAGGGTAGGTAGAACTCCCGAATGGTATTCTCGATAGTATGAATTGTCTAAGGTCCACCTCCAATATACATTTAGTCCTGGTATCCTCATCCTCAGTTAGTGTTTTCAGTCATCTAAACCAAACACAACACGATGTGGGCATAGCTCGTGTTGGGGTGAGTATAACAATACTCAGTAGAGACCCTGAGAGCCTCATGTTCTCAAAAAATACAAAATGGATTAAACACAAAGAATGTAAACTAGTGAAAACCCTACAGAGGTATATACATATACATATACCTATGTTATCATATATTACCCATCTCATTCATTAGGAAACACAAGGCCCAACTCCTTAGCCAAAATACAACTACTCCATGAAGAAGAGATTACCATGAAGGTATCACCAAAAAGTTAAGTAACAAAAAGGTAACACCTCATAGAAGGATACCACAAAGGCATCACCACGAAGGTAAGTACCACACAAGTATTCCAAATAGAAGAATACCTAAAGGTATCAGCACGAAGGTCTGTACCACACAGGTACGCCACATAGAAGAATACCTCGATGGTATCCCCATGAAGGTGAGTACCACAATGGTACGCCACAAAGAAGATTACAAAAAGGTAAATACTCAGCTAACACCATGTATAATTTAGGTACGATATTAAAGATGATTATATGTAACTACTAAATCAATTTACTCTATTATGTGGTAGACCCATGTAGGATCCTAAATCATTAGACCTGCATAGGATCCTAAATAATTAGTCCCACATAGGATCCTAGTACCTCATCGAACCCATGTAAGATCCTAGTACAGCAGACACACGTTGGATCCTAGAGTATTCCCACATGAATTCCTAGAGCGTATCTAAGTGAGACTCTCGAACAAAGACCCACAAATGATCCCAAACCACAGACCCACATAAGATCTCTTTCCCATGTTACAACCAACTACAGGGTTCCCGCACTAATCTCGCTTGATTCTGGGAGGGTCTACTCCTCAAAACAAATTTTGATATTCCAATAAACACAAAGTCCCATGAATAAGTATCCCAAAGGACCACCATGAAAAAAGGGTCTCAACGCAACAGATGGGGCGTCAATCAGACGCCTGATCTGTAAGTTATTCGCCTTTTAGTCCCGAGGGCCTGGATAGATTCGTGATCAATCCAACCAAGCTGTACCCCCAACATTATCCAAAACTCATGTTGGGTATAAGAAATGAACCATATAAATCCAAGGATTTTTACATTGAAAATGGTTTGTCAAGAGGATGCTCGTAGCTCAAGATATGGCTGAAAGAGTGGAAAGGGTCAATGTTGGTTCGAGTCTGATCTGACCCGGCCTGGCCAACCCGACCCGGTTCAAGTCGACTAGATCTGACCTGTGTATGGTCCTAGGATGGACCCGGCCCATGGGATCCAACTCGGCCTGGGCCGTTGGGTCTGGCCTAGCCTGTCGATGTGGCCCGGACTGCTGTGTGGTCCGCTAGGGCGGACCACTCGGCTCTTCGGCTGGCCAAATGGCCATCCTTTCCTACGTGGTGTTGTCGCGCACTGCGCTATCACCAGGGGCTGGCGTCGAGCTGGTTGTTCCTTGCCTCTCCTCCATGGCACAAGGCTACGTGTCTTCTCCACTATGAAGCGTGTCCGCGCACCACTGCCCCTTCGTGCAGCCGTCCGCCACCCTTGCTCCGCCGTGAAAGACAGGCCACAGCTCTTCTCCGGTGACATGGTCGCACTACCGCCATCGTCACGACTGGATGGTGTTCTAGACAATGGTCATGAGTCCCACCAGTTCCATTCGCCAGCACTAGTCATCTTCCTCCTCCACCTTGAATAACATATCATACACCACAAATATTTGCAGAGTGGTCGGGGCGTGTTCGTTTGGCCTGTACCCTCCACTTTAGAATGGTAGAAAGCTGAAATATTGTTCTTCAATCAAGGGGGTCAACAAGAATAGGGTAAGGGGGTATAAATCAACAAAAAAACCTACCTCGAAGGTTCTGTTGGAAATTATCCATAGTTGAATATGGATTGGAGTTTTTCGATCCGGAAGTAAGCTTCCTCCAACGACGCTACTTGTTTGACGATCCTCCATTCTTCGGTTCCTCCTCAGTGATATT